>JAINUG010000055.1:3914398-4554238 GCA_029706075.1 Aldrovandia affinis
GGAGGGCTGGTTGGGAAGGAAAGAGAGAGGTATTTCTTCTCATAGGCTGCAGTTTCAGACTGACGGCAATCATTACCAATATTACCCAGGGAGATGCAAACAGTTTTGTCAGTGCCCATCAACGCACACGAGACCAGTTTTGATCGGTTTTGTTTCATTTATATTATTTCATTAAGTTTTTTTGGTTTGTGGATTGGAGAGGGGAAGGGGGAGCAGGGCATAACTGGAATTATTGTTCCGAACTCTTAATTTAAAAACAAATTAGTATTTATATTTTCTCAAGTACATGTCAGTTTGGTGGGGGAGGGGGTACACATTTAAAACACAGCTATGAGACTTGACGTTCAAAGAAAAAACTAGTCATGTTGGTACAGTAACGCTACGATGCATTCAATTCCAGAGAACGCGAGCTGTAAAAAGTAAAAGGCGGGAAATGACATGCCTGAAAAGGACTTGAATCTGCGAGTTCTTGAGATATCCACCCCCCCTTGCCCAGGCAGTTAAAGAAATTAGGCCAATGTCATTTTGCCTGGCCTGCTTAACCACCCACTAATGTTTGGAACAATGTCTTCTACATGAAACTAATTTAATAATGCCAGCGAGCTCTCATCAGAGCTGGGTCGGTCCAAGCCGTCTAGACCTGGATTCCTTTCCTAAAAAAATCGGCCCGTTGCAGAGCAGAGGGCTCCGTGAGCCTCGCGTGCCCGGGCGGCTTGACGTGATTCAAGCGGTTGTCCCGAGAGCTCCGATGGTTTTCATGAGGCGTGCACAATCGCATAACAAGGTTAGAAATGTTACATAAACAAATTTTGACAGAGGCCCCTGACACAGACGGACGCTGCCTTAAAAAAAATATAATAATAATTCAAAAAAAAGTTTCCAGACCTGGATGTTGATTGGTCAACCAGACTTGTGAGCAGCGCTGCCGTAGCCGGTCGGTAAACTTTGATGACACTCCTGTTTTGCACAATAGTACATATTTTAACATTACATACTTTAATATACATTGTAAATATGCTAATATTTATAATATATAAATACACAGTGGTTCTGTCTGGCTCAGTAGGTAGAGCATGGTGCTGACAACACATTCAATTCCTATTGGGGCCACATATACAAAAAAAAAAGCATCTGCTAAATGGTATATAAACATATATATATATATATATATATATATATACTGTATATATATATACACTACCGGTCAAAAGTTTGAGAACACCCACATTTTCCAGTTTTTACTGAAATTTAAGCAGTTCAAGTCCAGTGAATAACCTGAAATGGTACAAAGGTAAGCGGTAAACTGCCAGAGGTTTAAAAAAAACAGTTTAGGTTACCAAAAACTGAAAAATAATGTAAATTACACCATCAAAAGGCACTTGGAAACTGGAGGAAACTCTGACAGGAATAGGTCTCGCAGATCCAAAGCCACAACAAAATCAGAAGACTTGAAGAATCTGAAGTTTCTGAGAGTCAACAGCTTGCGTGATAGGCGGCTCACAGGACAACAGCTTCAAGCACAGCTTAACACGGTCGAAGTAAGGAAGTCTCAGTTTCAACTGTGAAGAGAAGACTTCGAGCTGCAGGTTTGACAGGTCAAGTGGCAGTAAGAAAGCCATTGCTAAGATGGCAAAATAAGAAAAAGAGGCTTGCCTGGGCCATGAAGCACCACCAGTGGACTACTGAAGACTGGAAGAAGGTCTTATGGACCGATGAATCAAAATCTTGAAATATAAACTTTGAAAGGTTTTTGTAGGCCGTGGAGTAGTCGAAAGGATGGTTCCTCAGTGTGTGACACCAACTGTCAAACATGGAGGAGGAAGTGTGATGGTCTGGGGCTCTTTTGCTGGATCCAGAGCAACTTGCACAGAGTGACTGTTAACCCACGTTAACCCATTACTTGTTCCCTGAAAAACTCTGAAATTGACATTATTTCTCAGTTTTTGGTAACCTACTTCTTTTTTTTTTACCTCTGGCAGTTTACCGCTTACCTTTGTACCATTTCAGGTTATTCACTGGACTTGAACTGCTTAAATTTCAGTAAAAACTGGAAAATGGGGTTGTTCTAAATCTTTTGACTGGTAGTGTATATATATTTGTTATTATTATAATATGACACTTTGCGTCATGCTTAACAAAACACCCCTTCCAGCAGTGCCAATGTAAACAATGTAACACAGTGTCCCATTGCATGTAACGTACAGCACAGAATACAGTTTGTTGCTCACGGTAGTGCTGAGGAATCAGGCCCTACACATGCAGCTGCTGTTGTTCAGCGGGTCTACAGAGAGACAGATGGGGGTGAGTCTGAGAATGATCCTATGCCAGCCGTGCACATCCCCTCCGCCCCCCCTGCCTGCCCGCAGGGCTGGACTGGCTATATAGTCTACCGGGCAGATTCCCGGTGGGCCGGTAGAATTATTATTTTTTATTAAAAAAAATATAAATATATATTATTTTTTTGTCATCTAACGGCCAACAAAAAATGGACAGCGGCCCATTGGTTCATTTTCTATACTGACACTGGGCCGGCCCAATCACATGCTTTTTTTTGCCATCGAACGGCCGCCCCAAAATGGACAGACTGCAAGGATGTCGTAGTGATGGGCGGTGTCGGACCGATTGTGATGGGCCGGTCTGAGCCAAATGGCAGGGCCTATTTTTTGTCCCAGTCCAGCCCTGCCTGCCCGCCCCTTGTGTTTAGCTTGCGTTGGATCAGGGGGGTAATGCTGCGCGGTGCAGTTAGGGGTGAGTTTAGTCATTTTGGGGGTGAGGGGGGGGGAAATGAACCCTCAAGTCGTGTCATGTGACGTGAAAAAAGAACAAATAAGATTTGTGTTGAGTGGATCACCCATTGTTACGAGAGAAGGTGTGTGTTAGGTCTATGGTCAATGAATAAAACTGTGCATATTTTTGTCATAACAGAATTTAGAAGATCAGGCAGCATTTTTCGATGTTCATCTTGAGATATACTAATTTATTGATCAATCATAAAGGCTAGAATGTGATGTTGCCTTATGCCAGTAGTGAAAGCACATCATGGTGAGCAGCGGAATGTATGTAGGTAGGCAGGTAGGCAGCAGGTGCAGGTAACAGGTACATTTACATTTGACATTTTAGTCATTTTGCAGATGCTCTTATCCAGAGCGACTTACAAAAAGTGCATTAATACATGGTAAGATTAATCATAGACCGCGCCAGAGATCAGTGTCGTGACACAGTAATAGACAATTGTTGGCAGCTGCAACCGTACCTGTAACGAAAGGAGGGAAAAGTTAGTATTTTTTAATCTGTTTTTTTTAATGGGGGGGACAGACATCAACATAGATACATATTACAAAATGCAGTATTGAACATGAAAGCCGTGGTGATGACAATTAGTGGTGATGGAGTCTGAAGAGGTGGGTTTTAAGTCTCTTGCAGAAGATGGCCAGTGAGTCGGCAGTCCTGACCAAGTGCGGAAGATGGTTCAACCACTGGTCAGGACAGAGAAGAGGCGAGACCGCGAGGAACGGCTGCTGGGCACTCGCAGGGATGCGACAGTCAGTTTGCCAGAGGAGGCAGAGCGGAGGGGTCTGGCTGGGGTGTAGGGTGTGATGAGTGTCTGGAGGTAGGAAGGAGCAGTTCCTCTAGCAGCTTGATAGGCCAGCACCAGTGATTTAAATTTGATGCATGCTGCATAGGGAGCCAGTGAAGAGAGGTGAGTAGAGTGGTGACGTGTGTGGTGGGTAGGCTCCTACAGGGACTTCTCTCTTCTTTCTTTGCTCCTCTTTGCCCACTTATCTTCTTTGTCCCCTGACAAATAAATCATTCAAATAAAAAAAAACGTCCCCTGAAGTCGTGCACTTCTAATTCCAGAGGCATGTGTACAGTCACCGCTGCGGGTTTTCCCACTGATGTCCAATTCACTAGGATCAGGGTTAAAAGAGACAGATTTTGCCTTGTGTAATCTTCATATTCTGTATACTCCCCGTGTCCGCAGGGTCAAAAATGACACACCCTCGCCGCACCCCTATGATAAAGGGTGCATCTATTTTGCATGAAGAAACAACCTGTCACTCATCAACAACTTGGTGAATAACTGTGTTCTTCTTACTTCACAGTGCAGAGAGACTGTATTTATTCAGTGCACAATATATATTTATACAAATATAAAAAAGGGCAATGTTTCACTTTTTCTAATGGTAGGGTCACTCTAGGAGAAGTCATGCTGGAAAAAAAAATTCTGGGGGTTTTACCTACTGTTAAACTCAGAAAAGGGTCTTTTTTTGGCCCGAAAACAACACAATTATGTTGTCGGAGCGATCCTGAACTTTGGAACCAGGTGACTTCGTTAATGCGCCTTCACTTTTTTCTAATATTCTAAAGAAACCAGTTTTTTGTTTGTAATCAAAGTTAGGGAGGAAAGTGTGTTGCAAATTGAGTTTGTTGATCTGGGCCTCTAAGTAGAGGTGAACTTTTGAACCAACAGCCGCGTGGAATGCTTAGGAGTGTTCTGAATACCCTCAGTGCTTTCTCTGGGCTTTTCTGCAGCCTGCGCATATGCCATGCTAGCTAATTAGTTTGCCTAACTAACTTGTTTATAATGTGAGACCCAATTGGGATATACAGGTAACTGCCAAAATAAAGGAGACACTTGAGTGAACGAAGGGTTCTGGCGGCTATGTTATGGTGCGGCCAGGCACGGTTTGGGTCCACTCAACCTCTTAGAGGACAAGATAAATGTCAATAAATACAAAGCCATTCTGTGTCATCACCTTCATCCTATGGTGAGGCATTTCTATCCTGATGGGAGTGGTCTCTTCCAGGATGAGGGTGCCCCCATCCACAGGGCACGAATGAATGGAGCACGAAAACAATGTAAAACATTTGCAATGACTGTCTCAGTCTCAAACCAATTGGACACTTATGGAAGATTCTGGAACGGCGTTTGATACAGCGTTTTCCACCACCATCAAAAAAATGTCAAATGATGGAATATCTCATGAAAGAATGCATGCAAAGTTGCATGCCTCCAATAGAGATTCAAACAGTTGGAACCTAGTAGAACCTATACTAAGAAGCATTTAAGCTGTCCTGGTGGCTCCTGGTGGCCCGGCGCCCTATTAAAACACTTTACATTGGCATTTCCTTTATTTTGGCAGTTACCTGTAGCATTACTGAGGATATTCTGGCTACAGTAAAGTTATCTGTTCAACTCATCACAGATTGTTCTGTGTGGAGCCTTAGTTTAAAAAAAAAGATTTGTTTCAGATTTTTTCCTCTGTTTTTCTTCAAATTTGGTAGCCAATTATACCCTCTATTTCTTTTTTTCGATTTTACCCTCCCCCATGAACTCGATGCCCGCCTCCACGGGATGAGCTACCACCTTGAGGCAATGTTCGCCTCCTCCAAGACGGAACTCGCCCAACCCTGTTTACGAGGTCGCCCTACCGCTCCTCGGCGATGCTTGTGCCAGGTCTTCCTTCCCCCTCCCCCTGGGACGGACAGCCAAATGCTGGGGCTCCCCACCAGGGCTGGTCTGGTACAGTCAGGTTTCGATCTGCGACCGTGATAGGCAGCTCACACTCGTAAAGGACCAACCAATCCGGGTGCGTTAGACCGCTACGCTATCGGAGGCCCTGAGTCCTTAGTTTTAACAGACCATTAATTTGACATTTGTAATATTCACATTCATATCAGTCTAGCAATTAGAATTCTTCATTAGTGAGAAACAATACATCCATTATGCATTTGTAATTGGTACGAAGCTGTTACTTGTGTGAACAAAAATACCAATGTTTCCGTGCCATAAAGTAAAAGGCTAGTTTGCCAGCACTGGTCAATTTGCAATATAGTAAATCTAATAAGAGTGCGGTTGATACCAAGCCAGAATCCAATCCTCTGTATGAGAAAAGGTTGTTATAGCTTCGTCAAAACAAGAACACAAAGTTAAAATGGATATGCTATACAGGGTTGGACCTTACAAATGTCAGCAGTGATTGATCCTGAGGGAGAAAACTAGCTTTATTACTGGAACAACGTCTAATGTGGTAATTACATATTATGCCCTAATATTTCATTTATTTTCACGTGGTATGCAGGACTATGGCTTTTTTGTTGATATAAATAGTCTCTGTGCACTCAGTGCAGTTCACTCAAGCCTTTCCTCAGTAAATTATTGAACCATGCTGAGGCAAGTTTAGCACATATAAAACAACACCTCTGCAGTATTTTGGGGAGAACAATCGCTTCCATCTGTTCTAAAAGCTCAAGGGCCAAACAAAAGTTCCTACTCAAAAACGTAAGTCCTACATTAGTTACTTTGCAGTGTATGTAGGTTGTACAAATTGTTTGTTTGATTCAATTAAAAGAAGAGGTGGCACTAGCCTAGGGTGAATGCGCTAATCTATTTGCAAGGAAACAATTTGCTACCTGTTCAGACTGGCCATTCAGCTGAATAACCTTCCTCAAAGTCTTTAAGTGTGACATTCCCTGCAAATGCACCCGTGGCAGTGTATAAGAGCGAAGTTTGATTCAGACACCTGATCACTCCGACGGAATTTGCTGATCTGTTTGCAAAGAAGCAATTTCCCCAGATTCTCATGCCAAGCCTTTCAGCTAAATGACCTTCCTTAGAATCAAAGGAAAAAAAAGGATTTAGTTCACTTTACTGCCTAACTACCCCCTATGGCTACTACATAAGGACGAGTTCTGATTCTGATTGAATGCTCTCAATCTGCTTTCAGAATTCTCTCAAACAATTTTTTTGAGAGAGTCCTCCTGGAAGGCAAGAACTTCATCCCCATCCTGAATTGGAAGGGACTTAGGATGGATGGATGGATGGGGGGGGGCACCGTGTGTGCATTTGATTGCTAAAGTTGCCGGTGGCAACGACCATGTATTGTGACCTCATCAGAATTGCAGTCCTCAGTCAGACTCACCTCCAACGTTCCATCAGTGGAGGCCCAATGGGGCTCCTCACAGCAAGGTTGCCCTGGCGCCACAGTCCGGCAGACAGAGACTGATGGGCAATCACCAGCGTAAGCACTGTGCCCTCCCATCCTCCCCGACAGCGGTCAGCAGCCTCACATGCTCTGTAAGATTGGGGTTAATGGGTTGGCTCAGAGGATCGGAGGACAGGAGTCTCTTATATTGGCACCAGAAGAGGTTAAGTGCAAAGGGGAACTTGTGGAAAGTGTACCAGTAAGATGTTTCGTAACAAACTGGTTATCTCTGCCAGAGAATTCAACAGCTCAACAACATTTCACGCTGGGGTTTAAGAGAAGAGCAACCCCTCTGGGCCCCAGTGCACGTTTCTTGATGTACTATAGTGAAACAATGTACAAGTAACTGCCAAAATTAAGGAAACACGAACATAAAGTGTCTTAACAGGGCATCGGGCCACCACAAGCCGCCAGAACAGCTTCAATGCACCTTGGCATAGATTCTATAAGCGTTTGGAACTCTATTGGAGGGATGGCAACACCATTCTTCTACGAGAAGCATCATTCAGTGTTTTGTTGATGGTGAAAAAACTCTGTCTCAGCCGCCTCCCCAGAATTAAGTTATTTAAAAAGAACCTGAGAGAAATGGTGGCACATTGATTTTAAATAATGTACTGTACAAGCCAAAACAACTCCTCAGAATATTATTATCCAAATGGACTGTTACGATTATATGCTCTTTGCTTTCGAAACTAAATATTTACAGCTTCATTAAATATGTTGTTTTGAGTTTATATATATATTGTAGCAGAACCCGGGGTGTTGGGTTGCAACTCCGCCAGTGATCAATAATAAAATCGATAAACACAGTATAATATCAACCAGTTCCGTTTATTCTTTCAAAGGGGAAAGGGAAGGGGAAGGGGAAAAGGGAAAGCCCACAATCCTTGCTCGTTGTTGTTGACTGTAATCCGATATCCAAGTTCAATTCAGTTCCGCAATCCAGTCCAGTAGTCGGTACACAAATGGGGGTCCTCAAACAATCTGGGTCAAACACGATAAACAATCCAAAACACTTCTCAACACTCTCGTTAGCACACTCTCTCTCCACAACACTCTCTGCAATCACCACCCTACTCCTTTGCCGTGTGACAGGAATCAGCCCTTGAAATAGACGTCCTTCAGCTGTTCATAAGATTGGATGGGCTGCAGGTGCGTTCCCCCACTTCCTGTCTGGCCATATAGGGAAAAGGGGTGGAGCCAGTGTCCCACCACGTACCTCCCGTCAATCACTCGCCCTCGGGCTGCCCTCGGGCATACACCACAGGGTATCCCTTCTGGATAGGGCATCAGCGTTCCTGTTAGCAGCCCCCGACCTGTGAAGTACAGTATACGCAAAAGGACAAAAACCATCTCGTTACTCGGGCGTTCGTTTCCCGATTGTGCAACATCCACACAAGTGGAGCATGGTTGGTGATGAGGGTTTAATGTCTTCCCAATAAATAATATTTTTAAGTCTCTAATGCCCATTTAATTTCCAGGCACTCTTTCACCATGGTCGAGTACCTTTGTTCCCTTGGCAATAGTGTCCTGCTTATGTAGTTGATGGAATGTTCCTCACCTTCTTGTAGCTGCAACAAGACCGCTCCTACTCGGGTTTCGGAGGCATCCGTCTGGACCAGGAAGGGTTTCAAGAAATCCGGAGTTACGAGAACCTGTCTGGAACAGAGTGCTGACCGTAGGTTTTCGAATGCATTTTCCGCCTCTTCGGTGCACTTCACTTGTGTCAGCATCTGGCTCCTGGTCAGATCTGTTAAAGGGGTGGCGAGGGTGGCGAAGTTTGGGATGAACCACCGATAATAACTTGTGAGCTCGATGAAAGTGTGAACTTGTTTTTTTGTAAGGGGCGAGACCAATTCATTATCGTCTCTACTTTCCGTGTCTGTGGTTTGACCGCTCTGCAACCGATATGTACCCTTGATACTCGGCTTCTTGCAGACCTAGACAACATTGACTTGGGTTGGTGGTGAGCCCCGTTTCCCTTAATGCCTATAACACATTCTTTACCCTAGCCAGATGCATTTCCCAATCATCCCCGTGGATTACGATGTCATCCAGATAGGCTGCCGCATACTCACGATGGGGTTGCAGAACCCGGTCCATTAATCATTGGAAAGTGAGCGGGGCTCCGTGTTGGCCGAATGGTTATTTCCGGTACTGGAATAGTCCGTCGGGGGTTGCAACGGCGGTCTTCTCTCTCGAAGCTGGGGATAGGGGAACCTGCCAGTACCCCTTGGTTCGATCCAGGGTGCTGATAAACTGAGCATTACCAATCCTTTCGATTAGCTCATCTATTCAGGGCATAGGATACGCATCAAACTTCGATATCTCGTTTAACTTTCTGAAGTCATTGTAAAACCGTAATGTCCTGTCTGGTTTGGGCACCAGCACAATTGGACTGCACCACTCACTTTGGGAGTCCTCTATAATCCTAGCGGCCAGCATATTCTGTACTTCCGCCCTTACTGCCACTCTCCTTGCTTCTAGGATACAATATGGACGGAGGGTTACCTTTCTCTTTGGTTCGGTGACAATGTGGTGGTAAAGAAGAAGTCCTGGTTACTGTTAACCAGATCCTTTAATTCCTGTTTCTGTGCCAGACTCAGTTCCTCCCCTAGTGGCACATGAGGGGGCATGGCATCAGTACTGGTACCCTTGGAAAGTCGCTCATGATGCTTGACATGAAGGGAGTGCCCTGATCCATTAATATTTCCTCCGGAATGCCTACTCAGGAAAACAACATCAGTAGTTTGCAGGCTATACTTTTAGTTGCCATGGTGCGTAGGGGAATTGCCTCCAGGGAACCTGGTAGCATAGTCAAGGATCACAAGGATGTATTGATATCCACTGCTGCTCTTTGGGAGAGGCCCCACTAAATCAAGTGCTATATGGCTAAACGGAGTGGAAATTATTGGTAAGGGGATGAGTGGACTTCGGAAAAAAGTTTTTGGAACCCTCCTGGCAGTTTCAGCAGAAATCTTCCACTGCCCTTTTTATCCCCGGCTAATAAAACCGGGCTTTAATTCGATCCATAGTCTTTTCGACCCCTAGGTGTGCTCCTAACACATGGGTGTGTGCCAACTGTAGTACCACCAGTATGAACTGCTTGGGTACTAATATCCGTTCTCGTGTTTCATCATGTTTTCTGTCCATCTGATACAACAGTTTATTTTTTATGGCGAAATGTGGGTAGTTTACCTGGCTCACCCCCGCTAGGGGTCTCCCGTCCACCACGGTCACCTGTTGCAGTGCACTCGTCAGGTTCGGATCCTCCAACTGAGCAGTGCCGAACTGCCCCATAAGGGATGCGGGTTCGGGAATTGCCGCGGGATCCATGGGGAATAATTTGCTGAGACTCCCTTCCGCAATCTCCTGGTTTTCTTCCGCACTTCCAGATTCTGACAGGGGTACAGTGGAGGCGTTGTCTGCGACCTCATGCAAGCCGCACACTCTTACCTCTCTGGAGGGCTTCGTGGTCACGCTGCAGCAAGGTTGCGGAACTCCTTCACTTTCTCCTGCATTCCGGACCACAGTTTAGTGAACACCGGGGGATCCCTTCCGATTAACACTGGTATGGGTAAGTTTAGGATAATTCCAGCCCTCTCCTTGTGTCGTCCTTTTGTGGTCTGTAAATCAACGGGGTGGTGGGGTATGCTTTTGTTTCGCTATGTATGCATTTCATGGATAGCGTTTCTCGTGAGCCCTGAACACGTTGGGGAAGGG
Source organism: Aldrovandia affinis (assembly GCA_029706075.1). NCBI lineage: Eukaryota > Metazoa > Chordata > Actinopteri > Notacanthiformes > Halosauridae > Aldrovandia > Aldrovandia affinis. The sequence goes on from JAINUG010000055.1 coordinate 3,925,108, forward strand.
CAAACTCCATTCGCACCAGCATGACCATGCTACCATTGGCCCTCACTGGTGTAACTGGGGATGGGAAGCTCTCTTGCGCCAACCATGACGTCAGGACCCCGCATGGCCTTCCTAACTTCCTAACGCCGTGTCGGCATGGGGACCTCATCAGCTTTCTTTCTTCCCTTCTCTCGGATCATGGTCTCTGGTGGGGTAGGTCGGCTACTTTTCAGTACCTCTGGGGCAGTTTGATACCATTCCACCAGTTCCATGAGCTGGTTAGCGCTCTTCAGGTTCGCCTGGCTGGCTAAGTTCTTCACTTCGTATGGTAGGGACCACATGTACTTATCCACTACAATCCGCTCCATTGGACTGAGCGAAGCTGGCTTGGCCGTCAGCCAGTCCTTTGCAATTCGACTCAGATTGTACATCTGGGACCAGGCCGAGAAGGTGGAGTTGTATGACCAGTCGTGAAACTTCGGGGCATAGCTCATAGCTCAAAAATTCATAACTGCGAGCTTTCTCTGCGGTCAGATCCTGATACGCCTTCTGTGCCACGCCTGACAAGAAGGGAGCGAGTAAACCAGCCCATTGTTCTGTGGGCCACTCTTCCCGCACGGCTGTCCGCTCAAACGCTTGTAGATACACTTTGACGCCATCGGCTTCCGTCAGCTTCAGGATAAACTGGCTGGGGTTAATCCTGGGACGGTGTGCAGCTGTGGCTTCAGTAGAGGTAAGGTGTCAGATCTCCGCACGTAACAGTTCCGTCTGTTGCTGCTGTTCCGCCAGCCATTCTCGGGTCATGGCATGCTGTGCCAGCTGAGCCTCCGCGAGCTATGTTACTATGGCTTCCATTCTCTGTTTTTACCGTTTATTATTGATCACTTTGGCATATACCGGAAAGAGTGCCTGCCCGCATTCTCCACCAAATGTAGCAGAACCTGGGGTGTTGGGTTGCAACTCCACCAGTGATCCTTCAGCTGTTCGTAAGATTGGATGGGCTGCAGGTGCGTTCCCCCACTTCCTGTCCGGCCATATAGGGAAAAGGGGTGGAGCCAGCATCCCACTACGTACCTCCTGTCGATCACTCGCCCTCAGGCTGCCTCTGAGCGGCTGCCACAATATATATATATATATATATATATATATATATACTGTATAAGTTCCTCTAAAGTTCTTGTAAGTTCCTTGGATCTGAATCAGGTTTCCCTCTCTGTAGAGGATTAATCACAGTTAATGTGCGAGATATGGGTGAGTCAACATCATCTCCGTAGGGGGAGTCTACTACTGGTCGTGGGCATAGAGAAGCAGCAATTTAATTATTTTTGCATGCTTTGAGCTAGTTACGATGAAGGGCATTATCGTTATGCTTTCATTATATTTAATAGTATCGAGATGCAGTTGTGCAGGAGAGGGCATGGCGGTAATTTGCTTTGCTGTCCTTCTAATCGAGTTGTGTGGCCTCATCCGTTCATTCCAGTTTATTACAAGCTTATTAATGTGGATGGTACATTTTTAAACCGTTACAAAAGTTACAGACTCTTGTTTTTGTTTTTAAAGGTGCATTCTACACAAGGATGGGAGAAGGAGGTATAGGGAACCCTGGTCCTCGAGGGCCGCAGGGTCTGCTGGTTTTCATAGTTTTCATCTCAGCACTTAAATGATCAATTAAAGCAATTGATTATTAACTCGCCTCACCTGGTTTACTGGGTCTGAATTGGTTGCTGATTTAGGGTGAGCCCAAAAACCAGCACACCCCGCGGCTCTCCAGGATCAAAGTTCCCTACCCCTACCACAGTGGGTAGAGCTACAGTGAGCTGTCACTCACTGACTGCTTGAAGCACTGTTTGAACCAATCAGAAGATGTGCACCCCACAGAAAAAACCCCACAATGATGGGTTCAATCAATTTGTCACTGATAGCTTTGCCCATATTAGGTTGAATGACACCTGGATCTCCTATCAGTAATATTATACATTTTAGTAATTCATACAAATAGCACGTCATGCTAATAATACGATTCATAAGTCATTTGTGCTGCTTGGCCTTATGCACCACGCACCTTTAAACTGAAAGTAGAATCTTTTTTCCTATGCCGTTAAAGACACAGCAGACAGTAGAACCTACTGCAAGTTGCAATGAAACTGAATGTTCTTACTTGCAACAGAATCCATTTTTAAGAATCTAAATCTGACACGAGGTACAAGGATTGCGCTTATATTTTTTTGTGTGTGGAAACTTGAAATGCATTATTGACTTTATTTGCCCCCTAACTACTTGTGAAGGCTGGTATTTCTGAGGAGGACCGTTAAAAGAGATTTGCAACTGGATATGAAATGGGGTCGATGGTCTGAGGCAACGGCATTCTTGATAGTTTTTTTTTTTCATTGTTTGTTTCTTATGGTCTGAGGTTCGATATCCTTGATGCAACGATAATTACCTTATTTGCCTTTATCTGTGCCATTGGGAATACTAAATACCAGGAGCCTATAAAAAAAAAGCTATAGTAGCGGATCTCACAATGAAATGGCCATCCAACGGTACTCATGTAATTATATCAATCATAGTCATAAGCTGAAGGCTTAAAATCCATAACCATGTGTGGGAATCCCCTCCCACCCCACCCCCCGTATGCCTGTTTATTTCCTACTTTAAAGAAGAGGGAGGAGGTAGGCTACTGGTTTCTGGGTTTATGTAGCAATGTTTAAAATGCACTGGGGGACCAAGACAATAACTGTGAGCAGACCATCAGACCATCCATTTTGTTTGTTTGTCCCCAGCCATGAGGAAGAGACATTCCCACAATAATATTATCGAAACTGCCACCACAGTTTAGTTGAAGTGACACATTTCATTGCTTATATACTGTTAACGCAAGGCTCCATGGCAGGCAGGTAATAAAGAGACACAATACAAAATGAAAGTGACAAACCAAGATATGGAATTGCAACATAAACTATGGTTTAATTAGATATAAAGGCAAAAAAAACTAGAGAGAGTATGAAAAAGATTACAGAATGTACATTGATATAATCTGCACTATCAAGCCCTTATAGGGACCCGTCAGGGACAAGAACAATTGATTGATTGATTGATTGATTTATTGGGTGATCCCCTCAATTATTTCTGTGTGTTCCTAAAACGTTATTCTCTTTTGTCTGCACCATAAAGAGTTAGGGTCACAGCGGTAAAAAAGGGCCAACAGGGTTCTGGGATATAAAAGAAAAAACAAATAATACAAGCTTGGCCAGATATTTAGCAAGCTAGCTTTCAAACTAACTGGCTGATTGTTTACCTAGTTAGCTAGATGTATCCACGCAAGATTGACTTAGCTCTGAATATTGGGGGCGGCAACAGTGTCTTCCCCAATGTTCAGATGAAACCTATGCTCTTGAGGAGAATCAATGTGCGTCAGTAGGGGGTGGTGCTGAGCAGGCTTTTCCTGCAGGGACGTTAAGACTCAGCTTCAGGGAAGCAGCAGAACATTTCAGCACCCTGGATAGCAGCCACATTCAGGGAACTGGGCTTATAACACAAAGGTTGCAGGTCTGATTCCCAGGTGGGTGCTGTTGTGCACTTGAGCAAGGTACTTCACCGGAATTGTAAGTTAATATCAAGCTGTATAAATTGATTTTATTTATAGCTATGTAAACTGTTTTAGTTGCTCTGGATAAGTTCTAGCAAGTTTTAGTCAGTGTTATGTTATTGGTTAGTGGTTTTGTTCAGTTGAATCACTACCTCCAGTTGGAGCCCCACAACACAATAATTTGATTCATCAGAAGAAGTAGCTCACAATTGTTTTATTAGCAAAGCACATCCCGGAAGTTGGTTGAGGCTTATCTCACACCAGCATGTCAGCCTGATTATAGTTCCGTAAGTTTATGAGCAGCCTGGTCAGGCTAATAGTACTGTAAGGTTATGAGCAGCCTGGTCAGGTTCATAGTGCCATAAGGTTATGAGCAGCCTGGTCAGGCTCATAGTTCCGTAAAGTTCTGAGCAGCCTGGTCAGGCTCATAGTGCCATAAGGTCACGAGCAGCCTGTACTACCAGAGAGCTAACGGCAACATCAGCAAATCTCTCACTGATACACTGAGGAGGAGCTTGAACCCACCCCAACCCCTGTTGGGACAAGACTAGTTGCGTTCAGCCAATTTGACTTCTTGCTCATAGTCAGCTGATGACACAGTCCTGGCTTGAACTCTTTTTTTGCGCTTGTGCTGAGCCCCTTTACTGACTGAACCACATGGGAGCGCACCTCCATAATCACCAGTCTGTGCCATTAGGGAGGTTGGCTTCACTGAACAGATGGAGAGATGTGCGTTTTTTTATTTTGTATTCCTCTCAAGTTGTGAATGAGCAGGAGGAATGTCAATGAACGAATGACCGGCTTCTCACTTTTCAGCTTTTTTTTTTTTTAAAGAAGGGAGTATTTAGAACCTTAGAGTCTGACACGAACGCTTCCTTTTGTTATGGTCTGTGGACAGATGCCAGCGGCGATAACACAGTTTGGTTGTGTTAGATGAATTTAGCATATACAGTAAGCAATCATGAAGCCATGAGCAAATGGTCACCATCTGGCTCACGGTATCTGGAGACAGACCCATCTGGGGAGTGTATTCAAATATTACGTACATTACACTTTAAAGGAGTTGATCCAGTATCTCCATCTAATCCCAGCTCTATCCATGGCCTCACCGAGAGCATCCTGCATAACTGAAACCATTTTTTTCCTCATAGAGGTAAGGAATCGGCATGCTCTCTACTGAAAAAGGTCTGAAATCCATAAAGTATGGTGCTCTTTCAATACAAGGTTGATATGTGAAAAACAAAAATTGGAAGGCCACACCTAGCACATTCAAAAAAGTCCAAGGCCTTGTGCTATGCGGTGGCTGTCTGATTTTAGTATTTTTTCTTCTCGTCTCAATTTCTTATTCTCCTTTTTTTGAAGCACCAATCGCAAGGCATACAAATTCACAACTGTAGTTGTATTTGAAAACAATTGGTCTCGGTGCCATCGAAACTTGGATTTATTTCAACTGAACCAGCTGGCCAGCAGTGCCACAGAAAATGAATGTGCGAAAATGTAATTGTGTGTTTTGGTAAAAAGGAAATGCAATTATCTTGCCCTTTGCAATTTACGTGCCGGTGTAAAATTAAATGCGACATATGAAAAAGTGATACGCATTCCGCGGTGGGATTAAACTGTATGAAAATATAATGCATAAAAAGTAATGCGTGTGTCAGGTTGAAATTACATTTTAATATAAAATATGAGGTACAAAAAAATATATGATTAAAAAGTAATACATGCAATAGTCTGAGCTGCGTGTGTATGCCCTTGCAGCCCGATCCCCAGCCGACAGCACTAATCCCCAAAACGTGATTCCTCAGATCAATCTAACCCAACAGGCTTTGCCTTCTGCGTTGTCATTGAGATCAGAGTTGCTCGAACTTGGTCTCCTCGTTCGGCCGTCTGGTGCGAGACGGCGTGGGCTGAGGGAGGCTGGCAGTGAGCCGATGAAGCGTTGAGCGCGTAGTCAGAGTCTAAGCGCGTTAAAGACACGCTGACATCACACGAGCTGGGTCCCTTGTTGCTGGATGAGCTGACGGCAACTTTTGAGGAGTTGTTTCGGCAGGCGATAGGAAGCCACAGCAACAGTAGTGTCGTAGGTATGATGGACGCCAGCAGGGAGCGACCACTCCACGCTCAAACTTTAGAAAGCGCAGATGTGATTATCGGGTGTTTCATAGAGGCCAATTGTGCAGCTGTGCACATGAGGAAATTGGTTTATAAGAGCCTAAATTGTATACTTGTGTTCTTATGTTTTCAATGTTTTCATTTCCTATGCACACTGATCTCTTCATAAGAGACTAACCCACTCCAGGCTGTGCAGTTGTATGAAAATAAATCAGGACAGGCTGGTGTGATGTGGTCCTGATATGAAGCCGAGGGGTCAACCACCCTGAAGTGATTTATTTTCATACAACTGCACAGCCCCGAGTGGTTTATTTCACTTATACCATGGCTACTCGCAACAGAAATAAATAAACACTCAAATACAATCAAACTAAATTGTTGCAGCTATTGTTGTTGTTAACTTATTACTTTTTTGCCTTTATTTTCACTGGCGAAAATAAAGCACTGTCGCTGGAAGTACTTCATAGCCGTCCGCTATTATGCTTCTCCACTCGGTTTACTGGACAATAATCAACGCCCTCTCGACCAATAAGAATCGAGTATTTAACCAAGCCGTGGTATGATAGGACATTGGGAGTTGGAACTGCAGTAGAAGAGCACTCAGAGTTCCAGATCGACAAACGCAGAAAATCTGAGGCATAATGATGAGAACAAGCCATTGATCCCATCGAGGCTACCTAAAAACCAGGGACTGTGGCAAGCCTGGACTTGAACACTGCAAGGGCCTCTGTCAAATACTGTATATTGGTCTTCTGAAGTCCCTCTTACTGGGTTGTTCCAAAGTTTCACAGAGAAAAAACTATTAAACTCATGAAACACATATCCAAAGTAGATGTTCTCAGATCATGTGAATATGCATAAATAAGGTGCTTTAAAGTGCTCTTGCCATGAGCACTTTAAAGGTGTCAATTATACATAATACCGCCCATCCTTTATACTGGCCAGGGCATGTGTAATAGCTCACAAGAGCAATCAAGGCTCACACAAAATAATGAATTTCAAATAAAGTTTGCAATGTTACCACAACATTCATCTTTATTTGACAATTTTCAGTGCGGTTTTGGGAGAGAAACAAAAGAAGGTCTAAAACAAAAATTTTAATATGGTAGCATTTTACTTATTCCACACTATAGAAGGGGCAGGGGAAACTTGCGTCCTCTTGTTTAATTCTCTCTTGTTAGTTTGTTGGCGTGTTTGTAAGACATGGCACACTTGACCTTTTTATTTTTACTTTCGAGAGTGCTGAAGTAGCGTTTATTTTCAGTTTTTTTTTGTTTTGTTTTTTGCCCTTCCTTCAAAAAGTAGCTGACTGCATGTGTGGGTTGTGAAGATGGATGGTTCGCTGCACGCTCCTTTAAATCAAAGGCGAATGGAAGGCTCTTCTTTAATCACATTTCACACCCACCCCGCTTATCTTCATCGCCTGTTGTTTAAAACCTGTCACAGCTGATATATCTGCCCTGGCCCTGACTGCTGTGGGCCCGCTCAAAACCTATATTTACGCCCGGGCTGCCTGTTAAGCTCCCGTGCAAACAAGGAGCGTCGCAGATACGGGCTTCTCCGACGGCAGGGGCTGTAAATGCTAAGACGAACTCGCCGTTTAACTGCCAGAAAAAAAAGAAAAAGGGAAAAAAATCTGCGTCACCTGATAAACTGCATCTTTTCTGCCGTCTGCCGCGATGCGGTTCTGGAGTGCCGGCTGTGTCGGCAGGTTTGCCATGATTTCCTTTCAATCAGCAGCCAGTTTAAGCCTTGGAAACAAGGATTGTGGACTATTCTGCCAATGACTTAAATGAAGTATATTTAAGCTGAAACACACAGAAACACAGAAGACCAGGACACAGCAGGGCCCTCTATAACTGATACTGTTAATAGTGTAATTATATTTCTCCTCATTTATTTAAACAGAACAAATGCACAGAGATGTGCAAAGCAATATGCTTCATATTTAACACTATATTCTACAATATTACACTAGCTGTGGATTTTAAGGGGTCAAAAGTCAGGAACTGTGTTCATTGATTGGTTCACAGACTTCAGCAACCACGGCAACATATATGATCAAGACCCCCCGCAAAAAATAGTGAGCTGTTTTATCTGGACGGACCCTGATAAGGCCTCCACTCTGCTGCTGAATTGCCCTGTCCAGGGTCCGCACGCTTTTCAGGTGCCAAGCTAATGGTGCATTCCAGCTGCATCTGCTGCAGCGGAAATTATACCTATTATGCGTTTGCTGCTAATTCATGCCGTTTCGGCCGTACCCGCCAGGCCAGAACATCAAAGCTCCCGCCTAATGTGCTTCCTCCGTTGAATAGTTCTAATATTGAGTGAGCCCGCGATCAATCCATTTATTAAGGGGGCAAGTTTTTTGTGGCGCAAAAGAAGTGGCGCCCTTCAAGACAGCCGCTTGCAGGGTTCGAATTTGAGTCCGCTTTGGCTGCCTGAGCCAGGCTCCATAGCACCTGATCCAGGCTCCGTTGGCTTCGAGGCACCTCAGACATTGATGCAATGTGTCCGCGGTTAGCCGCCAGAGAGGAGCACATCTGACACGTGGCCTTCTCCTCCAGAGACCCCGTTTCAGCTGGGAAAGGAGCGCAGCTGCAGGAGGATCTTATCGGCGATTGTTCCATTGACTGCATCTCTTGACATTTGACTGGCGATTTCTCTCTCTTGGATCTTTTCCCGCGTCCCTCTTCTCTTTGGACAGCGAGTCGAAATTCAAGGCCCTTTTCCGTTATCCCAAGCCCCCCCACATCCGAGAATACCTCTCTGTCTACGGGCTGGCTTTTGTCTGATACCCTTTTCTTACTTCCAAAAGCATTTCTCGGTTATCCGGCAATGGATCGCCAGCGAACGGTCAATCTCGATGACCTTGACTTTAGCATGATAAGATTATTACGCCAATGGTAATGATCTCTGCGATGTTCCATTTTCGTTCGGCGCCACTCCCACTACCTATTGGGTAATGCCCAGCCGTCGACCGATGCATCGACTTACAGTGAATGATGCGCACCCATTATCTCCACCAGTTAAGAGGACTAACTGCTCCGGAACCGGTAGGTTTGACGTATCAGTCTTAATGAAAGAAGACGGTGACTTACTCTTATGCCACAAACATAACCTGACATATACTGGGACATATGCTGTAAAATATTAAGTAATATATTTGAATATATAAAAGGACTCCACATATATTTCACAATGCATGCCAATTTATGTTCTAAAATATATTATGGTCATATTGCATATATGGCAATACTTTTAACAATATATAGAAAAGTGGCAATGATCTGTATTTTGACTAGCAGACATCCATTTTTGTCGTCACGACACCTCGTTCTCCCATCACTTGTGTGCGTGTTGGCACTGCTCAACACAACACACCAGCCAGGCAAAAGAGTACATCTGTTGCAGGGATGAACCACCGAACCACAGATTTTTGCTACCAAGGATTACAAGCAATATATTTTCTGCTGTAGTGGTGTATGCTCGTATTACCTCATACATTTTAACGCCAGGACAGCCAAGGCAATCAATTGGAAGGCATGATTGCCTTGCCTGGAAGCCCCTGCCTGGAACTTCAAAGGATGTTCCAGCTCAGGAGCATGATTGAAGACACCTCCTTTCCTCAGACTGGGAAAATAAGGGATCCTCAACACAGGTTCTGTTTTACAACGGCAGCGCAGGAGGAAAGCACATGTTTACCATTCTAAGTTTTCAAAGATATTAAGATTTAAATGATGGAAAAGTGAACGGCTGTGGTAGTGTTCTGCAATTCGGATGAAGAATCCAATGTTGTCACATGTGAACAGTAATAAAGAGTAGCTCATTGATTGTAGCTTTTTGATTGTGATAATTAGCCATCAGTTCGGCTGCTAACTAGCAAATTTTGCCTATCATTGTGAGAGTAAGTAGCTGTTACTTACCAGCTATCCAGCTAATAGAAATATGATAGCAATGCTAAAAGCTGAAGCCTACCTTTCTATCTGTGCCGGTTACCCTAAATATTCCAACGTGGCAATTCAAGACTGCTGCTTTAACTGAGGGAGCTGTTGATTAAAAATATCTATGGGCACAGAATTAATTTTTAGCTGCCTTTTTTAGCTATGCTTTCACGGGGATTCAATTCCATTATAATTGTTAATTCCACATGCTCCCTGAAACACGTAGGTACAAACCATTATGTATGAACACACACACACTCACCCACACACACACACACACACATAAACACACACACACATACATACATGCACACACACACACACACACACACACACACACACACACACACACACACACATATATGTTCCTACCATGTATTGATGCACATCTTGTAAGTCGCTCTGGATAAGAGCGTCTGCTAAATGCTTAAAATGTAAAATGTAAAATGTATATATATATACACACGAGTGTGCATACACACACTCACACACACACACACACACACACACATGCACACTTACGCACACACTCACACATGCATACATGCATATACACACACACACACACACACACACATGCACACTCACACACACATGTGCAAACACATGCAAAACACACATAAATACACACACACGTGCGCATGCTCACACACACACATACATACACATGAGTGCGCATACACACACACACACACACATGCACACACACACACATGCACTAACACAGCGAACAGGGAACACCAAAGACATTATACAAAACACAACTAGTTAAAAAACAATAAAACCATTAAAAATCATTCTTTTTCATTTACATACGGAATACAAAGTTCAAATCTTTAGACTGACATATGGCCAAGGCCAAAGCCCTTTATTTACAACTGAGTTTTCATTCATGCATAATTCCACTAGACTTGATGCTGACAATACGGGCAATAGATCAAGGCTCAGTCAAATGAACAAATCAATATGCTGGAGTACCGGACATGGCACCTAATTGTTTCCTTGAAGTTCTAGTGACATCCACGGCATCTTTGCCCGGACCGGTTGATCTCCAAATTCTTTTCCTGGGGCTCGTGATAGGTGAAAATATAATTATAACACCCATTACGCACAGAGCAGAGCCCAGACTAATTACCTCAAATTAAGTCACGACCCCTTGTGGCTCAATGACTGTCATCATTAATTACGCTCTACCATCTCAAAACACGCATTTGTAGACCAAACCAGTAAATCAATGCAGAACACGAATGCATAAATAAATAGCACACTACGATTAAGAATGACCAACAAATAAAAGGCACAGCAATAAAATGTACTTTTTCAGCAAGCCCGCACAGTTCTGTCTCCAGTTCAGTGTGTTACACATTGTCCTGGTCAGGGCAAAAATAATGGAGTCATTAAAGATGAAATAAATACATAAATATGAGGCGTGGTTTCTCAATATGTGAATGTGAAGTACGTGAAAGATGATGATGATGATGATGATGATGATGATGATAAAGGCCTCGTTGCTCTGCTCGTACTCATCCTGTTCGTTTAGATGTTTGATTATTGATATTGCACTGATATGCATTGATATGCGTTTCCAATGCATTAGTTAGTAGTCCACTTCATAAATTCAATTCCCATTTCAATTCTGTCTATAGTTAAAGATATAAAATAACATTTTCGTTCCATTCCACTATTCTCAATAATTCAACTTAGAACAGCTCGATAATCAATAGCTCAATAGTAATGTTTACTGTACAAGCATAAAAACATTTTTCAGAATGTTCAATAATTACAAATATTTTAGGAAGATATTCAGAAGAGACAGAATTCAGAATCTGTAGAAATAAGACTAAGATATGATTGAAAAAGGAATTTTACTTTCATGAAACTACATTTAGAACTAGTTGCGTATTCAGAAGTCACCTGATACGCATGTTTTATTGAACGTCTCTGACCTAAGAGGTCCCTAAAGCTTAATATTTGGCAAGCAGCTGCTATAGAAAATAGTACAATTAGCGAGTAAATACCACATATCAGGAATAACTTTTGAACATAACAACATAACAACATAAGAATACATAATGACAAGAACCAGTTCATTCAGTCCATTCATGTTCTAATCTAAAGAATATCTAGTACTGCATCTAGCCTGGACTGCATCTAGCCTTGAATAGCCCAAGTGTTTCTGCCTCTACTACCTGACAAGCTGTTCCAGGCATTGACAACTCTCTGTGTAAAGAAATACGTCCTAATATTTGCCTTGAACTAATTTCCACCTGTGGCCCCTTGTTCTGCTAACCAAACTTATCTTAAAAAAGCTTTGGTAGTTCACTTTGTTCATCTCTTTTAGGAATTTAAAAACCTCAATCAAATCCCCACTAAGTCTCCGTTTGCTAAGCTTAAATAGATTGAGTGCCTTAAGTCTATCCTCAAAATTTTTATACCAGGTACCAATTTAATTGTCAAGAGCTTCTATATCTTCCTTGTAGTGTGGTGCCCATAACTGCACACAGTACTCAGTAAGTGAGGTCTGACAAAGGCAATATATAACATTCATATAACCTCCTTTGATTTATACTCAAAACATTTTGCTATGTATCCTAGCATCCTGTTGGCCTTTTTCACTGCTGTAGCACATTGCTTAAATGCATATAGACTTTGATCAATTACAATTACAAGTCTTTTTTCTACTCCTGTCTTATGTTTTTATTTTCCACAAGTTTCCAAGTTTAGTATCATCTGCAAATTTAACTATTTTGCTATTAACATAGCAGCATATAAAGGTCATTTATGTAAATAAGGAAGAGCAGAGATCCCAGCACCGATCCCTGTGGGACTCCACTGCCCACAACACTTAGGTCAGATACAACCCCACCTACTGTTACTCTTTGTATTCGTCCTTGCAGCCAATTATGGGCCCACTCTGAAACAACTCTTGTAAATCCTACTGAATTAATTTGAAAAATAAGACTCTCATATCGTACCTTGCCATATGCTTTTTGAAAGTCCAAATACATAATATCATAAGCCTGGTTCTGGTCAAACACACTTTGTAGCCTCCAGGAGGTTTGTTAGGCATGACCCCATGTTGGCTCTCCGTTAAAATACTATTATTTTTCAAGAATGATTCCAACTTGTCCTTAATAATACATTCCAGTATTTCACATGAGATGCAAGTTAAACTGACAGGCCTATATTTCCTCCTTCTTATATATTTGAATTATACTACTATTATATACTGCTTCCAGTCAGCTGGTATTTCTCCAGTATTTATGGACTGCATACAGATATCTGTCAATGGTCTATATATAATTTCTCCAAGTTATTTGAGTACGGGATATATGGAGCCTGCTGCTTTATTTGTCTTTTAAGTTTTTCTAGTTTTTCTAGTACTTCTACATCCCTTATCTCAAAGTCCTCCAAAACATTCTGTACATTTTGGTATATCTATACCTCTTCTCTGGTAAAGCTCTCAATAAAGTAACTGTTCAGTATGTTAGCAATATCCTTTACAAACCAAAGTTCCTTCCTTATTCTTAATGCACTTAACTTCATCATTAGCTTTCCCTTTTCTACTACAATATTGAAAAAACTGCTTAGGATTACTTTTTGCATCTTGGGAAATGTGATCTACTTTGTTTCTGTCTGAGTTTTCCTTTTTATATACTTAGTACAGTCGGTTATTTTGCCTCAAAATCTCTCATAAAGATTTACTCATCCACTGTGGAGTTTTTGTCATCCTATTTTTCCTTACTTTTGGGATGAATTTACACTGTACATCTACAATAACCCTTTATATTTGCCAAAAGAGAAGAACAAATAGTCCCGCTTACGGACATCCCCTCTAGCTTTCTCCAGACCTGTACTTGTACTGGTACTTGTGCCTGCACTTCTCCTGTACTTGTGCTCCATCACAGTGGTGAAATAGAGTTAGTCCTCGAGAGCCACAGCTTCTGCACCAGTTTTACGTGGAAGATTCGTAGATTCACTGAATCGATCAAACGGATGTTTCTGGAGGAAAATAAATGAAATCAAATATGATTTATTCACACGACGCATTTTATAACACATTTGTCACAATATTGCTTTGCAGCAGACCCCAGCCTGAACCCCCCCACAAAAGCTGACCTAAGGTGACCGTGGCAAAGAAAACCTCCCTGAAACAGGAGGCAACGAGAAAGACCTGAAACACAGGAACATTGTTAATAACTTGATTTCACCTGGAGAAAAGGATTACAATTTGAAGCACTCACTGGCACAGCACAAGAAAATGGGTACAATTGCACCACGGGCAGTCTAGTGCAATTTTAGGACTTAAAAGCCTTTTTTTCGGGACATACCACTCAGTAGACACACTTAATGTTTTCTGCAGCTTGTATAAGTGGATGGGAGGAAAAGCCAGACATCTCTAAGTCTCCAGTCTACTCTAGTTTTAACCCAAAAAAATAAAACCCACACCAGGGAAGTGATTTCTCTCATGTGATCCTTACATAATTCATAGCCACAGTTACAAGGTTTAAAAAAAAAAACATACCCAAACAAATCATAATTATAGACAGCCCTTCCGTTGAATGAATTAATCTCAAAATTAATCGTCCTCGATGAAAATGGAAAATGACGCCCTCCCGTTGCTGAAGACGGGGATTAATTAATATTCTGTTCTGTTAACAGTTCTCCTTTATCGTGCGGATAAGCACGGCAAAGAGCCTTTCTCTGGCCTTTTCTGCTAAGACTATTAAAAGTCGGACAGATTCAATGAATGTCGGTCTCGGTGGATGGTGCCGTGATTCGGAGCCTGTATGGGGCCCGTGTCAAAACGGAGCTGACACCGCCGGCCGGTTGTGGCGGGGGGAGCGGGGTGCTGTGTGTCATCTGAGGAATGCAAATATCATTAGCCCCACAGAACGCTGGTGTGTGGAGAGAGAGGGAGGGAGTCCAGGGAGCCTCAGCCCGGCCCTCGTTCCAGCACATTCTCCATCGCAAAAGATCAATGGAGTGAGTGAGCTAATTGTGTGCCGATGCACACTGCACCGTTGTGCTAAGGATCGCCCAGCCGAGGCAAATACACTGGCCCCGGGAAAATCACAATAAATAAGCCGTAGAGGCGTTAATGTGATGCCGATGTCTGCGCCTGTTTAAAAATGCATCATGGGCCTTGATACAGCTGTAGAGACGCACGCATGTGTGTGTACGCGTGCGTATGCGTGTGTGTTTGTGTGTGTGTGTGTGTGTGTGTGTGTGTGAGAGAGAGAGAATGTGGATGTGTGTCTGTGTGTGCATCCTGGGAGGCGTAGGGAGGGTGGGAGTGTCCCCAGCTAACAGGAAAAGAAACACTCACAAGTCAATACTGTGAGAACCACAGAGACACAATACAGGAAGTAGAGTGGGTACACTCAGGAATTTAAACGTCCGCGTGGGCGCACAGCCGTGGGCTTGATTTAACCGGACGCTTCACGCGTGGTATCAAAATAAAGGTATCGGTGACGTAAACAGGCCTCTGTGCCACTGATAACCTGACGTCTGCTTGCCTCTCTTCCTCCTTTCTCGAGCAAAGAGCGGCTGGGGTCGCCGATAACCCCCCCCCCCCTTCGTGAGAGATCCTCGCTAACCGAACCCTTATCCGTCTCTCATCTCCGACAGAGTATGTCCGAGCTTCGCCCTGTGGAGGCATGTCTATCTCTCTCCCCCAGGGCGCCCAGATAACACGCAGACCTCACATCACTCATAACCGAACGCTGTTTTGGCAGGGCGCTTTTGGAGGACGGCAACAGAGACGCAACCAATTGCAATCGGTTACACCCTTTGATAAGCATGCCGACTGCTATCAAATGTTCAATGTTCTCTCCCTACATCTACCCCTTGGCGGTAAATCTTGTACAGCACCGGTTCCCAACCTTGGTCCAGGGACCCACTGAGTATGCTGGTGTTCGCTCCAACAATAATTGCAACCTCAGAATTGTTATTAATTAGACACTTTACATTTCTATTAACGCATTATTTACTCTCTCAAGGCCATATTACACTAGAAATAGCTGTAAATGCCTCAAACAATAAATGTCTCATATTCACATCCCACGATTTTAAATCAGTCAGATCAACTAATTCTCTCATTTTCTGTAATGTGCTATATGAAACTATATGCTATATGCTATATGATTCCTTTAGAAAGTGGTTACCTATACAATTGGTTCAATTATAGACTGGCAGTGTCTGTGAATTTGTTTTTGTTTTTTAAACTATCTTTACATTTAGTAGGCATTTAGAAGACACGCATATTCGGAGCGACATACACAGTTTGCATTTCTCTGCATACAATCAATTTATACTGCCGGATATTTTACTGAAGCAATTCAGGTACCTTGCTCAAGGGTACAGTGCCCTGCCTGGGAATCAAACCTACAACCACTGAATTACAAGCTTAGTTCCAGTTAAACATTATACTGCAATGCAGTCCCTCTGCGTAAATGCAAATAAACTGCAGTAATGGACAGTTAACTGGCAAAAATAAGCCACATAATAACCATATACACTGCCTGGCCCCAAAAAAAGTCAGCACCTGGATTTAACTAAGCAAATAGGTAAGAGCCTTCCAGTGGATAATTACTGCATGATGCACGGCAGCCATTTTGCAGCCATTTTGCTCCAGAACGCTCATCCACACATCAGATGAGGTGGAGAGGGAGGGAATTATTGCACCAATTAAAATGATTAGGTGACAGGTTGAAAGAGCCATGTTGGGAGTTTTGCCAGGACACCGGGGAACCCCCTACTCTTTGCGATAAGTGCCATGGGATCTAACGACCACAGTGAGTCAGCACCTCAGTTTAACATTTCATCTGACAGCCGGATGAATATCAGAATTTGAATATAATTAGAAAATACAATCACGTCCTTGAACATCAGTGCATTCTAAATACCAGGAATACATATCAACCTACCATTAACAAAAACAAAATCCATAAATAAGTTCCATTCTATCTTTCTATTTTACTCAAACTTTTTGGCAAGGCTCCTGTTTCTTTCAAGATCAGCTGTAAAATTGATGAGTTTTCATTCTGGGGCAGTACCTGAGACAGTGTTTTTCCACCACCATCAACAAAACACCAAATAATGGACCTCCTCGTGGTCTCCCTCCAACAGAGTTCCAGACAATAGTCCCTGACGCTTGTAGAACCTATGCCAAAAGCTCGTCGTGGCCCAACGCCCTATTAAGACACTTTATGTTGGTGTTTCCTTTATTTGGACAGTTACCTGTGGCATCTAATAATATGTAGAAATAGTGCAAAGCTACCACAACATGCTGAACGACCACTGTTAGTTAATCACAGTTCTCAAAATGGAAGTGTTTCATTTTGGTGCTCACACACATTGAAACTTCAAGCATTAATATTTGCATTTTATGGAGAAAGCTTCTGGTAATTCATCCTCTCTTCATTTTTCAACTCCCCCTCCCCCTTGAAGATGTAGACAACATATTTTGGTTACTGAAAATGTAATATGCAACATTCAACCCCAAGCTTTATAGTGCTTTTGTCTGAATGTTTGTCTATTTCCCTGTGCAATGTTAGCCAACAGGGATTTTCTGTTCAAATTGATGGGAGCTAGTTTGCAGTCAGTACATGGGGGACCTGAAAGATTAAAAGCTAGCCTGAAAGATAGAAACTCCTGTCAGGGATATGCTGAATCATAAGTTTTAAAGAGAGAAAATAAACGTGAAAAAAAAATGTTTATGGGTTTTTTCAACATTTTTCCGCTTTTTGAAAGTTTCCAGTTTATCGTATTTTAAGTTACTGCAAGCAAGAAAAAAAAATACTGTTTTAGAAAATAAATAACTGAAGCCTGGACTTGTAATGTTTCACTTAAAAACTAAGCAAGAACAAGAATCTCTCCACGATGTAATCTCAAGATAGCGGAACACAGAATCGTGATGTAATGCCTCCTATAAAACAGATAGCTCCGGTCCATTGTTCCTATTGGTCAGTTTGCATTCCAACCGTGACCGTGATATACCACGAGTAAATATAATTTTCATGCATCATTTGAATATCATTACGCATTAGCACCACCATCCAGAAGCAAGGGAGATAATGTCGGTCAGTAGCCACAGATCAGAGAGCTCTCTCCAAAGCTATTACCAGCCAGTGCTGGAGAGCAGTGAACTCGGGGGGGCACATTCGTTGATACCATTTTATGGAAGCGGTATGGAACTTGCACCGATATGGAACTTGCAATCAACACCCTTTCGACCAATCTTGTTCTCTGTGAGCTGTCAGTGACTAATAACAACTATGAAAACTCTTACTCTGACGCACTTTCGATTGTGGCAGGTGAATTTGTTTTTCAGATTTTTTTTTAACAGTTTTTGGCCCAATTATACCCTCTATTTATTTTGATTAACCCTCACCCACAAACTTGCTGCCAGTCTCTACGGGGCAAGACGGAACTCACCGACCCCCTTTCTGGAGACACCCTTACGTGCTTCACAGCAAGTTTGTGCCGACCACCCTCCCCTTCCCTCAGGAGCGGACAGCCAAATGCCACCCCCAATTGTGGCTAACGGCCAGGGCAGAGACAAGTTTTGAACCGCATCCCTGATAGGCAGCTCACACTCATACAGAACCAGCCAAATACAGGTGCGTTTGACCGCTACGCTATCCGCTAGCCCCTGTGGCAGGTGATTTTAATCATTGTTTTTGTTTGCTCATCAATTTAGTTTGATTGTATTTGAGTTTATTTTTATTGCCAGCAGCCGTGGTATAAGTGGAATAAACCACTGTACAGTTGTATGAAAATAAACCCACGACAGGGTGGTGTGATGCGGTCTCAAGGGGAAGGTGAGGGGTTAACCGCTCTGAAGTGGTTTATTTTCATACAACCCATCATGGTTCATTCCTTACATGTCTCAAATAACCCCAGTATCTATAGAAACACAGTTCAAATTATTTTCAATTTAAGAAAAATATCACCTCAGTTAACAACAGCACATTTTTGCACATGCATTATTCCCATGTGAATAGAAGGGGAGTTTATCTACTTTGGAATTTCATTTGGAGAAACGACACGCTGGTCCCCCACTCAACGTGTGGCATGCGCGTGCACACCGATGTGGCCGGAGACACGATGCCTAATGGCGCCATTTCCATGCCGCTGACAAACGATGCGGGAGAAGCGCCATCAGTACTTCCGTGAAGTGCGGCCCATCTGTCACCAAAATGGCCGAGGAGTTGACTGGCTAACCGAATGAGTGGCGCCGAACGAATTGTCCTGGGATGAATTTCCAGTGGAGAGCGCCAGTGATCTCTCTTAGTCGCTGTCACCGAGTCCGGCGAGGTCATTTGTTAAACCCTCCGAAGAATTTGCGGGATATTTTGTTTGTTGTCGAGTCCCCGAAACTGACAAAACTATAGTGGTGTAGTGAATGTTGCCATCAATCGATACCTGACAGGTGGAAAAACAACCTCTGGGGGGGTTGGGGTGTGCATGTGTGTGTGTGGGGGGGGATTGGGGCAGCGAAATTGACGGATTTATAAGGTGATCTCTGGCTTGCTCACATGGCTCCTGTCATTGACACCTCTGGTGCAGAAGTGCTCCTTGTCATGGGTAATGGGGGGATCGGAGCAGGCCAAAACAGGGGGGCACAGCTGGATCGCCCCCCTTCCTCATTGAGCGGCTCAGGAGGCGGCGCGCGGATCGATGGCTTGATGCATCGCACCTGCCCTTTCCGCCGCGTGGTGGGCCAGTCTGAGGAAGAGTGACGCCTGCAGGCGAAGCCAGCGTCGCCCAGAGGAAGGGCTTTTGTTATGAACTCCAATCCACTCCTTTTCTCCGGCAGAGGCTTGTACAATTAGTGGACAGCCTTATGCTGTGGGGTGGGGATGTTCACAGCAACTTTCTTTTAAGCATCTTAACATTAAACCTTTCTGAGGTGGATGAGAGAAGAGGAGGGGAGAAAAGGAAGAAACTGAGAGAAGCAAAAAAAGGAGAACAGGGCGTAGTACAGTACTGCAGGCATTATAAGCCAGTAGCACCAGTGGAGACACTAACAAGAACATGAAGGACAAACAAATATTCTCTCTACCTCGAAATACCAGGGAGGACAAGATAAGCAAAGTAACAGGGGGAGGGGCAAGGAGATGAGTAGAAGAGAAAGAAAAAGTAAAGAAGAGCAGGGCAGATTTATTCAGATCATTACAGATCATTACACATTCAGGTCATATGTAATGGACATTGTATGAATCTTTGGGACATTCTTGAAGGTGTAGAAGAGTGACATCTGCAGGCAAAGCTAGCACAGCCCAGAGCAAGGGCTTCTCCAACACACTCCCTTCTCCAATAGAGGATTGTAGAATTTGTCATTTTTGGCCTCATATCCCCCGCGCCTGCTTCCACTGCTGCTGAGAGGTCAATGACCGGGCCACTGTCCGTGGTGCTGAAACTCATCAAGCCGCTCTATGTTGCACAGTGGTACAGCACATAGAATACAGAGTGACAGGAGCTATTTCAGAGACAGGAGCTACTAGGGTGCGGGGCTTGTATTCTCCAGACTGGGAGTCTGACACTCCTTCAGCTAACCTGTGCCACGGCTTAATCTGTGGCTGTGTTGTTACCATTACCAGAAAGCATACAATACCTGCTCATTGTAGAAGCCTGCCGTTCATGCAAACTTGAATGAACCGTGCACACCAATAGCTAATCCACAGTAGAGTTAGCTGATAATGCGTAGCAACGCCCCGAATATCAAGCAGAGAGATCCGCAGTGTATTGTGCTTATCTTGGCCATGCTATCACTTGGCTTCACTGGAAGTGATTGTCTTTGTATTCATTTGAGGGAATTAATGGTTTAGCGTTAGAAGTCCCTCGAGCGTGCACAGAATTAGGTATAACATTGTTTCGTTTTGACGTGATGTTACAAAACACTGTACAATTTCAATTCCTCATACCCATGCTCATGATTTCAAAATGATGGCAACATAGTTTCATGTAGATGAATGTAAATGTTTTTAAATGTATTTTACTGTTTTCTCCAGTATGTATATGTACTGTCCTCCCTACGTGTGTGTCTGTACGCAGTTAGACAGCCAGCCAAACTCCTTTCAATAACAAGATGGGAGTCAGGATGTAGCGTCCAAGCTCCGGTGTTTAATAATGCCACACTTGCATGATGTCAAAGAAACAATACAATTGGATGTATTGGGTTGGAGTAGAACTGAGGAGGGTAAAAGAAAGAAAGAAATACACACTGCATTCACATATGCTTGTGTTTCTTTTAGCTTCGAAATACACACTGTATTGCTAAATCACAAATAAAGATTAATTTAAAACACATATACTCATGTTCCTTTTAGCTTAGAAACGCACACTGCATGTCTAATTCACCCACTCTAGGTAAGTATTAAAGTAAGCTTTAAACACTTTTATAAAACACAGATCAACCGAAGAGCTGTTAGTAAGTAGCCTATTGCTAACAGCTATGAGCTAGCGAACGCGCTAGGCTAAATTACATAGGCTTTCTATGGGGAACGAGTTAGCATTGTGCTAGCGAATGTAAAACTGGCTAATACAAATGATGTACACACTAAATACATAAAATAATGAGATAAAGAGACTTGAAATGAGACACAGGGGCCTCCTGGGTGGTGTAACGGTAAGAACGTCCGGCGCTGCCCACTGCGACCAGGGTTCGATTCTGCCAGGTCACGCCAGTTTCGGCTCTGGCCGGGAGTGCCACTAGGGGGTGGCAATTGGCTGTCTGACCCAGGGTGGTGGGAGGGAAACCGATACATAGGAGTGGCCCTGGGTGCATACCGGAGTTATGGTGATGGCTCTACTCTACGTTTTCCTCTCTCCTCACCCCACCTCCTCCCCCACCCCCCTCCTCTCTAACCACGGATGACTTTGCATCCTTCTTTCACAAAAGGTCGATGACATTTGCAACTCCTTCCCCCCATCCTCTCCCTCACCTAATCCTCGTTCACCCATCTCGCTACCTAAACCTCTCACCCCTCTGTCCTCCTTCTCACTCCTGAGCTGCTCTTCCTCCCAGCGAAGGGCTCCCTGATCACTGATGCTTCAATCACCGTGCAAGGCTCCATAGTGACTCCATCCCTGTCTGCCAGGAGTCTTGGAGTGACCCTGGACGACCAGCTGTGCTTCTCGGGCCACATCGCAGTGATCACCGGACCTGCCGATTCTCCCTCCACAACATCCGGAGGATCTGACTGTTCCTCACCCAAGAAGGCCACACAACTCCTGGTCCAGGCCCTGGTGATCTCTCATCTGTACTACTGCAATTCCTTACTGGCAGGCCTACCGGCCTGTGCCATCAAGCCACTGCAACTAGTGTCATCTGGTGTTCAATCAACCTAAGTTCACCCAAGTTCACCCCTCTACTCTCCTCTCTGCACTGGCTCCCCATCACAGCACGCATCAGATTCAAATCACTGGTGCTTGCTTTTCAAGCGGCTAAAGGAATTGCTCCCCCTTACCTCCAGACACTCATCACACCCTACACCCCAGCCAGACCCCTCCGCTCCGCCTCCTCTGGCAAACTGACTGTCCCATCCCTCCGGGCGCCTGGCAGCCACTCCTCACGGTCTTGCCTCTTCTCTGATCTTCCGCAAGAGACTCAAAACCCACCTTTTCAGACTCCACTACCACTGAATTCTGTACATCTAGCCAATTGTCATCACCACGGCTTACTTGTTCAATTCTTTTTGTATATGTATCCCTGCTCACTCCTCATTTAAAAAATAAAATCAATAAATTACTAACCTTTTCCTTCCCAGTGTTACAGGTATGGTATGCAACTGCCTACAACAATGTCTATCACTATATTACTGCACTGATCTCTTGCGCGAACTATGATTGTTCTTACCATGTATTAATGCTCATCTTGTAAGTCGCTCTGGATAAAAGCATCTGCTAAATGCTTAAAATATAAATGTAATGTAAATGGCTTGGCGGGTTCGGGCTCGGAAGAGGCGGTGCTCGGCCGCATGTCACTGCCGGTTTCAAGACTACGGCAGCGAGCTCTCAATATGAGGGAAGGGACAATTGACATGAAAAAGAGAGCATGGTTGGCTACTAAATTGGGAGAAAATGTAAAAACAGCAGAAAGAGAAAAAAGAAAAGAAAATCAGATCAGACAGAGGAACAACTGTCACCGAAGAAGGAAGCGTAGAATGCCGTCTATGCAATTAACATTTAGCTGTGCAAGACATATTCCGATGAGGGATGTTTAAATTACATTGCCAAGGTAAGTCAGCTATACTTGGGGATCCCTTGTGCAGGTGATTTATTATCTTGTGTTAACTCAAGATGAAATTATGTCACCAAATTGATTACACATGCTAACAATATTAATATAAGCGATGGGGGCGGTTAAAATTGGATCTGACGACTTTTAAAAGGTGAGGTCACGACCTTGCATCTGTTCTCAGATCCAAGGTCATGACCTCCCCAGTTCCTTTTTTTTTGTTTTGCTGCAAGTCGGAAATAAGAGGCAGGATGCCAGGGACTACAGATGAAAATTAGCCTCCTTGGCTAACTCTGGCACATTTACAGAAATGTTATCAATGTACACTGTCCCTGTCAAATAAATTAATACATGAAATAAAAAATCTGAAGCATTATAAACTAGGACAGGATACAAAAGAAAAGTTGAGAAAACGTCTCCTCCTCTTAGTGTCATTTCACAGCATGCTTGTTCCAGAATGCTCTCCTAAATGTCTGCTGTACTAGAGGCAAGAATTCTCTCTCATCCCAACAGTCATTGTTGCTCCCAAGTTAAACATGAGAATCAATACATGTTAAATTAGTAACCCATACATGTTTAAGTAAATTGCCAATTGCCTTCTGTACTTTACGGGCATTAAGATGATTGCTCACACTTTTAGTGTTGTAATGTGGGCATCATCAGGGTATTCTTCAAAACAATCTGCAGTGAAAGGCTCACTACAAATGTAACTAGGTGTGTTTCGGATCTGTCATTGACCACTTACTCCTGTGCATTGCACCCGTTTTCCCCGAGTTTTCTTTATCATTTCTTTATTGATGGGGAACCTTTCAGGACATTAAGCTGATTGCTCACACCTTCAGTGTTGCAAGGGGGCATCACAGATCAGTGGTGGAAAGGCACTGAATACTGAGCCAATTAAACAGGGCAGTGATTTGATTGGCCAATTTGGAGAGCCAGACCGTGACAATTACACAGGACAGTGATTTGATTGGTCGATTTGCGGAGCCAGATGTGCGCTTTACCATATGTGCTAAGCTTTTGATGACCACTGTAAGTCATGACCTCAGTTTTGCATCTCTGAAAGAGTACACCTCTTTCAGCAGCTCCTCGTACATGATTTGTAGATGTACATGACTTTGTGCATGATCTGATCTCAGCCACTGCACTGCTTGCTACACTGGATCCAAGTCAAATCACTAAATCTCACCACACCACACACCGCAGCTGGACACCTCCGCTCTGCCTTCTCTGTCCCATTCCTTCGGGTGCTGCTCCTCGCGGCCTCGCCTCTTCTCTGCCCTGACGCTTCAGTGGTAGAATGACCTTCCACACTCAGTCAGGACAACAGAATCACAGGCCACCTTCCGCAAGAGACTGAAAACCCACCTCTTCAGACCAGACTTCCACTGAATATACAGTGTATTAAAAAAGTAGCTAACTTTTCTCTCCCTGTTTTATAGGTATTGTGTGCATCTGTTTGCATCTTCGCTGGCATCTGTTGTATTGCTGCTGTACTAATCTCTTGCTCGAGCTGTGATTATTGCTGCCATTCTTAAATGCACTTATTGTAAGTTGCTCTGGATAAGGGCGTCTGACAAACACTTAAAATCCAAATTAAATGTGTAAATGTGCAAACTCACATTCTGGTGTATTTCCTGTCCACAGGTGTTTGCACAAAAGACTCAGACTTCTGCTACAAAGCAATGTATTAAAACAGATAAAGTAACAATTGGCCCACATTTAGCACATACAGTATAAGCAGATAGCAGTAAGATTTTCTTCAGAGAAAACCTGTGCCTTTATATTATGATTTCAAACGCATTCCCCAACATTAACACATACCCATCTCATTGTGGGTCCTATGAAAAGGAAGACCGTGGCCATCATACCATTACTCTTAAAGCAAAGCTCAAATTACTGATACAACAGTGCTTTTATGGCTGAAAGTGGTGCTCATAGTCCACCGCAGAACCTAACTAACTCAATTTGCACCTCACTCTGAACCAAGGTCAGTCCAAAGAACACACTGTCAGTCATGACAATCTTGGATCAGCAGTGAAGGAACAAACATTCATGGTTTCTAGGCCTAAAATAATAACACCAAACAAGAGGACCTTGAGATCCCTCATCCCTTGCGGAAAAAGCCACATGGATTCTGCACATGTGAGTCACATGTGCTTTTATGCCACACAATTCCACGTGTGTATCGCATTGTGTCATAGGCTGCCACATCTTCATCTTCATCTGCATGTCACGTACTTCACGGGCATTCACATGCGGTCACACATATACACGTGTTTTTTGGACATTTCACGTTAAATTCATGTGATGTTTCTGTTAGGGATTAACTTCCACAGAAAGAGCACACAAAGAGCTTCAGTAAGTTTCCAGTCAGGGCAGGAAACCCAAAGCATACACAAACACGCAGAAATATACGAATAATATAGTTTGCATTTTTTATGCATACCCCGGTCCTTACACTGGTAATGGGGAGGTCACACTTTATTTAAGCATGTGGGTCAACTGAGAAAGTGGGTTTGTGGATGCAATGGATCGCATAGCTAATCAGGTGTGATGGGTGATTAAGAGGGCAGTTTTTTGACCAGAAACACCGGGGTTAATGACCCTACTCTTTCAAAGCGTGCCGTGGGACCGTTAATGACCACAGTGAGTCAGGACCTCGGTTTAACCTGATCCTAAGGACGGATAAGGGTGTATACATTACTAATTTATGCATGTGTTTATTTGTCAGGGACATGGCAAAAAGCGTTGTTACGATGTTCGACAAACAAGCATCAGCCACATCGCAAGTGTTTATAGCCCAAGGCTAATAAGTGTGGAGACTGCTGATCGCCCTTTGTTGAAACGTAATTACACAGATCCACTCAAGGTTTACAAGCTGTGCCGGTGTTCGTTTTAGGGGCAGAAGTTTTGTGGCATATTTCACGCTTTGGCGGTCATCGCCTGGGCAGACCGGAGCGAAACGGGCGCAGATAACGAGTCCTGAACACAGAGCCATTTGTAAAGGTATGCTTCAACGACTGTAATGGTGTTCAATTTTCGCTTTGATTGAAATTTTGTATCTTCAATATCCCTTGCCTATTATCTTTTGTTGCTCCTGATATAGATTCTGGGGCTGACAGCAGCCTTCTGGTTGGGGGGCTCCCTGTGGACTGAGATTACCTTTTACATTTTTACATTTTAGGCATTTAGCACATGCTCTTATCCAGAGTGACTTACAATAAGTGAAATTTAGATGTAGGCATTTAGCAGACTGAGCTCTTACTCAGAGCAACTTGCAGTTTACATTTCTTTATGTACGTTCCATTTATACAGCTGGGTATTTTACTGAAGCAATTCAGGTTAAGTACTTTGCTCAGAAAGGTACAAATTACAGTGCCCTACCTGGGAATCAAACCTGCAACCTCTGAGTTACAAGCCCAGTTCCCTAACCACTATACTACACTGCTACCAAGGTTCAGGCGATGGCTAAACATCTTTGGCTTTTGATTCGTTACTTAAGTCATTGGAGGCTCAGTGTCATTGGACTCCTGTCTGAACCAATCTCCTGTTTGCTTCCCCAGACTCTCTATGCCAGGCTCGAGATGATGTCAGTTTTCTGTTGAGAATCAGCATAACTTTAATAGGATTTCTAACTACCAACACCCACCTGTTTCCTTGAAAGGTGTTAGAACTGCTAACAGCACTTCAAATCATAACTATAATTATAGCAGTAACCTCCCATAACAGTAACATGGGCAATATGTTTTTAAATATATATATTTTTTTTAAGTTAAAAAAAAGCATGATTTTTTTAAAGGCACAAACATATTCTGATTGCATAGCAAATGTGTGCTAATGCTTTTGATTTCAGAAAAAAAAAAAAAACACTTCTGTGGCTTCACAACTTATTCCCCCAAAAAGTACAACTGTCTGAGTATATTATTTTACTTAGCTAATAGAATTTTTTGTCCATTATTAGGAAATTTTATGAAAGATGAATCTGACTGGTGAAGCTCTGAATGTAGTGTGTGTCAGAGCTTGAAGACTGAATTATTTTAACTACCCGCCATCGCAGTGTGCCCTCTAAGAGATTACATGTGGCACACCGCTCAATCTCTCCCGTCTTCGAACCAACCCAGGAGTTACTACACTAAGCAGCAAAAATGCATTACAGGCACATAGCAGACACTCTTATCCAGAGCGACTTACAAGTTCACATTTTTCTTTTTCTTACAATCCATTCATATAGCTGGATATTTTACTGAATCAATGCAAGTTATGTACCTTGCTCAAGGGTACAACGGCAGTGGCCCACCTGGGAATTAAACCTGTGACCTTTGCATTATACTACACTGCCGACATCAGGCTAATGGTTAGGGAGCTGGGCTAATACAAAGATCGCAGGTTCGATTCCCAGATGGGGCACTGCCGTTGTACCCTTGCATGAGATACTCAACCTGAATTGGTTCACTAAATATCTTGGACAGAACTGAGTATTAATCTCAAAGCCATGGTAGAAATATGTGCGTGAGGCCTACAATAGAATTGAGGTGTATCATTGCTGAGCATTTTGAGGAACAATATTATGGTATTGCGGGAATGCCATGACAGGACCCAGAGGCCATGTTGTTCCAGGTAAGAATGTGATATTGAGACACCGAGTCTGAGATATAACAAAACACAGCCAGGGTTCTCACAGCAGTGTTCAGGCATCTCCATGGTAACGCAGTGGATAGTTGGGAAGAGCAGTGGGGGCGGTGTTCTTGTGGTATTCTCTTCCACGAAGCAGAAGCTTCCTTTTTTATCAGCTGAAGGTGGACGGGGCACACTTGTTCGTTTTTTTAGTCCTTCACCATGCCATGTAGCTTGTAGCTGGGGACAAAGAGTATTATGATATTATGAAAGGATGTATTGATGAATTGAAATGTATTGAAATTAAGTAGATGCAATTGCACCTTTTGCATTGTTGATTTCATTATGTTTGATTATGAATATGTAAGCGCATTCAATTTGCCTGAGCTTTAGAAATATGTAATTAATAGGTATATAACATCTACCTGTTTGCGGATTTCTACAATTTGGCAGTGCAGTATAATAATTAGGGAGTTGGGCTTGTAACTCAAAGGTTGCTGGTTCGATTCCCACGTAGGGCACTGCTGTTGTACCCTTGAGCAAGGTACTTAACCTGAATTGTTTGAGTAAAATATCCAGCTGTATAAATGGATTGTATGTAAAAAAATATAAACTGTATAAGTCGCTCTGGATAAAAGCGTCTGCCAAATGCCTAAAATGTAAATGTAATAAAGATGAACACCACTCTAGGTACTGTTCCCCCATACCTCCAGTCACTCATCACTCCCTATACCCCAGCCAGACCCCTCCGCTCAGCTTCCTCTGGCAAACTGACTGCCCCATCCCTCCGGGCGCCTGGCAGCCGCTCCTCGCAGATTCGTCTCTTCTCTGTCCTGACCCCTCGCTGGTGGAGCGACCTTCCGCAATCGTTCAGGACCGTGGAATCACTTGCAATCTTCCGCAAGAGACTCAAAACCCACCTTTTCAGACTCCACTACCACTGAATTCTGTACACCGAGCTAATTGTCATCACCACTGCCTACTTGCTCAACACTATATACCCTGCTTACTCATTTAATAAAAAAAATGTTTTTAAAAATTACTAACCTTTTCCTTCCCAGTGTTACAGGTATGGTACGCAGCTGCCTGCAATGATGTCTATCGCTGTATTACTGCACTGATATCTTGCGCGTACTATGATTGTTCCTACCATGTACTTATGCACATCTTGTAAGTCGCTCTGAATAAGAGCGTCTGCTAAATGCTTAAAATGTAAATGTAAAATGTAAATTTGATGATGGTTTAGCCATCAAAACAAATTAGATTATACCCTGGGTTTCAATTGGGAACATTTACAAACTTCTAAGAGATGAAATTATTAAATAAATCTCATGTGACAGGTGGCCTGAATATATTACTCACCAATATGAAATTCTTGACTTGCTGGTGAGCACTCTATGTCAAACATTCGAACACTCGAATTGCCAAGTTGTCATTTTGACAGCATGCACTTCTAACTGAAATTACTCTGCCATGGTGAAAGACATGCGGTCACACATTTGTGACTTTTCCTTAAAAACATGTAGGCTATTTAACCCTTTATAGTTCTGTAGAGTTAGGTGCATGGGTAACAGTATTTCCATTATAGCCATTATCTGGCCAGTATGTTCTAGGTTCTTCAGGACTAACATCCTTATTTCAGCTGTCTGTCAGGTCTCACCAATTCTGTTTAATTGTAAAATGGCCTCTTATCTTTTTTGGTCAATTGCCACATTTTACAGGGTACAACAGCAAGCATCTATCAATTGATTTGTTCTGAAGGCACAAATTCCAGAGGCAATTGCGGCAATACCTGAAACCGTAGAAGTGATTAATTTGTGTCACTAAGATGCAATAGCTATTCAGACGGCCAAGATTGTAAATCTTATAATATTGCAGCACTAGTAGTCAAATATACTTTTTATCATACATTAATCTAATATATATTTTTCACTTCATCACCATTCAGACAGAAATCAGGTTTACCATCTCAGTTATTCGTTGCATGGGTAATTATTATTTTTATGGTTCTCATCCATCCATTTGACGCTGCCTAAAACAAGTTTCAGTCTCTGGACATCACATTGTGTTGCCTGGGGGAAGAAGAAAAAAATCCCCTGCTCTCTGAGGATCACATGGCATGTACAGATGTGACATTAGCAGTTCTCTCAGAGTTGCCAAAGTAGGACACTAAAAAGTCTCTCCTTGAGCTGACCTGTCCTTCCGACAGGTCTCCTAAATCTATTTTTGTATATTTAATGGTTTTCCTTGTGCTCAATGAGTACAATGACTATTAACCTACTAAAATGGTTGAATACTCTCCTAGGACACAAAGCACAGTTCTGTCCCATAGACTTCGAACTGACCATTTCAAGTTTTACTATGCATTTTTTATTTTCCATTTTAATACACTGATTTTGTGCACAGGCACTTTTCCAGTTCCTCTTTCAACCTAAGCTAAGCTAAGCTAAATGAAATGCAAAAAAAGAGGGATGGACACTTCAGTTATTGAAATTAAAAATACATGGAGAGAGTCAATTCTCTCCTCTACTCATTTCCTGCAAAATCTATGGATGAAAATGGAAATCGCATGTTGTATGCGTTGTCACGGTGAAACAAAACGAAATGTCTGCACACTGATATTATCAGGTCCAAATCATATGTTCAAGCAATTTAATATGAAATATGTAAATGTCTAGCCTAAGTTCATCCATTTCAAAGATACAGAAATGCAATTTTCAAGTTCAAGTCAATATCAGAATTGAAAATTGGAGAAATGTGTCACATGCTATGTTAGAATGCCATTGCAGGTGTGTTCAATACAAAAAGAAAACAATGCAAAATCCCTATTCTCCTGAAACTGGGCCATTTCAGAGGGCAGCCGTGGTGATTTGTAGTATTGGAAGTGAAAAAGTCATGAGGTTATCGTGTTCAGGAAATTTGGATTGCAGTTGGGATATCATAAATTGTTCAATCCTCATTTGATCAGATTGTTGAAAAATTAACATTGATTCTCAGAGATCTCATTGGAAACAACTTATGATACGATATGATACAATATATTGTTCATATGCATGGAGATTCATTTTTTGAGGTCAGCAGTACATTCACTACATATACAGTGTTGGCCCTACGTACAAAACACAATACACAACATAATATTACACAGAATGTGAAAGACCTTGATTAGTTGAATTAGGGTGTTGTAGTGCTGGACTAGAACAAAAGCCTGCACCCACACTGGCCCTTCTCGGATAACACTGGACATATTTCTAACGAATAAGAAAGGACATCCCTGACATATTGGGAAACAAAGACGAAAGTTTACTGTCAGAAGACCCATTGATCTGTGGATGTAATTCTGCATTCAATGCCAAATGTGTCACTGATGCGATAAAGACAACATGCCACACGGTTTGGTCCGCACTTTAATTTCAACCTTTGATTTATCATTTAATTACTTTATTGTGGCGATGTGGTATCAGAAAGGATGTCCACAGAGGCTTGCATTCTTCCCCATTCTTTCGCCCCTTTCCTTTTGTGCCCGGGTGAGTTATGGTACACGCAGAAATATAATTTCTGAAGAATAACTACACTGATACAGTAGTCACACACAAAGCCTTTCTATAATGGACATAGATTAAGAACAGTAATGTACAGTTAATAGCTAAAAAGTTGGGAATGGCAATATGAAATGACTATGGTATCTTGCACTGTAGACTTCTCGATGGACCGCTCTGATGAAACTGTCTGCTCACTCCCTGGATTTAAATTTGCAGTCAATCGGAGTTGGTCACCTGTTTAGCCTTGCGCCTCACACTAATGCACTGACATCACAATCCAGGAGCAAACGCTTCTGACCACAGTTGCCCTTTGTTGATGTCTTTCCCTCAGACTTCAATGCTGACCTCAGCTTAAATACTGTTCCTCATGAGTCATCAGCAAGTTGAACTGTCTTCATCACTGAAGCTCCTGCCAAACGTGCCCCAACAATCACCCCTCTTTTTAAGTCACTGAGGACTCAACTTCTAGCCTTGTGTGATGCCAGGAGGAGTGGAGGGAGGAGTAGAGAAGGCTGCTCCTCCTCTTTGGCTGCTGTCAGGTGCTGTTCCCTCCTAAAGCTGGGAGCCTACACAAACTTGGACAGCAGAGGCTTCACACACAGGCATGCTCACCTCAGGCTAATCAGAAATCAGGTGTTGCAATCAGGTGTTGCCCATTGACTTGCCTTCATTAGGCCTTCTATAAGAGCACAGTCTGCCATGCCTGGAGGTCTCCTCTTGGGGAGACATGGAGGGAATGGTGGTATTTCTGTTCTTGCTCTCAGTTTGCATATTTAGTTTGACTTTCTTTCCTGTACATCATTTGTTTTTGACTAAAATGCACCCCTCCCCCCAAAAAAATGTTTTCCCTTGTGTTTTCTCCTCCCACTCATCATCTGCTAGCCATAACTATAGGCAACCAGGCCTGCCCAGCATTTTTGTACCCTGAGCATGCTAGAATGCTAATTGCTTAATTAACTGAGGAACAACAGCTATGTGGAAGCACCTGCTTTCAATATTTACCCAATGAGGGACACAAAATATATTCCACCTTTTTGGCCACTACCTGTACATGCATATGCTTCGTATTTTATGATTTTGAGGGGGCCTTGTGTAAATATGCATCAGGCTGCAATGCACGAATCACCGCCTTTGTGTTTCCGAATGCGAAATATGATTGCGGCAGTAGATACTGATTAGTCTCTGATTATTTTAGAATAAATGAGCTTTCTCTTGATGTTTGCCACCACGCATACAAACATTATTCTGATCTTGTTTGGACATCATCATCGCCTCAATCGAGTTGAGTGTGCCAATCTGCGGGAGAATGCTCGGGATGGTTTCAATCAGTCTGAAATCCAATCAGTGTGTTATTAGCTGTTTCAGAAGAGTTTTCAGAAAGAAAAAAAAACATATTAGCGAGTGATTAACTGCTATTTCCGTCGAATCGTTAGTCACCCCATTACACTTAAAAGCACCATTTTGGTGTACAGGAGTCAATTTAAAAAGGCCACCAGACCTAAGTTCCAGTAGAACGCATTATGCATCTGATTACTGGGCTGTTGGACTCTCGGAAATTTCTACAAATTAATCTGAAGTCAAGCAAATAATAGGTGAGCATGTGTTCACTGGACTAATAACAGTGCTGGTTATCTTTAGCCTGGGCTGCTGATCCAGGTGAAGGAACTGGGTTGAACATCCGTGGAGTCCATCCAAGACTGAAACCAGTTACAGTTTGTCTGGCAAATGAAAAAGTAAAGGATATCTATGTCTGCCATATCTTGTTTTACAACAGAAACTAATTGCTTTTGAAGCAAACACACACACGCACACGACACACACACACACACACACACACACACACACACACACACACAGAAATGCGAGGTATATATAAAAAAAGGGAGGGAAAAAAAATGAAGCCTTTCATTGGCTTTTGCAAATCTTAGTGTGGGAGTGGAAAGCAGAGTGAATTATCCTGAGTGGGGAATCTTATGAGGAGTGACAGTTTGAGAAAACCATGCAGAGATTCTCCTCACTGCTCCTTCAGAATTATCTCTGGGGCACAGTAATAAGCTTACCCTAAAAGCACAGCTTACATAATTGTTCCAAAAATATATCGAACTTATGCAACAGCAATACAAAAGAATATAATATGATAAAAAAAGAAGGAATGAATATTTCTTACCATACCTGAATCATAAAGGCACAGCTCGACTTCGGGGGTGCCATTCACGTTGTTGGCTCCTCGAATAGTAGAGATGGCATAGAATAGCCATGTTTTTTCCCTTTATCAAAAGTACTGAAGGCTGCAGATGTATGCACACAATCTTGACTGTCACCTTGCATTTAAACAAACAGCATATCCATTTTTTGGTTGATATACAGTATATATTATTAAGATAATCTTTTATACATCTAAGATAAGCATATGTGAACGTTTACTCACAGCAGGCAACCTTACCTCAATAAATAATAAACAAAATTACATCAACCAAACAAACAATACTAACAATGTCGAAACAGCAATTGTTTACATTTCTGGTAACATATCACATCTTACATAAAATATTCATTATGTGCCTCATTGCATGCCCGCACGACGGTGAATATTGTAGATGAACGACTAGTACATTTCAAACTATTTAAAGCATGCACAGTACGTAGTGGAACCAAAAATTAAAACATACCGCTGCGATGCTTGTTGTTTCAGTGGGTGTGTTTTGGTGTTCCGGCACACTCCATTTGCTGGATGATCACTGTTGTGTTGCGCTCATTTGGCAGATGGTCTTATCGAGAGTGACTTACAAAGCAAAAGTATGTGAGTAAGTGATTGCATAAAGCATGATCACAAAAGCAAGCGCCCACCGCACACATGAGAATTGTTTATGCACTGTGAAATAATGTAATAATGCACGATGCATAATGTATATGGTTATCACGTTCTTGTGTGGTGCTTATGAGTACCATATGCACTGAATACATATATATATATATATATATATATATATATATTGTGGCAGATGGCCAGGGGAGGTGCTGGGAGTAGTGATGGATGGGAGGTACATACCGACACGCTGGCTCCACCCCCAGACCATATTTGGAGGTCCGGGGGAAATAAGGAGCCCTTTAACAACTGACAGCTCAAGAATAAAATAGGATGCCTTACCATAGTCAAGTTGCAAAGTACCATTGGGGAAAATCGTGGTGAGCGTTGGGTGTAGTGACAGAAAGTAAACTGTTTTGGATTTTTATGTATGACCTGGATCGACTGGATAACCCGAGCATTGCTGAACGGAATTGTATGAGAACCTGGATATGCCTGCGACTTTGGAATATAAAATACGACCACGAATACGAATTACGGACTTGGATTGTTTGCCTTGTTTTTTCCCTTTCCCTCCCTGTGAGTTTTTCCCCAATAAACTCCTTTTTGCACCTGTTAAACGGCTTGTGTGTTTTCATTGTGTTTTGTGCTTTGCATATCCGTACCACACAGCTTGTTAGTCAGCTACAGCTAACTAGCATCATATAGCTTGGATAGTGGTACCATCCATTGGTAATGTTTCTATACGACCTGCCTTCTTTTAACCGAGATCTCTACATGAGATCGTATTAACCATTCTAATATCTAGCACATTAGGTATTTGATCTCATTCATTCTGGTGAATAGTTGCTAGACTAATTAACTAGTCAATAGCTATATAACTCAAATCTGTTCAGCACCATACAGAGAAACATGTGTGTGTATCCGTGCATGTGCCCACGCGTGAGCACACACACACATACACACACACACACACACACACACACATTATTGTAATTTTGATATTATATATTGAAATTCATGAGTATAATTAATAGTAAAATATATGATTGGCCTTGGATACCCTTTTACAGGGCCCAGCAACCCATTGTCACTACACTATTTGGTTATCACATGAGGATATATATGTATATTCCCTACATCATGGAGCTGCCCTAATCACGATGCCAACGGCCTCTGCAAGTGAGGTGGGTACTGGATGTCCCTGCGGCCTGTTGACGTCATGCTGGGCACACGAGAGCAGCCCCTCCCCTGTCACCCCAGTAAAGGCCAACGGGAAAGACACCACGGCGCTACTGGACTCCGGTATTATGGTGACCTTGAAATGGCCGGAATATGCACGAGCCCAGTGCCGAAACAAAGGAATACCCCACCTCAATCTTAAATCTGCAGACCATGAAGGGGTAAAATGTAGGACAAACTGAAGTTGTGCCAAACCTGCCAGTTCCGGTCCTGATCGGGAGAAATTCTCTGATGTTCACCCGACTGTGGTCCAGCATGTCGGGAGGAAAAGAGAAAAGAGTCTTAAGAAAGACGGAAGACAAGGAAAAAACCCCAGGGAAGTGGAAGGAAAAATGTGTGGATCTAAAAGCTTCAACGGATCCCCTCTCTGAAGGTGAACCGGGAGACGAACATCTGGGAAACGCTGAATTAAATTTAGCGGACATATTTCAGATTATTGTATCAAGTGTTGGATAAGAATGATGAATATCTCAAACTGTTACTCCAACCTTTTATACCGTCTGTCCTACAGTTAGCTCATACCCATATTTTAGGGGCACATCTAGGGGTAGAGAAAACCTTAGAGAGGATAAAGAGATGATATTTACTGTCTTGGAATAAAAAAAAGCCATACAGCAGGGGTGGGCAAGGAGGGCCCTATCCGTTTCTGGATTTCATGCTAACTTCTGCTCTTAATTATTTAATAAGCCCAATCATTTACGTGATCTGACATTTTAGCAAAATTTATTGATAAGCCCATGAATGACAGTTGAAGATTGTTCTTGTGTTCCCACATGAAACATGTTACAGTGGTCTAATCTATAAGTGAACCAGCATTGGTGTATACAACTAATTAGCTAATTGAACCAGGGTAATTGATAGAAACAAAAACCTGCATACACACCGGCCCTCCAGGACCGGAAATTGCCCACCCCTGCGTTGAGGAACATTGCCGTAATTGTTCCGAGTGCCAGTGGGTAGCGCCCAGACCACATTTCCGTAGTCCATTAATCCCTCTGCCAATAATATCAATACCGTTTAGGAGAATAGCAATGGATTTGGTGGGACCTTTACCAAAAATTGGACGAGGCCATCAGTACATTTTGGTTATTTTAGAGTATGCAACTTGATACCCAGAAGCCATTCCCCACGCACTATGGCCACAAAGGGGATCGCACAAGAGTTATGGCTGTTGTTTTCCCGAATGAGCAATTTGCGATTTTGTGCAGAATTATGCGAATATACCAGCTGCAGACTTCAGTTTATCACCCCCAAAGAGATGGACTGGTGGAGAGGTTTAACCGAACCCTGAAGCAGATGCTCAAGAAGGTAATGGAAACCGACGGAAAGAACTGGGATCAACTGTTGCCTTACTTGATGTTTGCAATCGGAGATGTACCCCAATCCTCCACCAGGTTTTCGCCCTTTGAGTTGCTGTTCAGACAGCAACCCCGGGGACAGCTGGATGTGGCCAAAGAGGCCTGTGAACTACAACCTTCGCCACACCGCACCCTGGTGGAGTATGTCGGAGAAATGCGGGATAGGATGGCGGCCCACTGGTCCATTGTGAGGGAGCACATGCAGGAGGCTCAGAATGCAGAAGCACGGGTGTACAATCGAGGAGCGCAGCCAAAGGAGTTCCAAACAGGGGACAGGGTGTTAGTACTCATTCCCACCTCCAAGTGGACGTTTTTGGCTAAATGGCATGGTCCCTATGAGGTAATTGAAAAAGTGGGAGAAGTAAACTATAGGGTAAGACAGCCGGATCGTCACAATACAACACAGTTATATCATATAAATGTATTAAAACGGTGGAACTCCCGTGAGGTTTTGTGTACGATTGTGCCTCAGAAATCTATTTCAGAGACCACGCCTGCAGACCACCCCCTGGTGGCGGACCAGCTGAGCCCAGTTCAGAGGCAAGACCTGCGAGAGCTGGTGGACAGTAATCAGGACGTGTTTACCCGCGAAAAGGTGAAGTTGCGACCCTACCGCATTCCAGAGGCAAGAAGGGAAGCAATCCAAACGAAGGAACAAAATATGCTTAATGCCGGAATAATTCAAGTCACCCAGTGCAGGGTGCAGTCCAATAGTACTGGTTCCAAAACCCGACAAAACCCGACAAAACCCTCAGGTTTTGTAACGACTTCCGGAGAGGCGGTTAATGTAAAGTGTTTCTCTGATCCAGAAAATGATGTGCAGATTAAGCAGAAAATGAAAAGTAAAAAGTCCGAAATCACAATTAGCAAAAAGGTGCTCCTTTCTATCCCTACAATAAATAAATTAAATATGAGGAATGCCACAATGTATAGATGCAAGGATGCGTTTCTCCATATACCTTCCTCAGCATGTGACAGAACTCATGTGTAACCAATTTAAATAAAGAACAATCGTCAATTGAGGTGATCAGTTGTGACCGCAACAACAAATTGTTGTTAATTATCAATTAGTATTTAACATGTGATCTAATCCATCTTTAAAAAAAATATTTTATATTCTTATTTCAGAAGGGGAACAGATTGTTATGGTTGCATGAAACAAATGAGGTTTGAGTACTGGGCCCATATTCACAAAGAATTTTAAGGGTAAAAGTTGGTCCTAACTGCGAAATTTAGGAGGAAGTCCCAAAAATAATGGGTGTGTCACTCATAAATTTAGGAGTCCTACATTTTTGGGATAAGAGTATTTCACAAAGGGTTTGAGAGCTAAAAACAGCTCCTAAGTCCAGGACAAGTTAGAAGCAGGCAAGAGGACTTCTAAGTCGCTAAAGACCTACTCACGGCGATCCGAAAATCTGCTGCTGGCGGCAATCGTTATGCAAACGCGTCAACACTGGAGATATTGAATAATACAGAGCTCATAAAAGGTACCGCCTCAATCGCGAGGTATTATATATATAATATTATATATATTATATATAGATACCCGCTGATTTTTTACGAGATGCAGACATGTAATCAATTGACTAGTCAGTATTCTTGGTTTCATGTTAAATCAGTGACACGTAGCCTACATTTGTATTTTAGAATCTTTATTAGAATATAATAGGGTGCATCGGATCATTTTTCGGATCAGCAAAAAAAATTATAACGGGACCAAAGGCGCGTTTCCACCAAATATTACCAGTAACTATTCTCAAGGAAAGGCGGCACGGTGGTGCAGTGGATAGCACTGTCGCCTCACAGGAAGAAGGTCTCGGGTTCGAATCCAGGCCGGGGGCCTTTCTGTGCAGAGTTTGCATGTTCTCCCCGTGTCCGCGTGGGTTTCCTCCGGTTACTCCGGTTTCTTCCCACAGTCCAAAGACATGCATGTTAGGCTAATTGGAGAGTCTAAATTGTCCTATAGGTATGAGTGTGT
Source organism: Aldrovandia affinis (assembly GCA_029706075.1). Classification (NCBI taxonomy): domain Eukaryota; kingdom Metazoa; phylum Chordata; class Actinopteri; order Notacanthiformes; family Halosauridae; genus Aldrovandia; species Aldrovandia affinis. The sequence continues at coordinate 3,963,518 of JAINUG010000055.1, forward strand.
GAGTGAATGGTGTGTGTGCCCTGCGATGGATTGGCGACCTGTCCAGGGTGTATTCCTGCCTCTCGCCCGGAGCATGCTGGGATAGGCTCCAGCCCCCCGCGACCCTGACCAGGAATAAGCGGCTTAGATAATGGATGGATGGATGGATATTCTCAAGGAATTGAATGAATGATAATTTCAGTTTTTCAATGTAAGTTATTTCACTAAATCTTTATTCGAAAATTTCACAAAATACATCTTTAGATTCTGTACGCCTTTAGGCGATGTAACTAGGTGGTCTTATGCCTGAATTAATTTAATAAAAAATTAAAGATCGCTAATGTTTCAATTCTATTTAATTCGGTCGCGTTTCTAAAAACATGCCTCCCAGAAAGGCATTTAGTATGAAAAACAAAGCAAACCAAAACATATATGGTTTATATAACAGCGGCAGTATTTGTATTTCTCTATGATGGTTCAATTTAGCTATTAATCCGCGGATCATATGCGTGCCGAACCGTGGGGGTTGATCCGTATGCGGGCAGAGACCCATCCCCTATATCAGCCAATCACTGTGGGCATTCTGAGTAAGCTCGTTCATGAGAAACAACGTCATCCTTAGCAACGACGTCAACCCCGCCCTCACTCTTAGTTTCACAATTGTAGGAATTCCTTAGTAAGAGTTGGTCTTTGGAGCTTTGTGAATAGGTTTTAAGGTGGGACTCCTAACTAAAAGGTTTTAGTGCGATTTAGAAGTACTCCTAGTGGTAAGATAACATTCTTTGTGAATACGGGCCCTGAAGAACTCTTGCTGTGATGTAGGCCATTTTGTTTTTGGATGTCTTTATCCTAATGACAGTACTATATATATAACTGCTCATTTTCTTCTTATGTACCTTGGTTGCTGATGTGCTGTGGAGGTCTTTGTACCACTCACATTCACTTTAAACAGAGAAAACTAAATTGAAATGAATATTGGACAAAACAAATTAATTACTTTGTTTATCTTCTGTTTAACCAGGTAGGTGAACTGAGAACCCAATTTAATTGTAGGGATAGGGAATGGGTGAGGGAATGCAAGGGATTGTGCAGCCAGTCAGGTGCAGGGGATGATTAGGTGGCCGGGTGTAGAGAGACAGTTTTTGTGGGAATTAGACCAGGACACGAGGTTAACATACCCTACTCTTTAAGGAAGTGCCATGGGATCTGTAATGGCCACAGTGAGTCAGTTTAATGTTTCATCCAATGGATGGCACCTCCTACATCACAGTGCCCCCATAACTGTGCTGGATAATTGGATTTCTATTTGGTCCAGAGGAAAGAGTGCCCCCTACTGGCCCACAAACACCTCTTCCAGCAACCCATACCTGCTTAACTTCAGCAGTGTAACATGAGAATGGTACAGGGTGGTATGACTACTTAGCTTCAGCAGTGTAACAAGAGAAGGGTACAGGGTGGAATGGTTGCTGAATTAGTCTATTCGTATTAAAACCTGTGGACTATACACCATCCTTGTCACCTGTACCTTTTCCGTCAGTCTATAGTCCTGCTAATACATCGTATATTAATATATGTGGAGGGCGTCGGTCTCGGCCACATGGGAGTGGCATGGTTGCCTGTGTTTTACATGTGGAGGAGGCCTTTGGAGCAGGGAGACTTTCCGGGGGCAGGTTTGGCACTCTGGGTGAGAGGGTGTGAGAGTGATCTGTCACCCGGAAGGTTGCTCCAAAGGTCATAGTTGATTGAATTATTATTTAATTGGTGTCAATCAGTTAATTGATATGGAAGTAAATTGGCTGATTGGGTGTCTGTGTGAGAATGTGAATTGTTTGGTGGTGAGTGATTGTGATTGGGTGATTGCCTCACGAGTCCCACCTGAGCCAGGCAGAAAGTAAGCCTATTTAAGAGCAGGTGGGGCAAGTGGGGAATCAGTTAGTCTTTGTCTTGCATGTGTATGGAGTTTTTGTCTTGTCTTGTCTTGTCGTGCGTGCGTGCGTGCGTGCGTGCGTTGTTGTATTGTGGAGGGATGTGAGATGTTTGATGTTTGTGGAGTTTTGTGTGCGTTTGTTGAAAGTGACTGAGTAGAGTGCCTCCTGTGTGTGTGGGGAAAAGGCAGAGGGGGCGCACTAAGAGTGTCCGCCTCTCTCCCTCGGTGTGATTGAATGAAAACCCGCACTCGGAGGGTGTTTCTGGGCAACAGCTCGAGAACTCTCACTGGAAGAGTGGAGACTGTCTCGGGGCTGGTTGCAAGAAAACTCTCACTGTGGCGAGGGTCTCTGTATGCATGGGTTGGAGAATTCGGACTGCAAAGACGAGTGTGTCAGTATGCATGGGTGGGAAGCACTTGAAAGGTCACTGGATATGTGTGTGCCTGGGGAGGTTCCAGGGGAACTCCAGACGAAGAGGCGCGGTGTCCCATAAGTTTTGATTATTTTAGCTTGTTATTTTAGTTTGTTGTTTTTACCCGAAAGCTTTGCGGCGAGTAGGGTGAAGATTTTGTGTTTGTTATATGTTAACCTGCTCTCCCACTGTCTGTCCCCCATGTCTGGTGGGAGAGACAGAAAAAAGTAAATAAAAATCCAGTCTGTAGAGCGACAAACTCCACTCCATCTCCAGACTGCTCTGTTCCCATCCGGGGATTGTCACGTGGCGTGTGACATATTACATAAAGTGTTCAGCGTGTGTCCTTGAGCAGTTCAGAGGAGCCAAGAGAGTCCTGAATAGTGTATATTAATGTATAGCTATAAACCTGAAATGCCTTTTAGTTCTGACAGCTGGAATACGCATAACAGGTAATGAGAGGGGGTCATATGAGGGAAGGATTATTTATTTGTCCCCAGTAAACTTGTATTCTCATCTATTGTCTTAGAATGTAATCTGTGACATGACCCTTGATGGGACATGAATATACAAACAGTATTCACAGAGGAATGGTCATAAAACCAGAGTGGCTAGCACCAGCAGGAGATGACAAGTAGGTAAAGAATTAATTGGAGAAACAACTTCCCCCCTCTTCTCTATCACATGCGATGAATTTCTGTGAAAACCTTGCTTTATGCAATGCATTTTGGGATATCCTCATGTCTCTGACCCCATTGGCCATTCCTTTTTTTCATATTTTTCCCATTTTCTCCAAATTTGGTGGCCAGTTGTACCCTTACATAGTAATTTATACTCTGGCATTACATCTTATATATACGATTCCAAAAAGGATGTACGTAAATTGCACATACAATTTTCAGAACCATACTTGTACTTACATACTTCAAAGCTGTGATTCCTGCCTATGGGATGTAATCTTATGAGTCAAAATCATATTTTCATGCATTTTTACATTTAGCATTTTAGGCATTTAACAGGCAGCTACAACCCATAGGCAAGAGCGACTTACAAAAAGTGCATTTATACATGGTAACATTAATCATGGTTAGTGCAAGAGATCAGTGTAGTAACACTGTAATAGACATCATTGCAAGCAGTTGCACACCGTACCTGTAACATAGGGAAAGAAAAGGTAGTACTTAGTAGTGTTAGTCGTGTTTTCTAAAACATGTAGACAGTGGTGATGGCAGTTAATTAATGTATAGAATCAGTGGTAGTGGAGTCTAAAGCAGTGGGTTTTTAGTCTCTTGCAGAAGATGGCCAGTGATTCCACGGCCCTGACCGGGTGCGGAAGAGATCAGTGCAGTAATACAGCAATAGACATCATTGTAGGCAGCTGCATACCATACCTGTAACACTGGGAAGGAAAAGGTTAGTACTTTTTTTTAATTTTATTTTTTTTGAGCAGTAAGCAAGAATACATATAAAAGCATTGAACAAGTAGGCAGCGGTGATGACAACTGAAATAATTCAGTCTGAAAAGGTGGGTTTTGAGTCTCTTGTGGAAGATCGCAAGATCATTCCACCACCGAGGGGTCAGGACAGAGAGGGAGCCCGGAGGGATGGGACAGTCAGTTTGCCAGAGGAGGCGGAGCGGAGGGGTCTATGGTGTGATGAGTGGCTGTAGGTAAGGGGGAGCAGTTCCTCTAGCCACTTGACAAGGCAGCACCAGTCATTTGAATCTGATGAACTCCTTATTTTCAGAAACGCAACGGATTCGGAATGGTGCTCTGCAGCGTACGAATCATTTATTATTTATGTGGTACCTGTTCCCTGCATGTCCTGTCGTTAATTACTCATTCATTATTGATACGCAGCCTCAGTGGTGACCGTGTGGAAGAGATGAGAGCTTACTTTTAAACCTCTTTGCAATATCATTATTTTTTGCTATTGTCAAGCTTATCAGAGGAGACAAAAAAAGAGTACAAGCCCGACTCCTTCCTGCATGTGCACGAGAGACAAGAAGAACTCTTGAAAATGACGCTATGTCCTCAAACTGCCACTTGCCCCTACAGTGGGTACTTAACGACATGCGATAAGTTATGTCATGACACTTTCGGCGGTGTATCTAATGTCTCATAGCTAATGAATTGCTGCTGCTTGTGGCCTAACCTCACTTGTATGCACTCTCTGTGACTCAGGGCGGGTACGAGCGTCTGATAATAACTAAACGTAAGCGCGCGGATAAACAAATGTCCCTCTACAGAGGAATGGCCGACCTCATGGTCGTACACAGGTTAGTTTCCCAAATAAAGGAAACACTTTGAAGACGGGCAGTACCATGAGTGTCCTTCGTGCTGTGGCCGGTACCGGCAGATAGGCCCATCCCTCTCCTTTCCAACGAGGCCACACAAACTACCCCCCCCCCACCCACCCCATGCAAGTTTGCTCTGTCATCATGTTTTTGAAGACGCTGATGGCGTGAGAGCCCCCCATTCATCACGCGGGACGGCATGGGTGCCCCGGTGACACTGTGTTTATGCAGTGCGCGGGGCCCCTCTCGCTCCTGCGGAATGGTGATTTATGACGCGCCGCCGCCAAACGGATGATGTGCGCACCTGGGCGCGGGGGGGGCGGCTGAGGGGCAGGCCGACGCTCATGCGATGGATTCTGGACCAAAAAAGTCCTCACTCTCCAGACGAGAGATATTGCCAGCCAGCCAGATAAGGGCCGTGTCACATCAGACATATTGACAGATTAATTATTTTTTGTATCACTGGCATTCTGTAAAAACAAATGGAAGTGATGGGGGACTCTATGTTTCTATGTTTGCGCGCACTCTCCTCTCAAACACGTCCCTTCTTTTTCACACAGCAGTCTACAAGTTACTCTTTCTCACGAGTCAGCGGACAACACTTCACAGTACACAGCTTTATACCGGCAGACCATAGGCTGCCCGATTGACCGGTGGGGGTCTCTAGTGTGCGATGAGACATGGGCAACATGGCCGACTGTATTCCTCCCTCCCCGGGTGGTGCTACTGTCAATTGCATCACCCTGCGGGGTTGCTGGTCACTGTGGGCATGGTGCACTGGCACGGTCTGGATTCCATACCAGAGCGTGGGGCTCATCCACACACTAGAACAGTGCCTTAACAGGATGCAGGCAATGGGGCTCATCCACACACTAGAACAGTGCCTTAACAGGATGCAGACCGTGGGGCTCATCCACACACTAGAACAGTGCCTTAACAGGATGCAGACTGGGTCATCCACACACTAGAACAGTACCTTAACGGGATGCAGACCGTCGGGCTCATCCACACACTAGAACAGTGCTTCAACAGCACTGAGCCACCCAGCAGCCTTGAATTGCACATATATAGCACACTCCATGCACTTTAATACACAGCTATGGACAGACAGCTCATTCCAAAACCCATACACTTAGCAGTACCCATTGCTTATCGTACAGGAAATCAGGGCACACCTGCTGGAAGACATCGGATGAATTGAGCATGACGCGGTGCAGCAACTATGTCACAAACAGCCTTTCTATTTTGCAGTGAAAGAAGAAGAGGGTCAAAGAGATACGGGTTCATAGCCAAAACTCAGGAATTTAAAATGAGTCTAAATGAGTTTTGCATTTGCATTCACTGTACTGTGTAAAAAATTATTTAAGGGTGTAAGACCCTGAACAATTGAATCACCCCTTTTTGTTCAGACAGTCATTGCCTTAATACGCATAGTGAAATAAGATATGATCATCATTTGCTGAATGTTGCCTGCACCAGTGCTTTGATAATGGTTGGCATTGGTCCACCGTGTTGAGAAAAGTGAATTTTATGAAGATAAAGCACAAGTAAAACAAGGCCCATGGGAATGCTGGGCAGGTTTGGGCCTGCAGAAGTGTCATTACATGGGAAAACATACTACTGTTATTAATACTAATTTAATTTAGAAAAAAATGATTTTCATGTTTTATCAAACATTTCGCCTGCTTCACCGACTGCCTGAACCTCCCATGGGGCAATGCGTAATTGGTTTTATTGAAACAAGTATAATTTTTTTTGTTTTATTAGGGATGGGTGGGTTAAGAGCCAAGGTGCGGTCTGAATTTTCAGACTGCGGTGGAAGATGGGCAGCAACTCGACTGTCCTGACATCAGCGGGGAGGTCATTCCACCATTGTGGTGCCGGGACAGAGAAGAGTGGTGACTGGGATGAGCAGCCATTAGCCGCTCGGAGGGAGGGAGTAACCAATCAGCTAGAGGCAGCGGTCGAGCTGGGGCGTAGGGTTTAACCATAGCCTTGATGTAGGAATGGGCCGTTCCATTCACAGCCCGGTAATGCAGCACCAGTGTCTTAAATCTGATGCGAGGGGCTACGGGCAGCCCGTGAGGAAGGTGCGTACCGTCCTGATGTCGAAGAGCAGGAATCCACAGAGCAGGTCACTGCCGCAATGTTTGCCAAGAGATGTTTTAGGACTTAATGATCACACTATTTAGTGAAAGGCAAATGTGGCTGCTGTTAATGGTGACCATCCTTTCTACCGCTGCTTTGAGAAATGACCATCCAAACAGAACCACCAATGCTTACAAATAAACCTGTGGAGGGTGTCAGTCTCGACAACATGGGAGTGGCAGGGTTGCCTTTGTTTTCCCATGCTGTGGAGGCCTTTGGAGCAGTGAGACTTCCCGGGGGCAGGTTTTGCACTCTCGCAGGGTGTGAGTGCGAACTGTTGCCCAGAAGGTTGTTCATAATTGATTGTTAATTATGATTTATTTGGTGTTTATTGGTGTGGATGGTAAGTGATTATTCACTTACCTGTTTGTGTGTGAGAATGTGAGTGGGTGTGGTTTTGTCAATTGTTTGGTGTTTTGTGATTAGGTGTGTGAATTATAGACAGGTGAATGCCTCAGGATTCCCACCTGAGCCAGGCAGAAAGTAAACCTATTTAAGAGCAGGTGGGCCAAGTAGGGGATCTGGGAAAGAGTGAGAGAGGGCGCACTGAAAGAATGTCCGCCTCTCTCCCTCGGTGTGATTGTGAAAGAGAGAGAGAGGGTGCACTGAAATAGTGTCCGCCTCTCTCTCTCTCTCTCTCTCTGTGTGTTTGTGTTAAAAGACGCACTGATTGTCTGTGTTTGTTGTTTTGTGTGTTCCCCCAAAGGGGATTCCCCCTCGGAGGAGGTGGGCTTTCATGTAGTTTTGTTCATTTTAGTTTGTTATTTTAGTTAATTGTTTTTGCCCAAAAGCTTTGCGGCGAGTAGGGTGAAGACTTTGTGTTTGTGTTTGTTTTGTTTAACCTGCTCTCCCACTGTTTCTCTCTCCCAGGTCTGGGAGAGAGGCGGAAAAATATAAAGATCTGGTCCGTAGACCGGCAAACCCCACTCCTCTGCCAGTTCTTACCATTGGCTGCTCTGCTCCAGTCCAGGGATTGTCACGTGGCGTGTGACAAATCCATTTTACAAAAAAAACTTTAAAACCACTTGCATCTTCTAAGCAAGCAACTTTCACATTATGCTGTTTTTTTTGGTGAATCATGTTATAATTGCATGTATGGAAATTCATATTTTGCACTAAATTGTACTGTCTTATGGTTGCTGATGTCTGTAATGAGCTGTGACAAAGAGTTTTCTCATGTGAGGACAATACAATTTAAACTGAATCTGAAATGTGAAATCACTGGACACAACACTTCATCAACCCAATGCAGTTTGTGGATTAATGAGAAGTGACATTGCTGCCAACGATGCAGAGAGGCTAAATCCTGCCTTGTCTGCCTGTATTCAACTTATTAAGTTGGTTCCCACTTCAACCCACAAGTTTGAATCCTTCAAACAAATGCCCTGTGTGAATGACCATTCTGTTCTCCCGGTGACAATTTGACATTATTACAATGTAAGCTAGTAAAATTCTGGCTAGGATTTAAGATATTTCAAACAAAAACATAAAAAGCGAGAGCAAAGTGATAAATCATAATATTTTCGAGAAAACAACATTTTATGCGTTTGCTAATGAACCATAGCTTCATTGTATAACCATTTTATTTTTTTGTTTTTTCCCCCCGAAGCTAAGCTATTTGGATAAATTGCAAATATTCATGTTTTATGAACATAAAATATAAAAGGAGGATTTTGGGAGGATTTTGGTTTTGGAATTGTTTCCTCATTTTAAGTTGATTTGTGAAATACCATGATGAGTTGGGGCATTCACTGTTTGTCACCATCTGACTTATTACATATAACATCGGGGGGAGCGTTGTTAAGAACACTCTCCGATTCGAAGCGTATCTAATCCTGCCCAGATCATAGACTTGGTCATTGAAAAAACAACTGCATGCACATTGCGTGACCTTTTCCGAAAAAGAATACGGAAGCTCTGTATGCTTTCTGTGGGCTTTTCTCCTCAAAGAACAAAGCCTTTCCTCTTCTGCCAGATATAAGAAAACAGAGTACATGGAATATTTACTTTTCCTTGTGAAAATGAAATGACTAGTTTTTTTCCCCCACAAACTTTTTAACTCATAACTTTGCACTCTGCAATATGATATGTGATACAATTCCTGGAACACTGAGTGAGATTATATGACTACTACTACTACTACTGCTACTACTACTACTACTACTACTGCTATTAGTACTACTGCTGCTACTACTACTACTATTACTACTACTGCTACTATTACTACTACTAGTACTAGTACTACTACGACTACTACTGCTACTTCTACTACTACTACTACTACTGCTGCTACTACTACTACTACTACTGCTATTAGTACTACTGCTGCTACTACTACTACTATTACTACTACTGCTACTATTACTACTACTAGGTACTAGCACTGCTACTGCGACTACTACTGCTACTTCTACTACTACTACTACTACTACTGCTGCTGCTATTACTACTGCTACTGCTACTACTACTACTACTACTACTACTACTACTACTACTACTACTACTACTACTACTACTTATGGACATTATTAAAATCACATGAACATTATGATTCAGCCTATTTGTTGCATTATATCAGTGTTCTACAGCAGGGGTCTTCAGCCTTTTCTTGCCCAGGGACCCCTGCCTGAGAAAAGGGGAAGACCAGGGACACCAGATTACATTTGTGCTTATTTCACATGTTTTTTGGTGTAAATTTTGATGTTATTCAAACCACTGACTGATAATAACAATGGCACTGAAAGGAATACAATATCTACAGTGGGGTCCAAAAGTCTGAGTCCACTACAAAGATCTGTTTGGTTTCATCATTCATCAAGCACTAACACAAAAACACTTACTCAGGAGAACAATTTGACCTCTAACCACTTCACTAAACTCTGCTGACATAATTACAAACAGCTGCAAAAACTTTTGCAAAAGAAGTGTTCTTTACAAAGATTAAAGCACCTGCAATAGCAACGAGAACACATAGAGGACCACATTAATTACGTCAATATCTGGTATTAATTGTTACAAAACAACTCACACTGTGTATTAGGAGTGTCCATGTATTCAAACTTAAATGAAAAATAAGGTGTCACTACATTTTGAGGAAATTAAAGTCAATGGTGTGCAAACAAAATATGTATATACTGTATATTTCAATTTCGTACCACCCTTTCTCATTTTTTTATCACATTTTTTAAAAATTTGTATTAGTGTTTTATGACATTCTTGAATAACAAAGACCACATGAGTAAAAATGTCGTTTTCAATGAACAATGAAAACAAACAGATCTTGGCAGTGGACTCAGACTTTTGGACCCCATGGTATATATACTGTATATATATATTAAAACAGGTTACCATGGTTAAACTGTAGTTAACCTGCAGTACCCCCATGGACCCCTTTTGTACAGTATTCGCCCCAATATACATTCAATTCACATTTCAATGTAGAGGCAGTAAGCTTCATTTATTAGATTTTTTTTAATGTCATTCCTCGATGCATTAATAGCCGCCAGGTAGCGGGCTCCTGAAATTCACTTTGCCCAGCGGCCCCTTTCGTTATCAGCCTAATGAGGTGCTGCACACTATGGCAGCATTAGATTGAGCCCCTGGAGATTCTGCCAGCCAGGGTCAATGCTGCACTTTAGGCTAATCTTTGAGACGGTCACACAGCAAGCCTCTCCTTTCAGCAGCACTGCCGGCAGGATATTACCTCATCAGGAACGGTTTGTAGGTGGATGGGTGTTATCCAATTGAATTGATCCATTCTTTTAGCTCAACGGCGAATGTGATGCAAATACTATTTTGTCCTAAATTAAATAGTTGGAATATAGTCCCGGATTGGGTCAAATATTCCACTTTACTTTGACTCGTGATTATATGTGGTTGTTTGTTTGTTTCGTCATAAGTTATTGAGGAGGGAAAAAATGTGTTTCGCACCGATAAAAAAGTAACATTTGCGTTTATTTGAAAGTCGAAGTTAAGGACAAGTGTCGAGTCATAATGTTTTTATTTAATGTGGCACAATCAAAACAACATAAAACCAACCAGATGGTATCATGTAAATTGTTTGGTATCATACAATTTTGGAAAGGCACATTTCGGGGAAAAGAACAAAATTGATTAATTTACAGTTTAGAAGGAATGGAGCAGATATGTACATGTTTAAAAAATAAATAAAGCAGATGAATTGAACAGCTACTCTTGTTGCTGGATTTCAAAGGTGGCATGCATAATGATGTGATCAATTGTACAGCCATTTACGCATATGCAAATAGCACGTTAAATACTACTGATATAGAGTCATATAGCCTATTTCCTCCTACTGTATTATTACTGCAAGAAAGAAAAAATGAAAGAGATTGAGATTTTTTTTTACCCTGACTCATGCAGATGTGGAGGTTGTACAACATTATACTGATGCCTATCTATTACCGTCATTTTGCCAAAAGGCTGCCTGAAACCATTTAGCCAGGAGGATTGTTCTGTATTCACATTGGTTTGGCACAGCATCGTTGCAGCTGCATTTCCTTTCAGCCCGAAGGGCCAGTGGAGTTACGGCCACTACTATTGATTATTTTAGTGAACCCTCCGACAGCTGTATACAAATGTTATATCCAATCAGTCAACCGATCTTTGTTTTGTGTAGCGTCGCTCGCAAACAGGGTGTCACATGACGCGTCGCAATGGAGGTTTTCCAGAGGGAATCAATAAACTGTAAAAAAAAAGAAAATCAATTCGAGCCGATGTGGGGAGAACTGTAAAATCACTCCCTGACCCTTTAAAAGGCCATCAAGCAGAATGCGTGGGAAAAAAACGGAGGGACACAGAGAAGAACCGTTCATTTAGACAGTAAACACAAAAACATACAGGGAAAAGAGGCCGGCACTCTGATGACAGAGTGGCTTAGGCCAACCATGCATCATTTACAAGAATGATGCGTATGCATGCTATCACAATAGATCTGACAGGATTTCAGAATATGGTAGAAAGTTCCTGGGGCTCTGGAAATGTAAGCGGCCAAAGACATAACTCAGCATCCTTAGTGCAGGGGTAGGGTGGGCCTTTGAATTTTTTTTAACTTCAATCTAGTTTTTCATTTCACACATTTCACACATTGAAGAAAATAAACCAGAACATGAAAGTGTATAAATCTTGTGTTAAACGTGATGTAAAATTATGTGTGAAGAAAATAAATGCAAGCAATCACTGCGGAATGAAGCGCAAAGTCGCCCACTGATCCTGCAATAAAATCTGTTTATTTTTTTACCTGATGCAAATTCAATAATATATATGAAAGTAATCCCCACCCCCGATTACTCGTGGATTTGTAATGCACCTTGACATGAGTGAGTTATCAAAGGAGAGCTGTAATAATAAAACATTTTATCTGTACAGCACCTTAGCACCTTTCCAAAACCCAACGGTAGTGGTAGTGGCCCAAAAGGTGGAAACACCCTCCCCTTTCCAACGAGCACCACACCCTGCTGGGACTCCTAGCCCGGATCAGGGCCGTTTGAGTATGCCCTCCAGGTTTCCAAAGTGTTGCCTTTCTTTTGGCAATTACCTGTACGTATATATGTATAGTGGCAACCTGGCAGGCAGAGCCAGGGGGGGAGTGGTTAATATTGTGCCATCTACTGGTCACACTCCTACCTCACAGGACCAAAACGACTGCCATCTGTGACCAATTAACCAATTAACCACCAATCAACAGGGAATAAAAGGGGCCAGGTTTCCCCTCATGAAATGAGGAGAGAGTGAAAGAGAGCAAAGAGGAGAAAAGTTTTGGAAGTGTTTGCAATGTGGGAAAAGAAGCCTGTGAAGTCTGTTGACCAGTCAAAATTTGGAGAAGCTCAATGTAAGGGATTAGCTCCCGAGAGCGGAAGAAACTTTTTGTTTAGTTTAAAGATTTTGAGTTGTATTTGACTGTTTATTTAAATATTAAAACCGTTTGAGTTTGCCTTCCCTATTTTTGTGTTTTGAGTGCATTATCCCTTTAATTCAATAGATTTTTGGTACATTTGACCATTGATCTGTTCCTTGGTTTGTACTACTCCACATAACACCCACATTTATACCCAGTAGGGTGTTACAATATATATATATATATATATCAGTGGCGAACCGTGACTATTGGACATAAGCCTTCAGTGAGAATAAAAATCCCACAATCTCATCATAAAAATAACAGAAACAGTATCCCTTGCACCCAATATTAGCCTATATTGTCACTCACATCACTAACCTAAGGTAGTGATTTTTGATGACTTGGGGATAAAAAAAAACATGTAGAATTAAAATGACAAAGACCGCCCCCGCCCTGCCTTCCTCCCTCCTTCTTCTTTCGTGTATCGTCATATGTCCAGCTCCGTGTCGTGCAGCCACGCCCTCGTCTCAGGTCCCACTCGGAAGAGGCCCTCCTCCGAAGGTGGTCTATGCAGGGGACAGGCGGTGGTGATGTGGTCGGCAGTCTGCTCAGGCTCCCCGCACTCACACGCTGCGCTGTCTGTTAGGCCCCACTTCTTCATGGACGCTTTGAAGCAGCCGACCCCGGTGCGTAGGCGGTTCAGGAGGGTCCATTGCCGGCGAGGTAGGTCTTCTCCTTCAACGCCATCTCCAGGATTCCGGATGTAATGGTGTAGGCGTGTATGCCCTGCCGACTCCCACTCCTGCTTCCAGGCTACCGCCAGCCAGGCTTTCGTTGTCAGATCCTCCGGAATAGAAGTAAGCATCTCTTGTGCCGCCTTGTTCCTCCCTCCGACTGTGCAACATCCTCTGGCGTTATATTTTAAACTGCACATTTTTTATTTTACAACATAATGTAGGCCATACTACCACAACAAAAACCAAATGTGCTGTAGGCCTATGTAGATCGGTCATCAATCAATTGGTCAATAAATCAATTGTGTTCATCAAATCAATCGGTCATGTAGCTTTCGTGCAGCACCATGGCGACATTCACAAAGTCTCTCCGACAAATACGTAGTTTCGCCGGTGCATTGAACAAAACATGAGCTTTTATTCCAACCAGATAAAGTTCTAAATTCAGTCATTTCTGATTTAGGCTAGATAAAACATGCGTATATGCCTGACGTACGAATCTTTATTTTTGGGTGCTAAAAAATTAGCAATGCAGTCCTCATCCATTGTTAGGGCTTCTATCACAGATAGCTAGCTAGCTAACGTTAGCTATTGATACTGATAATGACACTAACGTCAGTTCAAACTGCTTTATCGTTTAAAACAAAAGTAGTTTTAGAGGTAGTTTACATTGACTCACTTAATAGTATACTGTATATATATTTATTTTTTTAACTCGGAGTTGGAAAAAATACACTGATAATTTCTAAGATACCAAAATCACGGCTAATATACAGACACAAAACGTCACTCTAGTCTAGCTAGCTATACGGTGCTCACTGCTCAAACGCTGCTACCATCGAGGGGAGATGTGGAAAATTATTTTGATCTATTCAGTTAGTGACGTATACCAGGGCCTTCTCGAAGGCTCCGAAGTGGCCCGAATGTATTGAAAAAATGTCCCACCCACTACAAATTTAAATATGATTGGCTAATCCACCTGTCATTCCCTACATCTGCCCTAATGCACTTGAATGGCAGAGGCCTTCAATCCAACTACTGAAGGCTTAAGGTCACACAGTAGGTAGATTGTTCTACCCAGAGACGACCAAAATAAAAAAGCTGATTGGCCCTTTTTTCTTTCACTTAAAATTCACTTTTTTTCCAAAACAAAATAAATCACGAGATGAGACACTGATGACAGATATATTGTTTAACATTAAAGGAATAAAAAACAAATACATTATATTGTGATTTAATGGATTTTACATTTTTCATTTTATTATATTTTCTTAGGCCTTCAGTGAAGGCTTAGAAGGCCTGGACAGTTCCCCACTGATATATATACTTTATGCACACACACACACAGATAAACAAAGTGAAATATACCGTTGCAGTTCAAGTTCAAACTTGCAATGAAAGTAAGGGTAAAACCAGGACACTCAGCATGTAAGAGAAAGCTCAGGGGTTTAAATATGACAGGGTAATAAGAGGAGTTATTAACCTAGATTTAAAGTCAGCTATGCTTTTACAGTCTCTGAGACCGCGTGACAGAAAGATGCATTGCTTTGATGTTGTAAAAGTACAGGATCTTTACCCCAGGGTGGACATTTTTGATTTGAGGACAGAGTAATGGCCACTGCTTACACGGAGAGAAAAGGACACAGACGATCAAATTAGAACACAACAAAGAACAAGAGTCACAGTTAGAGAGAATGCAAAGACTGTTACCCTGCTGAAGCACTGTTATGTGGCTGAAGCACTGTTATGCTTCTGAAGCACTGTTATGCTGCTGAAGCATTGTTATGATACTGAAGCACTGTTATGCTGCTGAAGCACTTTTTTTTTTTTTTGCATTTACATCGGCCAGATGACCATCTGCACCTTATGGAATTGCGAGAACAAACGGAAATGAAGAGCCAGCCGGCCTTAGCAATAAGCATTCTATTTTGACAATACCAAAAACTATGGGCTCATTGCCCACATGTAAGCATTATCATTTTTATTATTCCTTTTTTTCTATTATTTGAGAAGTGTTTTATGAAAATGAATTAGGCTATTAATTAGGCTGGGTGAGTCATTTTGTGGTGTGGAAGGATGGCAATGCCTGGAATTTTAGGACAAACACAAAGCGCACTGAAGACAAAGTGCAAGTTTGTGGAATCTACATTTTACATTTACATTTTTAGGCATTTTGCAGACGTTCTTATCTAGAGTGACTTACACAGTTTACATTTCTTTTTCATACAATCCATTTATACAGTTGGATATTTTACTGAAGTAATTCAGGTTCAGCAATTCAACAGCAGTGCCCCACCTGGGAATTGAACCTGCAACCTCTCAGTTACAAGCCCAGCTCCCTAACCATTACACTACACTGCCAGCCAGGATCTGTTGAATCTTTGGCTTTTGGCAGACATTGAAACCCTTCTGCCTTGTCACATTTCCATTGACATGTTTACATTTAATTTTGGCCATTTAGCAGACGTTCTTATCTAGAGGGGCTTACAATAAGTGAATTTTAAACAGCAAGAATGTACAGCATTTTAAACAGCAAGAATCCTTACCTGTCACAGTAATGAAGACGGCATTTGCATCCCAACTGTAAGAGGTCCATGCTCTATCAATGTTCTGCTTGATCGCGATGCCGCCTGTGTTCACCATGGTTGTGGGTCTCCTCATAACTCCTTCAATCTGTTCAAATCTGACCTCTGACCTTTGTACAGGCACTCAGAAGGGAGTCATCTGGATACACCATCTGGATTTTATTATTATTCTTTTTTTACAAATTACCAGGCATATCACTGGATACCAGCATCAATTAAATTGAGTATAAAATTTCAATATAATGTCAGTCAACAACCTTCTGTAATTCAGAATGAATTAGTATAAACATTTGAAAGGTCATTTAATGCCATGCATAATGGACAGTCGCACGTGTGAGTAGTGGCAGCGAGCGTGTGCTTAGATGAACAACATCATCGCTCACATTGTGGGAATTTGGAAAAGCATCCTGATTGGCCGGTGCCCAGTCATACCGCCATTATCTACAGGTGACTGTCAAAATAAAGGAAACATCAACATAACATGTCTTAATAGGGTGTTGGGCTACCACGAGCCACCATAACAGCTTCAGTGCACCGTGGCATAGATTCTACAAGTGTCTGGAACTCTACTGGAGGGATACAACACCATTCATCCACAATAAATTCCATCATTTGGTGTTTTGTTGATGGTGGTGGAAAACGTTGTCTCAGGCAATGCTCCGCAATCTCCCGTAAGTGTTCAATTGGGTTGGGATCTGGTGACTGAGACAGCCATGGCATATGGTATACACTGTTTTCATTCTCATCAAACATTCAGTAACCGCACAGCCATGGCATATGGTATACATTGTTTTCATGTTCATCAAACATTCAGTAACCACTTGTGTCCTGTGGATGAGGTATTTTCATCCTTGTATTTATTGGCATTTACCTTGCCCTCTAAGTGGACCTAAACCATGCCAGAGTGGACCTAAACCATACCAGGAGAATGCACCCCACACCATAACAGAGCTGCCAGAACCATTAATTTACTCATCTGTTTCCTTTAGTTTGGCAGTTACCTGTACATTGATTCAGATATGCCCTTTTTCAAGTTGTTTTCACTTCAATCTACTTTGTTTGCTGGAGTATGAACTTTTTCATCACTAGGTGGGTTCCACACTATACAAATGCTGTATAGTACATTTCTGTATTTGTTGTGCATGTCCACTAATGGAAACGAATGGTCTTCACTTCATACTGGTCGTTCATGCATGCATCCATCGTCTTACTTCAAACCAATTGGTGCGGTTTACTTTCTCACCAGCTGCGAAGTGGACCACATTTGAAACCTACCAGACACCACTTTGTACAAACGAAGAGTGTATGTTTTCAGCACCAGGAATTCAGACCGAAGCATGCTCTAGTCCTTTATCTGAACCTCCAGCAAGTCTCGGGGACCACCTACGTCCAACTTCTTTGTATATGAAACAATCACATTCCATTAGGCTCCCTTGGCATACTTAATAAATCAGAGTGATGCATAACATCTCTTGATGCATAACCGCTCTGCAAACTCCCTTTTCTGATGGCATTTTAATGGTGCAATTAAGACGAAACCAAAACAATTGCTGAACGGAGCCGTGACAGTAATTCTGCCGCCATTTCAGATACGCGTGGCGCACAAAGGGCAGTGAGCAAACAGCGTGTATTGTGCTTGTGTTTCTACCGTCAGTAAAATCATCCCGGTCCTTTGAGAGTTAAAATGATTGTGCCGATGCTGGAGGCCCGAGATGAAATGTCAAACACTTACTTAGCATGTGGTTAGAGATTGGTGTGTCTCTCATAGGGCCCTCCTGTGGCGTAATGGTAAAGGCACTCACCCAGAGTGCAAGTGTAACGGAGTTGGTTCTGCCCACAGTGAGTTTTGAACCGAGGATCTCGATGCGACAAGAGAGCAATTTAGCCCACTGAGCTAAAGACTCAAGTCTCTAACTCTGGGAACTAATCACACTCTTATTGACGTCACATTCTGTAGCGGACGCTCAAGTACCAGAGCTCATCCGCTACATTCTCCCCTTTGAAACTCCTGTGGCAGCAACCACGGCCCGACCGATTACCATCAGTCGTAGCATGCGAGTCACGGAACCAATGTAACAGAGTTGATTCTCCCCGCAGCGAGTTTCGAACCGAGGATCTCGACGCAACAAGAGAGCAATTTAGCCCGCTGAGCTAAAGACTCACGTCCCTAACTGGGAACCAATCACACTCTTATCCACATCACATTTTGTAGCGGACGCTCAAGTACCAGAGCTCACCCGTTACAGAAGTTTCCTACTGCGGCCGGGATTGGCCGGGAGTCCCGTTCGGGGGCGCCGGTTGGCTGCCCACCCGAGGGGAGTGGGGAGGGAAGCTGACATGAGCTCGCATGTAAGAGTAGAGCCAGAGTGTGTACCAGAGTTGTAGGGGGTTCCGGTTCTCAGAAGAGGCGGTTCATTTGCCTTTGTCACTGCCGGTCCCAGAGCTGCAGTGGCGAGCTCATAGTGCGAGGGAGGGGTGGATAGTTGAAGTAGACAGAGGGTGCAATTGGCTACTAAATGGGGGAAAAATTGTATAAGAATAAAAATAAATCTGAAAAAAAGTGTCTTTCATAAACTTCTTTCTATATTCTCATTCCCTGGCAAGTAAATGGAAAGGCCAAATAGCGAATATACAATCCCTGGGACGCAGGTTAATAACTTGCTTTCATGTGGATACCTCAAATTGGGTTCTATTGACACCTGCTATTTCCCTTCAGATTGAGCGAAGGACCTCATTAAATCAGGGACGTGGTCGTTTGAGGCAAACGGAAGCGTTTTTTTTATTTTTTCTCCGTTTTTTTCTTGCATGTGAGCTTCATATTCCCGTATTTTTTATTTATTTCTCTGCCATTATTTCATTTGTAAGCTCTTCAATTACGTGAATCCATGTGCATATAACTTGCAGTCTTTCACAAAACGTAATGAACGTTTTGGAGGTTGGATTGTAGCCAAGAGTGCATTGTAACGAAGAATGAAATAGGACGGGGATGAATTGCAAAAGGGCTAAAATATGTGAAATCACCTGACTGTCTCTAATCACTAAAATCAGACCTGAATTAATACTGGCTTGTCTTCAGTCTTAAACTCCCACAAGCTGGTTCTTTAACATTGTTTCCCTTTGGATAAACATAATTATGCACAAGTGAATAAACGCTGAATGCCAACTAAGATTCTGTGTTCAAACAATAACTAGCTGTCCACAGCTGTTCAGGGTAGTGTCACGTCCCAAACTATACCAGCTGGATACATCATCTAGGACAAGACAAGACAATCAAAACCATGCATAAATGCATTCTGATTTTGAGCAATAGTGCTATGATGTGCCACCTGTGTGATTCAGCATACCCCCCCCACACACAGGAGTACAGTATTGCTCAATTTCCACAATGAAATGAAAAGTTGGTAAATATTTGTTTTTGTCAAGAGAAGGATTATCATCAAACTAAAAGCAAAAACAGGAGAAGGACAAACTTGAGAGCTGAGGTTTATTTATTTAATATTTATTTGAGTAGGGACAGATACAAAAAACATAGACACATTGCATTAACAACAGGCTGATGCCCTGTATCAAAACATTTGTAGCTTGGGCTAAGTTAAGTTGTGTCAAATTGTATAACACTAGGAAGCTGATTCCAAGAGTAAAGGACAGCACATAAACAATGGATAGAAAGCCCATAAGGGTTTAGGAAACACTGCCTATGAGCAGCCATTAAAGCGAGCTTAACCCAAAAATAAAGATATGTATATATAGAAAAGAGAGAAGGATAGTAATATCCCCAGCACACAACTCAGACACACTGAGACAGCATGCCATGGATTATTTGATCAGAGTCTTTCTGTGTGGCTCAACAAGTAGGGCATGGGGCTGACAACGCTTATGTTGTGGGTTTGATTCACATTGGGACCACATGTACTGAAAAATGTATGCATTCACTACTATGAGTTGCTTTGGATAAAAGTATTTGCTGAATGGCATTTCTTATCTTATATGCTAATTGGAGCCCATTCACCTGTTTCATGTAACATCACGCCCCTGTGTGTGACAAGGCCTGTCGTTATGATTTTTTGACATTTTCTTGTTGTGGCTATGAGGGGGCTTAGACATTGATTAAAGCCATTGTATGCTAGTTAGCCAGTGCCAGTCTTAGTGTGATGTTTGTCAGCTCAACATAACAAACTGCTAGCATCATTTTGCAATTGGAAGGTAGCTAACACTGGCTAGTTGTTAAAGCAAAGAAATATCTTTCCAATTGTGCTTACAGGCTGAAATGGGTAGCCATTTATGTTCTTAGCTAGCAAATGTCACAGCTCTAATGGGGCTGCACACTTATTCGCTACCAAGTTATCCATCAATCATAACTAGATAGCTAGCTAGTTAGTTATAATTAATAATAATAATGCATAGCAAAATGACATTTATAAACCACACATAAGTTAGGACGAATGGATTTTTTATATTTTTTGCGAAACATGCAAATAAAGTTCTGGACAGTGTGTCTCCCAGAATTTTGTCTCCCTGGACGCAGTGACTGAGCGACAGGCCCCTGTCACTTCCTGTCTAGTAAGAGGCGGGAAGGGGGGGAGGGCGGTTCAGCTGTCCCTACTGCTGACCGTGCATGTCATCAGCAAGACGTGAGCCTCTGGCCGCTAATGCCCTGCCAATCAATGCCAGCTTTGATGACATTCTGGAATTCACACTGTTGCATTGGCAGTTTGGTGAAAGCCCTGTGGTGTCAAGGAAGGCGCTTTCCCTCTTTGCTCTTTGGGAGTTGAGGGTTGCATTGTTTTCCTGCTGTCTCTGCCTTGTGTGCATTGTACAGGGTACAGGAAGAAAAGCATACATTTTTCAGTAGTTTTTTTTTACTGCATTTTGCCTAATTATTAGTGAATGTGAATGCTTTAGACTTTGTTAGCTTTGCTAGCCCTAAACCATGCCAGGGAAATGCACCCCACAGCAATGACATGACTGTCTATGTGACAATATACTGTAATTTACTACTAATACAGTATCAGCTTACTGTTTGGCCATCAACGGATGTTATTGTGTATGGTTGACATTCATATGAAGCCCTGGTTAACTTCAGAACTATGCTCATTCTGTATGGACAAGTCGCAATAGCAAAGCAGACAACATAATTGCAAATCAATGATATTGATCAGAAGCATGTTTGTCTGGGATTTTTCCTGATAAAGGTGTTTTTTTCTCCAAGCAGCTATGAAGGGTTGTGTTTCCCAAGAAAATACCTCATGTTTAGCCAGCCAAATAAATGATACGGTTAACATTTGTCACAGTGGGTGTCCTTTTCCAAAATATCTTAAAATTGATTTTCTTCAACAGTCTGTTGGCTACAAAGCTGGCTTGTGAAATGTAAAAGCACTTTGAGCTGCATTCTGTATAAAAGGTGCTATATAAATACAGTTTATTATTATTATTATCTACAGCTCAGTTGAGCAGGGACAGCTGTTACAGTAGTAGATTGTTACATCTTATTGAATCATGTCTGACTAGTTTTACTCTGATTAGACAAGATCAGGGTGTTACATCCTGTTCCAGCTGACCCCTCTAACCTATACTCATAGACATGTGTGTGTGTGTGAGATTGTATGCATATATATGTGTGTGTGAGTGTATACGTGGTTGCGTATATGTGTGTGTTTATGTGTGTGTGCGTGTGAATGTGTGCGCGTGTATGGGTATGTGTGTGTGTGCGTGTATGCATGTTTTCGTATATGTGTCTTTGTGTGTGTGCGCGTTTATGTGTATGTGTATGTGTTTGTGTTTGTGTGTGTGTGTGTGAATGCATATCTGTGTGTGTGCGTGTATGCTTGTTTTCGTATGTGTATGTGTGTGTGTGTGTGTGCATGTGTATGTGTGTGTGTGTGTGTGTGTGTGTGTGTGTGTGTGTGTGTGTGTGTGTGTGTGTGTTTGTCCATTAAAATAACAGTTATGGCCTTTATGTTTTATACCTAGCTGTGCATTTATAAGAGGGATACAACCTTCTATATGTGATCACGTTTATATCTGTGAAGTAAATGTGACAATATGTAGTATATACATATATATGTTTACACTACATGTACTACAAACAAGAATAATGTAGTATATACAGTATGTGGAAATGTGTGGTACACATGTGGATCACGTGTGCAGAATTCATGTGATGTTTCCGTAAGGGAATACATTTTTTATTCCACATACATTTATTTTCCTAATTATTCAGAACTTGTATTGTTTGATTTGATGCAACGGCCGTTTGATTTCAGCAATACTTAACATTGTCTTTTTTTGTGTACATGGTTATTCTTTGAAATGCACCCAGTACATGGTGCTGTTGATGTTTAGTGGATAACCCAGTGCTGGCCACACACAGAGGACATAAGTCTAACTCAATACCGTCAGTTGGTTTAATGATGAGGTCATGGCTTATCATCAGCATAACATTTTTATTGCTTGCTTTTTTCTCTCTCCTTTTAGTAATTCCACAGCTGGAAATGACAGATGGGTTTAGGGACTGGTTTGTGTGTTTTTTGTGTCTCCACCACGTATCCGTATAGCTGTCTACTGTGTCTGGCCCATCAGTAAAATGCACTAATTCATACATTTGACAACTGCCAAAATAAAGGAAACACTTGAGTAAATGAAGGGTTCTGGAAGCTCTGTTATGGTTATGTTTAAATGCTAAATGCTAAATGCAAAAAATGTAAGTGTAAAAGCAATAGTGTGGAGGGTGCATTTTCCTGGCATGGTTTAGGTCCACTGGCCAGTTCAGGGTGTGAGTTCATAATGACCATCAACAGTCAATAGGTCAATTGTTCAAAATGAGGTGGTTGCTAGATGCTAGTGGAGCAAGATTAGGTGCTAAGTATTTGCATTTTTATTACTTCCTGTGACACAGACAGCAGTTCTATCGATCTTCAATTTTACTGTGAAATGTGGGGGGGGGGGGCTGCTCTCTACTGACAATGTGAACACACTTTGATAAGGTGTCTGATAACTGATAATAATATATATTAATATGATATATATGTAGTCACTCATAGGCATCAACATCATATCATTTCTTCTTACCCGTGCCATTGAGATGCTATTTCATCTTCAGCATCATTGGATACAAGGACCAGTTTCACCCAGAGTATGCCGATATCCAGCACACGTCCCATGGAGGATGGGCGGAAACTGGATCATCAGCTAGCCTGAGGCAGATCCGCACCCCCTCCCACCCCCCGCCATCCATCCATCTGCGTCTCCCTGGTGATTCTGCCTCCTTCAGTAGCTAGCTGGCGTGGGATCCACACCTCCGATCCCCGTCTCCCTGGCGATTCTCCCTCCTCTCTCCATCCCCAGTTTTTCACATCACTCTTGCCATTGGCAGGCTCAGTTCAGGACATCCTTGGAAAGTGTCCTTGGAAAACATTCCACCTGCATGGAGAGACTTCCAGAAGCCCTCCAGCTCCAAACTCGATTGCACAATTGTACATCGACACATCTCCGAAAATCAATCTGAATTTGTACCTGTGTCTGTCAGGATAAAATTCAGCAATGAAAATCTGGAATTCATTCTGTGCCAATTCCTTAAGGGAGTTATATGAATTTGTTTGTATTGTTCTTGTCATTGAAACAATTAAAATGAAGACTTCATGGATTGCTTGTTTATTATGATATATTATATATGGGGTTTATACTGTTTATTTTGTGTCCATGTGTTTGTTCACACTCACTCACTCATGTTAATTCATGCACAGACACGAACACGCACACGCACGCAGACACACACACAAACACACGCGCACACGTGAGCACAAGCACAACACAAACCCAAGGAAAGGTTTCTGCACATTTCGTTAGGGAATAAAAAAAAGATAACCAAATGGTTTTATTTCATGTTGATACATTCTTGGACAACACCACAGGATAACTTGCATGAGTGGCCAAACGTAAATGTCTCCCACAACATTGGCACATAAGCAGCAAGGGCAACATGTATATACTTAGTACAAACAGTATAAAACATACATGCTTTTTAATTTTTTAATTTTTTTTATGATTTTTTTTTTTGTCGATATGTATTTATCCTTTTTCACAATTTGTCAATAGTTGCGGGGCAATAAAACTCCAAGACAAATTAAAGCCATATTCTGCCTTGAGTATGTAAATATCAGAAAAAAATGAATGCGGAAGAAAAGAAAAACTCATAAAAAGTAAGAAGAGTCAGAAAATTCATCCAGAGCGGACTGCTGCTACAGCCTCATTGTAAAATATTTAGATTCTTTGATTTCTTCTTTTTTTTTTTACATCAAACATATCAGGCATGCATTGACAACTGCTACGTGAACATCTTGTTACATCTGGAGTACCACCGATCACTGGGGGTTATCTAAGTCCAACTGTACATGGACTAAAGCTCTCTTGCAGTCACTGAGCACAGTTCATGGTCAATAGACCCTTACAAAATATCCCAAACATTTAAAACATGTGGAACCACCATGTGGAACAAACAGTTACACACAGATTGGGGAATTTAAAAAATAAAATAAAATAAAATAAAAATGCTTACCTCGGGAAACCAAGTACAGTAAAAAATGATTCAATTCAATTCATGGTTATCTCAAATAGAAGAATATGGCTTTAATAGTATGTGCATCCAAGAAGCAAGAAACAAAAGAACAACAAAAAATCAATCAACAACAAAGGTAACATGTTTCCCAAAAAAAAACAAGAACAAAAAAAAAAAAAGGAAAACCTCACAAACTTTTACAGGAATTTCGGAAAACTTGCAATTTTGAAGTACATAAAGACAAGAAACGGCCCCCATGAGATAGGCCTCCACCACGTCGTACATTGCGCATCGCAGAATCCCGCCGCGGGTGAAGAAACTGTTCAATGAGATTATCAGGGCACCCCAGGGGCTGCCCTGAGCAGTCAGGGTGTGTCTGTAAACTGATGGGGGGAGGGAGGGGGTGGGGCGGGGCTTGGGCTGGTGTCCCATAGCAACATCCCTCTCCGTTTATTTATCTAACAACAAATGGCTCTTTTTTTTTTTTTTCTTCTTAAAGATGGTTTCTTCATTTTTTATGCATTTTTTGTTAGTTTTTTTAAATTGAGAATCTTTAAGAGTTTCTTGCGGTGTGGAAAAACACCTGCCAATATCTTCTGATGAGAGAGGAGCCCTGGGAGCCTATTGGCTCTTGTCCTGGGGGCGTCAGGCAGCACAGAGCAGGGGCGCTAATGGCCTTTTTTCTTTCGCTTTTTTTTTTGCCGAAGGGGCAGGAGATCAAGCTTCCACATCGATCACCTCTGTCCACTGATGGATCCCTTTTTAGATCACGAGGTCATTGTAGTTCACATACTTTTTCTTGGCTGCCGGACCTGAGGTTGGGAAACAGGATCAGAGTTGGTGAAAACAGCTTTTTGTACGGGGTGGGGGTCACATTCAACATTGAGACTACCGCATGTGATATTGCCTGGGTTTGGCTTTCAGATTATGAGAATAACACTGTATCTAACGCATGTTCATCCTTTCACAATGAGAGCACAACATCGCTAGTGAATGGTGAATGGTGAATGGTTCTGGATACCATAGCAACTAACACACTGCATTCTACATAGTAACGGTACTCCTCTATATTTGATTGTGACGTGGTTATTGCGTCATTATTTTAGTTTTTTACATTTATTTCAGAATTAACTTTCCCCCATTTTTTTCTTCTAATTTGGTGGTAAATTGTATCCTCTATTCTTTCAATTCTCTCTCCTCTATGAGCCTGCCGCCTGCAACTACAGGACCAGCCACTATGAACCGCAATGAACCGCTTCCTTTGAGACGGAACTTGCCTATTCATATTTGCCCACAGGGAAGCTTTCTGTGCTCGCGGCGAGCTCGTGCCTGCTCCCGGCGGCGAGCTCGTGCCTGCTTCCCCCACCTCCCCCTGAGGCATATCACTGCCCCCGAATGTGGCTCCCGGCCAAAGTCAGCCTGGCGCAGTGGGCAATCTGCACTCTGGGTGAGTGCCTTTGCCTGTTGCGCCACCAGGGTGCCCATGTCATTCTTAAGAGAGTATCAGGCACAGCTTTACTTTCAGATTGACAACAATGGCGCAACCAAAGTGGAAAGAACGAAGGCCGGATTGTGTATTTAAAAAGTAGTGTCCGGCCATTCAGACCCACCTATTAGTGTGCCTGACCCACATCAAATAGTGCATTTCTACTCAATGTGAAAGGGGTGATAGGGGTTTGAACTTTTGGGTGAAGCTTACTTCCACTATCCATTACTCAGAGCTTACACGGGTGAAATTTGTGATGCAGGACGCAACAAGCACGAGAAATGAGAATGGTATCTTCCACTAATGCCATGCAATGCCGTTGTGCGTGTGTTTTTCCTGGTAGCATACAGATGCGGATGTTGAATTAAATAGGACTAATATTGTACAAATATTACATTTCTATCATTTCTATTATAATTTCTAATATTACAATTACAATTGTTATCTTTTTATTATTATTATGATCCTTTACAGAATAACAAATGCATGGAATGAAAAAAGTTCATTCATAAATAAAATATTTATTAAACATCCACAGATACTCCTAAAGGCTTTGCATGACTTCAAGAAGCTTCAACAACTCATTTTATCATTTGTGACGTAACATTGTTACATAAGCAAATCCATAAACATCTATATCATATTGCAAGATGATTGTCATAACAAGAAATGTAGGCACAAATACTGTACAAATGTACATAGAAACGTTTATTAGTGCCTCACAGCCACATTCAAAACCATTCATACTCCAGTTTTCCTTCTTTATGAAAATGCACATGTAGTTAAGCGCTTTCAATCGAGGTTGCGATAAAACGTCCGTCACGTCACCGTCGGATTGTGGTCCACCTGTGGCAGGTCGTTACAGGTCAGTTAAAGTGAAGAGAAAAGAAAAGGAAGTGAAAATCGAAGGAGAGAAGAGAGTGTCACTCCTCGTTTCCAAAGCTGCCAACTTGGGAAATGCACTTGAGTGTATTTCTCCTTTCGTCCACAGTGGTTTTAATTAAAGAGGTCTCTGATATGTCCATTAGGAAATAAAACCAACTCTCGAACCTTGTCTGGGCTCTGCCTGCGTTCGCCAGCCATCAAAACACATGCTTGGCATTGGCCCCAAGATGCTTGTAACCATTATCAGGTTGTCACGCAGCATAACACGTGGACCAATAAATGGATTATTGTGAAATGGCGGTGGGAGATCTTTTATGCTGCTCTGTGTAATGCTGAGAAATATTCCTCCAAATTACTTGTATGAGAATATTTCACTATTACTGTTATGTTATATTTCACTATAACTAAAAATATGTTATCCTGCCATTATGTTAAATTGAGCATTGTGCATTATGTTAAAACACATTTTTGACTTTTATGACTTTATCATATGGATTTTTAAGTTAAAAGGACATAATACCAAATACCAATTTCCTCATATACTGTATATATAACCTTCCTGAGCCCCCAATACACACCACCCGATCCCAAAAATTGTCAGTCCCCCAAAACAACCCCACTCACCCCCACCCTACACCATCGACCACGCCCCTTCCCCTGGGGAACGAAAAAACAAACGTAAATACAAATGAAATTAAAGCAAGAAAATAAGGAAAAGAAGAGCACACCACACATGTTCCCAGGGCCCCTAGACGACTCCGAGCACCGCACCTCTCACACATGTGAAGCACGGCCTCCCGACGTGCGGGAGAGTCGGAAGCTCTTTCAGTCACTATGGTGATAATTCCCTGGGGTGGGTGTGTGTGTGGGGGGGGCATATATGCACATAATCTACAGCTAAGGCTGAGAAAAAAGAATGGCAAAAAACCCCAGAAATGCTTTCCTTTAGATAACGGCATATAATCCATTATTCACAGGTCTCAATCTTTACGAATGCACCAGAGCAAATAAATATGAATAAATAAACCAGCAAATGCATATAATCTACAATAAACCCTTCAATAAAACAGGGACTCCTCGAGTGCTCCACTTCTGGAATCCCTCCCCCCTCTTCCCCTCGCAAGGTAGTCTACAGTAGTCCGTGCTTTCCCAGCATCCATTGCCCCAGTGCCTATTCCCCAGCATACTGGCTGATCTTTCCCAGTGATTAACTTTGCATTCGCTTGAGTGCAATTTAAGCCCCGTCCCACTTCCTACACACGTGGTGGCGCTGCCGAAAACACAAGCTTTCCCAACTGTTCATACCCATCAAACCGCGCGGAAAACAAAACATTCCCAGGGGACCCACAGAGGGATTTCCGGAGAGTTCTGCTGCGCCCACGTTATTTATCCATCTCTAAGTGGCTGCCAGGCCGCATTAATACTTTAGCTACTTTGCAGCGTATTGTATTCTTGGATTCATTGTCAAGAAAGTACTTCAATCTCAAGCATCCACAACAGGAAGATCATGTTTTTTTACCATTTATTTATATCTTTTAGAGTATCTCTGTAACTAACAGACTTACACTTCAAATTACCTTGGCTCCTTTCTGTGTGAGAAAAACATTTTTTCGAAGGAAAAGTAATTTAAATCGTTTAATTAAAGGTCACAGTGCAAAGAAATACAATAGTACTGTATTTGTTTTCTGCTTCATATCTTGCGAATAAATTTCAATTAAATGTTATTGTTTACCAAGTCTTTGCTCTACATCTGATAGATATTAGGGGACAAAACCCAGTGGGTAATATGCCTCACAGAAAGAGAGAACACAGACATTTAACCATCCACAGAATACAGCAATGAGCGACGTCTCTCTCGCATTTACGGGGGGGAGGTAAAGAGTTGCTTTTTTTGCAACGCAGAGAGCATTTTTGTGCCACTGACATGCTGGGGCGGTAATGAGTTTCCTCTGCAAGCTCCATCTCAATTACCTCACAATCTCAGTAGGTGCTTCTTAATAAGGATGCTGAAATGACTCACCCAGTCCCGTCACCTCTATACCTCAAAATTGCACCACCTGGCAGGAGGGGAGGGGTGGGGAAGGGTGGGGAGGGGAGGGGGTGACCACATGACCAAAAAAACTAACGCCAGTATTATTATTTATTTATTTCCTCGTTCTAGGTTTCTTTCGGGGTGGGGGGTGGGGGTGTATCGGAGATAGACCGGCTCTTAAAAGCTGACCCTAGTTTAAGATCTCATTTCAGTTGGCAGCCCTGGTGCGTGACAGACCCACAGCAGCGATTTCCACATTCCTGCACCTAATGAATCTTCAGAAAAGCCATTATCTCCCCCGTTGACCCCCAGGCACTATAAATTTCTTCATGTGCCTCTTCTCTCTCTGCTTCAATCCATGGGGGGGTTATAGAGAGGCTGCCAATCTGGTGCCAGCTGTGGACAGTGGAAAACAATTACAGCGCACTGGGTGCCAGGGTGAGAGACACCTGTCTTCAGCATCCAGCAGACACACCTGGACGCATGCGCACGACCCTCCACCAGGTACCTTAGAGCATAGGGAACAGGGGAAAACGAAGCATAGACAGTATATTAAAGCTTAGCTTAGACGTCATGTGCCTGGGTAACGTATTCAGTGTTTAGGATCCTGCTGAATGATTTTGTGAGCAAGTGTGTGCTGCAGCTGAGCTGACCAATTTCTTACATGACACGCAAATGTTTTTCTACTTAACAAGTTAATACAGGTTTTGTGAGTACAAATCCTTCATGGCAGATTTTGGTTACTACTGTATATTGTGGTTATATATTCATATATATATATATATATATATATATATATGAACTGTTTGACCAAAACCTCTGTATCATAAGCACTTGTATCATCATTCACTGTTGCGCACCTGCACTAAGCTATTGCTGTAGATTGTTCGCTCATGTTGAATAAAAAAGTTTAACCAGCCAAAATTAATCAAAAAGCACGTCGAATGTTCATGATCCGTGGCTCCTGCAATTTGAATGTCAGTAAAAGTGCAATTGAAATTGCCTCCTGGCACTCGAGTAAGCGGACTCCAATGGGGGGTCATAAATGCTCACAAAACAGCCACAGGTGACGGAGGCTCTTCCATAAACGTCGTCTCCACTGAGTCTCAGGGGAAGCGAGAGCGTCAGAGACAGGCGCTGAGAGGCGCCTCTCAGCACCTGTCTCTGACGCTCCCGCTCCCCCTGAGACTCAGGGGCGGGTGACCGGGTGATGCGTTGGTTGGCGGGTGACCGGGTGATGCGTTGGTCCCCTGCAGCCATCGTGGACTGCGGCCCGTGCTTGCGTAACCGCCCTGAACGGGGGGAAACTGCGCTGCGGGGCCCACGACAGCTGCAGAGGCGCGGCGTCACGCTCGCACGGGCACATGTCTGAGCGACGCACGCCATCTCCCCGGACGCCAACCCCTCATCATCCTGTCATCGATGAATCCATTACAACTAATGGCAGGAAATCAGAACGCGATGCTCGCGGATAATATTTGGATTACATTTTTCACAGGGGGCACGTGGGTATAATTCGCCCGCCGTACGAATCACACCAGCAGACCGGCATGATGAATAGGTTTAACGTGGAATGGGATTTCTGAGAGAATAGGATTCTGTCTTTTTTGTTTTTTTTTGTCTGGTTGAGAGGACTCATCCCATCACTAATCTAGGCAACACAAAGGAACCAGCCTTTGTCCAGTTAAATTGCATAAACCGCGAACGCATTAGTGCTAATTACATTAATCAATCATGGGATTTTTCAGGCCCACCTACTTGATTATATACTAACGTCAGGAAAGATGATCAGGACCTCCTGCATGGTCTAGTGGTTTCAACGTCCGACACTGACCACAGTGATCGTGGTTGGATTCCCACGGCCACGCCAGAGTTTGCTCTGGCCGGGAGTGCCACCGGGGGCGGCAATTGGCTGTCCGCCCCAGGGAGGGGGAGGCTTGGCGAGTGCCATCTCAGAGGAGACGATACTTCGCCCTCGTCGCCGCCGGTCACAGGGCTACGGCAGCGAACTATGAGGGAGGGATTGACCTGAAAATAGCGGGTGTAATTGGCTACCAAATTGGGAGAAAAACGGGAGAAAATCAGAAACATTTATTTTTTTCGCAGCTCAAACTGATGTTGAAATTGAGAGTAACTAGGAACTTTTATAAAACAGAATATCAAGAATTAAACATACATTTAAGTGCCATAATGCCTCATTTTTTAAGGCTAATTCTGAGTCATGCTCACACTATTCTATTCTATTGAGACCAGCAGCATCTCCAGATTTGCTCAGAATGTAGTCTAACGGGCAATTTTCCGTGCTTATTACTATGGAGTGTTAATTACTATCAGCCGGGCCACATGGTAAACATGGTAAACCACACCTAGTATCAAAAAAGCCCAACCCTATTGGTTGACAACAACCATCAATACTAGATACAAATTTGTCTATCCAGTCAGATGGCAATCAGGTTGATCCTGACTTGCTTTGATCTTAACTGACAGTGGATGCACATTCTGATGTAATGCAATCTCCTTTCCCAGCCAAGTCTAGACTGGAATCAGTGAATAACAAGAGGCCAAGGTGTCTACTTTGTGCCAGACATAAGCTGGGTATGCTGTGTATTGACAGCACACGGGGGAAGTGACCATTTATCAAAGTTATGAGATTAGACAGAACATTGGCTCTGAGAACGTTCATTTTTACATTGCAAATGTGCTTATGCGTTCGCGGAGTATATTTTTATATCGTATTACGAAATATAGAAGTATCCAGCTTCCTTCTTAACAATGTTATTGTATGTGACGGACACAAAGTTGAATAGTCTATACTGCATCCAGGTACTATTCTATGCCAACGTTTTACAGGATATGTTGTTATATTACAATATTGCTTGCATACAGGTAACTGACAAAATAAAGGAAATACCAACATAAAGTGTCTTAATAGGGTGTTGGGCCACCATGAGCCACCAGAATAGCTTCAATGTGTCTGCAACTTTATTTGAAGGATGCAACACCATTCTTCCATGAGAAATTCCACCATTTGGTGTATTATTGATCGGGTGACTGAGATGGCCATGGTATATGGTGTTCATCATTTTCATGCTCATCAAACCATTCAGTGACCACTTGTGCCCTGTGGGTCATTTTCATCCTGGACGAGACCACTCAGAATAGCTTTGTATTTATTGGTATTTTCATTGCCCACTAAGGGGTGAGTGAACCCAAACCATGCTAAGAAAATGCACCTCACACTATCACACCACATCTTAATGTACTCGAGTGTTTCCTTTATTTTGGCAGTTACCTGTATGTTATCGGTTATATTATATCAAACAGGTCTAAATAAACGATCTAGACCTAAATCATACCTATACTTTGTGAATAACAGACATCTGTCTTGCAACACCAACATGCTACGTTGTCCTCTTTTTATCGTGGAAATCAAGGAACACGAATGTGGGGAATGTTATTTAATGCGTAATGTATGCAGAGCGCACCACATGGCAACATCGCCACAGAGGAGACGCCGTCGAGGGAATGAAAGGGAAAGAAAGAGTACAAAATTCATTATCCAGGAATCTATCTATAGGCACGTCCTTCAGGGAATGTCCTGGCCATTGTAATTAGAGTTACCGCCACACAGAGTGCGATCTCAAAGCAATCAGGTAGCCCTGACGGCAAATAAGGCGCTACACAGAAGCTGTTCATCACTAAATTAATTAACAAATGTCTCTTTTTTTTCATCTTGCCCGTGGAGGAAGTGCCTGAGGTGCCTCAGGTACAGCCCCCTGAGTATTGCTCTACATCGTACCGCCTTTCGCTTGAGCAGCTAAGCATATCCTTCCCATATATGCAGTACCCATCCCCCGCCTCCCCTCCCAATGTGCGGTGTTTGGAGTTTGCGGGGGAAATGAGATTCAGTTGGGGAAACGCAGCTGATAAGCTGATAATTCATGCACTTATCGTGCACTTTGCACAGACGAATAATTCACACATGCTCGCTATCACGGCCCGTGTTACTGCTTGGGACTCCCCTGCTGTGACAGGGAGATATATATATATATATATATATATATATATATATGCAGGATCTAAATCCAGTCTCTGAGACTCCTCGAGCCCTCAGATCTATGGCTCAGGATATCAGCACGTGACACAATCACGCCTCTTTTGTTCCCTGGTTTCGTATCGAGATTCCCGGCCTGCTTCACAACAACAACGGGTGGTGGTCGGGAGCACTTCCTGTGAAGGTTCCAGCGATACTCCAGCTTCCTGTCCCGGGATGACACCGTCGTTGTACCCTTGAGCAAGGTACTTAACCTTAATTACTTCAGTTAAATATCCAGCTACATAAAATGGGATAATGGGACAAAAAATGTGACATCTGCTAGGGAAATAAATATTGCCATTTCACACTGAGGTCAGACAGAAGCTCTCCTTCACATATCTAAGACAACAAGCTGTTTTTAGTCCCAGAAGAAAAATTAAAGCATGTTCATGACAAAGTTTCCAGTCCTGGGCAATTATCTGCTGCCTCAGAAAACAAAGGCAGAAATTCACAATTGTGATTTACTCCAGACCGGGCTTTCCTGGCTCGAGTTAGATTAAACGTATTGTGTTCATTCACTAATACATACTCGTTGAAATGAAGGAGGATGTTTGACTACCATGTTTTTTTTGCCCCTTTGTTCTGTGTAAAATGTACTGGTGAATGTGAATTTCTAAGGCAGTATTAAGAGGTTGTGAAAGTCTCATTGGCATTTTGTTCACGTTCTCCTCTCTTCTAGCCTTCAAGAAATGGAACAAGGTCATAACCAAAAAAAAGTAAAAGATTAATTTGGCCTTACCTCTGATAAATTATGAGAATTAGCCTGTTGGGAGAAAAAAAAACATCTTGGGGTAAGTTAGCTCTTCAGTGCCAAAAGGGAGAAATATAGAGTATAGTAATTTTAAGAGTAATTTCATCACATTTGAAATTTTCACATTCATCCCACATTCGAGCCTGTCTGCTCGGAGGTCTTGCGGCGTTTAGCAGAACAGTTAACGTGTACCCAGCGTGGGGTGATAGTACGGTCTACAGAAAATGATAGGAGGCTGCGCTCTTAATTTGCTTTCCGGCCGGAGGCCACTCCATCACCATGCCAGCACTGCCTAGCTCCCAGGACGGTCGCGCATAAAGGCGGCCTCTTGAGCGTTTTCACCCATCGTGGCTAATTGACAACGTGCTTGAGTGCACCGCGCAACCCATCATTTTCTCTTGACCCCGATTGCTACGCAGGTCCACGCCGCGCCACCAGGGGGCGAGCGTGATAACATCGCTTTACATCAGCGGCTGATATCATGCTGCAACAAGCAGAAGGCCAAAGCGGTAGGACGTCTGGAAGGTGTACAGTCACTGCTGTCTGTTTATGCGTAGAGACAAGACCGTGCCCAGAATAGCGTCAACCCGTCTTTATTGCGCAGGGCTATGACATGGCCCCAGGTAACTCCATCTTGTCCGCATACATGTGGTACACCATGCGAAATAACAACATATTCAGGCATGTCTCGATGAGCCTTTAAATGTCGCCCAAGTGCAAATGTGGTAGTTTTTCTTGTCACATGTTTTAAAGACAAAGGAGCTCATCGGGGGGAGGGTAACCAGCTTGTTAACGTCACAGGAAGCAGGCCAAGGGCGTGCTTAGTGCATTTTGTCATTTTGGACCCCCTGCTGTCTGGACATTTGATCTCTGACAGACTGACTCACTGTGGTTGAAAGAAAGAAAGAAAAAAACAAGGCTTGCTTTTGAAGATGAGCTCCTTTGGTTTTCTGTGTTTTCTTTACTCATGTCTTTTTTTAATGCATGCAGTTGTGCCAGTGCAGATGGGTGGGAGTGTGCAATGCCTTGAAAAAGCCAGACCAGCAATCAGACATACAGGTAACTGCCAAAATAAAGGAAACACTTGAGTAACTGACTGTCCAACAAGCCCCTGTCTCCTCTCTAGTCCAGGCCAGGCCATTTGAGTCCCTCCCCCCCCCCCCCCCCACCCCCGGGTTACCAAAGTGTTGCCTTTATAATTATTGCCATGTAATCTGTACTGAAAGAGTGACTTGGGATGGCTCATTCTTAAACAAAGAGCTAGAACGTTGCTAACACCAAAGCCCGTATTTTCTCTGAAGCTTGTGGGAATCCGTATTGGTCCAATATTCTCTTTCAGAGATTCTTCTACAACTCAACTCCTTTGAGTGATCTGAGTTTATTTAACCCTGCAAATCAAAGTTCTACTGACACAGTTCCGTGCAGTGACCAAAACCAGTTTTACGAGGCCAGATCTGATGA
The DNA here is from genome assembly GCA_029706075.1 of Aldrovandia affinis. Lineage (NCBI taxonomy): Eukaryota > Metazoa > Chordata > Actinopteri > Notacanthiformes > Halosauridae > Aldrovandia > Aldrovandia affinis. The sequence continues at coordinate 3,998,725 of JAINUG010000055.1, forward strand.
GAGGTACAAAAGATTTGAGCCTTTAGAAATCCACAAAATGTTGTCCTTCTCAAATTGAAATGTTTGTAAAAGAATCGTGTATTAACGTATCGTATGGTATTACGTCATTCTACAATGATATGAAAATGTTTAAATTCAACTATGAGGAAAATGCCATGTTCTATACGAGATGGATGAAGGACAAGAATGAGCAGAATGAGTTCATTTAGTCACTCTGCACCCAACAACATTCTTGTGCTGCAGGGAGTAGGGGATGTGCAACAGGCAAAAATATTTTAAAGAAATATATAAAAAGAAAAAAAACATGCACACCAATATCGATATATGTTTGTTTAAACGAACCCAGTCCCGTTCCTGGAGACCAATTTTTGCACTGAAGTTGAATTCTTGGGGATGGCTTCACAGACTAAGATGAATCTTATTCCTGGACCAAGACAGCACTTTTAATGGAGATGAGCTCATTACTGGAATGAAACACACTTTACATTGAGATAATCTTACACCTGGACTAAAAGCACTTTCAAAGAGCCTTTTAGTCCAGGAGTGAGATTTATATGGGTCTATGAAACCACCCTCTAGTTTTAAGTCTACCCCACCCCCCTAAAGTGAATCATTAGCATATGCAGCTCAACATCCTTTAAAGAGGACTTCCAGGAAGACGACTGGGTAAAACCGGTTTAAACAAATGTTTTTTTGTGTGCGTGTGTGGAATACTTTCTTTTCCGTCCGTCAACGCTTACTGTTGGGGTCCACATTTTCACAGAGCTCCGTCTTGGCCTCGCCGTTGGGGCGCTCGCTGGGCTTGTGGGACAGTCTGGAGGACATGGTGGCCGCCGTCACCACGGCCTTGAAGCTGCGCTTCCTCTTCTGGACGTTGAGCTCCGGGTGGAAGATGATGACATACACCTTGGGCATGTAGAGCATCCCCAGGGCCACGGATGCGCTCAGGTTCATGGAGATGGTGAGAGTGGTGGTCTGGATGTACAGCTGAAAAGACAGAGAGAACAATAAAGAGCGACGTTAAGATTACACGTCAGACAGATGGATAGCACTGCCACTGTCAGAAACAAAGGCACAGTCCAGGGGGTGCACGACTCCAGTCCTGGAGGGCCCGGTGCATATCCGGCTTTTCGTTCCAACAACTTGTCCTGGCTTTGTTTTCTAAATGGCTGTGTGCACCAATGCTGGTTCACTCCGCAATAAAAAATAATTAAATAAATGTTGTCACTGGCTGGCAGTGTAGTGTAATGGTTAGGGAGTTGGGCTTGTAACTCAGAGGTTGCAGGTTCAATTCCCAGGTGGGGCACTGCTGTTGTACCCTTGAGCAATGTACTTAACCTGAATTGCTTCAGTAAAATATCCAGCTGTATAAATGGATTGTATGTAAAGAAATGTAAACTGTGTAAGTCGCTCTGGATAAGAGTGTCTGCTAAATGCCTAAAATGTAAATGTAATGTAAATGTTGTCACTCAGGATACATGCACAGTCTGCAGCTGTGGAGCAGGTCATAGCTGCAGTACAGAAATCTGACAAAACATTATTCAAAACAAATGTAGCCATTTTAAATATATCAGTATAAATTTGATTCCATGCATACATGAGAGAGACAAAGCTAATTTCATATCCTGTCCAGATTGTATTTATTAATTCATTTATTTGTTCATTTTTCCAAGTTATTATCGTGATAGGAAACCCTGACAGGTGAATTTGTTACATTTGGCAAATTACAGGCCCGGAGATAAGGGAAATGGTTGACTAACAGGAACCTTTGAGGTGAGATGGAAACCAGATATACTTTTACTCAAACCAGTCTGTAAGCTGTGCAAATAACTACAGTAGAAGTAGTATCCAATCCAGTATTTCACGTCTTCTATCTATTGTATTAGGCTAATGGTCAATGCTACTCTATTGCCTTGTAACAGTAGCAACCCATTATACTGTAGCTAGAGGTTTGATGGTTTGAGAGGTGGCCTTTTGCACAAGTCAATATGTATCTACACATAACCAATAAAGCATAATTTTCAACAACCATCACGGTAACAGAATAAGAAGATGTACAGCTGTGTTTATTCATAACACACTGTAAGGAGGTATCACACACACCGTCTTCTCCCAAAACTAATAATCTGTTCCAGGATTACATATTTAGCTGTTTCTGTGTGTATGATTTTCACACAGCGCAGTCTTAATATGTGTTATTTAATAATTCATTTTCCAGTAGACAAGCACAAACATACACTTCAGTTCATGTACGTGCATGGTGTAGCAAAGCAATGTACAGTTTAGACACTGCTATGGACAAATAGGGTGCAAAAAGATTTAATACAGGAATTGTATTTGCATTTGATGACACGTTCATTATATAATAATTACAGTTAATCAACTGTAATAATCAGTCAACGGAAGCCTACAGTACACTATATGTGTGGGATTCTGTGAAATGGTTGACTGAAGTGGTCTTACAGAACACATGCAGGTTAAACAAGTTGCAATGATATGGCACTATGGCGATTAACATCCACTGATGTGTTTGTTGCATTCCCTCGTAAACGCACAACCTTTGTTTCAGCATACTGCCTTAGAAAAGGCATTTATACTCCGTGTGCGTTTGGATGTTACGTGCATGTGTGTGTCATATCCTGCTGCTTGTACTTTGAGGTTTTTTCCATATGGTCCACGTAACGTATGTGAGAGCTTATCTTCTTCAGTCCTCGTAATTGGCTTCTTGCCGTCTGCTTGTAACATGCAGAACCCCTCATTTATATACAAGGAAATTAACATTCAGTTACTAGTGGGACACAATAAAGACAAGATGCTTAACTCATTAGATAAAAGCGCAGGGAGTCTGATTCGCTTCTGATAGGCACAGATAAGATGATGACATTTCAGATTACGTGGCTGGAAAGCCTGTGCCCAAATACACCGACGGAGTATCTGTTCGCCCGTGTCAACCTTGTGTTCTTTAATCTCCACTCCTGATGTTTTAGCGTTGCGTCGTTTGTTAATTGAGTGAACAACTTTTTTTTTAGAAGTTTGTATTGCAAATGAAAGAGACGGAGGACTCGCTCTAAATTTAAGTGAGGCGTGGAACAGCTGTTTAAGTCTTAACGAAGAAGGAAATGAGGAAACCTGCATGGGGACTTGTTCAGGATTAAGCATGTTATTTTGTAGTTGTTTAAGTAACCTTGTGTTTTCAAGTAACTCACAGTGGATTTATTTATCACTAATCGATTACACAAACATTGACTTACTGTACCACTCTTGTTCATGGAGTGTAATGGTACTGTATTTCTTTAGAGTTATACTGAAACACACCCTCTGAAATCTACCGCCACAGAGAATATGATGGTTTTCGGCCAAGGTTTTCCCCTCTCACCTTGAGGTTACTGTGAGGGAGTCCTGAGGCAAAGAGGGAAGCGCCAACTTCAATGATGAGCAAGCTGCACTGCTGAGCTCCCAGACCAAGTGATGGAACAAACAATCAGATTATATAACAATAAAATATAACCCAACGGAACATATTCATCAAGCTCAACAGCATGAGCTCTGAGGAGATCATGACTGCTGTCTATCTTCCTAACATGGTTATACCTTTATTTACTCTCTCATGGTGGAATAATGCAGACAACCTCGTACACGTAAGAGGCTTTTGCTGTATGCTTTGGGTCATTGCCCTGCTGGAATATAAATCTTCTCCCAAGTCCCAGGTCTCTTGCAGACTGCAGCAGGTTTTCCTACAAGATTTGTCTACATCTTGCTCCATCCATTTTTGCCCTCTGTTTTGACAGGTTCTCCAGTCCCTGAGGCAGAGAAGCATCCCCATAGCATTAGGCTCCTGCCACCATGTTTCAAGGTAGGGGTAGTGTTCTTGGATTGTTAGGCTTGCACTGAACATAGAGCTTAACGTTGAGGCCAAAAAGTTCAATCTTGGTCTCATCGGACCACAGAATCTTCCTCCACTTGGCTTGAGAGTCTCCCACATGCCTTCTGGCAAACAATAGGTGCGATTTCATGTGAGTTTTCGGAATGAATACATGTGATTTTATGTAATAATTCAAATACTGATGCTAGAAGTCTAACTCATATTTCTGTAGAGGTTTCAGTACTGTACTTTCATTCATCAGAAAAAATAAATAAATCAGTCATTCCCCTGTATGATTAGTCTACTGTATGATTAGTCTGCTTCTGCAAAAAAGTAAAAAGCTAAAACTTTCTTCTGGCCTCAGATTTTGCCACCGGCTTCTGAGACAGCAAAGCTTTGGAAGGAAACTCATTCATCACACTCCGCTAGCTGTAAGAAACCAGAGCGCCCAACATCACTTTATAGTGCTTTTACTAATCTTTTCAAGCTAAAAACAGACTTTAAATATATCTAATTCCATCAGGAAATGTATCAAAATTCCCACTGAAAAACAAGTAAAAGGGGGTTGAGGGAAGGAATGGTGTCAATGAGATGACAATGCAACTGCATAAAACGCTCATTTGTTTTCCACATTAGCACATAACAATGTGTACTTCTATGTGTTCTCCACATTAGCACATAATAATGTGTACTTCTATGTGTTCTCCACATTAGCGCATAACAATGTGTACTTCTATGTGTTCTCCACGTTAGCACATAATAATGTGTACTTCTATGTGTTCTCCACATTAGCACATAATAATGTGTACTTCTATGTGTTCTCCACATTAGCGCATAACAATGTGTACTTCTATGTGTTCTCCACATTGCTTTTATAACAATGTGTACTTCTATGTGTTCTCCACATTAGCACATAATAATGTGTACTTCTATGTGTTCTCCACATTAGCACATAATAATGTGTACTTCTATGGGTTCTCCACATTAGCGCATAACAATGTGCACTTCTATGTGTTCTCCGCATTAGCACATAACAATGTGTAGTTCTATGTGTTTCCACGTTAGCACATAACAATGTGTACTTCTATGTGTTCTCCACATTAGCACATAACAATATGTACTTCTATGTGTTCTCCACGTTAGCGCATAACAATGTGTACTTCTATGTGTTTTCCACGTTAGCACATAACAATGTGTAGTTCTATGTGTTTTCCACATTAGCACATAATAATGTGTACTTCTATGTGTTCTCCACATTAGCACATAACAATGTGTACTTCTATGTGTTTTCCACGTTAGCACATAACAATGTGTAGTCCCATGTGTTTTCCACATTAGCACATAACAATGTGTACTTCTATGTGTTTTCCACGTTAGCACATAATAATGTGTACTTCTATGTGTTTTCCACGTTAGCACATAACAATGTGTACTTCTATGTGTTCTCCACGTTAGCACATAACAATGTGTACTTCTGTAGACAGCTGAGCGTGGTAGCGGAACTGCTATTGCTAATGCAACTGCTAATGCAATCACAGTGTAATTACGTAGGCACATTACCCATTCTCCATCAAAGGCTTGTTTTTCACCCATATTTACAGTTAACTCTTTGAAATGACCTTTTCCTGGCCTTGTCTCTCAGTAATTTCTCTCCCCTGGCAATTTCTAATTTTGCAAGTGCGTATATTCCCTGCCTCATTATATATGATTAACATTGTCTTGTGTAATTATTTTTTTCTCCTTTGCATTTCTCTAGGGCAGAGTGACTTCACGCACAAATTAAACAACTTTTAAAACGCTTTTCCACTGTTTAACCCAAAAACGAAATGCTTTCTTCATAATCCCATGGATCTGTATCCCATAGAACTCTGGTTTTGCTTCATGCATTTATTCCAAAACCCTGCCCGGGAGAATCCATATGCACTTACAGATCATGAAATCATGATTGATTTAGTATACATTCAAATCCAATCATTCAGACTGGAATATTAGGTTATTTCAGCATTGCTGTATAATATGGTTTAAATATAGCCACAGCCTTAGCCTGTCCTTTGGGGGGTCTCCCCACTCTACAGGAATCGATACCTGTGCAGTGCCTACTGTAACCAAGGGCAGGGTAAATAACAGCGAATACACTGTTCTCAACAATATACCACTTTTGCAGTTGCAGCCAGGTTGTGCTATGTGTCCCGACAATGTGATTATCATTAACCAAAAATATTTTTACCTAGCTATGTTCTCATACTTTAGTCTAGTTTGGGAGTTGGCTTCACCGTACGCTAAACTATTCAGCTCTTCAGGGGGCCTCCCGCGTGGTCCAGTGGTTTCAACGTCCGACGCTGGCCACGGCGACTGGGGTTCAATTCCACCGGCCGCGCCAGTGCCACCGGGGGCAGCAATTGGCTGTCCGCCCCAGGGAGGGGGGAGGGAAACCGACAGGCTAGGAGGAGACGATACTTTGCCCTCGTTACTACCGGTCACAGGGCTACGGCAGCAAACTCACATTACGAGGGGGGGATTGACTTGAAAAATAGCGGGTGTAATTGGCTACCAAATTGGGAGGAAAACTGGATAAAATCAGAAACAAATTATAATTATAACTATTCAGCTCTTCATGGTCAATAGCTTAAAATTCCAGTCTTTCTGTAGTTAAAATGAAACTCTTTTACATGATGGCTGAATGGTTGATTTGTGATTTGTTGAATCTAAAGCATTCAATTTGCATACTGCCCTGCCAGCTGCAGAATTAATCAGCTAACTTCATTATGGCAACTGTCATTATTTATAAAATCTAAAGCAAATTCAAGCTTCGGCGTTTTTTCCAGCACTTACAATTTGCATAACAAAACAAACATGGTCATCTAGCTGCCTAGTTAGCAGACAAATAGTGTGGTAATATTGTGTGCTACATTCATAGATATTTGTGATTAAAGTAGATGTATTATTATTAATAACACACCTGCCCCAGTTCAGGATACTTTCATTGAGTTTTCCCCTATGCACCATATACTGTATGTACACCAAACACCTGCACCAGCACTGCACACAACCAAAGTGTCCCAGATGTTCAGGGATTTGCACAAATTTGAGTCTCGGCCTCCAAATGCCCGCGAAACATAAAACCGTCCAGAAATAACCCCCCCCACGCCAGTACTTTCCACCCCACCCCCCACCCCGCCTTCCACAAAATAATTTGTCTCCTGGACCTGTCCCTGTCTATATGTATATGTGATTATGAATATATTATGGAAGCATGTATTTTTATTGAAATATAGTTAGAATTGGAAATTGGCACATGCCACGCCTACAGACTACAGGCTCCAAAACAGAGATCAAGACATATGGGTATGCCACAATGGGTATAGTTAATAAATGATTGCATAAATATATTTAATCTGAGAAATATTGACAAAAAGATGCATTATACAGAAACTCCCTAATCACACTTAGTCCAAGATCTTATGGACTTAATCTTAGCTCCCGAATTTCCATTTATTATCCTCTGTATTATCTGAGTTGTTATTAAAGGGAAATATGTTTAGAGGGGAAATATGTTTGCTCGACATTTACTTAGTTTAAAACAGTACAGCGTCAACAATTTACATTTCCTTGTGTTTGATTTGCAACCTTCTGTATCTATTAGCATAAACAGTAGCCTACTGTACATTCAATCCCTGCGGCATATAACACAGAGAATGATTATAATTGCAAGAGAGCAGATATCTTCCACCTGTGTATTTCATTAAGGTAAATAAATGCATTCACAGTTCATTTCCACTGTTTCACAACTGCTCATGAATTCAGTAGTACTTTTATTTAACATGGGCAGCACTTCACACACAATTTGCTTTAAAAAAGTTTTACAACTATGTATGTACTTTGTATACCTCATTTACTCAAATTTTTCCTTTATTTTCAAAGTTACCTGCATATATATATATACTGTATATATATATATACACTCAGTGGCCACTTTAGGTACACCTGTACACCTGCTCGTTAATGCAATTATGTAATCAGCCAATCATGTGGCAGCAACTCAATGCATAAAAGCATGCAGACATGGTCAAGAGGTTCAGTTGTTGTTCAGACAAAGAATCTGAATGGGGAAGAAATGTGATCTACACCGGGTTCCACTCCTGTCAGCTAAGAACAGGAAAGTGAGGCACAGGCTCACTAAAACTGGACAGTTGAAGATTGGAAAAACATTGCCTGTCTGACGAATCTCGATTTCTGCTGCGACATGCAGATGGTAGGGTCAGAATTTGGCATAAACAACATGATTCCATGCATCCATCCTGCCTTGTGTCAACGGTTCAGGCTGCTGGTGGTGGTGTAATGGTGTGGGGAAGGGTTTCTTGGCACACATTAGGCCCCTTAATACCAACTGAGCATCGTTTATATGCCACAGCCTACCTGAGTCTTGTTGCTGACCATGTGCATCCCTTTATGGCCACAGTCTACCCATCTTCTAATGACTACTTCCAACAGGATAATGTGCCATGTCACTAAGCACACGCTATCTCAAGCTGGTTCCACGAACATAATAATAATATTATAATAATATACGCCATTTAGAAGACGCCTTTATCCAAAGCGACTTACAGTAGTGAATGCAGACATTTTCAGTATATGTGGCCCCAGTGGGAATTGAAACCACAACCTAAGCATTGCCAACGCTGTGCTCTACCAACTGAGCCACAGAGAACATGACAATGAGTTCACTATACTCCAATGGCCTCCACAGTCACCAGATCTCAGTCCAATAGAGCACCTTTGGGATGTGGTGGAACGGGAGATTTGTGACATGAATGTGCAGCCGACAAATCTGCAGCAACCTTGTTAAATCCATGCCACAAAGAATTCAGGCTCTTCTGGGGGCAAAGGGGGGTCCTACCCAGTACTAGAAAGGTGTACCTAATAAAGTGGCCACTGAGTGTATATGCACATATATACAGTAAAATATAGTCAAAACCAATTGTAAAAATAATAAATATGAATACTTTTATTTCACATCATGAACAAGACTAATCTGTCCGTACGTGTTCAGTCTGCTAACTACATTATGATTGATACCATTTAAATGCACGAATAAGCAGACCACTAGGGAATTGCATTTTCATTTAAGAGTAGCATACGAAGAGGCAATGCACTGAAGCGCGGTGGGGAAAAAAACACTCACAAATATTTATCATATTTCAGCGACTCTGACAGCAATGAATTACATGCTGTTACTTTACACTTAGCATCACGCAACTATGAGCTTGGCTAGTTTCTCACTCCGTTTGGGGCACTACATCCGGGGACGTGATTGGCGACTACTTCTGATGAATCCCACAATAGAGTGTGCACGAAATGATCAAGCCCACCATCAGAAATACAGTATGCCTGCACAATCAGATTAGAGGAAGCCTAGGTCAGAAAAGTTAACAAAGTTACCTTGTACTGCACTTAAAGTAGTCTTCAGCAGATACCCACTACTTCTGTCAAATATAATTTCTAAGAAAAATAGAAATTCTGAATATTTAGAAGTTCATCCTGAATATATAAATGAATATATAAAAAATGTGTCCTAGGGCTCAGGCATATCAAAAGACAGCTGCTTTGGTCTCATTGCAATTTATTGAAATGGAACCATTCCTTTGTTGTATAAAATTGTATTCGACATTAGAGTGCAATCAAAAATACATTATTTAACACTTTAACATTCATTTTAAATGGCAATAGTTTGGACTGCATAACGGGGTCCTTATTTTCTGGGTCCTTCCCATCTGCTGGTTCATTGTGCCAGTCTATGATAGCTAGGGTAATTGTAAGCGGTGGTACACAAACAAGGCAGCCTATTGGTAGAAACAACTGATACATGTATTTGTACAGCGTGGACAATTTATGTAATTATTTTGCAAAATTAGATCATTGTCTCTCTTTTTCTCTCTCACTTGAAGTAAAATCGTCAGGGTAAGGCCTTTTTGTAATGTACCTGTGTGCTTAAAATTGCTCTGCTTTCTGAGTAGGTGGCTGGAAACGGGAGCAAAATCCTGGGAGCTTCAGTAAACTGTGAAAGCTTCATTTAAATTAGGCAGTTCAATGCAAAGCAGAGTCACGAACACACGTACATGTTCTCTGGCACAAACAGGTGAGCCACATCACTGTTTCTTTAAACTGGCAAAACAACAAGTGGGCGCCACACGAGCGCAGGATTTTGGCACACGAATGGGAGCAAAAAGAACGTATCAAGTTGCCAACGTTGGGGATTATTGGAGAATGGAACAAATATATTGGAGAACGGACAACATTTTAAAACAACTTCTGTGGAGTGGATTATTAACCTGCTGCTACGTTGCCTTGTGACTTTTCCAAGACAAAGACTGAAAGCTACAATACAGCAAAGCTAAACTGAAAGCATGGCTAAGACTACGAATTATGATCATCGTGCGCTCCTCAAGTATTCCTCAGTCATGAACGCCGTCCAATCATAATACAGACCCAATGCCAACAGCTTCGGCGCGCTGCAAATCACCGAAAGCCGCGTTCTTCAAAGTCTCCCTTTCGGCAATTTATTGTGACAGCCCAACGGCTGCAGCAAGACATCTTTGTGAAAGAAGTGTTTATGAAACCCTAATTAAAGTATTTCCCCCCAAATCACACCATTACAGTATTGCTAAGAATGTATAATCATAGCGTGTCTTCAGGGCCTCAGGAAGCGCATATTATCTTTCTCCCGCTCTCGCTCTCTCGCCTCCTCTCTTGGGCATGTCCCACTTTGTGGCAGACTCTCTGTCGCTGGTATTTGCAAGCAACCCAGAATGTACAGAATGGAAAGATGATCCAGAAATAAAGAGCACTCATAAAAGGCAAGGTTTCATTTGAACATTGCTGCTGCCCACTTTGTTCAAAATTAAGTTGTCTCGTGTGGATATGTCGGTTTGAATCTTGCTAGCTCGCAAGCTAACCAGCCATTTAAGTTATTTGCAAGCTAGCGTGATAAATATCTGGTCAAGCTCATATTCTGTTTGCTATGTTCTCTATATATATTGTGACCAACTCCTGTCACACTGGGAAGGAGTAGGTTGGTAGTTGTGGAGTGTGATGGAGGCTGTGCAGTGTGTTGGAGAGTGTTTTGATGAGAAGTGTTTTGGATTGCTGCCTGTGTGTTAAATTGGATTGTTTGAGGACCCCGCTTGTGAACTGACTTTTGGACTGGATTGAGGAACTGGATTGGACTTGGACTATGGATCACGGATTACGACAACGAATAAGGATTGTGGACTTTGTGTTTTGGATCCCCCCGAATACCCCACCCTTTGTTTTGTGTTTGTCAAGATTTGTTTATTAAATTATTATTTTGTTTGGATTACTGACTCCTCTGGGTTATTTAACTACCTACGCCCGCTGCAAAGGTCCGTGAGTGTCGTCCAACCCCAAGGGACACCACAATATATATGATATATATATTTTTGTATCGTCTTTTTTACTGCTGTGCCTTTAACCCTAAAAATCTGTCAGAAAATATTGTGGGGGTCAATTGAATGCTCTTCATCCCCCCTGAAACCTCCACCTATGCATGCCAGGCTATGCATGACTGAAAAAAGCATTTCAGCCATACATATTCTTTTTTTGTAATGGATGAAAATAAAGGAATGTTGTATTACTGGTGGTTTCTATAACGTTCCAAGTTACATTACATTACATTACATTACAGGCATTTAGCAGACGCTCTTATCCAGAGCGACTTACAGTTTACATTTCTTTACAATCCATTTATACAGCTGGATATTAACTGAAGCAATTCAGGTTAAGTACCTTGCTCAAGGGTACAACGGCAGTGTCCCACCTGGGGATTGAACCTGCAACCTTAACGTTACAAGCCCAGCTCCTTAACCATTATACCACACTTCCTCCTCTTTCCCCGATTCCCGCATCCATGGGTCAGAGCCACACCAGTGTTTCCATTATTCAGTTCCACTAATGTGTAATGATTGTGATGTGCAGAAACTGTACCACACAGCATATATTTGTTAAACGTGTCCCATGCCACTAATTTAAAAGTGCATCTTGGTTGCAATAAAACACGCAGAGTGATAAAAGCGTGGCTCTATGCATTGTAGTTAGATCGAATCCATGCCTGAGTCTGATCAATTTTACGACTCTGCTTAATTTGAATGCATCTAATGCACCTATTTAACCATGTATAGTACGGTGTAAAATGCACAATTAGCCTTGTAAAGAACAACGGCCTGGATCCAATAAACATTCACCCTTAACGTTGACTTGCAAGTGTTTTTTTTTTTCTTCCTGTGCACGAACACTGCTTGGAAGGTTAATTTCGCGGAACTCTGCAAACGGGGGTCTGTGAAAAAAAACCCTAAAAAAACCTGAACGTTTTGACAAGCGTTTAATCCTGAGTTCATGACTAATTTGTCCCAGGCCTGACGTCATGCTCTCCCAACGTTTCCAAACAGCCCGGTCCAACAGGGTGCCCCTGGAATGAACAGAAGAACAGCGGGGATCGAGAGGAATGCATCCCAGACAAATCTGTGACAAAGCGAGTCCAATCCGTCGTGAAAGGGTCACGACACGCAGGTCAAATGGCTGAGTCTTAGCCTGCTCGGTTATGATCCTTTCTTGTCTGGGCCCTGAGGTGTGAAGAAAGGGAGGTTGGGGGTGGTGAGCATTTGGTCAGGGGCAGCCAAAGTGCTCCTACATGAAGGTCTGTCATTGGTTGCCGGAAGAACCAGCAGTGCTGCACGTGGCAGGAGAATCACAGGGATCTCGACCCCTTCGCACGTTTCTGCACTCATAATCTGCGCGCCGGTGTCTTGTGTTCGTGGCGGCTAATGAAAAAACAGCCTCAAGGTCTTCCCCCCAGCTAAACGCTAGCTGTCAGAACCCTTCAGCCACTACATTTCCTCAACGCGTTGGCACAGACACGCTCCTCCAGACTGCTGGGAACAAGGACAAGGAAAACGAAAGACGCCTATAGACGATTCAGGAGGATCGGCCATAAACACTACAAATTCAGCCCCTTGTCTCACGCCCAGTCAAACAACACAGCGGCCTGGTGACGCCCCTCCACCCCACAAAATTCCATCATTTTGGTGGAATTTGTGGTGGAAAACCCTGTCTCAGGCGCCGCTCCAGATTCTCCCATAAGTGTTCCAGATTCGGTTGAGATTTGGTGACTGAGACGGCCATGGCATATGGTTTACATAATTTGTATGCTCATAAAATGATTCAGTAACCACTCGTGCCACCTGTGTATGGGGGCATTGTCATCATGGAAGAGACCACTCCCAGCAGGATAGAAATGCTTCACCATAGGATGAAGGTGATCAGGTCTTTGTGTTTATTGGCATTTACCTTGCCCCCAAAGGGCTTGAGTGGACCTAAACCATGGCAGGAAAATACACCCCACATCAAAATAGAGCCACCAGCCACCCTTTATTGGTTCCTTTATTTTGGCAGTTACCAGTATCTGGTCAGTCAGAACTTTTGCTATAAAGTAAGCATTTCTAATTTGTTCATTTCATAATATATGTTATTAACCAACATTTTTACTTCCTAATCCCTGAGAAATGCCACATTATGCCTCTTTAACATCATACCCTGAGAGATATTGAAATTATCCAGGTATCTTAATGAGTAATCAAGCTCTGTAAATAATAAGAGTTGCCAAGCAGTTGACAAATTGATTCAACATAGTTACTGATCCGTAAAGCAACAAGTGGGAGAATACATGACGTATATCACTACTGTTGTATTCTGTTGTACAGTATCTAGCTCATTATTAACAATTTGAACAATTGTTTTGAATATTGACTTATTGACCGTTGTTGGCCATTATGAGCTCACACCCAGAGGCAGCCAGAGGATAATGGACTCCCCCTCTTGAGTCTGGTTCCTCCCAAATATTTTTTCCCTGTTTGTTTGACCAAGGGAGGTTTTCCTTAACATTGTTGCCTTAGGCTTGTTATTGTGGAGGTTTAAGCTGGGGTCTGCTGTAAAGCATATTGTGACAAATGTTTTGTAAAAAGCACTATACAGGGTCTCCCGAGTGGTCTAGCGGTTACAATATTTGATGCTGGCCACTGCGACCGGGGTTCGATTCCACCGGCTGCGCCAGAGTCGGCTCTGGCTGGGAGTGCCACTAGAGCACAGCAATTGGCTGTCCGCCCCAGGGAGGGGAGAGGGAAGCTGACATGATTTCACTGCATATAGGAGTGGCTCTGGAGTACTGGAGTTATGGTCGTCTGCTTGGCGAGTTCCGTCTCAGAGGAAACGGTGCTTCACCTTTGTCACTGCCGGTCACAGGGCTACGGCAGCAAACTCACAATACGAGAGGGGGATTGACATGAAAAAGAGAGATTGGCTACTAAATTGGGGAAAAATAGGATAAAATCAGAACCAAATATATATATATTTTTTAAGTGCTATACAAAAATGTTTGATTTGATTTTGTTTTGATTTTGTTCTGTGCACTAGATTTCCATGTTCCTGGTTGTGAATGGGAGGAATCATCTGCCTGAATTTGGGTCATTCTCCAACAGGGGTCCCTCAGGTTTTTTTCACTGATGAGAGCTTGGGACTGTTCAGCAAAAAAAAGGAAGTATAAGAATAACAGAAAGACTCAGCAAGCATGAAGGACAACTCATAAGTACACCTCTTGGGTCCTACTAGCCAGCCCACCACATTGTATTTTGTGTTTGAAGCAAATTGGAAACACTCTAATTTTGCACACAGCTGTGGTTCATCTCACAAAATCTTCATTGAGGTGTTCTGTTGTTGTTGTCATCATTGTCGTCGTTTGACTTTAAGAAGGAGCAACAATTATGTCTAAAAAAATCTGCCTTGTCTTGCTTCTCCAACTGGTTGCCATGGAAACCATTTACAATCACAGACGTGGAAAGTCTGGCTAACTGCGTAATATTTACAGAGAGCCAGAGGCAGGAGGGATCGCAGAGCGAGTCACCAAGCGAAAAGGGTAGGCTTCGACCGTAACACAAAACAAGACAAAAGAGGACATGGAGCTTGTTTTGACTCTGTAGTCCAGAACACACGAGCACAAACAGTGCTATCAGCCCATTCAACGTGCATTGCAATTGACAGGAAGCTGGCCCCACGCTGCAGTGGAATCCTGCCCTACTTAGCGTGCAACACGTTACAGCTAGAGGCTAGAATCGCGGCTGCTTCCTGTTGGAGAGAAAGCCTCCGCTTAACTCCTCTTAACATTACCGGGGAACGTTCTGCTACTTTGGAACAGCGTGAGATGACGACAGGACACTGCCTTTATGTATAGTGCTTCAGATATGCATTTGGATGTATGAGTCGAGTACAACGAGAAACCTCATTCCTCCTCCCGCCGCAGAGTTTCGCTTCAGCCTGGGCGTCAGCCTCGCCATAGAAAGCTCCGGAAAGCTCGTACTGTAACTAAGGTCGCGACATGCTGACTAGGTTTTTTTTACAGCTGCAAAGCCAGCCTGAGGCTTTGTGAACCCCGAAAGGCGGTTAGTGCCGCCGTGTGTTGTCTCGCTAATTTGAACTGATCTTCAGAAATGTTGCAGGCCTCAGGAATTTGATAGAGAAGAGCATCCGGGCTACGTCCCCTCTTAACCACGCTGAGCCTCCGTTGAATGGAATGGAGAGGCATTGTGTCTGTTGAGTCCATTCATTTGGGCCCATAACAGGAGACCTTGGGCTGCGTCAGAGGAAGTATGTTCTTAAAGATCTTTACAACATGACGAACAATACTTTTGTTTGTTGCAAGAATTATTTCTCGCACTTGAAGTAGGGAAGGCAGTCATTTGTTAAATTCCACCACCAGCACACCTGATTTAACTCATCAATGCTTGTTAGGTAGTTAACTAGTGGTACTAGCTTCAATGGTGGTGGAATTGAACAAATACCTGGATTGGGTGGGGGTCCCGGATGTAAGGTTTGGGAACCACTGGGTTAGGGAACTGGGCTTGCAATGCAAAGGTTGCAGGCTTGTTGCCCAGGTGGGTCACTGGCGTTGTGCCCTTGAGCAAAGGTACTTAACCTGAATTGCTTCAGTAAAATATCCAGCTGTATAAATGGATTGTGTGTAAATAATGCTACCACATTATAAAGTGAAAATGGAATTAGCTGCATATCATTTTTAGCAGCGGCCTGACTGATGATACTGACGGTAGAAATGTGAAATGTGTTCTGTTGGTCGATTGACAGACTGCAACACTGAGCGGAGATTGGATAACGGGTTCCTCATTCCTCCAATTATGGGGCCATGTCAGTGAGTCACTGTTTTCACTCTGAGGGCACAGTGGGTTATGTTTATTTTAGGGCACCACAGCCAAACCGCAGGGCACCGAGGGCAGCGGCTTTTAATGCCGTGAAACCCCTGAAATTCCTGCCGTTCCAGAAATGAAAATATCATTCTCAGATTCACAATTTTTATTGCGGTACAACCTCTTTCTAACTGAGGGAAGCCCACTGAGGGCAGATCCATTTTGTTGGAAGATGGGACTACTACTACCGTCCCCCCTGCCTGCCCCCCACCAAAAATAGTAAAAACAGCCAAAATCATACTTTCAACTTAGCCTGCTCTGTTTTTCAGGGCAAGTGCTATATTGGTAGATCCCATTTCAGCCCCATGTGTATTCCCTGTCTCTTCACGTATTAGCGCCCCCTCTGGTCAGATCAGACGCCTGCACTAGTTCTGCACACAAGGAGAGGTCCTCCATCACAAGGTCATCTAAGCTCACAGGATGGACATCTGCAAGACCTACCATAAAACTCGAGCAGCTGACGAATGCATATTGAAAATTGGCACAACAGGTTCACAGCACAGACAGAACAATAGACCATCAATGTATTCAAACATTCCGCGAAAGTAATGCTCACAAAATACTATAACCCCGACCAACTGAAGAAAACACGGTTCAGTCAACAGGCACACAAACATCTGAAGGCTGTACAGTTTTTTTGACCATAAAAAGTTTGGATGTAGAAAACATCTCACTTGATTCTGTTCCAGGTTTTGACAAGGACTGTCACTCAAAACTACAAGAAGCACGTTAAGGAAAATGCCCAAATATCTTTAGAGCAATTCTGCTGAAAAATATTTCCCACAGCCAAATGCTACTTGTAAGTCGTTACGAATTATGACGATGCCGAGAGAAGTGTGTCTCAGAATTTCATCCTCAGTGATGGGACAGGCTTTTGTTTTCATTAAAGTTTAATGAAAACAATGTTTGCTAATGTCTGCTAATGGAAACAGAATCATAGTAATCAGGGTTGGGGTCAATTTCATTACGATTCAATACAATTTTGTTGGAATTCAATTCATGAATTGAAAAAAAAAAATCCCCAAATGTTCTATGAGGAACTTTCAATGAATAATTTAAATTTGAATGAATTTCCTGAATCAACAAAATTGAAATGGAATTGACCTCAACTCTGCTAGAAAGTATATACTGACGTCTGCCAATTAAAACAATATACTACTCTATACTTGTAGGCTATAATCTCAAGCAAGTATTCCATCTTACATTAATATTTCCTGCACAAGTTGCGGTATTGTGATATCATGTGTGCCTTTTTTATACGTGGATGATCCGGTGGACAGCTTTGTTTCTGATAGGACAAAAAAAACCCAGAAAGGAATGATCTAGAAGTGCCTACGCATCGGCCCTTCTTCAGTGAGGCGAGATAATTTGCCATTTCAGATTTGGGCCTGTATCAGCATCGCAGGAGCGCGGTGATTAATGGCACGGTCAAATATAGCCAGGTCATTAGTCTTTGTAGAAGACTCCGACAGGAGGTGTCATGAGAGGGAGAGAGGTGTGAAAATAAATAAATATGTGGGCTAAATGCATTTTATAACTGGGATCACGGAGGCAGGGGGCATCAGCTGCAAAGCTGGCCACCAGGTCATGTTCTCTACTTAGGTAATAAAGTTGGTATGCGCACTCCCCCAGCTGCTACACGCGTTCATTCTTCACAGGTTGCTGGAGCCAGAGAGCAGCCCACATGGAGAATCAGGTATCTATTAAGGGCCCTTGTCCCCTTTTGTGTCTGACAAGGTGGAACGGAAAGAAAAAACACAAACACACACACACGCACGCATTAATGGATGTCATAAAAAAAGCATAAAAAATTATATTAGCATTGCAAATATTGTTCCTTCCCTGCCTTATTTAGTAAGCAGGGGGGCGGGAGGTTTCGGGGATTAATATTCCTTCCATTTTAACCTCGCTCGACTGCATTTCCATACCTCTGCGTCGTCTGGGACAAGGCGCCCACCTCTCACCGCCACTCCCCTACCTTTTGATCCCAAAATGCGTAACATGCAGATCACTCCCAACCCTGGTCCAAGGATGTGGCCTTAACCTTGCCTGCCGCAATCATCGCCCATAAGCCCCTTGAGCGACTCGGCCGATCCTGTGCTCCGAGGTGCTGACTTTGAATCCTCGGCAGGGTATGCCAAAGGCATTAAAGCGGATGAACATTTCTGCTTGGCGCCCCGTATTACAGAGATGGATTGAGGCGATGAGCCAGGCTCAGGGACTCGCTCCAAGCCACTTCTGCCCAGGAGGGATCGGCGATGCAGTCAGGCTTCAAGGCCATTCTGGTTCAGACAGAGACCCCTTGGTTTCATACTATTCTTACATTTTTGGTGACATGCTAAAATGATAATTTAAAAGGTCAACTACTGCACATAAAGTCACTTTTTTTAATGCCCACCAGTAAGATTTGCTCTGGCAACATATACTGTATACAGGTAACTGCCAAAATAAAGGAAACACCAACATAAAGTGTCTTGAGCCACCATGAGCTTCCAGAACAGCTTCAATGCACCTTTGCATACATTTGACAAGTGTGATGCATTGTTCCACAAGAAATTCCACCAGTTGGTGTTTTCTTTATGGTGGCAGAAATCGCTGTCTCAGGCGCCGCTCCAGAATCTCCCATAAGCATTCCATTGGGTTGAGATGTGGTGACTGAGACGGCCATGGCATATGGTTTACATTGTTTTCATATGTGGATGGGGGGCACTGTCATCCTGGAAGAGACCACTCCCATCAGGATAGAAATGCTTCACCACAGAATGAAGGTGGTCACTCAGAATGGCTTTGTATTTATTGGCTTTACCTTACCCTTGCCCTTCGAGGTTGAATGTGGGGGTTGACCTAAACCATGCCAGGAAAATGCATCCCGCACCATAACAGAGCCACCAAAACCCTTCATTTACTCAAGTTTTACCATATATAATGTGGCAGGATCAGGGGTGTTACATTACAATGCAGCCAATGATCAATAATAAAATTACAATACAACGACAAAATAGGAAACAAATAGGACTTTATTTGGGGAATGAGCACAAAAGGGGAATAGGGGGAAGCCAGCCAGTTCAGTCCATAATCCGTTCTCGTGGTCTTTATCACAATCCAGTTCCTCAGTCAATCAAAAGGTCGGTACACAAACTGGGTTTTCAAAAACAGTCCAAATCAAGCCAAATAATCAATCCAAAACAATACATCTTTTATTTCCTCTGTATTACAGTCAAAGTTGCAACAGGTGCGCTCCGCAGGGCTCCAGACTAACTTTTTTCACCACCGTCCCGGAACCGTCCCGAAATACAATTGTAACCGTCCCAAAGTGAATGTAAACTGTCCCAAAAATCGAGAATGTTGTTTCTTTATTTTGGTTTTGTCATCTATAGTTGTTATTGCCATAAAAAACACCATTCAAATGATTAGGAAATAAATAATTGTATTTTTATTTGAAATAATTACTTCTTTTAACAATAGGCACATTAGATCAACAGGTAACAACATTCCATTCTAGAAGAAATTTTCTTTTCCTTTTGGCCAGAGCTTTGTTTCTGTAGAGAAAGAGAAAATAAATTGGTTTAGTCAAAAGGCTCCCAGGTGGAAAGATTTCACAATAATCATTATGATTATTTATATATATATATATATATATATATATATATAGTTAGTGTTAATGATGTCTTGTAGATTATTATGGATATTTGCAACTCTATTATTTTAAGGACTGATAGGATAGTTTATGAATTAATAAAACATGTAGTGAAAAGTACAGAAATCATCTGACAGACATATCTAAGGGAGTCAAAGTGTCGAATTTCATGGATACTGTAAGAAATACGAGTGTGTTCATTCAGCCATATTTATTACAAACCGAAAATGTTCAACACTCACAATCAAATCAACTGCTCAACTGTTAGCTATTACTGCTGTGTAACGTTATGCCACATTGTAACTCATACTAACGTTGTGTCAGACAAAAACCTTTAATTTCTCCGAAACGCGGGTTCGCATTATCATTGTTTATTGTGTGTGTTCAAAGACGCTTGTAAAATACCTCTGTGGTGGACTGAACAAATGAACGGGCTGGCAGATTTCCGCCAGTCAATGCGGCCCTAGCAACCGTGTAGCGCAGTGAAGTGTAGCGTCAGTAACCTGACGGATTTCTCCGCTTTTGTTTCGATAAATGTAACGTTAGGCCAATCAACTCGTCCTGCAATGGTAGTAGCTACTTTGTTGCAAAATGGTATACACAATGTATCTGTCTTGTGCTTGAATTGAGACAACTGGCGAACTGATACAGTGTATGCAGTTTTGAATGCTCTGGTGACTGCCGTGCAGCCTACAGCAGTGGTGAAGCATTTGCCGGCCATGGCGTGAATCTAAAATTTAACTAATATGAACCAAAACATCACGGAATCAACCAATTAGTGTAATAAACAAAAATAATATACTGAAATAGCCTAAATGTAGCTTACACTTCGCTGGTTGCCTTGCTAATTATTGTGGGTGCTCGCACTCAGCACGGAGTTAGCGCTAACACCGTTTTTTCACACACGCCACACACACACAGGGCTAACGTTAGCTAGCAAGCAGCCCGCTATCTAGCTAGCAGCTGACTACTGTATACAGTTCCAATAGACTAACATTACACCTCTGTGATTTAAATGTGTCCTTACCTTAGACTCGGGGGTTGTACTTGGGTTGGATGCAGTTCCCTGTTGGTCAGTCTGTGTCTGTTCTCCATCTTCTTCTGCTGTGTTTATCCTCTTCAAATAGCGCAACATGTTTGCGAGTGCTCCCTTGACTGAGAGGATGGCCAGTACCGCGGGAACTTTTATTAAACATTCTGATATTTTCGCGGGTCTCATGCCACTGTTAACTAGGCGAGCACTCAGAAGACGCGCACCGTTTGCCAGTGACAGTGATATGCGCACTGACAGTCGGCTCAGTTGACATTTTACAAGTGGAAAAAAAATCCTCTTCGTCCCGACTGCGTCCCGGGGAGGATTTCTGTTCGTCCCAAATACATATTTTATCGTCCCCGGGACGACGGGACGGTGTTAGTCTCGAGCCCTGGCGCTCCGTCCTCCCCAGACTTCCCATTAAGGTGCAAGGGTGGAGCCAGCAGGCCACAATGTACCGCCCCTCAATCACTACCCCTCGGCATGGCTGCGGATGGCTGCCACAATATACTGTAGCAGGAACAGGGGTGTGGAGTTTCCACGCAATCAAGTTGGACAACGAAACAACACACAAGACAGTCAATGAAATATAACTGGGTTTACTAGGGGTAAAATCACAATTTGGGAGAGGGGAGAAATAAGGCAAACAGTTCAATATCGCAATTCGTATCCGTAGTCGTCCGTAATCCTCTGTCATTAGTCTGATCCAGGTTCTCATTCAATCAATACACAAAAGGGGTCTCAAAACAATCCAGGTCAATCCAAACAAACAATCCAAAAACAATGCTCTACTCTTACTCACTCCCATCATGCTTTTCCCTTCCGGTACTCTGTGATTGGTTTGGGGAAAAGGTGCGTCTTTTATTTCCGAGCCTTCGGCTTGTTCAGGATTTCCCGGTACGTCATATTTCCTCCGGAGCTCCATATACGGTTTGGGGTGGAGCCAGCATGACGGCAGGTATTTCCCCTCTATTATGATTCCCCACACCTCCCCTGGCCGTCTGCCACACACCCTCTTCCTATGGCTTGACACCATAGTTTGTCTCTCCTGGATAGGGCATCGGCATTCCCGTGGGCTGCACCAGATCTGTGTGAGACAGAGAACATAAATGGTTGCAATGACAAAAACCACCTAGTAACATGGGCGTTACTGTCTCTGTTCGCGGCCATCCATACTAATGGTGCATGGTCCGTTACCAGGGTGAAATGCCTTCCCAATAGATAGTATTTCAGCATTTCGAGTACCCATTTTATTGCTAGGCACTCTTTCTCCACTGTAGAATATTTTTCTCTCTTGGTAACAGCTTCCGACTGATGTACATAACTGGGTGTTCTTCTCCCTCTTGTACTTGTGATAATACGGCCCCCACCCACCTCCTAAAAATGTGCGCACTTGCTTCTTCGTGAGGGGGCGAGGCCAGTCTTGAATTGCTTCCAATTTTCATTCTTGTAGTTTTATACAACCCCTCCCCCAAGTATTCTGCCTCCTGCAGACTAAGACGACATTTATTGGAATTCGCTGTGAGCCCTGCCCCCCATGGCCCGGATCTGGTCGAGGTGGGACTGCCACTTGTTCCCATGTATGTATTCTGTGCTTCCTGCATGTGTTCCCTTACAATGGGTCATAGGGTGGCCATTCTCTCTCTCGTTTTCCCGACATGTTATACCAGGGTGCGATGAGGTGACAGTTGCTGTTCCCATGCTTCTTTGGCTACATCCAGCAGCCCTTGGGGTCGTCTCCCATACAACAGTTCAAAGGGGGAAAACCTGGTGGAAGCCTGGTGTACTTCCCCAATCATGAACATTAAATATGGTAGCAGTTGGTCCCAGTTTTTTCCATCCACTTCCATGACCTTCTTCAGCATTTGTTTTAATGTTCGATTGAAACTTTCCACTAGCCCATCTGTCTGGGGGTGATAAACGGAAGTGTGCAGAGTTATGTTTAGCATTTTACACATATCTCTCATAATGCGGGACATGAATGGGGTTCCTTGATCAGTCAATATCTGTTCTGGTATGCCCATTTGGGAGAATAATAACAGCAACTCATGTGCGATCCTTTTGGTGGCTATGGTGCGTAGCGGAATTTCTTCTGGCTACCTGGTGGCGTAGTTCACAAGAACCAGAATATATTGATAGCCCCAACTGGTCTTGGGAAGGGGTCCAATCAGGTCCATTGCGATCCTTTTGAACGGCCCCAAGATTATAGGGAGGGGAATTAAAGGATTTCGAAAATTTGGTTTGGGCCCCACCTTCTGGCACTCGGGGCAATTGCGGCCAAAGTCCTCGCGGCTTTCTTCACCCCAGGCCAAGCTTTTGTCGACTCCTAGACGAGCCCCCAGAAGATGCACATGTGCTAACTGGAGGACAGACTGCACAAATGGACCAGGCACTAACAACAGCTCTACACACTAGTCAGTATCATGCTTTTTCGTCACTAGGATCCCCCTCCAGTTCCATCAGAAACAGGTCGGAAAAATTTTGTTCTGCATCCTCGAGTGTTGCGCCAAACGGTTCACCTTCTGACAGCGGCTCGGTGGATGCATTGGGATCCACCTCCTGATAGCCACACATCTAGGTGTTTCCTTCGCTGGTGGCCCTCATCTGTCTCTTGTGTCTCCATTTCCCCAGACACACTGGCCCACAGTCGGCCAAATAGTGGGGAGTCCCTTCCTATCGGCACCAGTACCGGCAGATTCGGGACAATTCCAACTCGTCCCATGTTTCGTCCCTCTGTCATCTGTAGGTTCAGGATCGTGGTGTTGCATTTATTTGTTTCCCCATGTATACAGGTGATAGATATGGTGTCAATGGTATTCTGGCCTCAAGCAAACTCTGGTCTGATTAACGTCACCATGCTGCCAGAGTCTAGAAGAGCCGTGGTATCTTTCCCATTGGCTTTTATGGGTGTGACAGGGGAGGGGCTATTTTCATGAGCCCAGCATGATGTTAGTAGACCGCAGGGCCGTCTGGTGGCAGGCTCATTGGATGATGCTGAAGGCATGGAGACATCATGGTGAGGACAGCTCCAGGAAATGTGGCCTTGTTCGGCACAGTCAAAACATTTCCGGCTCTCGAAATTCAGGAAGGGTCGGCTTCTGGGTGAAGTAGATGGCTGTGTTCCGCTATCTCTGGCCAGGTTCCAGGTTGCCTCATCTGCCTTCTTTTTATCCTTTGGGTGGGTGGCAGGTTCTGCCGTCAGCAGTCGTCCACTGCGCAGAACCTCAAGCACAGCCTGGTGTCCTTCCACTAGTTAGATCAGCTGGTACGCACATTGTGAGTTAGCCTAGCTACATAATTTTCTACCTAATTTTTTAGTAGTAAAAATGTATCTACTACTATTCTTTCAATTGGATTCATGGAGAGGGGCATGGCAGTTAGCCAGCTTTTAGCTAATCGAAACAAATAGGACATTTGCGCTAGTGGGGATCCCATGGGTTCAAAACTCCAGTCATGGAATCATTGTGCCCGGTGGATTAACGTGTATCCATATCGTCTCAGGATTTCTTTTTTTATTACCTCGTAATGGGTCGCCTGTTCCGTGGTCAGATCCTGATATGCTCTTTGTGCTGTCATGGCCAGAAACGGGCCGATCAGGTTGTCCCACTGGTCCTGTGGCTAATTTTCCCAGGCCGCTGTTCTTTTGAAGGTCTGGAGATACACCTTGATGTCATCTGCCTCGGTCAGCTTCAGCAAGAAGGGGCTGGGTTTGGGAGAGGAGGCAGCATTGGACGCGGCCAGCTGACTGAGCTCAGATCACATCAGGGCGGTCTGCTGATGCTGTTCTTCCATCAGTTCCCGATACATCGTTTGTTGTGCCAGATTCACTTCTATCAGCTGTTTTATTATTGCTTCCATCGTCTCCCGTGCCTGTTTGGTTATCCAACTATGGTTTTTAAACACAACTCGTTGCCCGCATTCTACCACGCAACCAAGTTGGATAACAAAACAACACACCAGACGGTCAATGAAATATAACTGGGTTTATTAGGGGTAAAATCACAATTTGGGAGAGGGGAGAAATTAGGAAAACATTCTTATCCGTAGTCGTTGTCCATAATCCGCTGTCGTTAGTCCGAGCCAGGTTTTCATTCAATCAATATTCGGTACACAAAGGGGGGTCTCAAAACAATCCAGGTCAATCCAAACAAACGATCCAAAAACAATGCTCTCACTCCCGTCACGCTTTTCCCTTCCGGTACTCTGCGATTGGTTTGGGGAAAAGGTGTGTATTTTATTTCTGAGCCTTTGGCATGTTAAGGGTTTCCTGGTACGTCATATTTCCTCCGGAGCTCCATATACGGTTCGGCAGGTATTTCCCCTGCATAATGATTCCCTGCACCTCCCCCGGCCGTCTGCCACAATATATATGCACACTCAGTGGCCACTTTATTAGGTACACCTGTACACCTGCTCGTTAATTCAATTATCTAATCAGCCAATCATGTGGCAGCAACTCAATGCATAAAAGCATGCAGATATGGTCAAGAGGTTTAGTTGTTGTTCAGACTAAAAATCATAATGGGGAAGAAATGTGATCTAAGTGACTTTGACCGTGGAATGATTGTTAGTGCCAGATGGGGTGGTCTGAGTATCTCAGAAACTGCTGTTCTCATGGGATTTTCTCACACAAAGGTTTCTAGAGTTTACAGAGAATTGTGCAAAAAACTAAAAACATCCAGTGAGTGGCATTTCTGTGGACCAAAACTCCTTGTTAATGAGAGAGGTCAGAGGAGAATGGCCAGACTGGTTCAGGCTGACAGGAAGGCGACAACAGTGGTATGCAGAAGAGCATCTCTGAACGCACAACACGTCAAATCTTGAAATGGATGGGCTACAGCAGCGGAAGACCACACCGGGTTCCACTCCTGTCAGCTAAGAACAGGAAAGTGAGGCTACAGTGGGCACAGGCTTACTAAAACTGGACAGTTGAAGATTGGAAAAACGTTGCCTGGTCTGACGAATCTCGATTTCTGCTGCAACATGCAGATGGTACGGTCAGAATTTGGCATAAACAACATGAAACCATGCATCCATCTTGCCTTGTGTCAACGGTTCAGGCTGGTGGTGGTGGTGTAATGGTGTGGGGAATGTTTTCTTGGCACACATTAGGCCCCTTAATACCAATCGAGCATCGTTTAAAAGCTACAGCCTACCTGAGTCTTGTTGCTGACTATGTGCATTCCTTTATGGCCACAGTCTACCCATCTTCCAATGGCTACTTCCAGCAGGATAATGCGCCATGTCACAAAGCACACGTCATCTCAAGCTGGTTCCACGAACATGACAATGAGTTCACTGTACTCCAATGGCCTCCAAAGTCGCCAGATCTCAGTCCAATAGAGCACCTTAGGGATGTGGTGGAACGGGAGATTTGCAACCTGAATGTGCAGCCGACAAATCTGCAGCAACTGTGTGATGCTATCATGTCAACATGGAGCAGAATCTCTGGGGAATGTTTCCAGCATGTTGATGAATCCATGGCACAAAAAATTCAGGCTGTTTTAGGGGCAAAGGGGGGTCCTACCCAGTACTAGAAAGGTGTACCTAATAAAGTGGCCACTGAGTGTATATATATATATATATATATATATATATATATATATATTACAAGTATAACATTTGTGCATTCACCACATATATATCACACCTCTCTTTGATTGGGTAAAAAGTACCTGGCTTTGATATCATACTTGCAAAACACTTTTTCTGTCTCCTGTATACTTGCACTCCTCACATCTGTTAGAAATGAATCTCATTAGAGGATATTCCCTCTGCCTGAAACTCGTTTCCATCCACAGCAGTGACAACCGACCAATCAACACGGAAGCTTAAGAGGACAGCAGAACAATCTCCATGACAGCAGATTAGTGTGAAGAAAACATCTCTTATAACCATTTGCTTCCAAGTAATATCATACCGAAATCCTTGAACCAACACAACATAAATAATAGAGCAAAACAAGAAAAAAGGACTGTTTCGTGATGTTGATGAAACTAGAACATCCACGTTTTTTGTTCTAAACCATAATTCAGAGCTGGTCCATGCTAACTGCTGGTGTGGCGCTGGGTAAAAAACGTAAAAATCAGACAGCGGACATGTTAGAAAACCCTCGACACAGCCACAGACAGGTTCAAGCATTTGAGGCCTCAATTGCATAAATGCATTAATGTATGGCTCTTTGAACCTTGTGAAGGGTAAACAATAAATCAGGTGTCAAAACTGAAGACAGGCATGGAAATCAGTTGTTTTTTGATATGCTGTTTTAGGAGATGCATATTCAGGGTATCGTAAACATCCATATGCTGTTTACACACGCATAAAAAAAAAAAAAAAAGAGAATGTATTTTTTTCCAGGTTTGAGTAGCCGTGAAGTGTGTGTGTGTGTGTGTGTGTGTGCATGCGTACCTACGTGTCTATGTGTGTCCATGCGTGTGTGCGTGTATGTGTGTGTGTGCATGTACATGTGTGTTTTTGTGTGCATGTGCATGCATGTGTGTGTTTGTGAGTGTGCACGTCTGTGTGTTTGTGTGTGTGCATGTGTTCATGTCTGTGTGTGTGCTTGCGCGTGTGTGTGTGTGTGCATGCGTGTGTTTGTGCGTGTGTGCATGCGCATCTGTGTGCGTGACTGTGTTTGTGTGTGTGTGCATGTGTGCGTGCGTGTGTGTGTGCTTGCACATATGTGTGTGCATTTGAGTGTGCATGCATGCGTGCGTTGGTGTGTGTGTGTGTCCATGTGTACATGTGTTTGGGTGTGTGTGCGTGCACATGTGTGTGCGCGTGCGTGTGTGGGTGTGTGTGCGTGCGCACGCGTGTGTTTGTGTGTGTGCTTGCGCATGTGTTTGCGCATGCGTGTGTGCACGTGCGCATGTATGTGTCTGAGTGTCTGCGTTTCCGCAGGTTCCTCTGTGCCTGGGTTCTGTCCATGCTATCAGGCAGAGCTCCACCGCCCCTGAGACGTGAGCACACTGAAGGCACACAGGCCGCCCGCGTGAGAGCTCTCTTTGTTCATCAGTATTCAGCCACGCGCCGGCGCTAGCCAGGTAAGTAATGACAGGCAGCAAAGGCCAGGATGTCACATATTCAGCTGAGCGGCCCGCTGACGTCAGGCCTTTCCACGCTGCAGTCTCCCGCAGATGAGACTCCTGGCATAACGAAGCAGCCTTCTCCTTCCCGCAGCTGTACATCATCTTTAGTCTGGAGCTCGGAAACGAACGGGCCATAACGCACGGAACGCCACAGACATTTTGTCGTGTTCCCGAAACATGCATTTCTAAGAAATTCCAGGCACAGCCGTGCTTTTTCCAGTTTTTTTGTCTCTCTGTCATGTATCAAACTGTTGAGCTGATTTAAATCTCACATAATTACTATCAAGAACACAAAAGCTTTGAAATATTTATTGTAACTATGCACTATTGCAAAAGACATTAATGCGACTAAAGAGTTCTAATCCCACTGTGTGAAACAACAGTAAAATGTCCCACGTTTGAGAAATCACATTTCATTATTTTTCAATGATACCGGCACTTTTTTTTCCTTTTTGTCTGCCGTAATCCTCGTAAGGCCAGCCGTCCAAATAAAGCTGACAGGAGATTTCAGGAGAATGAAGCGAGCAGGTGTTGTATTGTTTGATGCCGCTGCATGTAATTGTAAAAAACAAAAACAACTAGTGAGATGAAAGACAGAACGTGCTGACGGAAGGGGGCACGCGGTAATGAGAAATCAACTTCACGATAATGAAGCGTCTCCAAAAGAAATAATTAAATACATAAATACATAGATATATATAAATAAATATTCTTTT
This sequence comes from Aldrovandia affinis, assembly GCA_029706075.1. Classification (NCBI taxonomy): domain Eukaryota; kingdom Metazoa; phylum Chordata; class Actinopteri; order Notacanthiformes; family Halosauridae; genus Aldrovandia; species Aldrovandia affinis. The sequence continues at coordinate 4,027,384 of JAINUG010000055.1, forward strand.
TTTTGGGGGTTAATTTTCACTTTGACCCTGAGCCTGAAATTGAATTTCTTTTTTTTTTTTTTTCTTGGTCCTTTGCTGCTGATGAGATAGGCTCCCGTTTCCCTTTGTATTCAAATTAATTTTCATTCCAACTAAGAGTATCATCTGAATCCAAGCTGCATCCAAACTATTCATTCTTTGAACATCACTGCAAGTGTACGTGCATTAGCGTGTGTGCTGAGAACATGCGTAGCATAGGATATGCATAGCATTGCTCATTTTTAGCATTGCTAATGCTTAGCATTGCTTACAAAGAATCATGTGGGTGGGGACATTTGTTGGCAGAAGTCTTACCTTCTCTGCGGACTGAGCCGTGCCGAAGAATATGGGGATGAAGGCGAGCCACACGATGCAGGTGGTGTACATGGTGAAGCCGATGGGCTTGGCCTCGTTGAAGTTCTCGGGCACGCCGCGGGTCTTGATGGCGTACACCGTGCACGTCACCATGAGCAGGATGCTGTATCCCAGCGAGCAGATGATCTGCAGGTCCGTGATGTCGCACTTCAGCACGCCGCGCGCCTGGTCGGGGTTCCGCGTCTTCTGCTCGTCGTAGTCGACGATGGTGTGCGGGGGGTCCACCCCGAACCACACGAAGACGCCCAGCAGCTGGACGGAGATCAGGCTGGACGTGATGGCCAGCTGCGAGGTGGGGCTGATGAGCCGCGGCGCGGTCACCGACTTCTTGCCCTGCTCGAAGATGCGGAAGATGCGGTTGGTCTTGGTGAGCAGCGCCGCGTAGCTGATGCACATGCCGAGGCCCAGGAAGATCCGGCGGAAGGAGCACACGGCCACGTCGGGCTCGGCGATCATCAGGAAGGTGATGGTGTAGCAGAGGAAGATGCCCGTCAGCAGCACGTAGCTCAGCTCGCGGCCCGACGCCCGGACGATGGGCGTGTCGTTGTAGCGGATGAAGGTCGCCATGACGAAGATGGTGGCCACGATGCCGAGCATGGCCAGGAAGACGGGGATGACGGCCCAGGGCGAGTGCCACTCCAGCTTGACGACGGGGATGGGCTGGCAGCCGGTCCTGTTCGGGTTGGGCCGCATGTCGTACGAGCACAGCTTGCAGGACGTGGCGTCGTGCTGGTACTGGTACCCGTCGCACGGCTCGCAGTGCCAACAGCAGGGGATGCCCTTCACCATCTTCTTCCTCTCGCCCGTCCTGCAGGGCAGGCTGCAGACCGAGCTGGGGATCTCCTGGTCACCCCGGGGCCACTGCATCTCCTCTATCTGTAAGAGCGGGAGGGAAGAAAGATGTGTGGGTACACCTGTCCTAAAGAAGCTGGAGCTTGAGTCAGGGCAAGAAGTCGGTGACCGCGCCGCGGCTCATCAGCCCCACCTCTAGAATTTCCTCCTGTTTCCACACGCTGATAAAGGACGACAGACACATTACATAACAGTGACACAACAGTGTTAAGGAAAGAGATTTGTACAAATTATCTGGGGGGTAGATAATCAAGGTGAAAGGCAAGATACTGTAACCTGGATTCAATCAACATTCGTCTTTAACTTGGACTTACGCATTAATGCAAGCGATGCAATTCGTTTTTAGTTTTTGTTGTTAGTTCAGCAATCTCCAAAATGAATTTGCAAAGCCGTGTTTGTGAGGAACTCATTCATTTGTGGTTTAGGGACAAAAGTTGATTGAATCCAGGGTCACGCTGTATGTCTTTTATCTCCTGAAAATTAGGTTTGAAAATATCATGGAATGAAATGCCACTACTCAGCAACATGCCTTTTTTATTGACACAATCATGTTATGTATTATCTGAAATGCCCTCAATTTAGATTTAGATCAAACGTAATGTTATAATGGTCTCTGTTAATCCCTGTGATGCACTGGTATATCACTGGCATACTGCTAAACTTCAACAAGAATGTACAGTTTTATGTTGTACCGTAACTCACTTTAGTAGGTATGCGTATTCAAAGCGAGGGACTGTTTTTACAGTGGGAAAACCAGGGCAGGAGTGTAGTATAGTGGTTAGGGAACTGGGCTTGTAACACAAAGGTTGCAGGTTTGACGCCCAGGTCGGGCACTGCCACTGTACCTTTGAGCAAAGTAATAGTAAATCGCTTCAGAAAAATCCAGCTGTATAACTGGATTGTATGGAAAGAAATGTGAGCTGTGTAAGTCACTCAGGATAAGAGTGTCTGCTAATTGCCGGTAATGTAACTCTATAACGTCAGTGTACGGCACTCTCCTCTCTCTTTCTCTAATGCAAGAGCGATGAATGAACACTTTTCTTCCTTTAAAAAAACATCATTCATTGTTCCTTTTTAATTTTTAATCCAATTCCCATTTGAGCCTTCAAAGCATGCACAGGTGGCTGTCCCAAGCCATTTATTTGCTTACATACATAACTGGCTTGAAATAATGAGTAATGACTCGATTTGCAAATGTGACTGTACAATGCATTATGGTATTTTACGCATGTTGGATAGCTTGAAGTGGGTCACAAAGCCACAAAAAGATTACAAATGAGCTCAAGCTCTTAGTTATTAAAACAAATAATCCCCTCGCCGTGTGGATAGCTATAGTACATGTGATTCATAACTATACTTTTGAAATGTATGAAGGGGCCGCTGGGTGACTCATCCGGTTAAGGCACTGTTCAAGTGTGTGGATGAGCCCCACGGTGTCGAATCATGAGTAATTGCCAATAGCGTCACCCAAGCAGGGAGGGATTTGGTCGGCAACCCCTGCTTTTTCAATCGGGCGTCCACACTCTGGAGGCATAAAGCTGCACATGAACTGTCTTCCTCTGACTCGTGCCTGTGCAACTTCACTTATAGACTGCAGGGTGAGGAGAGAAAGAGGAGAGCGCATGCTTGTCTGCTGATTGACAGCGGGTAGGTTGGGGCAAGGGCAGCGTAAGAATACGATTGGGCATTCTTTAAATAAGTTACTTTTTCGTTTATGATCTGATTCACGGTCTCTGCTCGTAGCTCACCTTGACGGTTTTAAAAGTGACTCCTTTCTGAATGACTTGCGCATGAACGAATAATGGGATGATTCAATTCTTTTGCCGTCAATATCCTTAATTTAAAAGTTATACTGTGCTTCACTGTTATATTACTTCTGACACCTACAGTCACCATCGAGACATCAGTTGAGGCTGCTGAGAGAGCTAAAAAGCTAACAGAACAAACATGGTAAATATCTAACCGCCATCACTGTCTATGTCCTGTGATAAAAGCCTGTTTTAGAGCTGGCGGTTCACTGCAAAAAGGACGGGTTGATTGATTTATCGATCAACGTCTGCTGGATAATTAAAAGCTATGCCGAGAAATCCCGGCCAACAATTTCCATCTGAGCTTTTTTGAGCTTTTAAGCTTGACAATGAAATGCGTACAGAGAGAATTCGTGGCCAGGTGAAAAACTTTTGCCGAATTCTAAACACAGGGCAGGATGTGGATGGTGGATGCGGAGCGTTTTTGCGTTGGCGCTCTTCGCAGCCGGAGGGTGTCTGCGGCAGTGCCCGTGGGCGGTGGAGCGCGTCGTGCTCACCGCAGCGGTGCAGAGACCGCCAGACCGACACCTGGGGAGGGCGGAGTGAAAAGGCGCATCACACCGGATGACGCACGTGGCAGGCAGGTTGGACATGCTGAGGCGTTTCCTGGACCAGGACAAAAAGGACAACTCTGAACAACCTTCTAATCTGCAGGCTGTGAAGGAACCACGACAAAGCACCCTTTCTCTCCCTCCCTCCCTCCCTCTCTCGTTCTCTCTCCCCTCCCTCTCTCTCTCTCTCTCTCTCTCTCTCTCTCCTTCCCTCTATCCCTTCCTTTCACCCCCCTCCTCCACTCCCATCGTGTCAATTTCCCTCCCCACGTAATGCTAAAAAAAAACTAACCACGAGTCATCCGAATGATGCCAAACTAGCTGACGTGCCAAAAATCTCCAGTGAGCCCACCGTGCTAATCCGTGCATACAGGTGACGTCCCAGACCCCCCAGCCCCAAACCAGCACCACTAGAAACCAGTCCCATTACACAAGCCTTGAAACGGTACCGCTTCATCCGACACTCCCGTGCGCACGAGGAACCCCCTCGCCAAGTGCTAACATCTAGCAGGGACGCTGCAGCGGCCTTCGGTAACAGGGATCTTAGTCCTCGCTGCCGCTCATGCCTCTTCATTATTTACAGATCTTGTTGGAATGACGCTAGTGATGAGCATGGGACCTGAACCCACTCACCTGAACCTCTTCTCATTACACACAGTACTTCCCCCCCCTCTCTACCTGTCAGCACTGCCGTAACCTTTCACCAAGAACTGTCAATATGGCTTTCTAAGGTGCACACACACACACACACACACACACACACACACACACGGAGCAAGAGGGCGGCAGATACCACCTACACTGAGCTGCGACCGAGGGGAGACTCCGGGAAAAACTATGGCTGGAGAACATGAGAGGTCCGCCGAATCTGGCGCTGGAGATCACTCCAAGAGTCGTTATGTGAAAGAGTAAAAGAGTCGTTATGTGATCTACCACAACTGCATAGTCTCTCGCAGTTCCCTGTGACTGTCGATTGTGACGGACGATATGGCTGCTACAGACACTTGAGGTGACAAGCAATGTGCATAGTGGTGTTTTAAATCTAAATGCAATGGGCTTCATCCTCACCCAGTCATAGTAGTAGTAGACCTACTATGAGTATTAGTATAGTAGTAGTAGTATAACTAGTTGTAGTAGTAGTAGAAAAAACTACTAGTAGTAGTGTTGTTGTTATTTATATGTGTAGGCAACTGACAAAATAAAGGAAACACCAACATAGTGTCTTAATAGGCCATGGGGCCACCACAAGCCACCAGAACAGCTTCAGTGCACCTTGGCATAGATTCTACAAGTATCTGCAATGGAATGCCAAGACAATTCCATCAATTGGTGCTTTGTTGATGGTGGTGGAAACGCTGTCTCAGGCACCGCTCCAGAATCTCCCATACGTGTTCATCAAATCATTCAGTGATAACTTGTGCCCTGTGGATGGGTGCATTATCATCCTGGAAAAGACCACTCCCATCAAGATAGAAATGCCTCACTATAGAATGAAGGTGATTACTCAGAATGGCTTCGTATTTATTAGTGTTTACCTTGCCCTCTAAGTGGTTAAGTGGACCTAAACCATGCCAGGAGAACACACCCCACACCATAACACAGCTGCCAAAACCCTTCATTTCCTCTAGTGTTTCTTTTACTTTGGCAGTTACCTGTACTTTAAAACTCAACAGTAGTCCGCCAATTTGCACTTTTCAACATGCCTTCTTGGTTAATTACAATTTAACCTCCAGACTCCTTCCTTTCTCCCGGAATTAAACCAAATGTGGAGGCCAAAGCGTGAGGGCATATACACCGTGAAGCTGAGGAGAATTTATTTCCTATTTGCCAACGATACGCATTCCTCTCCATTTTGAAAGCCTGGTTGGGTGGGGCGAGGTGCGTGGACAGGGAACACATTCTCTGGGCACTCATTAGCTGCGTTCTCTGATCCCTACCTGAAAGCAATTTAGTTCCAGCCATCAGGGCATAATTCATTATGTGAACTTTAGGGTTCCTCCTCTCCCGAAGCTCGTAATTAAACACGGTGCGGAAGCCGTGATGAGATTAAGTGCCCTGTTGCTATGGATACAAAACAAACTCCCTCTCCTCTTCCCTGGCCTTGAGAGCGCTGCTTCTTCAAAGTTTCACTTCCTTCGATGGAGACAGACTGAACAGCAGAGAAGAACAGCATAGGCAATATGGCGCTTTGCCATCGAGATGGCTTCATAGGCCGCAAATGTGCATTTGTTCACCAGGGACACCCCGAACCCTCGACACTTCCATTCGCATGAGGGGAAACCTTGTTTGTTTGAAGCGCTCATATTTACGCAAAAGATAGCCTCACAAGCCATGCTTTAAAAAACATCCTTGCAGATATGACGTCTGGCCGTAAAACCACTGTTATTGGAAGGAGGAGCCCTGTTGACACCACCCCATCAATAATTTAATATGACAAATCACAATCTCTTAGAGGTGAGTTCTCTAACAGCCAGCCAATGAAAAGTACTGCTGCCCATACCACAGCTGTGAAGCTATTATTTCGCAAGATCCTTTCAATTCATCTGTCACCATTCAGCAATACAGAAGCGGAAGTCGAAAGCAATCACTTTTTTTAGCTGGGGGTTTGCCTTCTGAGAATGAGATTAGTTGTCCAGTAACAGCTCATTCAATTGGGCCCAGTTTGAACTGATACCAGAATCCACAGTGACCCATCAGGTAAGCCAAGAGTCAATGAGACTATACGTAAGACTAAACCAAGGGCCAATGAGACTACGCGCGAGACTAAGCCAAGGGCCAATGATACTGCACATGAGACTAAGCCAAGGGCCAATGATACTGCACATGAGACTAAGCCAAGAGGGCCAATGATACTGCACATGAGACTAAACCAAGGGCCAATGAAACTACATGGGAGAGATACACAGGTACGACTATGAAATGTATTTGTTTCCATTGTGTGGTTTCCTAGCAATGGGCTGACAGAAGGCTTTTAAGAACTGGTTGTGTACTTTTCCAGCACTACAATATAAGGTTACTATGACTAATTATATTCAGACAAAATGCAAGACCTTCGCACTCACAAAAAAGAAAGATAATTCAAGGGATACAAGCTACTAGTGTTTAAAATAAACCATAAAAAGAAATAGAAATAAAGAAATAAACTGACCATTCACACTCGCTGGATGAACGGTTGCTGAACCCACTCCGTTACTTTCCTGTCCAATTCTCAGAGTCTCAGACTCAGAAACAGACAAGTGAAACAACACTGGTTCAGCACTGGGAATAATGTACTTCACATGCGAACACGGTAAAGTTAATATTTTCCGGTGTGTATTTACAATGCAGATGCTGACGTGTCTCAATGAACTTGATGCTGATTTATGAGCCCATTACCAGATGCTGCAGCGTTCCTGTTATGAACATGATGTTAGTGCATTTGAAAAAGGGGGCTTTAAAACGGAACGGGGGAGGCACAGACAACCGAGCGCATGATCATTACCGTGACGGCCCTGATCACTTCTGCTTGGATCGTGAACAAGAGTTTACAGTGGAATCAGGTAGACTCACAGCTTAATGTAATGTTAACGGGCAGGGATCGTAAACTCCAGTCCTGGAGGGCCACGCTGTCTGCTGGTTTTTTTCAGTGTGTTTCAACACTTAAGTGCTTAATATGGAGTTAACTACCAAAATAAAGGCAACACTTTGGTAACCCGGGGGGACAATCAAATGGCCCAGGCCGGGGCTAAGAGTGTCCCAGCTCGTTGGAAAGGGGAGGGCTGGGCCTACCTGCCGATACTGGCCGTGGCACCCCCCTGGCAGACACTCTAGGTACTTCACCCGTTTAAAGAATCCCTAATTTATTCAAGTGTTGCCTTTAGAACAGAAACCTGTACATCACTGACCAGCTAAAGTGTCCGCACACCTATTTTTCAGGTCCTGAAATGGCTGCTGATTGAAAGGAAACCACAATAACTCTGCAGACAGAGTTTGAGATCCCCGACGCACGGTGTGGGATGTGCCAAGAACTCAAAACCCACTTTGACAAGGCCTTCCTGTTACACTTCCCTGCCTCCCTCTCCGTTCATGCGGGTCAGGACTTCAATGTGTATTGAGCACAACCTCCATATGTCTACCAACACACTTCACCGCACCGTAGCTCATGTGTGCTTCCTCCAGATGAGCTCATTACAATATGTTCTCACACAAACAGCTAAACAAATGGGATTTCACATGTAGCATAGTTAGATTCACACTGCAGGGGATTTGAGCTCATTACTGCCGTATGTACAGTGGGCCCACTGTCTAGTCTATAGACTCCTTCATGCTTTCTGAGAGAGGAAGGAGAACGTTTGCAGCGCACAGAGGTCATCTCTCCTGAGGGTCTCCCCTGACCTTTGACTGGGGTTGCGGGCTGACTCATAAGAAGGTCAGAGGAATTTGGATTCTGGATGAGATTATGGCACGTATGTTCCGTTGCCTCACACTTAATTGCAGAACTGGGTCAGTTCCCCATGGTGATCACAGGCTTGCACGTTTTCCGACAACAACATACATTCCAAGAGCACCCTGGTGCAAGCACATATGTGTGTGTATGTGTGTGTGTGTGTGTGTGTGTGTGTGTGTGTGTTTGTGTTCATAAGCCAGAGAGAGAGAGATAGGGTAGGGACTGAGACAAAAAGAGGGAGAGAGAGGAACAGACACAGAGAGAGGGAGAGACTGGAAGATAGGGAAAGGACTGAGAGAGAGAGGGGGAAAGAGAGAGAAGAACTGAGACAGAGAGAGGGAGAGACAGAAAGATAGGGAAAGGACTGAGAGAGAGAGAGAGAGAGAGAGAGAGAGAGAGAGAGAGAGAGAGAGAGAGAGAGAGAGAGAGAGGGGAGGAAAGGTCTGAGAGAGAAAGAGAAGAACTGAGAGAGAGAATGAGAGACAGGATAAATAATTACAAATGCCCTGCCAATTAAATGCATTACTTGAGACAATTTCAACATTTTATGCGGGCAATGAAAAAAAACTACAGAATGTTGCTTAATGTCACTTAAGGCCAAACTGAAATTCAGAAGGACGGAATCCTACAAGGAATTCTTATGGCCAAGGCACAGTTTACAGAAAGGTTACCGAGACATGTAATATTCATCATCCTCCACAAGGGGTGCTCTACTGCAGAAGACCAGCCACAGGAAAACAAAAGCATTATTACATTATTGATTTTCTTACAGAGCTGTTTCAGTTGGGATCTGAACCAAAGATGTTCCAGCTAAACGCCCAATTTCCAAACCGCTACTCCGTGCATTCCCCCGCACAATACAGCAGTGGTGATGTGTACGAAGGCATTCGAACCGCAGGGGGAAGAAAAGGGAATTACTAATTAGAACCGTCTTGGTAAATGGGGGGGTGCCTTGGAGCCTTTAGAGTGTTTTGAGAGAGCCCTCGAACCTCCGCAGGGCTCAAAGCTTTTCGAGAAAACGCAAAAAGTTTCAGAGCAAATGAAGTTTTGCGCGAGAGCGCATGCATTATTGATGCCTCCGCATAAACAAGTTGCCCTACATGCGGCTTTCAGCAGCCGCCACGCAGCGCAGCGGCGTTCGACCGTCGCATCTCCCTGTGCGTGCGTGCAGGCAAATGCAACAATTGCATTTTATGGGTTTCCGAGGATGAGTGGAGCATCGCTTTCACCACAGAAAAGCCTGAGCAAGCGATGGCGGGGCTCCGGTACCGGTGCCGGCCCGGTCTGTTCACCGAGCCCTAACAGCGCACTGCAGCTTTCCGCTTCTCTCTCTCCGCTCGCGTCCTTTAACTTCCTCTCATTTCTCTCTTTCTCTCTCCCTCTCTCTTTTTTTTTGTTGTTGTTGTTGTTGTTGTTGTTGTTCTCTCGCTGTGCGCAGACACCTCCTCCATTCAAAACAAAGGAACGCAATATTAAGGGACGCAGACGTGGAATCCGTTTTTGACTTTCATTAATTTAAAGTAAAGTTTTTTTAGTTTTTTTTTTAACAGTGTTGGGAGAGAGCCCTTGCAGTTCATCAAGGCTCAGCGCTTTACAACGGAAAAGAGCAAAAAAAATGCAACAATCTCCCCGGACACCAATTGCCCAGTGCATGAGTGCCGGTGCAGGCCTCAAGACTATCCCCTGTGCAGGGGGAGTTGATGTGCGAATGACTATATTTTTTTTGGTGGTGGGGGGTTCTGAGAAAAGCCATTTCCTGTTTTTCACTGATGAGAAAATGGTACGCCTTAATTGTTACACACACACACCTCCCTCTAATGTATGTGCTTCTGACGCTTCTGAAAACCCCCCACACTGATGCTTCAGTGAACATTAAAAAAATAATAATAATCTGTACGAGACGTTGATTTATTGATTGCAAATAAGCGCAAATGGCATACGTTTGAAATGAAAGCTCGATTATTAGCCCCAGAGACGTGTCGGCAGTAGACCCTGGGTCTGTGACCCAGTGGGGGAAGGGGAGAAGGCAAACAGAGCATGAACGCTCAAAAAGCTCACCATTAAAATGCATGATTTACTTGCTTAGCAGACTCCCTTATCCAGAGTGACTTACACATCTTACACCTTTACATACTATCTGTGTTTATACAGCTGGATCTTTCCCAGGAGGAAATCAGGTTAACGTTGCTCAAGGGTGGAATGGCAGTGCCCCGCCTGGGAATTGAACCCGCTTTAACCCATACAAGCCAAGTTTCCTAACTGTTGCATAATGTTTTATTAATTCAGCAGACGCTCTTATCCAGAGTGACTTACAATGCAACAGTGCATTCACAAGAGTGATATAAGCACAGTGACATAGACCAGGCTGAACAACACTCCTAGACCAGCGAGTGTACGCGCACCATCACTAAAGCACTACCGTAGGTTAAACATGCCAATCCTACGAGAACTATAGTGCAAATCTTAAAACATACATACGTTTTAAGATTTTTTTATGGCATTATGGTATTAGATGTTTTACATGGTATACATCTAATACCATAGAAATACAATTAAAAATGAATAAACCACCTTAATTCATAAAATTAATAACAAAGCAAGAGGGTGGGGATGTGAACGGAGCCAGGATGCAGTCTGAAGAGGTGCGTCTTCAAGTCTGCGTTGGAAGAAGGGCAATGATTTTGCTGTTCTGGCCCCCTTGGGAAGTTCATTCCACCACTGGAGGGGCAGAACAGACAGGCCTCGTGGCTTGGAGGAGCCTCAAGGTTGTGGAATGGAGCAATCTGGCCGGCATTCCGGGTTTGAGGACAGATTGGCGGGATGATGTAGATGTTCCATTCACTGCCCTGTAAGCTAGCACCGAGGTTTTGAAATTGACGCGTGCTGTAACAGGTAATCAACAGTGTGAAGCAAGAAGGGGTGTGACATGCAAACACTGGGGAAGGTTGTGAATGAGCCTGGATTAGCTGCAGGGGTTCCGTGGCCGGGAGACTAGTGGGGAGGGAATTGCAGTACTCCAGGTACGAGAGAACCAGGGCCTGGACGAGAAGCTGAGTACAGTAGGTGGCGAGGGAAAGGGTGGATACAATGCAATCATTTAGCAGACAGGTTTATCCAAAGCAACTTACAAAAAGCGCATTCAGCTTGAGTAAGTTAACAACCACTTGATGCTATAATGTCTAAGCACATCATGCACACCACATAAACAACGCAAGTGCCAATTACAAAGGAATTATATTATTTGTATAAATTTTTTTTTTTAAATATATGGATTACATTACACCCTCTGATCTGTTTGTCCCATCCCACTCTGTGACATGGAAGGTGAACAAATCAACACAAAGTACATAGAGTCAATGAATGAATAAATAAATAAATAAATAAATAGATAACGATCTGATTCTTCATATAAAGTGACGCCCGACAGGATTTATTGGCCCATGCAGGCTGGTGACTAATCTTTTTTTTTCTGGGCCACGGATAATTGTTGTCAATCTTTATTAATTATTTTATTTATTATTTCATATATATATATAATACTGTATATATTCATCATATAATTATTTCTGTGTATATAGCTCTATATATCACTATAGCGAGAGCATTTATATTTATTTTCCTTGCTACTTTGTGTTGCCATTTCCCTCTCTCTCTCTCTCGCACACATACACACACACACACACACACACACACACACACACACACACACACACTTGCACACATTGTATATATTGCTCTCCCTCTATCTCTCTTTCTCTCTCTCTCTCTCTCTCTCTCACACACACACACTTGCACACATTGTGTGTGTTGCTCTCTCTCTCTATCTCTCTTTCTGTCTCTCACACACACACACACACAGGCGCTCACATACACACACACCCACACTCGTATGAGCTCACACACACACACACACACACACACACACACACACACACACACACACACACACACACACACACACACACACACACAATGCTGTGAGAACAGTGGAGAAGAAAGCCTTTGTGCCCACAAGGCTGCTTCCTGAGAAATGTATGACTATTAAACGATCTTTCTTCCCCTGTGGCATCTTGCCCTGGGTCACAGGAGGAGTGCTAACAGCACTGCATGGAAAGAACTGTTTTCTTGCGTGGATTTATGATGGGGAGAATGGAAAACAAACAAAGCTTCAATTAAAACTACGGCCATGAGAGGCAGCACACGAAGCACTTGGGAAATTAATTCCATTCTTGTCGAAGCTTGTAGTGTTTATACCGATACGGCCACCGCCATTATATCTTGTTTGATTGAAACCGTTACCATGTAATCAAGCCACAGACTTTCTCATTCGCCACACGTACGGGGACTACGGTGGCACGTTTCAAAACACGGTGCCTTGAGAATTCAGCCTGAGAGCCTGTTCAGTTCATAAGCCCTGAAGGGGGACAGAATGTTGAGGGGGAACATACCTGTTTCCGGGAAGGCATACCTGCCTTTCCCTCCCGCTCAGGGCTGAGAAAGGGGGCAGGTTTTTCCCTGTGGTTTGCGGGGCAGGTGCAGAGATGCACACCTGAGACCGCACCCCCCTCAATCAGCTGCGGCAGACAGCGATGCTCATCCCACGGTATCGCCCACAAGGCTAAGCACTGTGAAAGACTGTCCGCAGAGCCAAGGTTTGGCAAGCGAGAAAGAAAAACCCTTTAGCTAGTTTAGCCGTAAATCAGTATCCGGGTCCTACAGTCTGTTATACAGACACGCGCCAAAATCTTTCAGGCTTGAGCAGTTCATCACATTGACTCTAGTCATGCTCTGGAGACACTGTTTATTGCCTTAAAGTAACTTTTTATTCATGAACTGAAATGCTGCTTTAGTATTTAACTGTATAGCTACACATAGTATTAGCAGTGGTGGCTGGTGAACAGCAGATAGGAGAGGCAGAGATGTTCCCTGTAGACCAGGGTTCCTCAAATCACGGTCCTCGTGGGCCGAGCACTGATGTTTTTCCAGCCTTCCTTTACCTGGGAGTTAGGAGTGAGGCCAATCAATTTCCTTAATTATTCATTTAATACCTGAGAGAACGGAAAACCAGGACCAAATTTGGATTCGGGGCCAGATTTGAGGAATCCTGCTGTAGACTGATAAGGACTGTAGAGGATACTATGGACTCAGGGTGAGCAAGGAGGGCCGTATCTACTTCTGGATTTCATGCCAACTTCTGCTCTTAGTGATTTAATTATATCAATCATTTACATGATCTGAAATTTTAGCTGCATTTATTGATAAGCTCATGAATGACAACCAAAGACTGTGTCCCTATGTGAAATGTTTTACCATAGTCTGCTCTATGAGTGAAACAGCGTTGGTGTACACAGTTAATTAGCTAATTGAGCCAGGGTAATGGTAGAAAGAAAAAACTCATTGCCCACCAGCCCTCCAGGCATGGAGTTGCCCACCCATTACATTACATTATGTTACAGGCATTTATCCACAAATGTCTTTACATACAATCTATTTATACAGCTGGATATTTACTGAAGCAATTTAGCAAGTACCTTTCTCTATTGTACAATGGCAGCATTTAACCTGCAGTCCAGTTCCCTAACCATTATTCTAAACGAATGCCCCTGAATACCCCCTGCAATAGACCAATGAAAAGCAGAGCCATGGACTAGATGGCTATCTTGTGATCTGAGATTAAACTTATTAAACATAATTACATGATAAATACAGCACTAGGAACCATATATGCTTAGCCATGTACCACGGGTGAAAAGCATGCAGGTTACACAACCGTAGCTGTAATATTAGCAAATTTGCCAACTTGGGGACACAGAACTCTGACTTAACGTCATGTACAGTACCGGTTTGACTACACCTGCTGGAAACTAGGTTTATCTCATAATTGACAATGTTCCGGGATGCCTACAAACCACTCCTGCGCGCCCCATTCGGCAAATCTGGCCACTCTTCAGCAGAAGCTGAAACGGTCACCCCCCACCACAAGGACAGTACACTGCTGGTCGGACGAGTCGGACGCCGCCCTACAGGACAGAACGAGCGGCCTGGACTGGCAGATGTTTCGTGAAGCGTCAAACAATGATGTAAACGAATACACGTCAGCCGTGTCTGGGTACGTTCTGAACTGCCTCGAACTCGACGTCCCGACAATAGCTGTCCGCACGTTCCCAAATGACAAACCCTGGCTCAACAGCGCAGTGCGAGCCGCTCTGAGAGAGAGGGACACTGCATTCGCCTCCGGAGACCAGGCAGTAGTGAAAACAGCCCGCTACGAGCTCCGGAGGACGATCAGAGACGCCAAGCGACTACAGGGTGAAGTTGGAGGGCCATCTAAGCAACAACGACCCACGCAGCCTGTGGCAGGGCCTGCACACCATCACAGACTTTAAAAAGAAACCCAGCACAGCTGTCGACGACGCCACCCTCCTGGACAAGCTGAACAACTTCTTCGGCCACTTCGAGGTGAACGACAGCACGCCGGCAAGAGCACCAACCTCCGCAGACACGAGCTCCGCCCTCGTCCTCACTGAGGACGAGGTACGGAAGGAATTTATGCGCGTCAACCCCCGCAAAGCGGCCGGACCTGATGAGATCCCGGGTCGAGTGATCAAGGTGTGATGCGTCACAGCTGGCTGGCCATTCACAGACATATTCAACCTATCCCTCTCCACTGGGATAGTCCCCGCCTGCTTCAAGTCAGCCACCATTGTCCCGGTGCCAAAGAAGACCAAGGTAACAGGCTTAAATGACTGGCGCCCTGTTGCACTCACACCCATCGTGAGCAAATGCTTCGAGAGGCTAGTCAAAAAGCACATCTGTAGCCTGTTACCGCCACCTGGACCCCTACCAATTTGCATACAGACAGAACAGATCCACGGACGACGCCATCTCCACCGCACTCCTCACCGTCCTCACCCACCTGGAGAAGAGGAACACCTATGTGAGAATGTTGTTCGTGGACTACAGCTCAGCGTTCAACACCATAATACCCTCCAGGCTCAACACCAAGCTCTGGGACCTGAGGCTGAACCCCAGCCTCTGCGGCTGGATCCTGAACTTCCTATCGGACCGGCGCCAGGTGGTGAGAATGGGCCCCATCACCTCCGCCCCTCTGACCCTCAACACCGGGGCCCCCCAGGGTTGCGTCTTGAGCCCTCTCCTCTACTCCCTGTACACCCACGACTGTGTGGCCACGCACAGCTCCACCAGGGTGATCAAGTTCGCCGATGACACGATGGTGATAGGCCTGATCACGGACAACGATGAGACGGCCTACAGGAGAGAGGTCAGCAACCTGGCACAATGGTGTCAGGACAACAACCTCTCTCTCAACGTTGATAAGACCAAGGAGCTCATCGTAGACTACAGGAAGGGGAGAGAGAGGCAGGAGCCCCTCACCACTGTAGAGAGGGTCAGTGACTTCAGGTTCCTCGGTGTCCACATCACTGAGGACCTGTCCTGGTCCGCCCACACTGGCCACGTAGTCAAGAAGGCACAACAACGCCTCTTCTACCTCAGGCGGCTGAAGAAGTTCGGGATGGGGCCCAAAATCCTGCGGGCTTTCTACAGAGGCACTACTGAGAGTATCCTGACCGGCAACATCACCGCGTGGTACGGAAACTGCTCAGGCCTCAACCGCAAGGCACTGCAGAGGGTGGTGCGGTCCGCTCAACACATCAGCGGAGGCACGCCCCTCCCCTCCATCCAGGAACTGTACAACAGCCGGTGTGCCAGCAGAGCCCACAGGATCATCAAAGACCCCAGCCACCCCAACCACAGCGTGTTCCAGCTGCTACCGTCAGGCAAGCGGTACCGCAGTCTCAGGCCAGGACCAGTAGGCTCAGAGACAGGTTCTTCCACCAAGCTATCAGGCTACTGAACTCTGGCCACTAGCCTAGCTAGCCCAACTGCCAATATTGCACATCCAGGTGGACTGAGCACAGACACACTTGCACAGACTCAGCACGCGCAGGCGACACTCGCACACGCACGCGCGCATGCGCGCGCGCACACACACACACACACACACACACACACTACTCACTCCTGTACTGTTGCCTCGTGCCCCTAGCACCACTTGCTGCTACTTTGATTTGCTGTACTACCACTGAGTCTGCTATTTTGTACTTTAAGACTGTACTTAAGTTTCGTACATTGTTACCTTATATTTTATATTTTTATTCTGTATGCTCATTTGCACTGTGTTGTTGGGTTGTTGTTGATGTAGACTTAGCAGGGACATACATACACTCACACGCACACACACACACACACACACACACACACACACACACACACACACACTACCCACTTTAATACTGCTGCTATCTGGTTTTCAAGCATCATGTGAATACCACTGCTGCTATTCAATACCATCACTGCTATTTGAAATACAGTGCTGCTACTATTCTTATTGTTATTGTTATTGTTGTTATTGTTATTACTATTCCGTTTATTACTATTTTGTTTACAATGTGTGTTATTTCTGTGTGTTATTTCTGATGCTGCGAAGTTGAGGGGCCAGGCCCAAGATTTTTACTCTGGTGTACCTAGTATCACAGATGTAACAATAAAGAAATCTGAATC
This sequence comes from Aldrovandia affinis, assembly GCA_029706075.1. Taxonomy (NCBI): domain Eukaryota; kingdom Metazoa; phylum Chordata; class Actinopteri; order Notacanthiformes; family Halosauridae; genus Aldrovandia; species Aldrovandia affinis. Next base: position 4,043,997 of record JAINUG010000055.1, read on the forward strand.
TGAATCATTGATTTCCTATGGAAATGTATGGATATGCAGTGGTGAGGATCCAAAAACAGACATAGGATGGACGATACATTAATATGCGGTAGATGAACTGAGCAAAAGAGCAAGATAAGTCTCATTGGCTACACAAAGGAAGTCTAATTATATACTTTTAGAGGTTGTCAGTTGATTTATTTTTACTTTCCTTTCCTGACACTGAGTAGATCACTGATTCTTCAGTACATTTTTTTTTTTTTTTTTGCAGTAAGGCCTGTTTCTTACAGATGAATTTGATTAAGTGCTTCATGATTAACTCGAGCAGACTGCCAAACTAAAGTGTTTTAATGTGTGAGAGGATTTAAATGGTAACTCACTGACCTGTATTGGGCCGAGCTTAACGAACATAATGATGCAAAACGTATCTTAATTAATAACAGAACACAGCTTTAGATAATGAATCCACCTCAATTATTACATTCTAAATGATGTGTTACTTGTTACAAATAGACTATCATATACATTGCTGAGACAAAGACTAAGACTTTGCTCGTACAAATATTGAATACCAACCATTTCACTACTACAATGTAAAACTCATTTACACTCAGTTATTTAATTAAATTATAATGGTGACCACAAATGTGGTATAATGTTAATGTAGTCACTATGTGAATTGTCCACCAATATTTGAGCAAAATATGTAATTTACAAGAATTATTCCTCAAAATGTAGGTACTAATGACACATTTGTGTATGTTAATGTATGCTATTGCCTGTCAGAATGTGTATTTCAGGCAAGGATAATTTGAACTGATTTAAATAAACATTCAACAAATAATACAATGAATATGTGTATGAATATAATATAATATAGCTATAATACAGTTTATGTGAGGGTATTTGCAATATGCTATGTTGTATACTGTATACCCCCATCACAGTTATGCATACTGTGACCTTGGTATTTTCTCATTTTGGCAACCTTGACCGTTTCCTTAATAACACATTTACGTTTATTAATCTCTAACTAAACATGAACAACGTATTTGTTAATGACGTAGCATACCCTTGTTATATCATTGTTGCTTTACCTTATTACCATTTGTCAGGGTCACTCCCCACCCAAGGAAAAGTAGCCTGCTGTCTCTCTACCCAATCCTATGCCACACCACTGTCTCCCTCAACCCAAAAGACGAGGGAAGGGGCGTGTGCGCGGAGACTTCAAAGGACAGTCTCTACTTCCGTAACTGTGGCTGGGGGACATTCCATCTCTTCAGAGACGGAACCCCATTCCCCCCATTCCCCAGACCGCTGATGAAAATTGACCAATGAATCATGTGTGACGCCATCGCCTCTGACTAATAGCTCTTGGATCTGGAGTGAGCTTCTGTTGAAACTTGGCCAATTAGCACAAACTGGACACATACCTACACACTCTCTGCCTCTGTCTCCTGCTTCCTGTCTCCCTCCTCTCCTCCTTAGATCCCCGAATGAGCTCCTTCACTAGGCCCTGGAAAAAGCTAGGCCTTGCCCTTGATGTAAGACCTGCGGCCTATCACAAGTGGCACTGTCCAGCAGGCTATGGCACTTGAATTAGCAACAAGGCTAATGTATCCTTGGATCTGTCCACTCAAACACTCGAAAGGAAAGGCTCTGAGGAAGACTGAAGAAACCTAAAGCAGCAAGTCTTTATCGGAGAACCCGTTAAGGGTTGGCCTGTGATTCTTCAGCAGAGCTCCCTCACTATCCAGCCTGTTAGGACTTCACTGATGTCAGCTGTAGGTCAGTCAATAAATCGGTTTAAAATCTATCCTCTTTCAAAAGGAATCATTCGCCACAGCACAGTACAGAAAATGAAAGAATTCGTTGTCTGAGAACCGATTTGACTGATTAAGAGTCCTTAAATTATATAGAATATAAATTATTTTAACATGATTATCAGTTCCTGACATGTTTTGGCAGTAATAGGGTATTGGTAAATCATCACTCATTAGTAATTAAAAGTATCTAATTAAAACCAATTAACAACTCGTTATATTTCAGGAATTGCATTTATGGTTGGAACGAAAACCAGCGTACACAGGTACTCCAGGACCGAGGTTGAGGAGCACTGGTCTAAGTACACTCTAGAACAGTGGTCCTGGGGATACATTGTGCATGCTGGTTTTCATTCCAACCATAATTGGTTGGAACTCAACTCCCTTGACCAACAGTGGACTGAGTGATGTTTGGAAAAAGCATTATTGCATTCTCTGAATTGCAACTGGGGCGGCACGGTGGTGCAGTGGATAGCACTGTCGCCTCACAGCAAGAAGGTCTCGGGTTCGAATCAGGCCGGGGCCTTTCTGTGCGGAGTTTGCATGTTCTCCCCGTGTCCGCGTGGGTTTCCTCCGGGTACTCCGGTTTCCTCCCACAGTCCAAAGACATGCACGTTAGGCTAATTGGAGAGTCTAAATTGCCCGTAGGTATGAGTGTGTGAGTGAATGGTGTGTGTGCCCTGTGATGGATTGGCGACCTGTCCAGGGTGTATTCCTGCCTCTCGCCCGGAACGCATGCTGGGATAGGCTCCAGCACCCCCCCCCGCGACCCTGACCAGGAATAAGCGGCTTAGACAATGGATGGATGGATGGATGAATTGCAACTAGCTTTTAATTGTTCTTAATTAGACATTTTACATTTTTATTAAAGCATGATTTGCCCTAAGACCATATTATATTATAAATCGCTATACATGCGATGAACATTAAATATTTCCATATTCACATCCCAGTATTTTTAATCAGTCATAAATCAAATTAACTTGTTTTTCTGTGATGTTCTATATATGTGACATATGATTCCTTTATTAAGAGGTTACCTTTTTTTAATTGATTCAATTATAGGCTGGCAGGTGAAATCAGTGGGGGTCTAATTGCTGAAAGAGTGGACAGCAGGTCGTTGAAACTAAACCATTTGTGGAAAATGAAGAGTTCAATGACAGAGCAACTGGCAACAAGCCAAAGCTGCATTGGGGTAAAATAAGTTGAACATAAGTTAACTTAAAATAAATTATAAGGAAAAATTATGGTAGAACTTACACACGTTTTCAAAAACCTAAATGATCTAGACATTAGCTGTGATAAAAAACAGCATACCTGGCGGGTCCCCAGGACTGAACAGGACTGATCTAGATATCTAGATATCTGCTTTTTGTGCACTGAGCTGATTTGTGTAGAACTGCACAGGATTTGAATTTGTATCCATTTTATCAGTGCAACTAGATTTTTGCTAATATTCAGAAGGGGTACAACAAGCTTCAAAAATGCATTCGGAAGTCTGGAAACAGAAATAAAACTAAATCAAGCACTCTTGGTTTAAATTCAAATAGTAAGAAATCAAATAGATATTGTAATAAAAACTCATTTGAATGTCTGAGCGTAAAGAGATTTCCATACTGTGAAACCACTTGCCTACCAAACAAAGTATGGGACGGCATATTCGATTCCCGATTTTTACTTTGAAAAAAGAGATCAAGCTCAGCGTTTTTCAGGCTCTTGCACAACACTGAGATATGCATTCAATGAGATGAATGGAAATGAAATTAGGAAAAACCTGTCCATTCACCAAAGATTTTAGCAAGAATACCTATTGTCCCAAAATGGCTAATTACCAGAAAATGCACTATGCAATGCATTCACATGCTACGTATTGTAAAAGATAAGTGCAGGTTCAGGTTAGGGCAGGGGTGTCATCCAAAAAGGGTCAATGTGGGTGCCGGTTTTTGTTCTAGCCCGGCACTAAAAAAACTTGATTCAACTAAACAAGGTCTTGATTTAAGACCATGATTACTTGATTAGTTTAATCAGGTGTTTTAGTGCTGGGCTAGAACAAAAGGCTGCACCCACACTGGCCCTTATCAGATAAGATTGGAGACACCTGGGTTAGGGGTACCACTATTTTGGGGTACAAAACTGTTTGGAACAGTGGATCCTGCCAAACCATTACAAAAGGATAAAAAAAATGTTAGAGCAGGATTAGACAGATGTGTACGATGTATGTCAGCCCCTTAATATGTTTGATATGTTCATAATAAGCCCAGCTCCCTGGGGACAGGAATATTTCTGTGCATTGGCATAATCTGAGGTTCAATTAGAGGCACTGATTATATAGACATTCCTTTAAAATGTCCCTGGCAATTATCCTGGAAATGATGGTCTGCCCCCCAGAACTGCACCCGTCTGCGTGCATCTGCTGAATCTGCAGAAAGGGGGGCAGTGCTCCATGCCCCAAATGAATAAATAAATACATACCACATGCTTACAAAGGGGGTTATGAAATGGGGCTGCTTTTATGAAGCGCAGACCTGCCATTCAAAAGCCTTTTCAATTCAAACAAGCGGTAGAAAGGAAGGCGGAAGGGAAGATGGGGACTGGAGTGGGGGAGAGGAAGAGAGTGGCAGAGAATGAGAGAGGAAGAGAGTGGGAGAGGAGGAAAGGAGAGGGAGATGGAGCAAAAGGGAGAGAGAGAAACAGAGTGCGAGAAATGGGGAAAGGGAGAGAATAGGAGAGAAGGGGAGAGGGAGAGAGAGGGAGATAATAGGAGAGAAGGGGAAAGATAGAGAATGGGAGAGTAGGGGAGAGGGAGCGAATGGGAGATAATGGGAGAGGAAGAGAGTGGGAGAGAAGGAGAGAGGAAGAGAGGAAGAGAGTGGGAGAGGGGGAAAGGAGAGGGAGATGGAGCAGAAGGGAGAGAATGGGACAGAGTGCGAGAAATGGGGAGAGGGAGAGAATGGGAGAGTAGGGGAGAGGGAGAGAGAGGGAGATAATAGGAGAGAAGGGGAGAGGGAGAGAATGGAAGAGTAGGGGAGAGGGAGAGAATGGGAGAGTAGGGGAGAAGGAGAGAGTGGGAGAGGGGGAAAAGGAGACGGAGATGGGGCAAGAGGGAGAGAGAGGGCCGAGTGGAGATAGGAGGAAAGGGAGAGAGTGAGAGAGGAGGAGAGCGCGAGAAAAGGGGAGAGGAAGAGAATGGGAGACATGGGGAGAGGGAAAGAATGGGAGAGTAGGGGAGAGGGAGAGAGAAAGAGAGTGGGATAAGAAGAGATGGGGAGAGGGAGACAGTGAGAGAGAGGGAGAGGAAGATAGGAGGAGAGGGGGACACTCATACCCAGCCACTCAGCAACCTGGTTTGATATTCATCACACTGTTGTCTTTACCATGGTTGAAGGTGATTCCCTGTGATCCTCCTCCCCCCCAACCCCTGCACTCACATTGAGCTGCAGTGTGTTCATCCACTGGCCGATAACCTTGTACCCCAGTAAGCTGTTGTTGTTTTTCTGGTACTGGAACAGGTCGTAGCGTCCTGATGCGTCGCCGTTCCTGTTGAACGTTATGGACGTGCCAGCGCTGCCTGCAAGCAAAGAAAACGCAGACATGTGAGGAACACGTGAATCAGGGCTTTGATTTTTAAACTACTTGGTGCCCAAAGCAGACCCGTGGTGCACATTTTGAGACTTCCTTTTTTTGATAACGGTTAATTCTGTTTTCATGGTATTTTCCCTCCCTGCGTGGAGGGAAAACTAATCTGGGTACTGGACTGGGTATCAGTCTAAATGCAAACTGGTTTGGGGACTGATCTGCTGGCCCTTCCCCGTCATTCAGATTGTCCTTGCAGATAGATTCAGATTTTCACTGTGCCATCTGCTTTTCCAGCAGGGCCCGGGACACGACACACTCCACAACAGCGCTGGCCATTTCTGCCTTTCACCACACTTGACTAAAGCCTGCACTGTGTGTGTGTGTATGCGTGTCATGTCAGGGGGGGCTGTTGGTTATTAAAAGAGAGACCTCATGGAAAGACTATGCTGTTGTACCACCTGTTACTAATCACTCTGCATCAACATCAATGGACCGCATTCAACTAGAGAGCGCTGTCACCTAAATGAGGCACATTTCTACTGTTACCGGTCGTCTACTTTGCAGCGCGTACCAAAAAAAGCACGGCTCTAAAAGTCAAACAAAGCGTACTCATTATTTCCAAGGAACCAAGTAGATGTGCAGACAGGTTATTATTTAAGAAAAATAGCATTTGTCCAAGTTTCAGGTGAGATTGAGGAGATTTTGGGGCCCCGAGCAGCCGTAGCAGCAATACCAAAAAATGAACATGGTATTCATGTGCCGCACCGAGCCAAGTGGGCGGACGGGGAATTCTCTGCCGTTCCTTAGTCGCTTCGTTATCCTTCCTCACGCCGACTGCCTCTGCGCCAGGGTGGGGGGGTCGGGTGGGGGTGGGTGCAGGCAGGGCTGCCTGGTACTCACAGGCAGAGTTGTGTGAGACAAGGGCCTTATGGCGACAACGGATCACTGATCTGAGCAGAGGCGGGGCAACGCGCGGGAGGCACGGCCGCAAAGCAAAGGTATAGCCTTAAAAAAAGACCCTCAACCGCTCGAAACACTCCAGACTGTCAGGGTGTGCCTTTGGTAAGATCAGTGGGTTCCGCCATATATTGTGTAAGAGCTCACACTTATTGATTTTCCGTCATAGCTCGGATTGTGTGGCTTTTCAAAGAGCTGTCACTGTGTGAAGAGAGCTGTCAGTCTGGGAAACAGGAAATACCCCTCACTGAACACTTTTTTTTTTTTTTGCTTTGGACATAAATTTAGCTATGTCTATATATATATGTCTAATATGTCTATGTTGTCTCCTCTCAGATCCTTTTTAGATATAATTACTTCTTCTTCTTTTTTTTCAAATGCACCTTTAAAGCCACATGATATGTCTTAGAGCGTGATATTCACCTCAGGAGGTTTAGCTATGTCAATTGCTTTCACCAGTCAAGCATAATAGAATAATGACCCACATCATCAGGGTGTGATCATTAATTTGGAATAAAGGAATTAATAATGAAATTATAACATAAGCCATTTAGCAGATGCTTTTATCCAAAGCGACTTATAGTAGCGAATGCATACATTTTTCAGTATGTGTGGTCCCAATGGGAATCGAACCCACAACCTAAGCGTTATCAGCACTGTGCTCTACCTACTGAGTCACACAGAACCACAGAATTAAGAAGAAGAATTAGCATCGTCCACCAGCATTAAATGCATGCTAATGAAGAAACATGGAAGACACAATGCCGCACAATATATTTTTGTCGAATTCGGTCACAGGCAATAAGATGGCCATCCTCACCTTATTATTGGTGCAGCTGGTGTATCGCACTGTAAATATTTGATTTGAAAAGAGGCTCCTCGAATTTTTAAAAAACAATTTTTTTAAAGGAAAGATTAGCATTCACAGAAATATAAAGTCTTTTTATCTTTACACTGGAGGCTACGTTTTTAAAAAAGCTCTTTGAAAAGTGGCAAAGAACGTCATCAACCAAACTTCAAGCGGCGTGTTTTTTTTCCATGTCTGTGCGTTGAGGTCCTACCATCAGTAACAATTACATGCACAAATAGCACTCTTTTGACGTACCAACTACCATTTCTATTAGAAATATGAAAAAAGAACAAATGGAGGCTCATCCACAAAACACCAGGGTAATGAAAATGAATGCATAATGATCTCTTCTCTAAATGAAGATTTCATATGCAAAAACCTAAAAACCAAAATGAAACCAAACAAGCCGCCTTTGCGATTCCCAAATCGTTTTGTTGCAAAACTTGATATATCTCATGCTTTATGTACAGTTATCGCAACGACGGCACTGTGATCTCAATCACGGCTTGTTTATTTTAGTTTTGGCAGGAATGGCATATGAAGTCTTCAAATATAGATCATTCTATTCAATTTCTGCCATCCTGGACCTGTAATCATGTCATTAGACCCCCGGAATCCATGCATAACGGCTCACCTTAAGGTGCAGCCCTGAACGCTGATTCAGCAGACTCGTTAAGTGGTGCAAGTCAGGTCTGTGAGCCGCCTATCACAGTCGCGGTTTGAAACCCAACTATACCAGACCGGCCCTGGTGGGGAGTTCCGATCGGAGGCAGCTTTTGGCCGTCCACCCCGGGGGGAGGGGAGAGGGTGAGCCGGCAGAAACTCGCAGAGAAACACGTAAAAGTGACTCCAGAACGTGGGTTTGGCAAATTCTGTCTCAAACGCTGCTCTCGGAGAATTAGCTTGCCTCGTAGAGACGAGCGGCGAACTCATGTGGGGAGGGCAAATCTAAATAAATTGAGTATACAATTGGGCACTAAATTGGGAGAAAAACTGGAAAAAATCTGAAACAAATTTATAAAACAAAAAAAGGCGAAAGAAAAACAATTCTAAAAGGAAAAGTGGATTTCTTGTCCAGAAAGCCGAGGTACAATATCTGCCAAGACATAGCGGGCACATGTTTAAAGAGAAATGCCACTCTGCACCCTCACTGTGCTAGTCTTCTTTATTCTTTAATGTGCAACTAATACATTTGACATTTTAAGCATCTAGCTGACACTCTTATCCAGAGGGACTTACACAGTTTGCATTTCGTTACATACAATCCACTTATACAGCTGGATGTTAACTGAAGAAATGTGGGTTAGGTACCTTGATCAAGGGTATAACGGCAGTGTCCAACCTGAGAATTGAATCTGCAAGTCCGGTTCCCAAACTACTATACTACACTGCCACATACTGTATAATACAGTAGCCACAGAGATTTCATAGATAATTTTATAACGCTTCATATATTAATTTATTTTACATTATGCTTATCAGAGAACTGCATGTGTGATGTAGTCGGCAGAAGGTGAATGTACTGATTGACTGAATTTCAGCAAACCCTGGCCCTAGTACCTGGGTACTAGAGGTAGGTACAGTGTAACTGCAGTGCACATCGACACGCTGCTGTATTTCAACCCTTTGAATGTAGGAAAAAGGGAGAATGAATTCAGCTAAAACTCAAAGCTGTGACTGTGGTGGCTTAATGGTGTGACCGCAGTACAAAACAGCACTTGAAATGCAGTCGCAACAAGTTGTACACTTGTAAGTACAATGTAATAACATGTACTTGTACTGTCCCTACCACTGTAGTTACAGTGTAATTATATAGATATCATGGCCACTTGTAAAGTGGGGCTTTTTTTGTATTTAGTTGATAGATAGGTATTGCAAGACAGACTTTAAGCTTGAATAATTCATATCCATGGGGTTTGCTAAAGCAAGCGTGCAGCATGTTATGATTTTGATTTTAATATTTAATTGATCTGTTTGGGCAAACTTGTATGCCTATTTTAGCACCAACTCAATGTCAGAATGCCATGCTGATTTAAATCCAGCTATATATAGGCTGTATTGATTGTAGATTTCACAATGAGGGAAAATGAATAGAATGTGACATAAAATATCAAAGTCTGATTAATTTTACATTTAAATACAATAGTATTTTGAGTAAGATTTTTTCAAAATATGTCTTATTTTTTTAAATCCTATATTTTGCATGTCTGCAGATAGGTAGCCCAGTAGTGTGTGACAATGCATACTTATAACTGTAACTGCCAAAATAAGGCAACACTTTGCTAATCTGGGGGGGTTCAAACAGCCCTGGCTATTTGGCCATTGGAAAGGGGGGGGCTATCTATTGGTACCAGCCAAGGACATGGGCAGTATTGCACCCATTTAAAAATCTTGACCAATGTCCGGTATGAAAAAGTTGTTGTTTTATATACTGCATGGGGTAACACCGGAAGGAATATGACAGGATATGATGGAACTGGAGCTGAGAGACTTGTGAACCGGGATGAGAAATTAGGATTTAGGTTTTAGGCCAACGTCACTTCATTTAGCACACATTAGGGCTTCCCTCCACCAACACAGCAGAATCACTAAGAGGATGAAATCAAAGCCATGGCTCCCTTTTGATCTAGTTTGTACCAATGTAGATTATCTTGAAGATATGCACTTGATTAAAGAGGGAGTGAAAGTATCTGATTCGCAGGCGAGTCTCTTCAACGATGCAATTGAAATCCCCCCCCCCCTCAATATCAAGGGTCTAACGATGAAGACATGGTGTAAATCGTTAATGCATAAAATATATCGTTCAGCCTAAGATTAACTTCATAACTCCCATGAAACTTGATGGGAGTCCAGGGAAACGTTTTCAAAGTGAAATTTAAATGCAAGTAAACATGTTTGTTTTTGAGACGATGCGACTCTGAAGACAAACCAGCCGATTATGTTGTTTCATGCATTACATCTACTTTGATGATTTCAGCGGATTCTCTGCCTGAGCTCCATGTTTATACCTGAGCAGTTTCCAGGTCTCGGATAGCCTACACACACTTCCCACGCGTCTGCTAGTGGATCTGTTTTCCGTATTTGCAAGGTGATATGTATTGTCAAGAATCAATGATGTTCCACCACTGGAAGGGGCCAGTCCTTGTCAGGTACAGGCGATACCGAAGATTCTATAGCCCCACCAGACACTCAGGTCCTATGTTCCTCTTGTCCTCCCTGCTTCTTTTTAAAATAATTTATTTTCGACTTTTTCCCTATTTTGGTGGCTAATCCCCTTCCTCCCCCCCCACAACTACGGGACCAGCCGCTACCCCGGGGACTGGCAGTGACGATGGCGACGAACCACCTCATTCGCGATGGAACTCACATAGCCGTCGCCTGTGATTCCAACACACCCACAGGGAAGCTTTCTGTCCATGCAACGAGCTCGTGCCAGCTTCTCTCCTCCCTCCCCCCGCGGAGGACAGCCAATCGCTGCCCCCCAGCGGGACTCGCGGCCAGATCGAACCCCAGCCGCAGTGGGCAACCTGCACTCCGGGCAAGTGCCTTTACTGGTTGCGCCACCTGGAGGCCCGTCCTCTCTGCTTCTTAACAACATGAATATCAGGTGCTGTGTTACAGTAGAGAACATCCATTACCACTGTCCTGCACAGTAGGGCCACATCCCTTAATGAATGTTCACAAAATCCATCAAATTGGAATGTCTCAGCTTCAACGGTAGGGAGACCGAGCTTTCAGTATTAAGAACACGGAGCTGAGTATCTGGTGAGTCTATAGTGTCTTTAATTACAGCAGTGTGCCAGTGGTCGTTAAGAATACAGAGATGAGTATCTGAGTAGCAGTGTGTCCGTGGTTGTTAAGAATACGGAGCTGAGTATCCGGTGAGTCTATAGAATCTGTGGTGATACCAACATGCAGCAGAATCATGTGGCTCTTATTACGGAGCTTGTTGTCCCTATCCCAGAGGGGCCACATTAATGGCTTTTGAATATCCTACAACAGAGTCAGCGTGGCCTTTTGAATATATTTCCCAATATGACGGAAATGTCAGGGCCAAATTCATTTCTGAATGCGCCTTTTGTTTGTTCAGCGGGGGTCATATCATTCTTGGCTGCTCATGAAACAAGGAGTTGTTATCCACAGTGTGGAGTGTAAATGCCACTCTCTTTTCAGGGCTTAACGTGCGGTTCATCCCTTCCCTCCCTCGGTCCCGACACCGCACGGCGGCCAATCAGGACGGCGAACGCCTGACGGACTACGGAGGATCCAAACTCCGTCGACAATCTCTATGTGAAGCTCACGCAGAGCCGCTGCCTGCCATCGTAGAAAATGCCTGAATGGGCCGCCGTGAGGTTGCATGGAAAATTCTGCACCACGCTGCACGCTGTGTGTTTCCTTTCGCGGCTGGGGCATCATGCTCATTTGATTTCACAATCGCAGAGCTGTGGTGGAAAGCTGAATTATTCATGCGGGGGGGGAACAAAAAGGGCAGAACGTTTCAAGTCGAATGAAAATAAATGTTGCTTTTTGTTTTGACATCTGCAGTATAACACGTTTTCATCAAACAAAAGAGGGAAGAGTTGGATGGAATAAGCCAGCTCAAAAGAAAAGGGCTCTTCATATGTCAGTCAAGCACTGTTATTTATTAATTTTCCCTTTCACTCCCTGTCGTAATACAAACCTATCTTTTGCTAACATCCTAGTCCAGAGATGTGCCTCTAATTCACAGCTTTCAGGTTCTTGGATAGAAGTTAGGTTGTAATAATGCGCATACTTTGACCCTTTAGATACAAGTAACATTCCTGCAGATTACTGACAATTTGAAAATACACATACAGGTAACTTCCAAAATCCAAAATACGCAACAGCTGAGTAAATGAGGGATCCTTTAAATGGGTGCAGTACCGCAAGTGTCCATTGGGGGGCCTGGACCTCCCCTTTCCCTCCCCAACAGTATCCTCCCCAGGATATCAAAGTGTCGCCTTTATTTTGGCAGTTACCAATATTTAGGGGAAAAAAACAGTCGTTCATATGATTGGGTTTTTTTTTTTGGTTAGTAACATGTTTCGGTTCGTGTTCAAACTAGGAGGACCAGAGGTCCTGCATGGAGCGGCGAAGTTCTGCATCGTTGACCTGCGTCCCGCAACAATGAAAATGACCGCCATTACTTTGACGCGCACACACGCACACACTCACCGTTGAAGCTAACGCTGCGGATGTACTTGAGGAGCTTCTTCCCTCCAAGCTGATCCATCTCTGAGCAGATCCCGGAGAAGTCGGGGCAGAGGTCCTTCTGCATGTTGTGCAGCGCGTGGGCCATGGCGTACACCGCGTCGATCACAAACTGCACCTTCCCCTCCTGCTCGTATTTAGAATCCGTCCCAATTCGTTCCTGGCCTGGAGAGCGTTTGGGGTGGGGGGGGAATAAGAGGGAGAGAGTTAAGGCCAATTCATACTGTCCACTTCCACAAAGGGCCCACACGGAAACGATGGTGTGCGATTTGCGTCGTACGCGGCTGTCCACTTTGGAGCATTTCAAGGCCCACTCTTCCAGGTTTGCACCTCAGAGCCCTAGGCCACCTCACGTGCCTTAAAGTTGTGAACGGACATTACGATATCGCAGGAACGATTAAGAAGCATTACTGGTGTATATACAAGCTCAGGGTTCCCCAAATCCGGTCCCAGAGAGCCACAGGGTGTGCCGGTTTTCGTGCTTAATTGATCAAATAAAGTGGTTGATTACACAGTTAATTCACCTCACCTGGCTTTTTGGGTTCAAATTGGTTGCTGATTATAAGGTGAAAACAAAAACCAGTAGAACCTGCGACCCTCCAGGATGGGACTTGGGGAACTAATGAATTAGATGGGGATTAATTCGATGTATACACTGATGCCAGGTTCACTCGCAGATTAGACCACAGTGAAACACATAATAGAGGGACACGAGAACAGTCTTCAGATGTCCTTCATGAGCTTAACAAGAAATGTAGCTAACATCACGTAAATAAGTCCTTCCCAAACTGACTCCTGCTTCGGGGACCCCTGCTTATGCTGGTTTTTGTTCCGACCAATTGCAACCCTGAATTGTAATGAGCTGATAATTGTTGTTAATTAGCTTCTTTTTAACGTCTGTTGAGGGATGATTTCCTCTCTTATTTCAGAAATAGCTGTGCACGCCATGAAGAATAAATGTCCCATATTTACATCACAGGAATTTTAATCAGTCAGATCAACGAACCCCTTAATTTTATGCATTTATTAATTTTATGGCAAATGATTCCTTTAGAAAGAGGTTACATTTTTAATTGATTCAATTATAGACTAACAGGTGACATCAGTGGGGTCCTAATTGCTCAAAGTGCGGACACCTGGTCACTGAAACTAAAGCATTTATGGAGTTCAATAACATAGCAAATGGCAATGAGCCATACTTACATTGTGTTAATAAGTTCAAGGGAAAAAAAAACCATTTAAGAACTTAAACACATGTTTTCAAAGGCGTTAATTGATCAGGAGATTGTCTGTAACAAAAAACAGCATACACAGGGGTCCCCCAGGACCAGGATTGAGAACCACTCTTTTAAACCAGGGGTTCTCAATCCTCAATTCTCAATCTCCCCTCAATCCTCTGGGGGGGGTTGAATTATGTTTTAGAATTTTGTTTTCACCTGACAATCAGCAACCAATTTAGACCCAAGAAACCAGGTGAGGTGAGCTAACTGTGCAATAAACTGCTCGAATTGATCAATTTAAGTGCTGATAAACAACAAAAACCAGAAGACCCTGCGGCTCTCCAGGACCAGGGTTGAGAAACCCATTACTTTAAGGGAAAGACCTTGTTGCATAAGCATGTTAAATCCTATGGCATTTTATGAGAGACAGTTTGTGAAAACAGCAGTGGATTTTACAGTCACCATTATCAAAGTCAGGGGTGCACAGCTCCAGACCTGGAGAGTGTGTGTGCTGGTCTTTGTTCCAACCAATTACTCTGGCTCAATTTTCTAACCAGCTGTATACACCAATACTGGTTCACTCCAATATTGGACCACAGTAAAACATTTTCGCCAAGGCCACATCTGCAGTCTGCACCCGTAGCTCATGACCTCATCAAAAATGTCAGAGCAGATACATGATTGGGCTAATTAGATCATTAAGAACAAAAGTTGGCATGAAATCCCGAAATGGACCCGCCCGTTGTGCACCCCTGATCTATGCACATGTAAAATAGCTGAAAGAGCCTCTATCTTCAGGCCCCTATCAAACCTTTCATATGTATTACTTGCACTGTGTGTGCACAGCAAAGATGATATTAGCATTGATATTAGCTGCTATTGCTATGATGATTGAATAGGGTGAGGGAACGACACCAAAGCTTACCTGGCCTTCATTTAATTTCAATCTCAAGAGGTTGCATTTCCGATCCGCTTTCTATGGATCTACCCCTACATCCTGGCTACTCCATGAGAGTGATTGCTAGCGGTTTAGGATAGTCCTCGCAGGGCTTGAAACGGCTTCACATTTTTTTCCTGTGCTGATACTTAGCACAGCGTTGCACTGAAGTACAGAGTACTAGGGAATCGTAACCTGTCCTTGCCTAAGCAGTGCAACACAAGTGCAACACATCGCAAAGGCCTGTTCTAATGTTGCCCAGCACGAACGCTTATTCAAGAACACCATTTCTCCTCTTACTTTAGACAAACAAATCAACACAAGAAAGTCTTGACATTACATATTCATAAAAAGTGATCGAAATCAATATATCTCTTTCTTCCGCCTGGAGGCCAATATTATGCAAAGGAGCTGAACATCAATTTATTATTTAGCTTTTCTCTGTCATCCTATTTCTTCCCAGAACGAAATTGGATTTTACAATAGGTTTAAGACTGCCATTATCATTATAATTATTAAGTCAAATACTTTATATATGTGTGTGTGTGTGTGTTCATGCATTTTTCATATAATCCCACATTATTTGCACACGTGTTTCTCTTCCTGATCACTCAGTGCCTTACTGAGGCTTTTGATATAGATTCTGCCGAACTACCCGTTGACGTTAATATTTAAGTTTTCACACATAAAGAAACAGAAAAAAAACAACAACAAAAAACACCCCCACCACTTTAACTTGTCGACAGAGATTTAAATTCGTGGATTCTCCCAGAATCCATAGAGCCATGGTCAAGCACCATTCCGACGATAAGGGAAGTGTCCTTTCTCTCTCAACGGACATGTTCTATCCTCTCCCATCAACATTGCTCACTCTGGTGGCAGATAGCATAGAGGTCTAACGCACCACACTTTGGCTGGTCCAGTGTGGTGTGCGCTGCTTGTCAGGGACGCAGTTCGAAACCCGCGTCTCTACCAGACCGGCCCTAGTCGTCAACCCCGATCGGGGGCGGTATTTGCCTGTCCACCCCAGGGGAAGGGGGGAGGGTGTGCCGGCTCGGGTCCGCTGTGAAGCACGGAAAAGGAGTCTCCAGAACATGGGTGGGCGAATTCCGTCTCGAAGGAGGCGGAGGTTGCTGCCCATGGAGAATTAGCTTGCCTCGTAGAGACTAGTGACGGACCTGTGTGGGGAGGGTAAAATCAAAATAAATAGAGGGTGTAATTGGCTAACAAATTGGTAGAAAAACTGGAAAAAATCTGAACAAATTTTTAAGAAAGAACATTTCTCACTCTGAAAAGCCTTCCAGATTTCCTCCGAGGCACTTTCTTACGTTCGCCATACGTCACTCATATTTCCTTTAGCGTGCTCTGGCATGGTTACTCACGCCTTTTTTTTCATTTCTAAGATAAAGTGCCTGCATCTGGGATATGGGAAAGGGAGGTTAACTCCCCCGTTATGACTCAGCGACGGTGGGTGGCAAGCGCTCGGTCACGATGACGGGAAGTTGTCTTTAAGGTAAACCCCTGGACTCGTCGGTGGACTGACCTTGCCGGAGTTGACAATTCTGTAAATAAACTTTATGACTGAGAGGCTCCAGGGAACTGACTGTGCTGCACACTGAAGTCAGGGAAATCACTCCCGCATAAAACAGACACGCAAGTTTCTTCTCAGGTAACTTTGGCTATAAACTCTGCTAATCTCTGTGTACTCTCAGAGAAATAAATGTGCCACGTTGTACCTATTAAAGTACATGCTTGTCATGTAGCAGCACCCCTGTAGGGTACTGAATTGTATCTTTAGTCAGAAGAACATAATTGTACCCTTGCGAGAAAAAGAGCGCTGCTTGCAGTACAAGCCTCGGTTTCATTCCAGTATGGCTGCCAGCGTGAATAAGGATTCATTACCCTACCTTGGTGCATATCTGTACCTTTCCTCAATTTGTACTTTTCCCAGTGAAAAAGTTACAAAAACCGTACCGTGAAGGATCTTATATGCACCTTTGAAGGTACAACGAACACATTTGTACCCTGAGGAACAAAAGTGTACCCTAATTGTACCTTTATTTTCGAGAGCGTGGCATCAAAAACAGAACAAGCCATCCCTTGTGCAGAGGTTTAGAGGGGAGATATTATGATGTTGCGAAGTAACCTTGTGAACGTTGCGTTTATCTGGTCCGTATTCCCTTCTGTTTCCTTCTTACATTCACAGATTATAGTTCTGTCAGACTAGAACATCTGCTTCTCTTTTCACTCTCCGGCGCATTTTATGCCTTTTCATACGTAGGTCATGTAAGCTTTGCAATTGTGTAGCCTCCGTGGTCCACATACAGTGTGGGAGGACTGTATCCTTCTACTTGCTCTTGGTACGGTATTTGTTATGCTGGCATCTTTCCGCGCGCAGATCTTTTACTTAAGAACATTGCCTTTGACATTTTTATCTTCCGAGAGAAAGCCGAGGAGGAGGAGACATTTTATTGACTCGCCGAACATTGCATCGACAAACTCAGGTCTAGACAGGTCTCTTATCTCTGTTGTTTGCGCGCACACCCACAAAGACGCACCTTTTCTGCATATCCACCTATTGGCGGCCCGAAGAAGCAGCCGCAAAGTTTCATTTTGACACAGTGCCCTGGCTGCTCAAAGAAGGGGAAAGAAAAGTTCAGTCGGCTCGATCACGATTCCCTGAATTGCCGCAGGAAATTTCCGAGCAAAATATAGAAAGAGATTAAATTGTTCCTAGAGAGGAACCCCAAGAGTATAGAGTAATCATTAAATACTAAATTAAATACTTCTGCAGGTTGTTGTTATTTAGCATCCAAAGGCCCTCGTAAGGTAGAAGAACATCTATTGTGAAAGGCAGTTGGTTTTACAGAACCCGCTGCTATTTCATCACTCGCAACTTCATTAGCTTTTCAGAATTGGGATGAGATTTGATTCGGACATTACTTTGCTCTAATATGTTCGATAATGTCCTCTATATTTATAAAAGCGTGGCCCTTCCCCAACATGTTTCCAGCATTGACGTTGAGGTGTATATTCATGTCAGTTACGTTATGTATGGGAATCAAAATACAGCTCAAATGAAAACTACTGGCATCAAATAATACTGCTCCTGTCAGAGCTATTTTCAGACTGAAGAGTCTTTGGATCTGTGTATATTACATTGCAAGCATTCAGCAGAAGCTATTATCCAGAGCGACTTACACAGTTTACACACAATCCGCAGCTGGATATTTACTTAAGCAATTCAGGTACCTTGTCCAAGAGTACAATGACAGTGGCCCACCTGGGAATCGAACCTGCAACCTTTGCATTTTAAGCCCAGTTCCCGAACCATTATGCTATACCGCCTATAATGTGTAGCTCATCTCATGATGTAACAATGCCTCGAAATCTTCGTGCTGTATGAATAAGGCTGCCAGCATTATTCTACTTCTATTAAAATATGACCCCCGTGAAATAAAATTAAATAATTTCCTCTGAAGATACACAAATACACTTTCATTTACATTCTCCATTTTAGGCATTTAGCAGATGCTCTTATCCAGAGTGACTCACAATAAGTGCATTGAAATAAATTTGTTTCAGATTTGTTTCCTGTTCCCAATTTGGTAGCCAATTATACCCTCTATTTCTTTCGATTTGCCCATGCCGCCCGTCACTACGGAGCAAGCTAATTCCCAGAGGCCAACAACAATCCGCCTCCTCTGCGACAGAACTCGCCCACCTACTTTCCGGAGACACCCTTCATGCTTCTTGGCTTGCTTCTTCATGCTTCTTGTGCCGGCTCACCCTCCCCCCCTGGGGCAGACAGCTAATCAAGTCAGGTTTTGAACTATGGCTGCAGTAGGCAACTTGCATTCCAGGCGAATGCTTTAACCATTACGCTACCCAAGGCCCCAGTGCATTTAAAATGGCAAGAATTATCACTGCTAGAGCATTTAGCACATAATACTTAAAGATTTTTTTCAATCTTTGCAATCTTTCTTGCTGAAATGTTTGTATAGTTAAAAGCAGAACATTACACTAAATGATGAGTATAATTATGATGGTTGTCTTGGAACAGTATTGATTATTTTTCCACTTGTTGTTCTTTAATGGTGTTGCTCAGAAAGGAATCAAATAGTAGTTCTGAGCGTGATCTTAAGCAACCCCACCCCCGACCCCCCATCAATTCTATGAATTTATGTTCGACCAAAGCTCATTTCGCTCTTCAAAGCATTCTTAACCACAAAACAAATAATTTAGGAAGTGCACCGTGTATGGACAATTATGAGCTTTTGACTGAATCGAATGAGCATGTTGTGTTCGGCAAATTTCTCAACAGACTGCGATCAAACGGGAACAGGCAAAAGTGCCATCCCTGTTGCCTCTGTGGGTCTACGTTGTTTCCTCCTCCCCCTCTCTCTCTCTCGCTCTCTCTCTCTCTCTCTGTCTCTGAATCTTACAGGAGGAAATAATCTACTGTTCCTTCTCCACTCTCTTCCTGAAGAGCACTGATAAACATCATCAGGTTATGCACACTGAATGAGTGAACCTCCAATCCTGACATTTAAAATAAAAATTAAATAAAACCCCCACTGCTCTTAGTCATTGAAATGGAGATTCAATTTATATCCTGGTACCTATAAACTGACTACAGTAGATCAACTTCCACCAGAAGGTGTGGGATGGGATAATATTTCTAAGCGCATCCGTTTTGAAATCCCACGATTCGTTAATCTGCCAGTGGGCACAACACTGGAACGGATCGTCAGAGAGACACAACAGTGCAGCGTGTAGAGATAACTAAAGAGATAAAGGAAACACCAACATAAGGTGTCTTAATAGGGTGTTGGGCCACCACGGGCTGCCAGAACAGCTTCAATGAGCCTTGGCATAGATTCTACATGATTTTGGAACTTTGTTGGAGGGATGCAACACCATTCTTCCACGAGAAATTCCATAGTTTGGTGTTTTGTTGATGGTGGTCTCCGGCATCGCTCCAGAATCTCCCATAAGTGTTCAATTGGGTTGGGATCTGGTGACTGAGACGGCCATGTCATATGGTTTACACTTGTGCCCTGTGGATGGGGGGGCATGGTCCTCCTGGAAGTGACCACTCCCCTCAGGATAGAAATGCTTCGCCATAGGATGAAGGTGATCACTCAGAATGGCTTTGTATTTATTGGTGTTTACCTTGCCCTATAAGGGGTTGAGTGGACCTAAACCATGCCAGGAAAATGTACCCCACACCATAACAGTAACAGTAATCATAATACTGTTAACAGTAACAGTAACTGAAAAGTGAGGAATTACTGAGGGGGAAAAAAAGTTGTTTGCTTTTGCTGGAGTGCAAACACCTTTGGGCCTACTTATCAAAAAAGGAATCTGCAGCAGCTTGCGCAGTATTTTAGGTATTGCTGGTCTTTTGGGCGATACACCAAAGCAAACCACACCAAAATCATAAAGTCAGAACTCATCCTGTGGGGGAACGATTATGAGAAGCAGAATATGTGATCATTGATTTGTCCCTTCCATTGTCACTACATTGCTGAAGAGATAGATGGCTTGCTGAAGATAACTTTCAGTTTAATCACAAATTGTCTTTGATCAACATAAGCTAGCGTTCAAACAACATTACTCAGCCGCGATTATCTAGCTCGCTACACATGTTCTCAAAAAGACAGGCAATAGAGCAGACTGTGAGAGAGTCGTTTCAGTTCTGCCAAAATTATAAATCTGTTACAAAGGGACGGGCCACACATTGCTCAAATGTAAACTTGAGTTATTAGTTCATAAATCCTTAAAAATAATTTAAAGAATTTGTTTCTGATTTTATCCCATTTGTTTCAGATTTTATCCAATTTTCTTCCAAATTAGTAGCCGATTGCACCCTCTCTTTTTCATGTAATTCCCCCCCTCGTATTGTGAGTTTGCTGTCGTAGCCCTGCGACCGGCAGTGACAAGTATCGTCTCCTCCTAGACGGCACTCGCCAAGCCATTGACCGTAACACTCCTATACACAGTGAACTCATTTCAATTTCCGCCCCCTAGTGGCGCTCCCAGCCAAAGCCAACTCTGGCGCGGCCGGTGGAATCGAACCCCGGTCGCAGTGGTTGAATGTTGTAACCACTAGGCCACCCGGGAGGCCCCCATAAATCTTTTTTTTAAATAAAAAACAATTAAGCACTCAATGTTTTGGCATCTCATGAATGTTGGCTAAGGCTCGTTGGTTGCTGGTTCCAGGCTCACAAATCGGCATTATCATTCACAGTGAACCGCTGCCTCTTGTGACGGTCTACTTGAGAACACAATGAAATCCAGTTTAGGCCCCCTGCCAAAGTCGGATTCGTGTAAAACATGTTAAACAGCTGCTATTAAAACAAAATGTGGAACTGTTCTACTTTTTTTTCTTTCATTCATGCATATTAATATAACAGCAGGCTCAGAAATGATTTAAACATTAGAAAGAGTTCTGAAGAATGCTGTGGGCTACTGCACACTTAACATCAGGTCCCTACCAACACAAGTATTATCGCGTTGGTTTGTCTTTTTATTTTTATTTTTTTTCATCTCTATTTTTACTCCAAATTAGAATTCTCAGATGTGTCTGTGTTCCTGCTCCTCTTTCAATTTGGAAGAGCGTGGACAAATGCGTGCTCCTTCAAAACGCAGGAGTTCAATCCGCTGCTTTGTTCTTCACTTCGCCCTGCGCCAGTTAAGCTCACACAGATGCTGAAGGCCCGGAAACAGACCCGACCCAGAGAGACTGGACATGGAAGAGACAGTACATGCCGAATCAGGAGAAACAGCTACAGAGAAAAGCCAAAACAAAAGTAGACAAGCGTGGCACGCCAACCGTGACGTTAGTGCTTGTTTTATTTCATCGTGAGACGTTGGGTATTTCAATGCCTTATATCCTAGTAAGGAATTTAAGGCAGTGTTACACTTTGAGTTTGACAGCCGCTACAAAAATATTGTGTAAGAAGAACAAAAAGGATATTTTTTTGTCGTTAAAAGCTTCTTCAGCCTGGCGGATGGCCCGGCGGTCTAGTGCACCGCGCTTTGGAGCGGTGTGCGCTGCCCATCAGAGACGCGGATCGAAACCCGCGTTTCTACCAGACCGGCCCTGGTCATCAGCCCCGATCGGAGGCGGCATTTGGCTGTCCGCCTCCAGGGGAGGGGGGAGGGAGAGCCGGCACGGGTCCGCCGAGGAGAAGGTTAATGGAGTCCGTGGAAGATCTCCGTCTCGAAAGAAGGCGGGGAAATATGTCCAGGAATACGAATCTCGTTCCCGGAGGACGGGCGGCGGACTCGTGAGGGTGGGGAATTGAAAAATAAAATAGAGGGTATAATTGGCTACCAAAATTGGGAGAAAAACGGGGGAAAAATCAGAAATAAATTTAAGAAAGAAAGAAAAGCTTCTTCAGAGAGGCGGTTTATCATTGAAAAAAATCGAACATATTTTAGTAAAAAAATAAATAAAGTAAAAAAATAATAATAAAAAAATAATAATAATCAAAGTGGAAATTAGGCTTGGCAGCAATTAATTCCCTCTGAGTCCATCATGACTCCCCTCATCCTCCCTTGACTTTGATCAGAACGGCTGCCTTCCGCTTCCCTCATTCGCTTCTTTCAGCTTTCCGAACGTAAAGCAAGCGTCCACAGGGGCAGCACTCACGTTCCTGCCTCTCAATTAGCCTGGAGCGATTCGCGGCACCGCTGACAATGACTTCATCGGGGCCTTGCTTTTTATTTATCTATCGACTAATTGACACCACCGAGGGTGGTGGGAAGGGAGTGTGTTGAGCGAGAACACTCTGTGAAACATTCTATTAACCAATAGGGACGAGGCGGGCTCCTGCTCTCCGCGATGCATCGGGAAACGCCTGTCAGACTCTTTAGCTTCGCCTCCTCTTATTTCTCCACTTGTCAATGGAGATGGAAATGCTCTGCGCGCCTGCGAGACAAAGATAGATGCGGCGTGTAATCATGATCAATACGTGAGAGCGGGAAGATTGGCGGGAGCGGAGTGGGGTCAAAGGCAGAAGATCTGACGAGTTTTCCCCTTTCCCTCTTCTCTTCCAAGAGCAACCCCCGCGACCCCCAGCCCCACATAACACCTACGAGAGAACACTTGAATGGTGCGTAAATGCTCCGCCTTCGACGCCTGACATTTAACAGATAGAGATCACACATTACCCATCGGAGCATGATGGCACACAGGCGTGTTTAACCTCTTGACGCCTATTCTCACTCGCTTTTGAGAGCCCAGCTCAGGGCTGCTTTTTTTTTTGGAGGGGGGGTTTCCACATCTTTTCCCAGGTCCTTCCGAAGGTCGAGAAAGGATGAGAGCCACGCGACACAAAACTGAAACTGTAATAGTCTTCAGACTGGAAACACTAGCACAACAGATTCAGAGTCATTTTGAACAGCTCATAAGTTTTAAGCATCACACAGGTTCCCCAAATAATTATTTCCATCAGTAATCAGGTTGAAGTAGTTAAACTACATGTGGTCAGAAATGTAATTTTAATTTTAATTTATATATATATATTATATGCTGGCAGCTGATGTCAATTTGGGGAGCTATATAAAGGACTGTTTTATGTCACATTGGGAAGGGAGTAGGTTTGTGTATTAGAGTAGTGGGAGAGTAAAAGAGAATTGTTTTGTATTGCTCTTTGTGTTTGACTTGGATTGTTTTGAGGACCCCGTTTTGTGTACCGACTATTGGATTGTTTTGTTTGATATACTGCCTCCTCCGGATTATTTAACTACCTGCGCCCTCTGAAAAGGTAATTGAGTGTCACCCCACCCCAAGGGACACTACAATATACAGTATATACACACATACAGTATGTGTATATTATGTAACTAGATATGAATGCAGATTAAGAAATGGCTTTGTAAATCAGGGCCCGTATTCACAAAGAATTGTAAGGGTAAAAGTTGGTCCTAACTGCGCAATTTAGGAGCAAGTCCCAAAAATAATGGGCGTGTCACTCATAAATTGAAGAGTCCTACATTTTTGGGATAAGAGTATTTCACAAAGGGTTTGAGAGCTAAAAACAGCTCCTAAGTCCAGGAGAAGTTAAAAGCAGCCAAGAGGACTTCTAAGTCGCTAAAGACCTACTCACGGCGATCCGAAAATCTGCTGCGGCCGGCAATCGTTGTCGCAATCGCGTCAACACTGGAGATATTGAATGATACAGAGCTCATAAAAAGGTACCGCCTCAATCGCGAGGGTATTATATATATAATATTATATACATTATATATAGATACCCTCTGATTGTTCACAAGATGCAGACATGTAACCAATTGACTAGTCAGTATTCTTGGTTTCATGTTAAATCAGTGACACGTAGCCTACATTTGTATTTTATAATTTTTATTAGAATATAATAGGGGTGCATCGGATCATTTTTCGGATCAGCAAAAAAAAAAATAACGGGACCAAAGGCGTGTTTCGAATGAATGATAATTTCAGTTTTTCAATGTGAGTTATTTCACGAAATCTTTATTCGAAAATTTCACAAAATACATTTTTAGATTCAGTACGCCTTAGGCGATGTAACTAGGGTGGTCTTATGCCTGAATTAATTTAATAAAAAATAAAAGATCGCTAATGTTTCAATTCTATTTAATTCGAAAGCATTTAGTTTCTAAAAACATGCCTCCCAGAAAGGCATTTAGTATGAAAAACAAAGCAAACCAAAACATACATGGTTGTCTATCTCTTCACTGTAACTCTGCATCGAGATTTAGGGAATTGTTACTGTAAAAACAGCGGCAGAAAAACTATTTCTCTATGATGACCCATCCCCTATATCAGCCAATCACTGTGGGAATTCTGAGTAAGCTCGTTCATGAGAAACAACGTCATCCCTAGCAACGACATCAACCCCGCCCTCACTCTTAGCTAGGAATTCCTTAGTATGAGTTTGTCTTTGGAGCTTTGTGAATAGGTTTTAAGGTGGGACTCCTAACTAAAAGGTTTTAGTGCGATTTAGAAGTACTCCTAGTGGTAAGATAAAATGCTTTGTGAATACGGGCCCTGGTCTACATTTCAAAAAGGGGATTTCTTTGTAAGCAGCCACTGTTTAAGTGAATGATGTCACACTATTTTATTCTCACATCAAAAGTCTAAATGATGTCCCACAACATACAAAATTATATTTATGCCCAAAAATATCTCCATATATTGGGAAAGACATACCACCCTCCAAAGCTACAGTAATAGTTTTCATTGTTATGAGAAAGACAACTAGAGTTTGTATCGAATGTAAAATCAAATTTCAAGAATATACATATGCCTCTGTCTTGCACAAATAAAAAACTATGACAATAATGCAAAATGAGAGGGGAAAAAAACATTTTGTACAGTTTTTGACTTTAATTAAAGCATTGTGCAGGGTTTAAAAACATAATACACCTTAACACTACTCTAGATTTCCTCTTCAAATTCCACGGTTCAACAGAAGCTGCATGAATTGTTCTGCTCCCGTTTCTCACGTGTTTTTTTAATTTATTTACAGAAACGGCATAGCGGCATTTAAAACTGAATCACAGCTGAGCTGTAACAAAAAAATATATATAAAAATAAAGGCTTTCTCTAAATATTTATACAGCTACCAAAGATGCATCAAATTTGCTTTACTAGCCTGGAGAGATTATGTTGGACTGAATCTCAATAAGCCAATAACGATGAAGGGACAGCCAACAGAATGTCTCTTCATTTTTGGCCTTTTGCACAAGACCCGGCAAAATCCCCAGCACGTCTCTCCGTCTCCCTCTCTCCCCCTCTGTACAAACATTCACAAAGGTAAAGGGTAGAGGGACAGATTTTTAAATATGCTTCCAAAATAAACCCGTTCGGGGGGGAAAGGAGCTGTGGCGCAGTGCTCGGAGAGAGAAGGAGGAAAACGGGAGGAAGACGAGGGAGGGAGGGAGGGTGGGGTGGGGGGGGAGCTCGGACTGTTGCGGGTGGGGAGCGAGAGGCACAGCGGTGGGGAACGAGGGAATCCTATCAATACTCTTTCATTACGTCTCGTTAGGAATGGCCGCTCCGGCAAACGAGCCAAGCAGATAATAGCCTAAATGGAAGAGGGTGTAGATAGACTGTAATAAACAGCCATCAATCCCCTTCCATCAACCCCCCAAACCTTCCCCTCAGCACAGTCTAATTGCCTAGTTGGATCTAAAAATGCTCCGCAACACCCCCCTCGCTACCATCCCTCTCATGCAACCTGTCTGACCCCCCCATCACCCAGAATCGTGATTTTGTCCCAGGGGCATCAGCTTGAGCCTCTCTTGTTGTACTCTGTTCCTTGATGTGTGCAAATTGGCCGCTCGGTGACAGCATCTGAAGGCAGAGGAGCTGCCCTACATCTTCCGTCTGTATAGCCAGCGTCAGTGTCACCTGCCTCCGACGGCATTTGTTGTTCCAAATGTGCAGCCTAAATTAACCGTCATTAACCTTGCGCTTCTTTAACCTCGCGTTCGCGGCGTAAAGGGGAACGCACCGGGGGGAAGCTTCGCCTCATTGGCTGTGCCAGTCAAATGAATGACACCTTTTCGACGGCCACCGGTTTTCAACGTGGTTTGCATAAAGGTTTCCGCGTCGCTTTGAACTTGAACAAAATGTCATGTGCGTCAAACATGACATGAATGAAATTCTGAAATATCTTAGCATCTTTTGATTCTTGTATTGGATGAAACAAATACACAAATAATGATCAAATATTCCATATCTAATAATAATTGAAGGGCGGCACGGTGGTGCACAGCAAGAAGGTCCCGGGTTCTCGGGCTGGGGCCTTTCTGTGTGGAGTTTGCATGTTCTCCCCGTGTCCACGTGGGTTTCCTCCGGGTACTCCGGTTTCCTCCCACAGTCCAAAGACATGCACGTTAGCCTAACTGGAGAGTCTAAATTGCCCGTAGGTATGAGTGTGTGAGTGAATGGTGTGTGTGCCCTGCGATGGATTGGCATCGGTGTATTCCTGCCTCTCGCCCAATGCACGCTTTGATAGGCTCCAGCCCCCCCGCAACCCTGACCAGGAATAAGCAGGTTAGATAATGAATGAATGAATGAATGAATAATAATTGATGTGATGATACTGTATCGCATATGGTAATTTGCTCAAAAAAATAAAGAATGTGGTGGCAAAAAAATAAAATAATAATAATGCAAGGTGTCTAATCGTTCCCACATCACATTCGAAGACAAAATAATGATAGAAACATACTCTGATATCAACTGACTTCATCACTTTCAGAAGCATTTTGCTAGATTAAAAGTGACACGGAGTAATATAGGCAGAGGGGATATGGATATGGTAATACTTATTTGGTGATTTACAGTAAATGCTTTCTGTACCCTGGGAAATTGGGGTTAGGGAGTGAGTGAATCATCGTGAAACACAGAGGAGGAGGTTGCGCTCTGCATTCTAGACACAGGAGATAAGGGAAGGCGCTTCGGCGTGAGTCGTGACAGAGCAGAGACTCGCCTGAAAGTCAAATCGCAATGCAGAGCTACATTCCTTTGGTTATATACAAGTAACTGCCAAAATAAGGGTAACACTTGAGCAAATGAGGGATCCTTTAAATGGGTGCAGTACCGCGAGTGTCCGTCGGGGGGTCCAACAAGCCCCCTCCCGCCCCGCCCGACTGGGAGTCTCCTAGCCTGGCCCAGGGCTGTTTGAGTGCCCCCCAAGGTTACCAAAGTGTTGTCTTTATTTTGGAAGTCACCTGTAATATATGGTCAGGTAGCGATGTCTGAATGCATAGTTACACTATTTGTGGAAGAATTTGTCTCCTTCTCGCTGGCCTTGCAAGAGGAACTGTAAATGAGGCACAGATTGAGCGCACACGTAAAACATAGCTTGACTTTGTCTATGCTTTTAAGTTCAGTTTATTTCATACCAAAGGATGATGGATAGCCACAACAACATTTCGGCCAGGCCTTTCTCATCGGAAGCTTGAGCTACACCGCTGTGCCTCCAATCTGCAGCCCCGGCTCGTCCCATCACCCCTTCCTGGAAGGGTCCCTCATCCCGCCCGCGTCTCAGTGGTGGAACGAGCTCCCCACCACAGTCGGGACAGCCAAGTCCCTATTCTGCCGCAGGCTAGAAACCCATCTCTTCAAACTGCATCTTGGCTCAAAGTAGCCATTCCCTCAAACTCCCTCCCCTCCCTCACAGTCCCCTTGGGCCTACTACGGGCACTTAACGCTATGTGATAAGTTACATAATGACACATACTTCCGGCCGTGTAGTATCTCGGAATTGTTCATTCTCGTTGCCTAACCTCTTTTGCATGCACTTTTGTAAGATTCTTTAGATACGATCGTCTGCTAAATACCTAAACATGAATGTAACATTGGTGGTTTAGCAAATTCATCGTTATCATTTATACAGCTTTAAGGGAGGCTATGAATACCATTGCTTTGCAGTTGTTTTGATCAGAGGGTGCATTAGAATAAATGTAAGACTGATTATGCTGAGACAAAACAAAGTTGCTTCAAATTGTGAATTAAGTTTCATAAGTTTAACCGAAGGGTACTTTAAAATTACTGTTTGTATTAAAGTACAAATGCACGCTTTGGTCAGCACTTAGTCTTGGACATTTTATTTTGGTTACTTAATCAGACCCAGGCTTCTTAGCGGAACAGCCCTGGGGATCTTTCGATTTCGGAAGGAGCCAGTGAAATTGTGATGCACAACCATTTTACAGTTTCTTAATTTAGTGCAGGGTTCATACACCTTTTAAGCAAAGATAATCCCCTCAACTTTTTTTCCAGAAGTTTCCCAAAGCATCTTTCCCATGAGCCAAGCATATGTATATACACCTGATAAAATGTAATACTCAGCCCAGGCCTGGCGAGAGGAATGATTTGAAGTTCCAGTACCATTAATCGGGTCAGCTGTACATTTCGGATCAAAGAAAATAGATGACTATGGTTTTTTTTTTTTTTATCACAGTGAGCTGAATAACGTTCTATGTACGTGAGAATAATTCCATGTACACTACCGTTTTAGAACACCCCCATTTTTCAGGTTTTACTGAAATTTAAGCAGTTCAAGTCCAGTGAATAACCTGAAATGGTACAAAGGTAAGCGGTAAACTGCCAGAGATTAAATTTTTTTTTTTTTAATTAAAAAAAGTTTAGGTTACCAAAAACAGATTTTTTTCGTTGGCAGTGAGTAGTTTCCTACACCATCAAAAGGCACTTCGAAACTGGAGGAAACTCTGACAGGAAGAGGTTTGGCAAAGCCACGACAAAATCAGAAGACAAGTTTCTGAGAGTCAACAACTTGCGTGATAGGCGGCTCACAGGACAACAGCTTCAAGCACAGCTTAACACTGGTCGAAGTAAGGAAGTCTCAGTTTCAACTGTGAAGAGAAGACTGCGAGCTGCAGGTTTGACAGGTCGAGTAGCAGTAAGAAAGCCAGTTCTAAGATGGCAAAATAAGAAAAATAGGCTTTCCTGGGCCATGAAGCACTGCCAGTGAACGACTGAAGACTGGAAGAAAGTCTTATGGACCGATGAATCAAAATCTGAAATCTTTAAATTTTGAAGGGTTTTTGTAGGCCGTCGAGTAGGCGAAAGGATGGTTCCTCAGTGTGTGACACAAACTGTCAAACATGGAGGAGGAAGTGTGATGGTCAGGGGCTCTTTTGCTGGATCCAGAGTCGGTGACTTGCACAGAGTGACTGTTAACCCACGTTAACCCATTGCTTGTTCCCTGAAAAGGGCCTTTTTTATAACTCTGAAATGTACATTATTTTTCTGTTTGTGGTAAACTAAACTTTTTTTTGAACCTCTTAGAATGGTCTATATGTGGCTGTGTCTGCATCGATCCATTTTATAAAAGCGATGCGGTACCATGTTGTACCTATGAAAGTACAAATGCTCGTCACTGTAGCAGTACCCTGTAGGGTACTGAATTGTACAATTAGTCAGAAGAACACAATTGTAAGCTTGTGAGAAAAAGAATGTTGCTTGCAGTACAAGCCTCATTTTCATTCCATTATGGCCACCAGTGTGAATAAGGGTTCATTACCCTACCTTGGTACATATCTGTAGCTTTCCTCAATTTGTACCTTTTTCACTGAGAAGAGGTGCTAAACCGTATCATGAAGGAACGTATGTACCTTTGAAGGTACAATGAACACGTGTACCCTGAGGAACAAAAGTACACCCTAATTGTATCTTTATTTTGTGCCCATTTGAGCTGATCCTGAATAGATGCAGTCTGTGCCCATCTCCCCTGATAGTGTATTAAAATAAATAAATAAGGCAAAACTGGAAGAGTTAGATAAGCACATACAAAAAGCGCAAGGCACACTGATGGGAAGGTTTGTTAGTAGTCTTTATCGATCAGGCACATCCATTAGGGACATTAAAAGACTGGAGTCGTAGAGAGACACACAGCTTTCTGTTTTACAGGGCTTCTCAGTGAGACAGATTCTTTTCTTTTCTTTTTTACAAACTTCTCTGTGAGTGTGCCTTGGAGTTTGTTTGTTTTTTGGATGTGCTAAGCTAAGCCTTCCAGTTTTGTATTGGATTTTGATATATGAGCCTTGTATCCAGACGGCACCTTCGTCTACGGCAGGGGGTGGACAACATCGTTCCTGGAGGGCTGGCGTGTATGCAGGTTTTTCGTTTCCGCTTATCGCCCTGGCTCAGTTGAGATCATTTGCCATATGCATGCCAACATCGATTCGCTCATAGATTGGACAACAGTAAAACAATGTCAGCTCATGTAAATGATGAGGCTAATTAATAATCAAGAGCAGAAGTTGGCATGAAACCTGGAATCGGATACGGCCCTATGGGAACAAGCTTCCCCACCTCTGTGTGCTTAATCCACCTTTTTAATACATTTTTTTAAAAAGAGCATGCATGCTAATTTCCTACTTCTATGATCGACATATAAAGTCCTGGTCAACCCTCAAACCACTTGTGAAATCGACAACTAATGGCAAATTACACCAAAACTACCAAATTATTTAACTATTATCACGCGATGCTAATGCAAGTGGTTCAGGTGGTGTCGGAAGGCACCGAGTTCTTTATACATGGTCCCAACACAATGAACCAGGCAACGGCTTGTTAACAGTTTGAATTCCAAATAAATATTGTCGCAGAAGCTGTCAAGACACAGATTTTCAACATGCACTGCTAAAACACAAAGGGAAGTAAAACATCTATTGGAGCAACTGTACATTTGCAGGGCTTGTGCTTAGGATTCTCCTGCACAAACACAAAGTGCATTGTATGGTTTTACAGTTAAATGGACCTCTTCAAGATAACCTCTAAAGTCCAGCTCAGATCAAAACTGCGAGAGCGAAGACGAGACAAGGCCGACGAGTTCAAAATAAATCCTAAAATGGCTCTGAGTAAAGGCAGTCTACGGTCCACATTGCGCAGCGAATCTAAGAGACGACGGAAGCCGTGGTACAGTGGGCGTTTCGAAAAAACTCAGCTTTGGTGTGTCAGCTCAGACCAAACAAAATTCCGAGTAAAAAAAAGTTCTAAAACCATCTCGTTGGCGGATGACTTCTCGATCTGAACCGGCCTTAAGAAACCTTGCGCCCCACACATGACTCTCCCCACTACTTCTACAACATATTTTACTGCGGGCACTTATTGTCTGGGAAAGCGTTTGACCTAAACTTGTTTATTTGCGTTGGATTGCGAAGATGAGAGCAGAACAGCTGCTTCGGCATCACCCCCTGCTCTTGAGTGTTTCTTTTGTTCCTCCCACGCTGACTCAGGCTCAGAGCACATTAGGAGGACAATGAATCTGCTTGTCTGTCCAGCCTGGCCTTGCACTGTTAAATATTGGTGTTTAATCTTGAGGAATCACTAGTGGGGGCCGTGCCACGGCCGTATGCACTGAACACTGAGGGCCCACATGACATTCACTTCTCAGTGGGCATGCTTCCTCAGGGTGAGGAGGTTTAGTAGGGTTCAAAACCTCAAAATACTCTTGTTGAACATTCCTCAAATGTCACAGTTCTGCAAAACGGAGCCAATCTAATATCCTCTCTAGATCCCCTCCTCTGTCTCTCTCTCTGTATCTCTCTCCCTCTGTATCTCTCTCCCCCTCTCTCTACCTTTCTCTCCTCCTGTCTGTCTTTCTCTCTCTCTCTCTCTCTCTCTCTCTCTGTAAATAGCACTTATTGAGGTATTCTTTTCTACAAGTATATATTTCCTGTGCTCTATTGGCCTTTGTGCCTGTCTCTTGGGATGCAATTCCCCAGTTAGGGGGTCTGAATGTGGGTTTGGTGACTTCCCTTTGTTATCCTCATAAATATGAAATATGAAGAAATAACAGTGCAGAGATGTGTGACAGCATCCGATGTAAATTCAATTAGAAAAACTGTGCACAACTGTTCAGCCGTTTCACCGCCCTCGTAAGAATTTCTGCCCCCGTACCATATGTTTTATAATAAGAAAATAATAACCGTAACAAATACAGTACTGCCTAATCCAGGCATTTTAAAATGTTAAAATTAAAGTCCCTACATGGTACAATGTGAAGTCCCTAATATAAATAAGATATATTTCATAGCAAAATATTGAATATATTAATGCCATTGCACATTACAAATATATGCACGATTTCCACTCACAAAATGGCAATTTTATTCATGTATTCTGGAATGATGTGCGCAATCATTTCTGTAATATTTGCTTAAAATTACACATGTAAAATAGGCAATAACTGACATATTTTCTTACACATGCAGTATTTTCAAATATATACAATACACCATATATTGTATGTCAGACTTTGACATTTGCATAAGCACAATATCTAATTAAAAACAAAAGGACAAATCTGGATTTATGCCAAATAGCAAGCGAGTCCGTGAGTCACTCCTCTTTGAATCATATTCACTTTACAGCCGACGGACAAGGGAAATGGGAAAATAAAATGTTGAAAATCCAGATGCAGTTCATTGATTAAATAATTGTATCATTTATTTATTGTAAATAGAAGCCCTAAAGCTTGTTTTGTATTTTTGTCAAATCTGAAAACGGTTGAAGTCACATGCAGCTTCTCTACCTTACCTGTAACCCCCCCATGGATTTTTTGGGCCATAATTGAAAGTCTTCTTCTTTTTTTTTTACTGAGAATCACCACTTTGTCTCAACAGAGTTTTGAGAGGGAGCGCGGAGTCGGCCCTCGACGCACAGCGGCTTGTCTTGATCGCAAAGACTGCTGCGTTAAAGACTCTCTGTGTTAACGAGTGCCCACGGGCACGTTTGTGAGGACCGCAGGAGCGTTCCGGTCTCCCTCTGATGGTTTCCTCCAAAGCCTCTGCCACCCAAGAGCCTCCACCACACACACAGACCCCGCCAAGCTGCAGCTGGTTACCTGTGCACTTTCGGCTGGTGTCCTCCTTCTTCGAGGAACTCATGAGCTTGCAGTTAAAGTTCTCTTCCCAGTACTCTGCGAACCACACGTTCCGTCGATTGTTCTCCAATGTTCGGGACGTGAAGTAGGCATCAAAACCTGCAAAAAATAAAAGAAATCTGCAAATTAGTTTGAAAGCTTTTGGAAAATATTATATTACCAAAAAAGCCTCCCCCCCCCACACACACCTTTATTGACAAATTAGAGTTAGAATACAAGATAAAGCATCACTGAACATGAAAAAACCTGCAAAATAACCTCAAAATGTGTTATACTAGCATTCCTGTAAAATATTATATAACCAAACCCCCCTCACCCCCTCCTCCTTTTGAAAAATTGGATTTAGAATACATGATAAAGCAGGAGTGAACAACGTTCGGGACGTGACGTAGACATCGAAACCTGCAAAAGAGCCTCCGAATTAGTTCTGAAGTTCCTGGAAAATATTATATAACCAAAACCCCCCACCCCCTTTATTTAAAAATGAGATTTAGGATACAGGATGAAGCATCATTGGACATGTTGTTTACACAAAACGA
This sequence comes from Aldrovandia affinis, assembly GCA_029706075.1. NCBI lineage: Eukaryota > Metazoa > Chordata > Actinopteri > Notacanthiformes > Halosauridae > Aldrovandia > Aldrovandia affinis. The sequence goes on from JAINUG010000055.1 coordinate 4,077,523, forward strand.
AAGAAAGATAGCCCAGAGGAACAAAAAAAAGGAAGAAACATATGAAAAGACTGTCTCTTCCCTATTCAACGCTGTGCTGTGGCAGATTTCAATGTCACAGGCGACACTCTCAGCTGCAAAAGCCTCCCAGCCTCAAAATGAGTGTCAGGAGCTAAACCCTGAATGGATTACCCACACAGCAAAACCACAATGGTATTGCCCCAAGCTATCTATAGCCTAGAAATGATGCATGCCTTACCAATAATAATGAAAAATTACAGCTGGACAAAATACATGTGCTTGACTCTATGTGTTGTCTACCACCCCAAAGGACAAACTACAGGCAGCTGCCAAAATAAAGGAAACAATTTAGTAAATGGAAGGTTCTGGTAGCTCTCTTTGGGTGTGGGGTGCATTTGTCTGGCATGGTTTAGGTTCACTCAACTCCTTCGAGGTCAAGGTAAACAGCAATAAATACAAAGCCATTCTGAGTGATCACCTTCATCCTATGGTGAAGCATTTCTATCCTGATGGGAGTGGTCTTCTCCAGGATGACAATGCCCCCATCCACAGGGCACGAGTGGTCACTGAATGGCATGAAAATGATGTAAACAATATGCTATGGCTGTCTCAGTCACCATATCTCAACCCAATTGAACACTTATTCTGGGGTGGCACCCGAGACAGCGTTTTTCACCACCACCAACAAAATACCAAATTATGGAATTTCTCATGGAAGAATGGTGTTGCATCCCTCCAATAGAGTTCCAGACACTTGTAGAGTCTATGCCAAGCCACCTTGAAGCTGTTCCAGCAGCTCGTGGTGGCCCAAAACCCTATTAAGACACTTTATGTCAGGGTTTCCTTTAATTTGGCAGTTACCTGTGTGGCACAATATCATCAGATATGCGAGACAAAAAACCCCACCACAAAGCCCTCTTGAGTGGGATTCAACAAAATATAGAAATATCCAAACTTGTCTAGAAAACATAGAACTGCTATTGCTATAATGGTTAAGGAACTGGGCTTGTAACGCAAGGTTGCAGGTTTGATCCCAGGTGGGGCACTGCTGTTGTAGCCTTGAGCAAGGTACTTAACCTGGATTGCTTCAGTAAATATCCAGCTGTATAAATGGATTGTATGTAAAGAAATGTGAAACTGTGTAAGTCGCTCTGGATAAGAGCGTCTGCTAAATGCCTGTAATGTAATGTAATGTTAATATTCAGAGGGAGAAAACCGTGACAGCTGGGAGATATTAGAAAAAAACGGCAAAGATATGGGAGGATCATATCACAATGCATTAAAAATGGTGAAAACAAAGGGAGACGCGCGTGTTTCTGATGTGCTGAGATCAAATGGGCAGTTTTGAGATGATCTGTCCTACGGGGAGCCTTGTGGCTGTCCCGCAGTCCCTCGATGTCACCAGCCCATAAATATTAACTCTGTGTCTAAAATAAGGTCCGTGACCTCATTCCACATTAGCCGAGAGCCATCGGAGGAAACGGGGTTAGACGAGAGGCCGTGTTGAAGAAAGCAGCAGACATAAAAAAGTGATGGGAATGTGGCTTGAAAAGATCCATTACAGCAGCGTTTCCATTCATAATTTAGCATCTTAATGTATTTAAATGGCAAAGGTACTTCCTTTCCCCAAAGTGAGCATAGGGGAAAGACTAATAATGATACAATCGCTCATTTCGGAAACAACTTCCTGGCTTCCTGTGCATGAGGTGTCGGTGGTGCCTTCCATTGTGAAAACTGTCGCAGAGAGTACAGAACAGACATTTTCTCAAGCGGAACGCCTTCAGCGTCCGATAATTGAACCACATTACAAAGCACCATCATCCATTCGAACATATAGGTAGTGGCCAAAAAGGTAGAAACACTTGAGTGAACGAGGGACACAAAGTATATCTAAAACAGGTGCTTCCGCGTTCCTGAGTTAATTAAGTGATCAACATACTAGCATACCATATTAAATGCTTAATTAGACCACAGTCATATAATATTGGTCTTTCCACCTTTTTGGCTACTACCTGCATGTAAAATAGAAAAATACATCTTCCTATACAAGTGTAGTGCCTTCATTGACCTATCAGGTGTTCTCCATGAAAAAACTATGGACCAACACTGTCCCAGGGACAGATTTAAATCACCAAAGTAAACGTGGACAGAAGATGTAACCGGAGAGATGCGAATGATCTCACGGCACACTGTAGGGTTCATGCGGTGCCAGTGTTGTTCTCAGGTCTGGAGGCAATGAGTTACTGTCATTCCTGTTAATTTCAATCTCTGCCTACAGGGACAGCATATCTCGTTGCAAGAGAGCCACAGTTATGTATGTCACTGTTGCTACTGCACCCTGTTTTCCAAGCCAGGACTTTCCTCTCGCTTGAAGTTACCTGAGACACCAGGTAATGATACCTAAAATGCTGATTTATGGCTGGTGTTTATTCAATGAAATTAAATTAAATTCAGTTTATTTGTATTTGCGCTTTTAACAAGCACATTGTCACAAAGCAGCTTTGCAAGGTATGGAGCGTTAAACTCCCTGAAGATCACGCCAAGGGCACACAGAGGCAAGGAATGACTCCCAGAAGGGCCTAGGAAGGAGGAAACAGACTCTGGGGGGAGCCAATCCTCTACTGGCTGGCACGAAAAAAAGGAAATTGATAATACAGAACGTAAGCAATAGTATTGGACCACTGCTCTCCTTTAATTGCAGAAACAATGACCTTAGTAATCACTCACAAAGGCAATCCAAACTCCAGGATTCTGCGACACAGGTATTAAGTATATCTTCGGCTCGACGCTTAATTAACAAGAATTTGCGGTCGCTGATTAGGTGTGCTGGTGACTGATTCACTTGTATACACATTTAATTACGCATAATGCCTTTGCTCTTTTGAGATTGCAAGAAAATAAATAAATAAGAATAAATAAAATAATTGGTCTCCCTATTGCTCTGCATGTTTTAAATTGTATGCAGTATTCTTTCACACTGGGTGGATGGGAAGGAATGTGTCGCAAATAATATCGTTGATATTGCTCCCATTCTTAAAAAAAACGAAACTCTCGGTTAATCTGTAAGGGCAGATGAAATTAATTCTCAAAGCTCTAAACTTTTTTTTTTTTTTTTAAACTTCAGTCATCCTGCTTTGAATTTGACAGCTTTTTATATAATATTTTACATCTTTAACAAAAACTGTATTCACTCATTCTGAAATCCGGATCAAAATCTGAATAAACAAGTAACAATAATCTTATGTGAACATATTTTTTCATTAGATATGCACGTCGTAGGATTGTATTCAGCTTATAATTTAAAATGAAAGGTGTTTGCTTACATAAGAACATTGGGTATTTTCAAAAGAAGACAAGCAAAGCATACACAAATATCCTGTGTGCATGAAACTCAAAGTATGCAGGAGTGAGAGGCGTTCACAATGGCCGACTCAAACGATAGCCTAACATGAAAGTAACATACAAACCGACTTACTAAAACTAAACAGCCAAAGATACCAATTTGACAGCACACACTTTTAAAATTGCAATTACTTTGACGTGAAAGATTGCCGTTGCCGAATTCTCCTTTGGAAATATTCATGATTTGCTTTGTTTTGAAGGCTGAGAACAATCTGTCTGTGATCAGCAGCACTACACAAAGTTTTTTGTTTTTGTTTTGAATAATCACGGTAACAGCCTAACTGACATTTCACCGATTTGTTTACGTTGACCTTCGATTTTCTTTGTGCTCTCTGATAAAATGCTGTCATAAAATCATAGCGGGGGGAAACAAAAATGAATGGTGCTCAAAACACAATCCAAACCCTTGACCTATTGATTTAACAGTTGGCACTAATGGTGCTTAGGGATCGCTGAAAAGAATCGAAACAAATGCAGATTTACTTGGGCATGGCTTGGTTTCTACCCACTTACCTTGAGTACATGCAAGGCATTCTAACCTCAGAGGTTTCTAGTGACAGGGTAGTGCAATGGTTAGGGAACTGAGCTTGTAACGCGGGTTCGATTTCCAGGTTGGCCTCTGCTGTTGCACCCTTGAGCAAGGTACTTAACCTGAATTGCTTCAGTAAATATACAGCTGTATAAATTGATTGAGTGTTAAGAACAACACAAAAAAAACATACCACAGCACTGAAATATGAAATATAAGAGCTTGGAATTTGATCAATAAAGTTGTTTGGCATTAACAAACGTGACAGCTTTTCAATGAGATAAGCACAGGATACAGTGCACAGCACATTGTGAGGCAACTTAAACCCGATATGTGTGCGCATTCTGTTTGTTCAGTTTTGTGCACTACTAAGCATATCTATATCTATGATATATAATGTGACATGAATGAAGGTTTATGGGGAAGATTGAAAAGTGCACAACAGCCATATTCGCCCTTTGAATGTAAATATGTATTGAGCTCACTCGCGGTGCTCGGCGCACACAACTGCGTACTGGACCCGCCGAGCGAGCTTTAACGCCTGCCTTTCAAAGCTCGTAAAATTTCAGCGCAAATCACAGGCACACTTACTTCGCAGTCGTAAATGTGACGGAATTCTAATCAACTTAATTTGCCACTTCCCGAGTTTGGCACGTTTATCCACGCTATGCAGTTGTTCATAAACATATGTTCTGTGTATGTGTCAAGACCAGAGGTGCACACCATTGCTACCCCTGAGAAACATCTCTTACACGTCAATTTAAATTTTGTGTTAATTACAACTGGTTAGTAAATCCTGCTCGTATTACTGCAGGCCTGAAACACCTACAGTGTACAAGCAACCCTTTGTTTAACCCTGAATCTTGTTCAAGTGATCATTCGTTTAATAGATTTTTTTAATGAAGCTGTTTACAGGAATTTAATCAGAATTATAGGAACTTGTGAGCCTCAAACCAGCAACCCCATGTTGAGCCGCTTACAGGTGGGCAAGCCATCTCCCAAACAATGTGGATTTCCCATACTGCTGGGAGCTTTTTGTTCTGGCACAAGGCCAGACGACTCAGGGATTACAAGGACCGCGTGACACAATGGGACTGCGCCGTGTGTCTGAAACCGGAGTTGTGGCAGCTGAACCCACTGCAGCCTTGGGGATGTGCGCCGTCTGCTTCCTGGATCCACTAATGGAAAAGAGGGCACTAGGAACAGCCCCAGACTTGAATGGATAGCATGGTGGGCATTTTCATACGAATGGCACCTCTTTCTTCTCCCTCCCTTCTCCTCCCCCTTAAATGTCTTGGTTTTTTGGGGGGGGTTTTTCTCTCAAAATAATCTCTTGATTAAAAATGATCTCTAAATATCATTGTGATATGTAAGTGCATGCTGAAGATATTGGAAATTAAATATGGACACACATGATGAAAACAAAACTAGAATGGCAATATGTTAGTGTTCCACACATGGAAAATATATTTTTGTTGCATAAGGGTGATTACAAGGCTGCGCACAGCATGTGAGGGTTCTCACAAGCGTATGACATCACCGTGCCCCCTGCCACTCTCACAAGCGCATGACATCACCATGCCCCCTGCCACTCTCACAAGCGTATGACATCAGACTGCCCCCTGCGTCAGTCTCACAAGCGCATGACATCACCCTGCCGCCTGTCACTGTCACAAGTATATGACATCATCCTGCTCCCTGCGTCAGACTTACAAGCGTATGACATCACCCTGCCCCCGACGTCAGACTCACAAGTGTGTGACATCACCTTACCTTCTGCTTCAGTCGTGTGGAAAAAATAGGAGTGAGAGCATCATTCTAACAATGGCACTTGGAAAACTTCCTCGGTAGCTAAGCGAGGAAGTGAGATGTTACTTTGGGGTGAATTTTCCACAGCCCGATTTTGGAGACTGTCTGACACTGACAGATGTAAAGGTATGAGTCCTTTAGTGATTGATGAAAGTCCTCAGGCAATGTCATAACACCTCAGAGAAGATATTATAATTCTATTCTTCTGATGTTTTAATTCTTTGACAACATTGTGAAAAACTGTCCTTTTTATACTTAAAAAGCCCCAAAATCCCTTTTCACTCTCCTTGATCTAAAGAACAGATCTGTCCAGATCAGGTTGTGTGATGAATATTCCTTAGCTAATCACGTGCCTGTGATACAAACTCAAAAAAGTTTACTAACAACGTGCACAGTTCTTTGGTGGACCAACGGATATACACAAAGGTGGCCTGCAACCTTATATTAAGTGTGTGCCTGCCAACAAAGAGGACAACTAATATAGTTTCTTTGTTTTTCTTCGGGGTGGGGGTTTGTACAGTATTTCGGTCAAGGCCGCGTTGTTGTTGACCACAGTTCTACAGTTCCAAACATGCACATATAACACTGAGAATTGAACTGAATGGAACTGAGATCATTGGAGTGGCAAATGCCCGAAACAGGCACTAAAGCCAATCAAGCTTAATGACAACCGTAACCGGCTACAGAATACAGGGGCAGATGGCACAGATTGGGCCACAAAAAAGGGGCGTTGGGTGTGGACAAAGAAATTGACCAGGGGTCTCCAAATGTCTATTTATGATACAGTTATATTATTAATGAATATAGTGTTCAACACTACAACAACATATTGTTATAGTGTTGAATGTTAAATGCCACAGTCAACACAACACACACACACACACACACACACACATGCACGCACACAAGCACACAAACACACACACACACACACACACACAAACACACACACACATGCATGCACCCACACATACACACACACAAACACACACACGAACACACACATGCATGTGGTCCACAGGTACACCTTTTTATAATGGATATATTGGAGTATATATCTCATGTGTAGTTCCCCTTCCTAACCCCCGGGGACCACAGACACCAGCACTTCCTATTTGTGAAAGTCCTTCCCCAGAAAAAAAAAGGGGAAATGGGAAAGGAAACAAGACCATTTACAATGCCACTGAGGCAGTCTCACCAGTCTAACAAAGCTTATTTCAGCAGGAAGCGCCCGCACACTGCTAATCACACTTTACAAAACAATCCGTCGCTATGGCGACACTGAGCCCGCGGTCCCTGGAGGTCTAGAGTCCGCCGACCAAACTCTGTGTGAGGGTTACTGCCACTAATGGCACCTAAAATAAGAAGGGGATGTGGCAGCTGCCACCACACCGTCTCCAAAGTGCCAAGATATGTCACGCTTAAGATAATTTGATAGCATGTGCCAGATTAAACGCCACTACAACCCTGGGGTTTGTAGATTATATGCCAACGAGGTTCAAATCAGGATGTTAGTGCTCATTGCTTTGTCTGTGGCCAACACCACCTGTTGTTAGTATGTTGCAATAATGATAATAACAACAATGATAATAATAATAATAATAATAATAATAATAATAATAATAATAATAATAATAATAATAATAATAATAATAATAACAATAATGGGATTGCGTTTATACAGTGTTTTTCATGATCTCAAAGTGCTTTACAGTGCAGGGGGGAAATGCACATCAAACACAACCAATGTTTGGCACCCACCCTCATTGCTTACTAATGTCAATCAGCAGGAGTCTGATGTCTTTATTCCATTGGCCACAATCAAATACAGAGTATTTTACAACAGCATGGCAAGGGTTCACTATTGGATGATGGATAATGTTTCATTGTCTTTTCCAATCCTATTGCTGGGCCAAGAAATTGTGTTATGAACAGATGATGCCTGTGCCATGACCCATTAAGTTGATGTGTCCACTACTAAACTAAAATGCCAGGGAGAGAATGGACATATTCCATACTGTGCCACAATATTGGTAATAATGAGGTGATTTAAGTATTTTTGCAACGTTTTCTGTTTGTGTTGTTTTGTGTTTAATACAATGGATGGTAAATGTTTCTTTTTTCAATTTGCGGTTTGCTAACACATTTTACTTTATTAAATGATATACTTTATTACTTTATAGCGTCCAAGAGTCATAGTGAAGTGGACAAGCTCAAAATAGTTTATAGAAAAAGTGCCCTTATATCAAATGCATGCAGTATGTACAGGTACCTACAAAAATAAAGGAAACACTTGAGTAAATGAGGGATACAAAGTATATTGAAAGCAGGTGCTTCGACACAAGTGTGGTTCCCAAATTAATTAAGCAATTTACATCCCATCATGCTTAGGGTCATGTACAAAAATGCTGGGCAGGCCCAGTTGCCCATTACTTTCAGCTACTATAAAGAAGAGATTTCAGTGACTTTGAAAGAAGGGTGATTGTTGGGGCACATTTGGCAGGAGCTTCAGTGACGAAGACTATTCAACTTGCTGAGGTGATGTTGGCATGGAAGTCTGAGGGAAAGACATCATCAGCAAGAGGAAACTGTGTTAAAAAGCATATACTCCTCGACCATGATGTCCGTACATTGGTTTGAGACGCAAGGAAAAACTGACGAGCAACTGAGTTGACTGAAAATGTCCGTCTAGTGCGTGTGCAGGCAGTTTCATCAAGAACAGTCCGTCGAGAACTTCACAGAGAGGGATAGAGTGATCGGGTCGCAGCCCTATTACAACACTTTTATGTCCATAATGGACACTTTATGTTGGTATTTCCTTTATTTTCCTTTATTTATAAACCCTAGGTAGTGCTAGGGGGGAGAAAAGCCTTGTGTTACAGGCATCGACGCACACGTGGTTTGAAGAGGCATGTATTTGGTCTGCAACGAAAAGACAGCCAGGGACTCTGCTGCTCTGATGGATACAAGGCAGTTCCACTACTGGGGGGGTGATTCACAGAATTAATGTGGAGGGGGAGAACGGAGAAGAGCTAGGGTCCAAGAAACGGCGTCCCTTAGGGGGAAGGAGCTGTGAGAGATGGAGCCTTGCAGAGCGGAGAGAGAGGGCTGGCAGGGGATGACGTGTTTGATGAAAGCCGGCAACTAAGGGGGAGCCATCCCTGTGTATGCCCCCCAGGCCAGTACCGGAGCTGAACATCTAGTGCCATGGCCTACAGCCAAAGGAGAGAGGGGCAGAGGTGAGGCATGTGTACGCAACGTAGGCCAGCACCAGAGTTCTAATGTCTAGTGCCGAATCTGTTTCTGGATCTCATCCCAGCTTCTGATAACCTAGCCATTTGTGACAATCTGACATTTCAGATAAATTTCCCAATAAGCTCATGATCACATTTTCTTGCGTCCCTATCCCAAATATTTTCGTGTGGTCTAATCTACAAGCGAAATCTGTATACACACCAGCCCTCCAGGCCCAGAGTTGGGCCCACACCTTATGCTATGACTGGTTTCAGTGCTACCACAACAGGAAACCACCTTCCAAGAGCTTCCAAGCATGCCCTGTGTTCAGACCCGGTCTTCCACACCCTGGACCTGCCTGCCGTTCCTGGTACACACGGAGGCGCCAGAGACCGGTCCTGTCCCGGGTCTTCGGCTCAGAGGCCCATCCCATCTACCTCAGCCAAAAACTCGGCCCCAGTGTGAACCCCGCTATGCCGCAGCGGAGTGGGGAGACTCTCGCCATCGAGCGGGCTCTCTCTCCTCTCTGCAGCATTGCCTGTTGGGACCGAGGTTCACCCTGGTGACAGACAACGCCCCACTGCAGAGAGATGGACACCAACGCGGGGGAGACTCGCGAGGCTGCTCTCGTTGCGAGCGTTCTCTTTTCGAAACTGAGGTGCGGGGAACGGGGATCCCGCCTCCTCCCGCGTGTGCCGGGAGGAAACCTGCGCTGTCACCCCCTCACAGCACCAGCGTCCTCGCCTTACACTCCACCGTGGACATCGCCACAAGGGCCAATTATGAAATAATGAGACGGGCCTAATTCCTAAAGTGTGTCCAGCTGCAGCGGGTCGGGATAATGAGCTCCTTCCCTATAAAAGCAGCTGGCACCTTCCCTCAGGGAGTAAGACTGCTAAAAAGACTAACTATGCTATTTCTTGGAGATTCAGGTTAAGAGCTAAACTCCTGCAGCCAAACCACAGACCCCGGGGAGGCCCCTTCCTAAGCCCATCCTGTGCACCTCAGTGTGCCCACCACCCACGGGCCCTTCGTGCGCCTCCACCTGAAAGACTTTTGTTTGGACACTTCTACCTCTGAGTTTTCTCCTGTTACTAAATCTTTAGATTTTCCCTGACTCTGGTCTCCTGCCTCCTCTGTGCCCCGCCTCTGTGGCTGCTGTACCTGGTTGCACCACAGTAATTAAGAAACAAACTTTAGTTTTTTCATTATTATTATTTATTTGGCATTATAAAGTGTTTTATGATGATCAGTAGCAAGAAATCCCAATTAAATCAATTTTGATTCCAAGAAGTAAGAAAATAAAATGTGAAAAAAAGGTGTTGACTTTTTTATACCTACTTTATATCACTAAATGCTTCACAGTAGCAGTAAACATCCTTCAGGAAAAAAATACAAAACTTGAGCTTTTTTTTTTTTTTTTAAGGTTTGAAAGGCTAACTGAAAAGAGACGAATGTTAAATGCCACAATCAAGATATAGAGGGTGGTGCTTGAACGCGAAAAGCTTTGCGCGCTAGCACTTAATCAATACATCTCTTGAGCACAAAGGCCTTCCTTCCCTGTGGCCTCGGGTCTCATCAAGTATGCAGTGCAATTATTTTAACATTAGTATGGAGAGGATTATTCAGACAAATCGCTGCTCTGATTCATCGCTGTGAAAACATGTTTTCTCTACTGGAGGGGACGTTCAATATAAACCTCACATTCGCATAAACTCCAGAAGATTTGTCAGCATTGTCCTCCGCTAAAACAGATTACAATCTCAGCCCCTAAATTGAGGCGTAATCTTTTATTTTAAACCTACTATAATATTTCTGTCAAATGTGAGTAACCGGCACAGCTTGATTCTTACCATTGCAGACTTACCAAACTTTGGAGTTCCACTGTAGGAAAGGATTGCGGGGGTTATTATATTTGTTTGAAAACCTTCAATAGTTCCCGTAAAAGCCGGAACAGTCACCTCGCTTTGAAATGCCTTCGAAATGCTTGTTGAACAAAGGACCGAAAAACATAAAACGTTCCTCCTCTTCTCTCGTCGTTCTGTCCAAACACAACAATGTCGCAAAACTGCATTTTCACGGTCTCGTTTTTACGTAGTTTGAAATGATACTTTCACTTTGAAATCCATGCGTGGGATGTATAATGCGTACATGGCATTATGATAATGCGATTTTCAGCATGCATAAGAAACATGACACTCGGTCTGGAGACACAGCTGAGGTTTGTGGTTCTGCACGGATGATGCTCTAATGTCTGGCTCACCCTAGCTTCAAAGCTTATTTTGTGGAGTGAGGTCTTTCAAATTAAGGAGTAAAGTTTTCCAAAATATCGATCTCTCCTAAATACACATTAACGGTAAAACGACATGCAGCATTAATTATTATTCGTATACAGTGCAGTTCCTACCTTTAATTTCACTGTTGCTTCTCTCGGATTTAAAAATAAATAAATAGATAAATAAATAATGTGACATAAATTAATGAGAGGCTTGAGCTTAATGTGCAATTATTCATTTCCTCCTGGATATGCAATTTCCTGAACATCTTAAAGTTATAATTTGGCAAGTCGCAGTGCTAGGGTCCGTATCAGGCTCAGTCACCTCATTAATTTTAGATGGACTTGGGAAGAGATGGAAATTAGTATAGGAAAAAACATATTGCTTCAAAAGAGGGGGGACACAGGACAAGAAAAACATGATAGGCCCAAAAATATTTTTGATTTTATACTTAGGTTATCTTTCATCACACTGGTATGCCTCATAATATGCACTACAGCATAATAATGACAACAATAATCATTTTGTAGGGTTTGGGGGATTTTGGAGGTCTGGGTGGAAAGGTTTGTTTTGGGGAACACATTTTGAAAGCACCAGGGAAAAAATAATGAATTATTTTCCCCTTCGCTTGTTTTTTGGGAGATTTACCTGGAATATATTTTCACTGGTGATGTGGAATTTATTATTTTTTGTTGGTTTCTTTTGCCGTCGCTCCAAGCTTTGTTCTTTCTGGTTTGCTTTGCTGTTTGATTAACGTGTTTCTGTTTGCCCACTTGTGAAAGGCCGACGGGTATGTGCGGCAGTGTACTATGGCGGCTAGGGGACTGGTCTTGTTATTCAGAGGTTGCAGGTTCGATTCCCAGGTGAGACATTGTTGTTTGGACAGTTCAATACAAAGCAGACTCACAAACAAATATTACCATTTACCAAATATTACCAATATTACCATGGATGACCATTTAGACATTAAAACATTTAGAATTGATTGCCGTTCTTTTCTCCAAAGCTCAGAATGGAATCGATGCTAGCATTACCAGATAGATACTAATGGTTCAGAGTGGTTAACTGGCGTACAGTTAACTGCCAAAATAAAGGAAACACCAACATAAAGTGTCATAACAGGGTGTTGGGCCGCCACAAGCTGCCAGAATAACTTCAGTGTGCCATGGCTCTATTGGAGGGATACAACACCATTCTTCCATGAGGAATTCCATCATTTAGTGTGTGTGGGGGTTGATGGTGGTGGAAAATGCTGTCTCAGGTGCTGCTCCAGAATCTCAAATGTGTTCAATTCGGTTGAGATCTGGTGACTGAGATGGCCACAACTTTACATCGTTTTCATGCTCATCAAACCATTCAGTGACCACTCGTACTCTGTGGATGGGTACATTGTCATCTTGGAAGAGACTACTCTTACCAGGATAGAAATGCTTCACAATAGGATGAAGGTGATCACCCAGAACAGCTTCAAATTTAAGGCATTGGGTGGACCTAAACCATGCCAGGAAAATGCACCCCACACCATAACAGAGTCGCCAGAACCCTTCATTTTCTCAAATGTTTCCTTTAATTTAGTTACCTGTAGAAATGCATCCGATGACATTTCACCCTCCCAGCATGCCCCTGTGTGGTGCTGTGGCTTTGGGGTTTTTGGGGTGAAGCGTATGCCACGCCTGGAGAACGGAAATATTTAATGATCTACATCGCAAATCTTTTTTTTTTTTTGCTCTTACAGGGAAATGCATGACTTCCTGTTGTTGTATTAGGTTCATTTTAGGGGGCACAACAAGAATATTACACAGGAAGAGGCACAATCAATCAAGATCCAGAGACTTGCTCTTGCCTTATTGATTTATAAACTTTCTTAACTGCTTTAAAACATGGTAAAGAAAAAAGAAAACTGAAATTTTCACACAGGTTTTCATTCTCAAACTGAAACAGGGGCTTATGTGCAGCTCTACATGCAAATTTTAAAGGTTAATTGAGATAAAATGTCAGGTTTGGGAAGAAAAATGTACGATTTTAGCACCTTTTGCTCAATGGATGGGCTACTCAATCTTTGAGACAGGTTTCAATACAGCGGGCCACTGCAATAACCCAGGGACTCAAATTTCATATATAACCCAGAAAAGGAGAGACAGTCCTTAACAGCACTTTACCTCTTTCTGTCAGAATTCTCCTGCTAAATGACAACCAAACCACGGTGTTTCCATGGGAAAAGGGCCTAATATAACATAATTATGTTCATTTATATATCCTGTAACACTCAATGTGCACTTATTACCAATGGCAAACATTTGTGGGAAAAATACAAAATACAAAAATAATAATGAATTTAAAAAATGTGGACCACGTCAAGCTCCCGAATGACTTTGGCTGATTAGGTGACATGCATTTATGACACTAGCTTTAGCTGCAAACATGAGATGCCATAATGTTTTTAGGATCAAATCAAATATTCTGTAAACTACGTTCAGTGCAGGATTTCGGTATATGCACAGCAGTAAAAATAGCTAACCACGATTTCACCACGGACCCATGCAATAAACACGTGAATAAATCCCCATGGAATGACCACTTAGAGATTAAAATACGCAGAATGAATTGCCGTTCCTTTCATAATTAGGGCGGACTGCTAGCCCACGATAAGCTGGCGAATGGCCTTGATTACTTCAGTGACATGCTTTTATGACACTAGCTTCAGCAGAAAACGCATTATTGCCGAAAAAGCCATCGCATTATTATTTTTTTTGGCTCAAATCAAATCTTCTGCAGACTATGTTCAGTGGAACAAACCAGGTAGGCTGTGCAAAGAATTAGAAGCACTCAGAATGAGGCGTGAGGCATTGCACCGCATACATGAATGAGCTGCATGGCCCATTGGATTCAATCACGTCGTGTTCGCATTTGAAGGGGGAATATGTGCCTGCTCCTATATAATTAATGCAGTACAATAATAAATATGGCAGGTCGTGTTCCCCCCACCTCCCCCCATTGGTAGATGCCGTTCCTTTAGGTAGTAAAGGTGGAAGTACATAGATACCCATAGTTATGCATCACAAAGCACGACGTACATGCTTGCCTGTCTGCTGAACCATATCCTTCCCCGCACCCCTTGCAAGAAAAGTGTTTTAAAGCAGCTAGAAAGTGCATTTTAAACCCATTACCCTCGGCTAAAGCTGACATTAACCGTTAGCCTTAATGTCGCTCTCGTCTTCCCGTCCGTGTCAAACGCTGAGCTCTATGTAACCCTGCTGAAAGCAAGCTTCGGGAGCAGAGGCATGGTGCATACGAGGCACGGTGCATAGCACATGTAATTGAAATTGGTATTATCCCACCAAATCGCGTTCCCCTTTCACTTCCATAAGCCTTCAAATAAGTAGACTTGTCGTGTTTCTGTTAGTAATGGAATTGTAATGCATATGCTTGCTGTGGAGAGTGAATCCGAGAGAAGGAGAGATAATATGAATAGAGGTTCAGCTGAGGACATTCGCGTTCCCCTACCCCTTTATGTTTACATGTTAGGCATTAGCAGACGCTCTTATCAATGGAGATGGTCAAATTTGACTATCGGTTTTCACATTTCTTCCACTAATTAATACAGCTGAATATTTACTGAAGCAATGTAGGTTAAGTACCTTGCTCAAGGGTACAAAGGCAGCCTCTGAGTTACAAACACATCTCCCTAACCATTAGACTACACCGCCGTCCCTTTGCAGAGCGGCTTCGGAGAATAAGCCCGTGCCACTCAATATCTACCGGGAAAATGCATCTAATTGGCACTGAATTGTTCCCCAGTCTTATGTTATTAGAGCTTGAGAAGGCAAGAAGGCACCTCTGATAAATTAATAAACAGATACGTATACAGAAATTAATCAAACGTCGTGAAAAGGGAGCGCTTGGCAGCAAGCGCAGACGTGATGAGACGATCTACCTGACAGACATCAGAAAGATTCATCCTCCAGATGAGTCATCCATCAGATATCAAAGCCACCGTCTGAACTACAGTGCACAGAGGAAAATACTTAACACAGCCGCTTCTCTCCAGCGTCGGGTGAACCGATGCCAAGGTCTTTTTCAATTCTCATTCACTTTTTTTTTGTTCTGTACATTTTAGTCTCTCTTTCATTCAGCCAGCAGTAATTTAAGGCGTGAGACACCTGAATAATAAGCATGGCTTCTGCTGACAATAAAGCGTGGGAGATGGCTTTCCCTCAAATTAAAATTGACTGTGTTTGTTGAGAAATTAGTTTCAATCCGTGATTCTACTCGAACATAAAACCCTAAGGCTCATCCCCACTGGGAATGATAAAGATAATGGTAAATATAAAATTAAACACACCGATTAAATTCAAACGAATGAAAGCGTGGACGCTACAGCATTGATTGACAGGTGTGTACCATAAAACCACCTAAAGGTTGCTAAAACAAATTATGTTGCTATTTATTTGCACGATTAATGAAAAATGTATTCCATGTTATATGGAGGCAATCGGAGGTTCTGATAAATTGTGGTGTGAAAATTGTGATAATTTCAAAAAGT
Source organism: Aldrovandia affinis (assembly GCA_029706075.1). Lineage (NCBI taxonomy): Eukaryota > Metazoa > Chordata > Actinopteri > Notacanthiformes > Halosauridae > Aldrovandia > Aldrovandia affinis. The sequence continues at coordinate 4,093,316 of JAINUG010000055.1, forward strand.
GTGTGTGGAGGGCGTCGGTCGCGGCAGTGGCATGGTTGCCTGTGTTTTTACATGTTGTGGAGGCCTTTGGAGCAGGTAGACTTTCCGGGGGCAGGTTTGGCACTCTCACAGGGTGTGAGAGTGAACTGTCGCCTGGAAGGTTGCTCCAAAGGCCATCATTGATTTAATTATTATTTAATTGTGTCAATCAGTTAATTGATATGGAAGTCAATTGACTGATTGGGTTTGTGTGTGAGAATGGGAATTGTTTGGTGATTGAGTGATTGCCTCACGAGTCCCACCTGAGCCAGGCAGAAAGTAAGCCTATTTAAGAGCAGGTGGGGGAGTGGGGAATCAGTTAGTCTTGTCATGTCATGGATGTGTGTGTCTTGAGGAGTTAGTCTTGTCATGTCATTATGTGTGTGTGCGCGTGTATTTGAGTCTTTGTCTGGTCATTCGTGTGTGTGAGTACGCGTGAGCGTGTATTGTGTATTATTGTGGAGTGTTGGTGTTTGATGTGACTGTCGGGCATGGTGGTGCATGTCTGTAATCCAAGCCGCTGGGAGGCGGAGTCTGTATGGAATATATGTTGAGTTCTGTGTGCGTTTGTCAAAAGTGACTGAGTAGAGTGCTTCCTGTGTGAGTGGGAAAGAGATCGAGAGGGCGCCCTGAAAGAGGGTCCGCCTCTCGCCCTCGGTGTGATTGGAAAAGAACTCGCACTCGGGCAGTGGAGAGTATCTCTGGACAACAACCCGAGAACTCTCACTGAAAGAGTGGAGAGTGTCTCGGGGCTGGTTGCAAGAGAACTCTGTGTGAGGAGTGGCGAGGGTCTCGGTATGTTTGGGGTAAAAAAACTCGGACTGGAAAGTTTGAGTGTCTCTGTGTGCATGGGTTTGGGAAGCACTTGAAAAGTCACTGGATATGTGTGTGCCTGTGGAGGTTCTAGGGGAACTCCGGACGAAGAGGCGCGGTGTAATGTGAAGATGTGGAGTGTGTGTCGGGACAGTGCGTAGAGTTCTACCCTGTCCCGTAAGTTTTGATTATTTTAGTTCGTTGTTTTTACCCGAAAGCTTCGGGGCGAGTAGGGTGAAGATTTTGTGTTTGTGGTTGTGTTTGTTTTATGTTAACCTGCTCTCCCACTGTCTCTCTCCCATGTCTGGGGGGAGAGACAGAAAAAAAAAAAAAATCTGGTCCATAGACCGACAAACTCCACTCTGTCTCCAGACTGCTCTGTTCCCATCCAGGGATTGTCACATGGCGTGTGACAGTGTGTAATTGCCATTTTAATGATCTGACCATGATCTGAACATGTAATAATTTAAAATCCAGATTTTGCATAACCGCACTGTTCAAAATGAAAGATAACTGTAGTCTGCACCTAGGCCCAGAGTTATGAATATGACTTCTAACATTAATAAGCTCCTAAAAAGTCTGCAGATCCAACTCTTTTTTTTATCAAAGAATAAAACCATAATGGTTGGATACCACATGTGTTTAACTTACAATGGACAAAACGTTCTTTGCCAGAGATGATCGAATTGGACATCTCTTTTGATCATATACAATCATACGAATATAAGCTATGCTCATTAACCCCAAGAGAAGCAAGGTCATCTTCAATGGTTGGTTACACAGATATAACTGCACATGGTTTTTCAATCTGGAATTGCTTGCAATGAAATGCAAAAAAAACCCCAAAAAAAACAAATGGAAAATACAAAATATAAATGATGTTCAGTTTAATGGACACGTATAGACGCCTGCAACGCAAGTCCCCCACTGTGGCATATTGGGGTACAAGTCTCCTGACATCGTATCTAGAATAAAACTTTCTATAGTATTTCATCTCAGGGTCCACTGGCAGCACACACTTTGACGATCATAAACCTGAAATGAGGAGTACAGCAATTCCAACCCCCCAACTCTTCACACACTTTGACATAAAATGTGTACTGAGAGATAAACGATTGTGAGAGGGGTCGAGTCAACAGTTAATCCTTTGCAATGCTGCCAAAGTCCAACAAACCAAATTGGTTTCGTTTCGTCCATCGCTTTTTTTAAAAATGGTTCGAGATGTGCTCGTGTGAAGTAATTCAACACGTTCCCAATTTTTTATATACAAATAGTAGAAGGAAAGGAGTTTTTGGAATGGGCATGTGTGGTCCATGTTTCCCCCTTGAGAAATGGCCGCGAGTTACAGAAATTACAGTAAAAATAATTGGAATATTACTCCAAGGCCTAAAGAAACTCCGCTCTCACAGTTGGAAATAATACACCCCCTATTTTTCCTCTGTCTGTGTTCACTTACTATAAAAAGGGTTTTTCCTCACAGCTGAGAATTTGCCACAAAATATGTATTTGCCTTTTACACGTGTAAGCCTCTGGAAATAACCCACATTGTTTGTCCTAGTGATTGGAGAAGGCCTACAGTGTCCCTGGTTACCCATCTTGTTTTAGAAGAGTAGATTAGGGTGACAACATAAATGTAATCAGCTCCTAAGCCAACGGTAAGGCTTCTGAAGGCAAATCAGCTGGAGAGATTCATGGATCCGCTATGTGGCCAAATTCAGAGTGAATCATTTCATTTGGAGTTGAAATCATTTTTTATGTTGTACAATGCTGGGCGCTGTTGGTGGTTATTAGCGTGTCATGTTTTTTTTTTTTTTTTTTATCAATTTATAAAAGTTTTTGCTGTATGCTGAGAGCCTTTGTTACCTGACGCGAGGGGAGTAATTATTTCCGAACTTGTGCGCGCAGGATCCTGGAGCTACGGTTTTCAGAGAAACCCTACTGGAGACGGCCATCTAGAACAAAACACAACCAGTAACCAGGCAAAACAGACTCAGCCAGAGGTCACGGCTAAAATCCTGACTCCAGTCGAGATCTTAACAGCGGAATTAAAAGCCTGACGGTGGGGAAGAAATGCCACTAGGAAAAGGCTGGAGAGAGACACTTTCCACACAGTTTGACACGATTAAGAGACAATGCTATTTCAAATGTCAAGATCTCCAATGATGGCTGTCAAAAACGGCAGGTACTGGCAGGGAGTGTGGGGTGGAGGTGAAGGCTTGGGTAAGACAATAATGTAAGAGCATCTACAAGCAACTGCAAAAATAAAGGAGACAGTTGAGTAAATTAAGGGGTCCAACGGCATGGGGTGTATGATTTAGGTTCACTCAACCCCTTATAGGGCAAGGCAGACGGCAATAAATACAAAGCCATTCTGAGTGATCACCTTCATCCTAAGGTGAAGCATTTCTATCCTGATGGGAGTGGTCTCTTCCAGGATGACAATGCTCTCATCCACAGGGCGCGAGTGGTCGCTGAATGGTTTGATGAGCATGAGCTCAATCCAATTGAACACCTATGGGAGGTCCTAGGAAACATGCAACAACACTTCAAAGCCAAGGCGCATTGAAGCTGTTCTGGCGGCTTAAGACACTTCATGTTGCTTTATTCCTCTATTTTGGCAGTTAGGGTGTCTGGGGAACTTATTTTCTAATTGTACCTTCTTCATGGAGGATTGCTCAGTTATTACATATTTTCAGTCAGCGTTAAGTGGAAACTGAGTGTACCCCCAAGCATCTGCAAGTTTAGAGACACACCTAGGCTGGATTGGCCCAGGCTAGGAGAGTGCCAACTGGGCTCTTTCTTTGTAAAGGTGAGGGCCAGGCCTATCCACTGGTACCAGCCATGGAACCCCCCGACGGTCACTTGCTCCCACTGAAATGATCCCTAATTTACTCTAGTGTTGCCTTTATTCTGGTTGCTATATGTATGTGCTCTTGAGATGAATGATCATTCATTGAAATCGACACTATGTGCATTTCATAGTCCTTCTCAAAGTAAAATCTTTGAAATAGAGATAAGCAAGTTAGAAAGCATAGCTTGATTGCCGCAAGGCCTTTAGTTCCATGTCTCGAATCCCGATTGTATCTGAAACCACAGATGTAAAAGGACAAAATAAATTGCATAAAGTTCCAGTGAGCAACTTCATGAAAATAATATCGGACAGAGAGCGTTGGCCACTGTTGCATTTGGCCTCCTTTTCCCATGCGCGGTTTTGGCGAGTCGTATGAGTCTACAGCAACAACATTTATACAGATAATGCTAGAAGTGCATAGAAAGGCATCTGAACACATTACATAACATTATTAATATTATTTTCTTCCGTCGTTTCAGCCGAATGCATCAGCCTAAGAACACATTTTGGACATGGAAGGATGAGATTGCATTCTAGACATTATGATTGCACTTCCTTTTTAAGTTATATCTGTGGACCCAGGGCCTTCTACGTGGAGGAGTTTTTAGAGATCCAGGCCGAAGCCCTGCGGTTCTCCAGGACCAGGGTTGCCCCCCCCCCCCACCCTTTACCAGGCTTATAGCCTGAAAGCGGCGCAGAGCTTTTGCTACTCGAGCAAGGTTAAAAACCTGACCTGAATTGATTCTGCTAATCTGAATGCTTTCATGATGGATCACGATCCCATTCAGCTGTGTCAAATCATAATCTGGAACATGTCCGCTTAATTAAATAAGCTGTTTAGGGCGAGCATATCAAATTAAGGGATGGGACGGCATCACCAACGTTCAAATCGAAATAATGATATGAGATCAAGTCGGGGGGGGCGTGGCAAAAAGTAAAGTCTCGATAGGCCCCATACCACGTGAACTCGCAGGCAGTTGATATCTTAGTAGATTGTACGAGCTGCTGACAATTTCCTTCCAGCGAGTTTACCGTGTGTTTAAGCCCGGTCTGTCCACCCTGCAGGGTCCCTGCCATCGCCACAGAGAATGGCAATCATCGTCCTTCTCCACACAGTGTGGGTGGACGTGTCCCTTCCCACCATGACACTAAATATAATATTTTTCTCGGAAAAACAGCGAGAGGTTGACGCTCACCCCTGAATTCACCTCTGGGGCATCTCAGCTGAACTTGCTTATTACAGAACGGTATATTTAGAGTCTGGTGACTAATATCACTTAACGACTGCAGCTGCTATTCGTTAAGCGAGTTGCAAAGGTTACAAATGTATTCAAATCAAATAGAGCAGCCAGTACAATCCAGTTGAGATCTTAAAGCGTTGTGCAGGCTACTGTTGAACCCCAGGCCAGAAATGGCATGAGTTAAGTGCATCTAAACAGTGCAACCATCAGCCAGAAATGTGCCATAGGTGAAAATGTACCGAAACGTTTTACACTCTAGCTTCAGAGTACGAATAAATTCACGAGGGTTGAATGAACAATATGTTCGCTTATGATATGACTGCTTCACAGTATTATTATCCAGCGTGATTCCACGATACAAATAACTCATCAGTATCTTGCAAAAGTTACTTCTCATGATACAAATAATAGGATTGGCTTGCGATTGGTTTATGTGCGAGTGATGAATCTTACTAAATAAATCCTTCGGTGGAAGCAGTAGGCTTTATTTCCCTGATGTTTATAGCTGGGGACACCCATATGCACACACACATGCACATTGTGAAAAGGTAGACTGCCGACTGTCAGAAAACATCCTAGTTCCACGCAGTGGTGTCCTCCCGAAACAGGACGGAATGCTCACGTTATGTGACTCACAGGAGAGAGCCACGCTTCAATTGCCCCGCTTTATTCTCGCCGGTAGCAAACGCCTGCCAGGTCTAGGACGGTTCACGCAGGAAGTAGAACATAAAGACGGAGGCACTGAGGTGAGCAAGGCAACATGATTGGCCGCTCGTTGTTCCCGGCTTCCTCGTCGTCTGTCGTCCTAATGCACGCAACGCAGCGACCTTCCGCACAAGCCGTCCCTCTTGGCGACGTTGCCACGGGTGAGCCTCTCGGCCTGCAGGCCGCCACTGTCCTGGGGCTGACCCGCTTCTCCCCGAGGCCTTGCAAACCTTGACCAATCAAACTCCCAGTTACAAAGTTAAGCATTCTCTCTCTCAAATTCAATGTGTGTTCATTTTATTTACAGCAAAAAATTATTTTTGTATGTGTGTGTGTGTGTGTGCGTGTGTGCACACAAAAAACACACCTACCCCACACACACATACAGACACACTCGCAACACACACACACACACACATGCATACTCACACGCACACACACACTCACACACCTACCGACATAAACACACACACACACACAGGCACACTTGCATACACACACACGCGCACACACACATAAATACCTAACCACATGCACACACACACTGACAAAAACACGCACACACAGACACAGTCGCGGGCCAATACATTTATCACATATTGTACACAAAGCCACACATGCCAGTGGACAAAGCAGGTATAACTGCCTTTGTGTGTTTTTGTTCAATCCCCAGTCTAGACTAAATGCACTTTAGGAGATACGAGACAGAGGCGTGTGGAATCCACTGATACCACTTCAGGTGCTCTTTACAATCCCTATGAGTCAGTTTGCACACGCTCCTGTGAAAAAAAGAGCAAAATAATAAAATAATAAAACATTTATTTACAGGACCCCTGTCCTTTTTTCATTTTTTTTCCTGGATTTTTTTCTTCTTTCTTGCAGTCTTTCTTTCTTATCAGGCAGAAGGTCAGTGTCGGTGCCGCGGGCGCTCTACAAACACCGGGGTGCGCGCTCTGTGGATGTCACTGCAGCGCCCCCAGGGGGAATCCCACTCTTACCCAGGGGCAGAGCTGCGGCGGTGCCAGCAATGACACTGAGCCGCTGCCGCAGTACTCCTTCTTCTGCCTCCGGAATACTAACGTTTCCCCCATTCCTCCCTCGACTCAGGTAACTGCCAAAATGAGGGCAAAACTTTGGTTTGGGGAGGTAGGGAAAGGGGATGGCGGGACCTATCCGTCCCCAAGGTACACTCGAGATACTGGCTCCTTTTTCATTGATCCCTCATTTACTAAGTGTTGCCTTTATTTTGGAAGTTATCTATATATCTTCTATTTATATATATATATATATATATATATATATATAGGCTACCATTCTGACTAAAATGACTCCAATTAAAACATTCAAAATTGATTATTATTATTATTTATTTGCCCATAATTGTAGGCAGGTCAATTTGTTTTAAAAATATTAACCCACAAACTTGAAATACTAAATTAAATATTGGTTTTGTACCAAATAATTGTTTTCTCGAAAAATAAATATTGATATATTTATATTTATACCTGTCTGATAATGGTCAGTATTTTTTTCATTTAATATTACATGAAAAGCAAAACAGAATATCCCAATACGATATTGTTTTCATTGGTCACTGTTCTCCATAGCTTCCTCATTGTCAAGAAACATTGTTTCAGTTATATGCTGTTAAACACTCTTTATTGTTTATTGAATTACAGTGAAGATATCAGGTATAATTTGCAGCTTTAATGTTTAGTACAAAATGTAGTCTGTATTTGCAATGTTAGCTTGCTGGATTGATATGATGGATATGGTGCCTATAGTATGAATGTAGCTATGTAGCGGATTTGTTCAAACTGGGTAGATTGCTAGATAGCAACTATTTATATGGAGGTTTTAGCCAGCAGTCCTTCACCTCCTACTGCCCATCAACAGTCAAGCTTTGTGTGTGGGTCCAAATGAAACTGCCTGACAGAAATGACCTAGCCAGCTAGCTAAAGCTATCAACATATTTGTAGCTAAATGTATGTGTTACCATATCACATCTTCTAATCAAATCATAACTAATCTTTTAATATGAATATGGTACATGAAATGCTCTGACATACAGACACATTTGTTGACAAATTTTGCCCCTCTAGTTTAATATTCAACATAAAGCACAGCGTTATTTGATAAATGCTATTTATCGCGTATTCTGTTCTCGCTCAAAACGGATTACCAAGAATATTATGTCATGCCATGTAATTACATTTGTAGAATGGGTTTCATTACAGACAGTGAAAAATACATTTAAAAGAAACAAATAAAAGAGGGAGGCAGAAAACCATGAATTACAAAGATGGCAACCCATTTGAATAGGCTTCAAAATCACTACACGTGAAGCAAGACGCAAAGTCACAGTACCGATTTGTCGGCTCTACATAAAGGAGGCTGAAACCCATACCTCTAAACCATGATTACTCTCAACCCGTTTACAATTTACATTCCTTGATTAAAAATCAAGCATTTCATTTGCTGAATAATCAATACCATACTATACAATAAGTATAGCTTCCCAATCTTATTTTTTGTTCATTGTTCTTTACATTACAACATATTGCTGTATTTTCTTACATCTACAAATTATCTGACCTTGTGGATAAATGTACTCCTTACCCAAATTCTATTTTGACTAAATATTGACTTAATATCTATTAATCTGATCTGTGCACATCTGGCATTTTAATGCTCATGAAAAAGCTTTGTTTTCTAGGCTTTATTGCATGTTTCTCAAAGCTAGTACGCTACACAATTATCAGAGGGATTAAAAGTGTAAAAGTGGAGCCAATTTTTTTAACTGATTCAGTTGATTTTTACTGAATTCAAAACCACTTATTTCTATCATTTCTACATTCTCAAACATGATGTGAAGAAAGAGATCGCTATAACATGAGACATGATTAAGAGGAGGCTTTGTGATTACTCACTAATGGTTTAGTCAATGAATTGGCAGGCTTGTTAACTGAGCAAAGTACATGAAAACAGGCTGAGACCAATGGGCAGTTTAAAGTTAAGATTTCAGCCTCCTCTGTTCCCAGCTCACTGCTCACTGCTCGATATTCGTGGCTCAAGTCATGAAAATGAAGCACTGTGAAACTAAAGGGAGATTTTGTGTTGTAAATTGAATTGACTTTTTGTATGGAATGTCAGCACAGTGGGTCCCAGCAGCAGCAGGTGCCTTTTCGTCACAGACTCCATCCAGAGCCCTCCGCAACGCCCGTCCCCGAGAGCTAGACTCCCAATCATGCCACGTTTCCCCCCGTCCTCACCCCCACCCCCGGTGCCCTGCCAACCGTCGTTTCACGTTAAATCATTAACCAATAATGGGTGGGAGAAAACATATAACATCACCGCGAACATTGGGGAAGAACACGCTTATTAACCTGCCAGCAGTCGGCTGGGCCGGCCAGACTATTCCAGCTCAAGGTTACAGACCGTGGATTGGACATATAGATCCCATGGCACTTATCCCATAGAGTAGGGGGTCAAATTCCCACATGGCTCTTTCAATCTGCCACCTGATGACCCGCCAGTTTAATTGGTTCAATAATTCCCTCCTCTCCACCTAAAGCTGATGTGTGGGTGAGCGTTCTGCAATAAAATGGCTGCCATGCATCACCCAGATGGGTTCCCGAAAGGTGCTATGTATGGTGCATGGTGAAGTATTTCTATCCTGATGGGAGTGGTCTTTTCAAGAAAGACAATGATGGACTTTCTCCTGGAAGAATGTTGTTGCATCCCTCCAGTAGAGTTACAGACACATGTAGAATCTATGCCAAAGCGCACTGAAGCTAGCTATTCTGGCAGCTCATGGTGGCCTAATGCCCTATTAAGACACTTTATATTGGTGTTTCCTTTGTTTTGGCAGTTACTTGTATATTTGGTAGTAGTCGTAGAAGTAGTAACAGTGGCAGTAGTAATAGTAGCAGTAATAGTAGTATTAGTAGCAGTAGTAGTAGTATTAATATTAGTAGCAGTAATAGTAATAGTAGTAGCAGTAGTAGTAGTAGAAATAGTAATATTGGTCGTAGCCGCAGTAGTAGTAGCAATAGTAGTAGTAGTATCAATATTAGTAATATTAGTAGTAGTAACAGTAGTATTAGTAGTCACAGTAGCAGCATTAGCAATAGTAGTAGTATGATTTGTATCATTATAACATCATATTTATATATTATAACTGAAGCCTTACCTTCTATGGTGGCTCTTTTGGGCAGGATGGTGATGGCTCCCACAGCTGCATCCTCCAGCTGATTTATGGGGCTGTTTTTGGCCCCCCAGCTGTCTGACCCGATCCACAGGAAATGCCCTACACGATTGGCTCTTTTGCTGGCATTAAGAACTCCACTGGAAAATAATTTCCACACAAAAAAAAAACACTCAACATTTGCTTAACTTAACTTTCTCTGCATTAGTTAGTGGGACTGTGCTATAATGGATGATGCTGTAATACACATTCATAATGCTAAATAGGCTTATTTACTGGTTCTCTCCAGTTGAAACCCAATTATCCTTCCTGGGATATGCTTATTGAAAGATAAACGTATTAATAAATACCCAGAGAAACAAGCTGTGTACAAGTTACTCGTTAGATTAAAAAACACTCTTGATTGCTATGAGAAATAAAACAGCTTAGTAAAAAAAAAGGCTGTATTCCCAAAAATGAATTAAGCCTGCCTCGACCTTATGTCTACAGTGAGGCATTTATTAACTTGTGTTCTTTAATAAGAATATATTGTTTTGTATAGGAAGTTTGCCAGCAGTACAGCACAAGGTGCTTCACAAAATACAATAAAAACAGGAGATATTAAAATAACGACAAGGTATTAAAATGGAAAGGAAATAAAAAGAGCATAAAAAGAAAATAAATAAGATAATATAACAAAATAAAAAACATGAAACTTTAATGGAGCATCCTTGGCACAGGGTATGTCTCTGTAGCTGTTTTTAAGGCTAACATGGAGGATGAATTGATCCGGCCTAAGGCCTGTCTGAAGTATTGCAGTCTCTGCAGCCAATCCCTACCCTTCTGTATGGCTGGATGTAGATGTGGTTGTGCATCAGGTGTGTGGATGTGGATGTGGTTGAGCATCAGGTGTGTGGATGTGCGTTAGGTGTGTGGATATGGATGTGGATGTGCATGTGCTTTGGGTGAGTGGATGTGGATGTGGCTGTGCATCAGGTGTGTGGATGTAGATGTGGGTTAGGTGAGTGGATGTGGATGTAGGAGTGGATGTGGATGTAGATGTGCGGTAGGTGTGTGGATGTGGATGTGCTTTGGGTGAGTGGATGTGGATGCGGCTGTGCATCAGGTGTGTGGATGTGGATGTAGATGTGGGTTAGGTGAGTGGATGTGGATGTGGGTTAGGTGTGTGGATGTGGATGTGGGTTAGGTGTGTGGATGTGGGTTAGGTGTGTGGATGTGGATGTGGGTTAGGTGAGTGGATGTGGATGTGGCTGTGCATCAGCTGTGTGGATGTGGATATGGATGTGTGTCAGGTGTGTGGATGTGGATGTGGCTGTGCATGGCGTGTGTCATACCGAATGTCCTCATCGCTGGCGAAGATGATGACGGCCCGGGCGTGAACTGTGTTGATCAGGTGCCGGATGATCTTGTCGAAATCGGCCTGTTTGTGATCATGCGGGATTTTCAGGGATTGAGCGATACAGATCCCACCTGGAAAAAAAATTAAGCATTTTCAGGATCCTGGTCAAGATATAGTTGAAAGCCCTTCCCATACTTCCGAACACATTCAAGAATAGCAACATGAATATAGCATATAATGATATACAATACAGGTAACTGCCAAAATTAAAAAAAACACTTGAGTAAATCAAGGGTTCTGGCAGCTCTGTTATGGTGTGGGGTGCATTTTCCAAAGCCATTCTGAGTGACCACCTTCATCCTCTGGTAATGCATTTCTATCCTGATGGGAGTGGTCTCTTCCAGGATGACTATACAACGGGATGACCATGCCCCCCCATCCGCAGGGCACAAGTGGTCACTGAACGGTTTTATGAGCATGAAAACGATGTAAATCATATGCCATGGCCGTCTCAGTCACAAGATCTCAACCCAATTGAACACTTATGGGAGACTCTGGAGCGGCCCATGAGAAGAGTGGTGTTAAATTACTCCAGTAAAGTTCCAGACACCTGCAGAAACTATGCCAAGGCGCATTGAAGCAGTTCTGGCAGTTCGTTGTGTCCTAATGCCCTATTAAGACACTTTATGCTGGTGTTTCCTTTATTTTGGCAGTTACCTATAGCATATAATGTTATAAAATATAATTTTTTTTCATTATAAATAATTTTTCATTGGGTTTCTTTTTTTACCAAACATTTCATATTTTTGTGACTACAAGAACTGTATTAGAGAACTGAGAGAGTCTGGCGCCAGTACAGAAGCAGACAAATTGTCCCATTGTATATACAGAGATATTAATTATACATGGAGCCATTTATGAAACATGAAACATTTATTAACATTCAAGATGATCAAGCTCTGTTGTCTGTTCAAAGAGAATATTTCTTCTGAAGACGTATAAGGAGAATAACAGCCAGAATTATTGTACTCCATAGCATATAGCCTAGCATGTATAGAATTGTATAATACTAGCAGTTTTTTGTTGTCAGGTTAATTGCAAGTGAACAAGACTCGGCTATTTTGTGAATTGCTTTATTTTTCTAGGTATTCTCTTATTGAAGTGATCCTCAATTGCGAAAACACAACAGGCCCTGCTTTGACAGGGCAAACGCGGTCCGTGAACCAAGGCCGAAACGACCATATATATTGGGGGGGACACATCCCCCCCAATATTCAGATATGCTCAAAATGTCCCCCAATATATAGCCTAGCTGATTTTTTTTTAAATGTCCCCCCCAATGTTGACTCCATGGTTACGGCCTTGCCGTGAACGCATGTGGAGCTAAGTGCAAAGAGACTGGGCTCACGCTGACTGTTGAAGGGGTGACCATGCACTGGCCAACCAGGGCATCTTCCACATCCCGTTTAAATGTGTCACTTATCTGTACTTTTGTATTGCCTCCACAAAATAATCAATAAATCTATATCTTTCTCATAATCGCCCCTATAAAGTACTCGGGTATTGCTGGCACATGGTTGCAAATCTGTTAAAACATCACAGAGCCGAGTGTTTGTGCCAATCCACAGCCCCAAACAAATGACACTGCACCTGTTTCACCCATCCAGCACAAGAACTAAAAACTGGGATTAAAACGCTAACCTCTGTACTAACGCCATTTCATGCACTTACTGATCTGCACTGGCGAGGGCTGCGTTTGTTCGAGTGCCGAGCTTTTTTGCATTGTCGAAATAGGGCTGAATCTCTTGGTCAAGAAGTGGTGACCCTCAAAAAACAATTACCCATTTTCACTTTTCAATGACCTTAGCCTAGATTCACGTTACTGGTTTTCGGAACGAAAAACTGTTGCGTGTCATGAATACATTACATTTGAAATGCGTTATTCTAATTGAAGGGAGGGGAAAGGGAAAAAAAGGACAAAACAGATTGAATTTGGGCTGCGCTACATTATAAATCACTGAAGACAAAGAAAGAAAAGAAAAAAAACATAGCACAAACATCCTAAAACATAAAAGGGTCAATAATAAATAATAATAACCCTAACCGACATGGACAGAAAGGGACACGTTGAACAGAGACTATTCACTAGGGCATTTCCTAAACGCATTAACTCCATCCTCAAGCATTCTTCACCCGGTATACGTTATGCCCCAATGATTTATTTGTCTGTCAGTACCAGTGTCCCTGCTATAAAGAATCATTCCCTTTAACACAACAGTGGCACCTTCGTGAGCGCAGACTCAGAAAATCAGAAAACCAATAAAGTTAAATACATAAACGGGCCGAAACCCTATCTGCCTGATGCTGACTGCAGGCATCAGTAGCCCGGTGGTGCAGGTTCGGCTCCTGCTCCCGATGGATAAAAATGGTGCTTCTGTGCGCATTACTTATAATATGCAACCAGTAACTCCATGCTGGGACTGCATTGGAACATACATATAACTGCCAAAATAAAGGTAACACCAACATTATATTAAACACCCAGTATATTAAAAGGGCCACCACGAGCTGGCAGAACTTCAATGCCCAGCTTCAATGCCCCTTGGCATAAATTCTACAAGTGTCTGGAACTGGGATGCAACACCATTCTTCCACGAGAAATTCCATCATTTGGTGTTTTGTTGATGGTGGTGGAAAACGCTGTCTCAGGCGCCACTCTAGAATCTCCCGTAAGTGTTCAATTGGGTTGAGATCTGGTGACTGAGACAGCCATGGCATTTGCCAGGGCATGGTTTACATCATTTTCATGCTCATTAGACCATTCAGTGACCACTGTGGATGGGGCATTGTCAGGATAGAAATGCTTCACCATAGGATGAAGGCGATCACTCAGAATGGCTTTGTATTTATTGCCACTTACCTTGCCCTCTAAGGGGTTGAGTGGACCTAAACCATGACAGGAAAGTGCACCCCACACCATAACAGAGCCGCCAGAACCCTTAATTTAAAGTGTTTCTTTTATTTTGGAACTTACCTGTATATATAATCCAACACCTGGATATATTTAAAGCACATGTTGCATCAATGCAAGTGCACCCCCAGGTCTGGACATTGTGTTTGAATGCATTCTGACAACCACATGCTACACGGTCCATCGGGCGGCTTGACGGGCATGCCGCGCCCCTGCAGTGAAACCCATCCGTCAACAAGCATCACGGCCAACTGATGCCTCCGAGCTCAGACACGAACCTCAGCACTCCTGACCCTTCTGCTGAACTCGTATGATTGAATTGATCTGTCAACTGACGTTAACTGACCAATTAGATTCCCCCCTGAAGCAGGTCACCGGGCAAGTCTGAGCTGGGACAGAGTGACAAAGATAGACCCGGCAGGTAAAATAAATAAATAAATAAATATATAAATAAATAATAATGAATCCTTCTGGCCATGGAATTCACAATAATGGAAAATCGTCTCATTTTGAAAATGCCTGCCCCCTCCGTCTTTGTGCGTTGTGTCATCCATGGAAGCATTTTTTTCCCCCCTTTGTTTTCCCTCCACTGTGTGTCTCCCATCTCTCCAGTTGGTGAACTGTGAAAATGAAGCACTGTACTAAGGACTCTTTCAATGCAAACGGCTGAATGTCCCTCTGTCCCTCTCTGTCCCTCGACCCGTGCCAAGAAGGAGCCGGAAGCAAAGCCGAGTGCGCGGTCACACAGGCGGCTTTGTCGGTCTCCCCCTTTTTAAAATTCGGCCCAGGAAAGCGAAGCAAAAAAGACGAGCGAAAGTCGCCGATGTCTGTTGGCGGAGGAGCTAGCCTCCATCAGGAAGCCCAGTGCAGCGCTGGAGAGCTCCCGCTAGCGAGTTCAGGAAGTGAGATGTCCCCTGAGACCAGATTGCCTGGCTGGGTGTACACAATCTGGTCAGCTTGGTCTTTGCTTCGGTCTGGATCCAACTCAGGGGAAAAAACTCTCACAAATATTGTATAAAACCAAGATTTTCATACTTTGTCAATACGGTTGTATGAAAAGACAACAGTGTGCACACTATATTATTAATATATTGAACTGAGCTATATATATATATATATATATATATATATATACTGTTATCCTCCTACGCCTTCACAACAGCCAGCTAATTTCAGTGTTTACTGGCTTTATAAAACCATCTACCACAGACAAACCTCAGAGCAGAGTTAGGCATCTGAAACAGGTGAGTGAAATTTATAGGTGAGTGAGTAAAATTAGATTTGAGCAGCATATCTTCCATCTGTTTTATATTGTCTGGATAGAAATACAGGGTAATATTCAGCTAAAATATTACGCAAAATGCACATTAAATCTTCTACTAAATTGTCTTACTTTCTTGCTTATTGTGCTGTGCCACTGTCTTTGTCTGGAATAACGATCACTGCCTGTCTGACAACGTGAGCGGGGTGAACTGGTTATAACCAGCTCTAACGGGCTGAAAGAGTGACATAATACACAGTATCGCAATACTTCATGGGGCAAAATGGTTTATTTAACCAAGGAATCAATACATATTATGAATATACCCCCTGCTGTTTCTAGTTCATGCCTATATTGGTTGTGTATTTAGATCAGGCGGATACAATTCTACCCTTTCGCAGGAAGTGGGAGGCGAGACACCATT
The DNA here is from genome assembly GCA_029706075.1 of Aldrovandia affinis. NCBI lineage: Eukaryota > Metazoa > Chordata > Actinopteri > Notacanthiformes > Halosauridae > Aldrovandia > Aldrovandia affinis. The sequence goes on from JAINUG010000055.1 coordinate 4,109,146, forward strand.
CAGATGATGATCTGGCTTTGCCGAAAAGGTCACTTTATGAGTCCAGAGACAGGGAACACTTTGATTGTGAGTAAGTATATAAGCATGCTCTCCTCCGAAACCGGTGACATCAGCCGCCGCTTCTTTTCACACCTTGGCCTACGAGTTAACATCGCACAGACGTGAGTCGGAGTAAGACACTTCATGTGCAGGTTTATACTGGGAGACTGGGCCAGTCTTAACAGGACAGTGGGGCTCATCCACACACTAGAACAGTGCCTTAACAGCATGCAGACCGTGGGGCTCATCCACACACGAGAACAGTGCCTTAACAGCATGCAGACCGTGGGGCTCATCCACACACTAGAACAGTGCCTTAACAGCATGCAGACCGTGGGGCTCATCTACACACTAGAACAGTGCCTTAACAGCATGCAGACCGTGGGGCTCATCTACACACTAGAACAGTGCCTTAACAGGATGCAGACTGTGGGGCTCATCCACACACTAGAACAGTGCCTTAACAAGATGCAGACCGTGGGGCTCATCCACACACTAGGACAGTGCCTAAACAGGATGCAGACTGTGGGGCTCATCCACACACTAGAACAGTGCCTTAACAGGATGCAGACCGTGGGGCTCATCCACACACTAGAACAGTGCCTTAACAAGATGCAGACCGTGGGGCTCATCCACGCACTAGAACAGTGCCTTAACAAGATGCAGAACGTGGGACTCATCCACACACTAGAACAGTGCCTTAACAGCATGCAGACCGTGGGGCTCATCTACACACTAGAACAGTGCCTTAACAGGATGCAGACCGTGGGGCTCATCCACACACTAGAACAGTGCCTTAACAGGATGCAGACTGTGGGGCTCATCTACACACTAGAACAGTGCCTTAACAAGATGCAGAACGTGGGACTCATCCACACACTAGAACAGTGCCTTAACAGGATGCAGACCGTGGGACTCATACACACACTAGAACAGTGCCTTAACAGGATGCAGACCATGGGGCTCATCCACACACTAGAACAGTACCTAAACAGGATACAGACTGTGGGGCTTATCCACACACTAGAACAGTGCCTTAACAGGATGCAGACCGTGGGACTTATGCACACACTAGAACAGTGCCTAAACAGGATACAGACTGTGGGGCTTATCCACACACTAGAACAGTGCCTTAACAGGACAGTGGGGCTCATCCACACACTAGAACAGTGCCTTAACAAGATGCAGAACGTGGGACTCATCCACACACTAGAACAGTGCCTTAACAGGATGCAGACCGTGGGGCTCATCCACACACTAGAACAGTGCCTTAACAGGATGCAGACCATGGGGCTCATCCACACACTAGAACAGTATATTAGCTGGTTGGGAAAATTGAATTAAAACAGAAACATTATTTGTTTCCCCACAGTGAATTAGCCTTGAATTTAAGGGTAGTCAGGAAGTGCTGCTACACATAGTGAAACAGGAGAAGGTGAATACATTGAGCAAGTGTGTGCACTGAAATGTGAAATGTGTTCCTCGAGCAACAAGAGTACGCTTCATCTACAGCCTTATGAAAATTACCTTGACCTTTTTTTTTACTTCAACATTTTAAACCATAAAAGAATAGTTCCATGCTGGAAATAACAGTAATTCATTCTGCCTCCTGTCCTATATGCAACTTCTGCTGCCTCCTAAATGCCACACGCTGTCTGAGGAAATCATTTGAGAAGTAGCCCCGATTCTGCACTCTTGGGCAGTGGGAATTTCTTGAGAGTTGAAGGAAAATCTTTTTAGAAAGTGACTCACACAAAGAAATGGAAGCAATGTGTCTAAGCCGCTGAGATGGCCCATAAGGTCAGTGCTCATTCTACTTTGTGTGGCATGACGTAATTAGAGGCATAAGTACATTCAACTTTTTTTTTAATGCTGTTTGTTTCAGATTTTTTCCCCGTTTTTCTCCCAATTTGTTAGCCAATTGTATTCTATTTCTTTTGATTCGCCCTCCCCCACAAGCCCCCCGCCCATCACTATGGGTCAAGCTAATACCGCGAGGCCGGCAATGATCCGCCTCCTCCGAGACGGAACTCACCCCCCTATTTTACAGGGACGCCCTTCACGCTTCTCTGTAAGCTCGTGCCGGCTCTCCCTCTCTCCTCCCCCTGGGGCAGACAGCCAACCACCACCCCCAATCGGGCCTACCGGCCAGAGTCGGGCTGGCGCAGCCGGTTTTCGAACCACGGGCTAATGCTTTGACCGCTACGCCACCCGAGGCCCCTACATTTGACATTTTAACCATTTAGCCGACGCTCTTATCCAAAGCAATTTCTTACACACAATCCATTTAGATGGCTGGACTTTACTGAAACAATTCGGGTGGAGTACCTTTGCTCAAGGGTACAACGGCAGTGCCCCACCTGGGTATCGACTCTGCAACCTTTGAGTTACAAGCCCGGTTCCCTAACCATTATACTACAGTGCCACCCAAGTAGAGCAGAACCCTGGACAGCTTGTCTCTCCATCGCTGGAACATTACTGCAGTACCTCTCTGTTAAGCTGTGAGCCGGGCAAAGAGGCACCGGGTGCCATTTTTAAAAGTGTTTAACAGGACTTTGGTGAGGATTTAATACAAAGTCAGGTTAAACACTCTAGCCACGAGGCCACTGAACAAGAGTTCCTTCAGGAATTATGAGGGGCTGGCAGATCACATTTATATTACATATAATCTGTCTTTACAATTTTCTTACAATATTCCTTCTTTTATAACAGATTACAGTTATATATATTCTTAACTGTAATATTGAGGGCATGAAGTTTGGAAGTGGGAGTTGTTTCTAACACTGTGTTGAACTGTTGAAGGAGGAAAAGACAGGGCTTTTGCTGATAATACTTGTATATATTCATGTGGATGATTGAAGACAGTATTTTATTTGGCAAAGGAATATCTTTTCTTGCATAGATCTTACAATGTGGCAAAACCGCTATTCCTGTAAAAATGGGAGAAAGCATCCCGTTTGTCAAAGAGTTCATCTATATCTACGAAAACAGATACAGATGTTTCATTTTTTGAGTGAGGGCTCCTTCATACTTTTCAGGTAAACTACAGATTGGAAGGGGAGTTTGGTTTCCTTCTTTTTTTCTCTAAAAGGTTGTACAGGCAAAATAACATTTTGAACAGTCAGAGTGCATGTGCATGCGAGATGAGGATGTAACGTGTGCTCGGTTTGCTAAGGGTTCACATAATTTAACCAATCAAAATGAGGGGGGACTTTGTGATTTCTCTTGTATTTTGTCACCCTGCCTCTGTAACCTCTCTTTGAGGATTCTGAACTGAAACTGGACTTTTACTTTTGCACAAAAAATAATTTATTCTACACTCAACTGGACTCCAAGTCTTAGTAGACTACTCTATCAAATGAATTACAATCTTTCCCCACTGCACAACGAATATATTACTTTGCTCTGTGGGGGAGGTTTGAGGTAGATCTTCTCTTTATGCTCATTAGATATTGTCTCATTGCCATGTCTGCCGGTCTACTGAGGTATGAAGGACAATTACATCAATTTAAGTTCATTTGACAGTTCATTTGACGTCTGTGTTGAGCCTCAAAGTAAATTAAATCAGATTGGACTCACGGAAAACAAACCAACGGCATGCCACAAGTACTGCAGTAAAATGTAGACAAGTGCAATCACACTTGAAATACCCTAGTTTGAATATGTATTCATTGTATTATGTCTGTTTGTAGGTTTGTGAGTATTTGTGTGTGTAAACTTCAAGTCAAGACGTCATATACTAAATTTGAACTAGTGATACGAGATTGAGGTTTCATAAACTCCACAATGGGTGGAACTATAGGGTGTCAATCACCAATAAAACCAAATAAAACGATCTTTTTCTCCACAGAAAAGCACAGTGATTGGTGAAGATCAGGGAGTCACTGATCATTAGCCCTCACCTCCCCATCACTAGTTTGGATGGTTTGGTTTTGAGTGAATGTCTATGATTAAATCGTTTTTTTTCCCACACAGAATCACCAAATAAGAGTTGTGGCCACAGACCCCATCTCCACCTCCCCCCCTTACCCACCCACCCTGCCTTGCTTCAATGACCGTTCCATTTTCCTTAAGGATTAATAATTGAAAACAAGTTCATGTGAATTGTATATGCAATTTGTCCTCTGGGAGCTTCTACATTATTATTTTATTTTATTTTATTTTATGGTCAAAATTGTTAGAGCAAATGGCACGCTGCTTACAGCTTCTGTAGAGAGCAGCCCAAGATCTAAGCAGCACAAAGGGTGCATGTGGCTGTTCCTTTCTGCTTTTAACAAACATCTCCCCCTGGAATGAGCTTTAGCTCAAAAATGATGATCTTTTTATGGGGCGCGGGCCTTCCTGCGTGAAATGAATCACACTTCATGGAACCCTGTCAGCCAGAGAAAAGTACTGTACCATATCCACCCTGTTCGTGAGTATGTAACCTTCATATGACACCTTCCTCCCGGCTTGAGGAACTTCCTGATTTAATGAATAGAGTGGGTAAGTCAGAACTGAAGTTTTTCCTCACATATCACAATTTGAGAGATTTTTGTGCAGAATATATATATATATATATATATATATATATATATATATATATATATATATCATACAGTATATATATATATATATATATATATCATACAGTATATATATATATATATATATATATATATATATATTACAATGACTTTGAACATACCAAAACATCTTCATGTTAAATCTGTAAACCTGTAGACTTATTGTAGACTTAGTCACAACTTAGTTCATTAACAGTACTTGTATTTGGTTTGTGGACATCCCATCTAAATAGGGTTAAAAGCTTTTATTATTTTGTTTCCTAAGATGGTGGCAAGGCGGGGGGAAAAAAAGACAGCTTGGACTTGTTTTACGGCATGTAGGAGAAGTTTGTCTCTGCTGTGCTTCAGTGCATTTGTCATATCAGGGTCAGGTTTTGGCAAACAGCTTGGAAGCTCCATTACAGTGGTCGTGTGTTAAACGACCGAGCAAAACACAAGGTCACTGCAGAGTAGTGATGGGAGTATGAGTTATCATGACACCAAAAAGTTTTGCTCTTCGTTACTGGCAGCATATGGTAGCTGCACCCATTTGACACCTCATTCACCCAATCACTACTGCCGAGTGCTCAAAGAGACTGAGATCAACCAATGAGCTCCACAGAAAGCATAATTGGATGGACGAGGGCAATGTGACCACAATCTGTTCCTATTTCTCTTATTGCTTAACAGTATGGTACATATAGGTAACTGGCTAAATAAAGACTGCAGTACGGTGAGTGCCCATCAGCGGGTGCCATGCCTGGTATGGCTGATAGGCCTGGCCCTCCCCTTCCCAACAAAATTGAAGCATGGTATAATCAAACTGTTACAGTGGTATCACTGTGCGGTTTGTGTGAAGAGGGTTCAAGGGCCATAGTGAGGTATGCTTTGGTGTAGCAGCAATTTGGAGTAATGTACCCACTGACTGGAAGCACACTAGCATCTACAGAATGTGTCAAAAAGGAGATGGAATCATGGGTATTTTGATGATGAAATTTGATGAAATGGGGTTCAGTTATTCTTTAATAACTGCATCTCACAATAACACTGGTCAATATAAGCTATTCATATGTGAGTCACTAATCTGAAAGATTAATTCTATTTAATCTTCCAGCCTCTTTGCTGTCAGCACATTTCTTATTACAAGAGTCTTAAAGATATATTTTTGTTATTTTCATAATGGCACAGCTTAAATTGCAGCAAACATCAGTTTGATGGACAATCTCTCATAATTGTACCCTCAGAGGTTGTTCTTAAACATTTATTTTTCAGAAGAGTACTTCACAAGCTATCAGAGTCCTCAACGAAATAAGTGTTTGAAATCTGAAGCACTCCACGTCATCAGCGGCAAGCATTGCTGTCGGTGGCTTGTGAGAGAGAGAGAACATCTCACTTGAATGAAGTGAGATGGTAATGAAGAGAATTCAATGACGATCAACATGTCATCAACTTGCAGACTGAGTACATAATGAGCCCAGGGGAATCGATCTTCAACGAGCCTTTTGGTGACATATCACCATAATCATGCTTCACTTAAATGAATGTTGAAAAGAAGCAGACTGGTAGGAGACAAAACAGAACAACTATCTGGATACCCTAACTCAAATTCAGATCCTTAACTAAATCCTTGCTTAGTTTTAAACTTTGGAAACTGCTGACTTTTATTTGAGCTTTTAGCCTTGAGTTTATGATTATCTTTTTTTTTCGGTTTCTGTTTTAGATTTCATGGTGTCTGTGTACCTTTTAGTTGCTTTCATGATTGTCTTTCTTTCATTGAAGTTGTGCACCTTTCACTCTGTGCAGGTATATTAAAAGCATATCATAAAAGGTGAGAAGAAAACTTCTCTGTGGAATGGTAGTCAGTGGTTCCTGCCTGTCGTACATTCTAAGAGTAGATCTACAGGTAACTTACGAAATAAAGGAATCGACAACATAAAGTGTTTTGACAGGGCGCTGGGCCACCACAAGCTACCAGAACAGCTTCAGTGTTCCATCATAGATTCTACATGAGTCTGGAACTTTATAAACTCTAGAAATTCCATAATTTGGTGTTTTGTTGATGGTGGTAGAAAACACTGTCTCAGACACTGTTTCAGAATTTCCGATAAGTATTCAATTGGGTTGAGATCTGGTAAGTGAGATTGCCATGGCATATGGTTTACATAATTTTCATGCTCATCAAACCAGTGACCACTTGTGCCCACGAGCATCATAGGATGAAGGTGGTCACTCAGAATGGCTTTGTAAAATGCACCCCACACCATAACAGAGCTGCTAGAACCCTTCATTTACTCAAGTGTTTTCTTTATTTTGGCAGTTACCTGTACACCACAGTTCCCATTGACATTACATGTTTATGTGTTGTACAGGTTTAAATTGAATCACAATAATGATAATTGATTGCATTTATATAGCGCCTTTCCTGATATCAAAGCTCTTTACAGTGAAGTAGGGGAAGCATTTAGGTCCATTGTTAATGGAGCTTGTGAAGTGTAGTGCTTTTCAGATTCAGGGTGGGTTGGGGAAGAATTAAGCTTGTTAAAAAAACAAAAAAAACATCTTGCTGCTGTATTCTGCGATATAAGAAAAGATGAAAAGTCCACCCTGAAGGGAACTGAGTGGAAACAGTTTGCGTTTCACAAAAAGACGGAGGGATGAAAAGAATTCCGGACCGGTTTTAAAGCTAGCCCTCACTGTGCGATAAAAGAGGGACCTGCTAGGGAAGATTAACTTCATAAATGGTGTTGCGTGTGATAACAACGTGCGTGTACATGGCGCGGGGAAACGTAGAAGTCTGCCCCTCTCACTCAGGCATATCGACCCACACTTAATCTCTCTTTAAAGACAGCATGCCAGACCAATGCCTAATCTCTCTTTAAAGATAGCGAGATCTCATCAGAGAGATGGGGGTAAACCGTGATATTTGAATTACTCAAGAGTCAGGTATAAGTCTCAGTGATTTCTCCCTGTTTGTGGATGCACAGGTAAAGGACTCATGTAGGACTCAGTCATTTCTCACTGTGCGTGGATGCATAAGGTCAAGACTCAGTTATTTCTCCCAAGAACAGGCCTGATGCCATGGAGCTATTTTTATATTTTCCTCAACTCCAGTCTCCATTTTGCAATACAATACAACTTTATTTGTCCCCTCAGAGCAGTCAGTTTAGGGCTAAAGTGCATCACACTAACATACAAACATCAAGCCATACATGGAATCCAGACATGGGTGTATTTATCAAAAGTGCAGGTGCAACAAATATGAAATGATTAAGTAAATAAAACAATTTGTCAAATTAAAAGCGGTTGGAAGATTTCGGTGGTGATGGTTTACCAAACCCTTTGTTTTTCCATCTTGAAATCTGTGAATTATATTGTCTAAATATTAAGATCAATACTGCCTCTTATAACTTAGGGGCCAAATTCAAATATACGAACAAACACGGTTACTATAAAATAATTACAACAAGTTTTTTAAAAAAAGATATCGTCCCGTCGTGTCAGCTCTATGTTGGACTGCTTGGTAAAGGGCTGAAGGGTGGCAAGCTTAGGGTGTAACTCCATCATGTCCCTTGCTGTACTCTATCGGGGCTCCATCGGCAGAGAGTTTCCCGGCTGCAGCCTTAAAGGACCCCCCATCCCGAGCCCCCAAATCTTGCACACTAAGGGGAGTACCCAGGGGTGCCTTCAGGACGGGGGCGGTTCAGACGGCAGCCAATATTAGTCAACTGTCCCGTAAAAAAGTCAAAATCACTGCCCTTCTTGGCCGCCCGCCTGCTGACAGCCACCCCGGAGAGAGAGGCTCTGAGATTTATCTATATTGTCCATGTCAATGACAAAATATTGATCTGGGTAATCATTTTTAGGTTAATCTGTGTCAATTTCCCAGGAAGTGCAGCGGCCCGAAATATACGAGGTTGCTCCGTAGCGGCTAAATCTAAAATTACACACAGAGCGTCCAAACTTACAAGGTCAGCCTTGAGCTATCGTCCGAGTCCTGTCACGCTTGAGGGACCTGAATGGTTGCGGTGGCTAACTTACAGCTTCAAGGTTGTAATTAAAACGAAGGGGTTCCTGCGTGCTGTTTAAACGAGTGTGTGTGCCTCATGATACTTCCATCGCCCCTACACACACACACACACACACACACACACACACACACACACACACACACACACACACACACTCACACACACACACACACACACACACACACACACACACACGCACACAACCAAAACCACAATCTATTTATGATTTACGGCATTACACAGCCAATTTATGATTGTCATTAACAAATCCATTATTCAAAAGTTTAGTTTTTTGTGACAAACACAAAACATTGATTGACATAATATCCGACAAGGTTTAAACTACTACTACTACTAATAATAATAATAATAATAATAATAAATTGTATTGGTATAGCAGCTTTTCTAAACTCCAACATGAGTCAAGTGTGAAAATACAACATCAAAATAAAAAATTAAAAAATAAAAATAATAGGGAAATAAATATATTTTTTGAAAAGAGTTCAGTCAGAGTGAAGATAAAACCAGGACACTCAACACATGCGCGAATGCCCCTGGGTTAAAGTATGACAAGGTAAACAAAAGAGTTTTAGTCTAGACTGTAAAAGTAAATAAGCTTTTGCATTCGGAGGTCTTGGGGGGAAATGTGGAAAGTGATGCGACGTGATGTGATTTATTTTAAATGTTTTATTTGTTTCTGATGTTTTCCTGTTTTTTCTCCCAATTTAGTGGCCAATCATTCACCCACCCACATTCTGGAGACACCCTTACGCGCTTCTCAGCGAGTTCATGCCGGCTCACCCCCTTCCCCCTGGGGCAGACAGCCAAACGCCGGCCCTGAGTTTTTTGACTCCATGATCTTTTGATCTTCTTTCATCGCTGACAGGTGCCGGTGTGTTACGCACAAGATCTCGACAGCTTTTTGCTGCGTTAAGGAAGCAGGGGCTTCAGCCGAGTCACCAAGACTCCTGCCGGTTCCGTAAGCTTTCCAGCATTTCACATAAGAGCAAGGAAATCCCTTTTAGAGCAGTGCGCTACAATTAATTGGCTCCGTTATCGAACAATATAAACATGAATATGAATAAAAGGGGGGGATGGCAACTGTCACTGGGGAAGGATTACGTGTGACTGGCGAAACCTTTGAATGCATGTGCAAATATACCTCCCTCTCGACTGATACACTTAAGGCCTTTTCATTTAGTCAACAAGCCAGAAAGAGGGAACGAAAATGGTCTGGTAATTGCCACTCTCTTCTATCGGGTCGCCACTTTGACATGAACTGCTTTCAAAGGGGTGGCATATAAGCACCGTTGAAAAATCTTGCGCGTGCAGCAGAGAAATACTTTACACATACGCTTAGGAGCCGTGTGCCGTTCTCCCCACTTGTAACCGCATCCCCGCCTCGCCTATTAACGGACAATAGTTTTCATCGCTTCCAATTACCTAAAGCCCGTGTTTATTAAATATGAATTGAATATGTGGTGAAAGAATGCACCGTCCCTACCTGTCAGGCTTTAAAAAAAAACACAAGAAACACACGTCAATCTTTGTTTTTTCTCACAGTAACACAACTACATTTACAACACGCTAGTCAAATGGTTGTTTTCTTTCTGCTCAGTGGAAATCACATGGGTGATTTAATCACCCTGTCTACCATATGAAACTTCTCATTTCGCAGAGCACATTTGCACATTAATTGATTCACAGGCGTTCAACCGCTATAGCTCATTTAGGGCTTTGGACAGACAATATGCAAATCTATATTCCACAGAAGCTCCTACTTGAAAGACAAGTGCATATGTTACTCATTGAAAAGAAATAAAAATGTCTACAAGAGAGAAGCACGGGGGTTGGGGGGGGGCAAGAAAATCATCGTGCTCGGTACGGCGAGACGCATACAGGGATGGAAACTCTAAAGAAGATAAGCTACATAAGAGGCTGCTGCTATCTCGATAGCTAATCCGGGGAAGTACAATGGTTCTGCCTTTGCATTGGGGCTCAATAGTCAAGAGTCTAAGCCGTACGCTTATGCAATTCTGACTGATCACTGTTGAGCGTGAGTCATTTGTCCATCGGGCGTAGGGAAACAGCATCACACAAATAGAGTGGAAATCAATTTCCCAATAGCCCCGAACTTGCTTTGTCCCCATCCCTCGTGGGCTCTCTCTCTCTCTCTCTCTCTCTCTCTCTCGCTCTCTCTCTCTCCCCTCTCTCTCTCCGCAGCGGTGGCAAGAGCGGGCACACTCATTAGAGTGACTGACACCCGGCGCATAGGTAGGCACGCGGACTCATTATCCCGCTCAGTGCCCCCGCAGCGCTGCGGCATGAGTGACTCAAAAACGCCGCCAACAAATGCCTTCTGTTCTGCGCAGGCCTGACAGTCGACGCGACGGGCTTTGCGAGGGAGGCACACGCGCGCGAATGAGAAATCCTGTGTTTCCCGTCGCGAGGGAAGGTCTGAGCTGTTCTCCGATTAGCACACGAGAAGGGGTGTGCCATTTCCGTGGAGCCGTTCACTCGACTTGAAGCTCGGCAGGAGGCGTGTGCGCCATCGCATTGTTTGAATCCGATACGGACGCACATTAATTCAATGAGCAACGTATGTTTCCTACGCGACAGTATTGCACATAAGGCACTAATTCCATTCAATTAATTGTACAGGAAAGTTACAGTTACTGAATAAATGCTGTCGTAAATTGCCCTTGCAATGGTAAAGAACGGGGGTTGACAACAGATGTTTGCAGCCGTTGCAACCTGCTAGCGAAAACATCTGTTAGCATCTACAATCTTGGCGTTATTGAGCGTGAATTTTTGTGCTCAAAAGAGGTGTCTGTGTGTGTTTGTGCATGTGCGCTCGCGAGAGCGTGCGTGTGTCTGAACTCAGCGGCTCGACAAAAAGACTATTACCAGGCGTAAATAAATACATTTCTTGTGAATGAATCCATAGAGAAACAACAACAAAAAATTATATTGGTTATTTAAAGAACCTTTGAGGACGACTTGAATCCATCGGTAGAAAACGCTATCTTCCCAGAATCCCCCATAGTGGGTTTTCCCGATGCCACTCTGTATCCATCTTATTAATGCGTGTGGATTTGTGTGGGGGGAAAAGCCAGCCACCAAGCATGTACAATCAGGGAAAGAGTAGCTGTCACTCACACATAAGAGCTGTGCAAAGAAACCCCAGAGTTTATGAACACTGCCCCTCATCACAAACAGGCCTTTCAGTGGCCTTGCCAGATCCACAACTTTCACTCAGCTCAGCTGCACCTCTTTGTTACCACCCAGAAGTAATATAGACATATTAATATATATATATATATACACAGACAGGTCCATAAATATTTGGACATTGACAAAGTTATTATTATTTTAGCTGTCTACCACAGCATTAAATTAATTTAAATTAATTCATCCAAATCGGGTGAACGGTGTAGGAATTACAGGACTTTTTATACGTGGTCCACCCCTTTTTAAGGGACCAAAGGTAATTGGACAATTGGCTGCCCAGTTGTTCCATGGCCAGGTGTGTCTTATTCCCTCATTATTTCATTTACAAGTAAGCAGATAAAAGATCTAGAGTTGATTTCAAGTGTGGCATTTGCATTTGGAATCTGTTGCTGTTAACTCTCAATATGAAGTCCAAAGAGCTGTCACTGCCAGTGAAGCAAGCCATCATTAGGCTGAAAAATCTAAACAAACCCATCAGAGAGATAGCAAAAACATTAGGTGTGGCCAAATCAACTACGTATTTGGTACATTCTTAAAAAGAAAGAACGCACTGGTGCACTCAGGAACACCAAAAAGCCTGGAAGACCACGGAAGACCAATGTGGTGGATTTCCATTTCCATTTTAGGCATTTTAGCAGACGCTCTTATCCAGAGCAACTTACACAATTCACATTTCTTTACATACAATCCATTTATACAGATGGATATTTTTACTGAAGGAATTCAGGTTAAGTACCTTGCTTAAGGGTACAATGACAGTGCCCCCACCTGGGAATCGAACCAGCAACATCTTACAGTTACAAGCCCAGTTCCCTAACCATTACACTACACTGCCGCCCTACACACTACACTGACGGATAACAGAATAATTATTTCTCTGGTGAAGAAGAACCCTTCACAACAGTTAGCCAGATCAAGAACACCCTTCAGGAGGTAGGCGTATCTGTGTCAAAGTCAACAATCAAGAGAAGACTTCACCAGAGTAAATACAGAGGGTTTACCACAAGGTGTAAACCATTGGTAAGCCTCAAAAACAGGAAGACCAGATTAGATTCAAAAGACAAACATCTAAAAAAGCCTGTACAGTTCTGGAACAATATCCTATGGACAGATGAGATCAACTTGTACCAGAATGATGGGAAGAAAAGAGTATGGAGAAGGGAAGGAACTGCTCATTATCCAAAGGATACCACCTCATCTGTGAAGCATGGTGGAGGTAGTGTTATGGCGTGGGCATGTATGGCTGCCAATGGAACTGGTTCCCTTGTATTTATTGATGATGTGACTGCTAACAAAAGCAGCAGGATGAATTCTGAAGTGTATAGGGCTATATTATCTGCTCAGATTCAGCCAAATGCTTCAAAACTCATTGGACGGCGCTTCACAGTGCTGATGGACGGTGACCCGAAGCATACTGCAAAAGCAACCCAATACTTTTTTAAGGCAAAGAAGTGGAATGTTCTGCAGTGGCCAAGTCAATCATCTGACCTGAATCCAATTGAGCATTTCACTTACTGAAGGCAAAACACCCCAAGAACAAGCAAGACAACGGCAGTAAAGGCCTGGCAGAGCATCACCAGGGAAGAAACCCAGCGTTTGGTGATGCCTGTGGGTTCCAGATTTCAGGCAGTCATTGACTGCAAAGGATTGATTAATTTATGATTATGTTAGTTTGTCCAATTACCTTTGAGCCCCTAAAATTGTGGGGGCTATACATAAAAATGGTTGTAATTCCTACACAGTTCATACAATATTTTGGCAAAACCCTTAAATTAAGGGTTTCTTAAATTGTTTCATTTTAAATCCATTGCGCTGGCGTACAGAGCCAAAATGAGAAAAAAAAATTGTGTCACTGTCCAAATACTTATGGACCTGACTGTATATGTATATACAGTGGGTATAATAAGTATTCACCCCCTTTGGCATTTTTCACAAAATTGATTTAATTGGGAGTTCTCTATAATGACAAATAAAATAAACTACTCTAAAGGTTTTTGTTAATTAATTACAAAAACCCCAGACAATAATTTATTGCATAAGTATTCACCTCCCTTGACTTACCAATACTTGGTAGAAGCACTTTTAGCTGCAATTACGGCTGTGAGACTATTTGAGTCTCTACCATCTTTGCACATCTGGACATTGCAATTTTTGCCCATAACTTCTTTACAAAATTGCTTGAGCTCCATTATGTTGGATGGGGACTGGTGGTGAACAGCAATTTTCAAATCTTTCCACAGATTCTCAATGGGATTGAGGTCTGGACTTTGACTGGACCACTCCTGGGCTTTTTTTTGTTTTAAAGCCATTCCAATGTGGCTTTTTCTGTATGCTTTGGGTCATTGTCCTGCTGGAATATAAATCTTATCTCAAGTCCCAGGTCTTTTGCAGACTGCAACAGGTTTTCCTCCAAGATTTGTCTATATGTTGTTCCATCCATTTTGCTCTCTATTTTGACAGGTTTTCCAGTCTCTGAAGCAAAGAAGCATCCCCATAGCATTAGGCAAGCACCACCATGTTTCACGGTAGGGATAGTCTTCTTGGGATAATGTTGGGCTTGCTCCAAACATAGCACCTAACATTGATGCAGAAAATCAATCTTGGTCTCATCAGACCATAGAATCATCCTCCACTTGGTTTGAAAGTCTCTCACATGCCTTCTGGAAAGCTCTAGTGAGAATTCATGTGTGTTGTCTTCAACAATGGCTTTCTTTTTGCCACCTTCCCTAAACCACACATTTGTGAAGTGCCCAGGCTATTGTTGTCCCATGGACAATCTCTGCCATGGAGGACTGTAACTCCATCAGAGTTGCCATATGCCTCTTGGTGGCCTCCCTAACAAGTACCCTTCAAACACGGATGCTCAGTTTTGGAGGACGGCCTATTCAGCATATTCTCTCCATTTCTTTATGATGGACTTGACAGCAGCGGCGTGTTTAGGGGGTGGCCTAGGGTGGCACGTGCTACCCCTGGAATCTGATTGGCCACCCCAGATGCTAAACTATGATTGGCTATCTGCCCACTGGGGCAGGAAAGTTTGAACTGTGTGACAACCTAACTTTCATATTCAACACACAAGACGTCAAGAAGTCAGTTACACATAATTGCTTTAAAAACTTTGAACTGTAATGAGCTAAAACGTTTCGCCATGTTTTTTAGATTTTCACGATAATGTGGTGCAGGTCTGTCGTCATCTCGACAGAAGCAGCTTGCTAGCCTAGCAAACAAACAAACAGCTGCAAGTGTCTGGGGATTCCGAGTCGCTCCTGAAAGATGTGAGTAGACTTATTGATACACATGATGTGTGAGTGGTTTAAAAAGTTTTAACTGTATTAAGCTAAAACGTTTAGCCATCTTATTTCATTATTTCCTGACTCAGCTTGCTAGCAAACCCGTCATCGTCATTGTTTGGTTATTGTCAACGATGCATACATAAATTAAAATGTATTGTGCAAGATAAAGTGACATCCATCATGACATGCGACTATTACAGTATGAAAAGAAATCAGAACATTCAGGAATTCTTCAAAAGAAAGAGACCCAAAACAACAGAGCAGGACAGAGCAGCACTAGCAGCAGAAGCCAGCAGTGCTAGTCAGTCTGAGGATGAGAGCCAGCTTGACACTGCTAGGGATGTACAGCAGGAGCCTCCAGCTTCAGCTGTACACATGGGTATGTAAAATCCTGATAGTTCGATTTAGTAAGCACTTATTTGATTGTCTTGATAATATCATTGACATTGTGGTTAATTGACATTGACACAAGTTGACACTAACTTCTCAATTAGTGTAGAAGTGTTGTTGGCACTTTACTTTATGCTGTGACAGTTTTTAATTTTGTTTATTTTATTGGCACTTTATTTTATAATTTATACTGTGACCGTTTTCAATATTGTTGGCACTTTATTTTAAGTTTGTTGGCACTTACTGTGAGAATGTGCATTTTCTTTTGTATGTACATGCAGCCTACTTTAAAGAATAAAGTATGGAAGTTTTATATTACATTGGTATGGTGCCACTCTGTTTTGTTGTGATTGGTATAGGTTTATTTATCTTTTAAATTAAACACAGAAATGTAAGACACTGTAATGTTAGTAATTAAAGTAGATATGGGTAGTAGAGACAAAAATGGTAAATTAATGCTATTCCGTGCCCCCCGCCCCGATGTGCACATTTGTACTTCATGCCATCCCTACATAAGTCAGTGCCCCACTTGGGCCACCCCAGTCAAAACAGTCTGGACATGCCACTGCTTGACAGTGCTCCGGGGGATATTCAAAGTCTTTGAAATCTTCTTATATCTCTCCCCTGATTGGTGCTTTTGAAAAAGCTTTTCAGCTTTACACCTTAATTGTACACAGATGGACTCCAATCAAATAATTATGTGACCTCTGAAGACAAGTTTATTTAGGTAAAAAAGGGGTGAATACTTATTGTATGTTGTATATTATGCTAAATTTTTAAATTGTGTGTGTGTGTGTGTGTGTTTGTGTGATATTTTCTTAAAATAAGAAAATAAAGAGCATAATGGTGGTTTGACAATAAGACAAAACATTTTTTCATGTATGATTTACAACCCAACAGAACAGTTTTGACCGCAACATGTGGCTTGCAACGCTCCACTCTTCCCTCTCCGTGGCAATCTGTTATTTGCCGGCGGCTTGTTTCCCTGTCTATGTGTACCATTCGGATCCTATCCAGACCCATGACGGAGTGTTATGACAACGGTGAGCTGACCTTGGGATGATGCATCTGAGTCACAGGTACAGCGATGTTCAGAAAAAATATTAGAAATTCCACCTCCAGCTGCCTAGCATCACAGGGAAATAGCGAAAGGACCAAAGGGGACAGAAGGTGAACACCGAGCCCGGCACTGCAGAGAGGCAAGACTCCCGTGAACTTCGCCCCTGAGCGCACAACATGAAGGACACTCTCGGTCGAGAAAACCAGCCTGCACTTGTCACAGACAGGCGAGCACGGCGTGATTAGCGTACGCTCTAATGAAATGAAGCCATGCGCGCGAAGCCATTCAGTAATTCCACAATAACAGGTTATAGGCGTACAGCGCGGCGAGGTGGAAGGGGAGGGGGAGGGGCACGCTGACACGCGCAATCTGTACAAAGCTACTCAGGATTCAGGAGCGGCCTGCATCGGCCTTTCCCCGTCTCTGTTAGTTAATCCCCCTTCAGTGCATTAAGAGGCAATTGGACATTTTTAAGGGTGAATTCTCCTAATCTTCCACGTTCTGACAAGTATTCAGGGGCGGTCGTGATGAGCTGATCAGCAGTTGGTACCCGTTTCCCGCCCTTTAGGGGGGTGGGGTCTGTCTCGACAGCGATGCGATCTGCAGAAGTCTCGGAGGAACGGTGACACAAATCACTACATCATTTCCCCTGGTGCAGCACGACTGCGTGGGGGTGTTTTCATCCCTCTCCTCATCAGTCACATCTCAAGTGACTACCACATTAGCGCAAAGGGCAGGAAGAGATTAATCAAATCTGCTAGACTAGAGCAGTTTTTGGGATTGTTCTTTTCATTGATACGCAGCATATTCCCAGTCAGGTTTTTTTTCCGTTTTTTTTGCTCGCACCTGAAATAACTCTGCACATTAATCCGGAATAAATACCGAACGGTAGAGATTAGTGTCGGCAGAAAGCGCTGAGCGGGTTGTTAGTGTGACTCTGCTGATTGTATGGGAGGGTTTCTACACTGTGCAGTTGATTTCCCGCTGCAATTTCCAGAGACGGGGCAAAAAAAACAAAAAAAACAGGGAGATGAAATGAGCGACAGAGGGAAATAAGAGAGAGAGAGGGTGTCTGTTCCAAGCAAATGAAAAATAAATTACAATCTGTGGGCACACTAAATCACAGCCAGAGAAGTGAAGTAGGTCAAGCTTTTTTCAAACACAAAACTGCTGGCACGGTTGGAGAAGAAGCACAGTCAAAGCATAACTCCTATCCTGAAGCAGCGGTGGACGAATGAGGTGTGATGAAACCAAAAAAGGGTTGGGGCTACAATTAGCTGTCAATCACTGACTTTAAACCAATCTAAAGGTTTTGCCCTCACCACAAGACAATGATTGGTTCAAATAATTGAGTTACTGATAGCATATGGTAGTTGCACCTTAATCTCCCATTGCTATCCTGAAGTAACGGAGAAAGATACAAGCTACATGTGAGCTTCAGTGTTGCCCATGCAGAAGAATCATCACCAACTTCCCATATCAGGTCGTGATGTACCCTTCACAAAGCCAGCGAGGTATTTTTCTCAGGAACTACAGAATTACTTTCTTTGAATTCATGGGAGGTTTCTGAATGCATATCCAGCTGTGCATGGGGCTAGATGGGACCCAGAGCAACTGTCTATGCCTCTTTTGATGAGAAAGTGGATGGAAGGCACAATATTAATATGTGCATGTGTCCTTCATACCCCAAAACAAACTGTACCATTTCCCTGAGGGAAAATGATATCCTGGTTGCATGCCAACGAGGTAAACCGCAACACTCAGGAATCTTTGCAGTCACATGACCGTGTGTGCTGTACAAAAATCAAACTGAGGAAACAAAAAAAACGATACGTTCTTCACACAGTGATACAAGGACGTATGGAAATGCACTGTAACGTGTTGCGCAGCTGAATGTGACCAAATGTCCAGGACGAAGCCTGCTGCTGCAGCCCTGGGTGAGGGCCAAAGGCCTTGGCTGTCCATCATCCTTCATCAGCAGTACATATTTTACTGTGATCTGCATCTCTGACAGACTGGGCTCCCTTATCGGCTGCTCTCAGCAATAAGCTCCTACCGCACGCACCTGTGAAGAGGACTTTGACGCAAAGTGGATAAAGTGCCCCTCCCCCACCCTCCTCAACCCCCCCACTGACTCTGAAATAAACACGCCAGAATGAATGAACAGAGAAATTACCCCCCAAAAATCTATCCTGTGGGTGGATGATGGGAAACATTTGGAGAAGTACATGAGGAACACTTTAGAATGAGACTCTCACTTCTCCTCCCCTGTATTGACCCCTTCATTCACTTCATTTATCATTTGTTATCGATGAAGCAGTGGCTCATGGGCAAGAGTAATATTTAATAAAAAGGGAAAGATGTGTTTTATTCCACTAATTAACCTTAACCGATGCTGTAGTCATTGGTTAGTCTATTTGGAATGGTTGACAAAGCGAATGGGAAGGGGGAGACAAATGGTTAATTAATGGTTTCTTTTCTGAAGCATGTTCTGAGCATTATCGGTAAACTTAGATCAGTGCATGTTCCATTACATTTTGGAATCTGTTTTTGTGTATTAAGAGTGATTAATAAGGTGAATGAAAAGGCAGGTAAAACAGGCGTGTAATGTGTGTTGTTAAAAAATGACCAGTAAATCTTGTCGAATCTTAGTTTAGCAGACGTGAGTGTGAGGAGAAACCTCACATGCAATACTCTCTAACCCTATCACTAGAATGTCTGGAAAGGGAAGTTACAGTTACAACCTGAGATTGTAAGATGTTTCACGGAAATTTGGATTGGCCCTAGCAGGGTTTGGCCTGTGTAATCTTCCGAAGAAGTAACTGACCATTTACCTATTAGCAAAGCACATCCAACACGTCAGTGTTGAACTGGTCAGGCTCACAGTATAGTAAGGGTATGAGCAGAATGGTCAGGTTCATAGTACTGTAAGATTATGAGCAGCCTCGTCAGGCGCATAGTTCCGTAAGGTTATGAGCAGCCTGATCAGGCTCAGGGTACAGTAAGGTTTCATAAACTCACCTCTGGACCTTCATACAGTAGCTGAGGTTTTTCCTCAGAAGAAGCCTGCCTTAGGGCCACAGCACACACTGATGATAGAAATATGATCCAACACATAGTCCACAAACTATGAGAATCAGATGGAATCAATACAAATGTACTCCAGGCATTTTTTTTTGTTCGCCTTGCTTGTTTGAGAAAAGCATAATAAAAATGTCTACAGTAAGGTTCACCCCCTAACCCTATAGCATCTTAACCTTTAAAATATAATCTAAACTCAGCACAGAGCTCTTCCTCTTTCCCTCAAGCTATGTTTTTGTGACAACCCAAGCCTTTCTACAGCACATTCAAATAAACATTCAAAGCCATATTTGTCTCTGCGGGGGCCCAATCGAAAAGCACGCCCACATCGCCCAGGGGAAGCCCAAGAAACAAAAAAGGTCAGAATTACATTTCCACTATAAAAAAAATATGATTTGTCATAAAATATGAAAAACATCATGCATATATCAAAACATTATTTCGATATATTATTGAAGGGTTCAAGTTTATTCCATATTTCGAAAGAAAACGATGTGCATTCTGGCAAAGAACAGAAGTAAAGGTAAGGTGACAAGTGATGTTTTACACATTTTATCCAAACCTTTTGTGTGCATATCCCACTTAGCTGCTCTGATGAAATAATGAAGTTGATTTAAATGTAAAATAAAATAAGTGTAAAACCCACCCTAATTACATAGTCAGCCCGGTTACTTGAGGTGAATCATTTTTAATCATCATAGGAGAAATGGCCTTTAAAATGTTAAAGTGTGAAACATTGCCTTGTGCGCAATCGCCCTACACTCAATTCAAAGCCTTGTCACTGCTGGCTATATTCTCTTCCACTTCTGTTCAAACCTTTTAATTAGTGGGAAAATGTTCCCTTGTTCCTACCGTGCTTTTTTGGAATCCAAATTAAAATTTTGTTTAGCAAACGCAAACTTACTGATTGTGACAAAATGAACAGGACCAATTGATGAGTGTTTTTCCAAAACTCACTCAGTCTACTTTGACCACTTTTGAGAAAATCTACATTTTTGTTTATTTTAAATTGGTGGAATTGAGTTTTTTGGCATGAAAAATCACATTTTATCCCTAAGAATAAAAGTGTAAAAGTCAAACTGCAAATATCTAACCATTTGTCAGAAAAGAAATACCCACATTGAAAAATATGGTTTATCAAAACTCACTCAGTGCACTAAGTGAGATTTGAAAAAACACTCTTCAATTCCACAGAGAAAAACTGGACGAGATGCCAGCCTGCTAAGAATTTATATCTCATCAAAATTCACATTAAAGCTGCATTGATTTCCACCTTGCTAATTGAATCAAGGAATAAACATGTTAGGGAAGCATTGATTAAGTTTTGGCTAATTTATTTGTACATGGGGCCTGAAAAAAAAAGAAGCTAGCCAATGACTAACAGGTGCTAAGGGGAACGTGCCGGTGAACTGACACCACATTACAATAACTCGCCCCGAGCAATACATTTCATCCCGAGGCCCAGAGAGCCAGAGTGGATTTTCCTTCTCCAAACGAGCAATCTGACATCAGCGTCGTTAGCGGTTCATAGATCCGTCCCTAAGAACGGCAGACCTGATAGGCTAATCTATTCCCAGGGTACCTCATCATTATATTACAGCCCCATCCAGGACAGGTTCAAATAATGACAAGCCTCTTTCATGTGAGTGTGAGTGAGGACACTCTATTTCCAAGTATTATCATTGAAAAAATATATCTTTTTAAAACTTTTTAGTATTTTTTTTTGTTCCCTGTTTTATAGGTGCGGTGACAGTTGTCTACGATGACATCTGTTGTATTGTTGCTGTACTGATCTCTTGCTCTAGCTGTGATTGTTTTTGCCATGTTTTAAATGCACATATTGTAAGTTGCTCTGGACAACAGTGTCTGCTAAATGCCTAAAATGCAATGCTATCACCTTGAAAAAAAAAAAAAAAAAAGCCTTAAGGATTTACCACTTCACAGGTTTGGAGAAGGCGCAATGGACTCGACTTGGTTTCCCAACAACGATGACGCGCCAAGACAAGCATTGACAAGCATTTTCCAGTGAAGTTTAGTTCCCCCCCCCACCGCTCATAATTAGGTTCCAAGCTCCTTCTAAATACCTGGTGGCCTACTGACAAACATTCACCTGTTTTGACATCAAAATTACTCTTGTGTCTGTCCAAAAATGACAAACCGCAATCAAGCAGTCACTCCAATGGGAATGAGAAGAGGCAATGTTCTTTTTTTTCACCACTACGTGGTGAAAATGATATTTAAAATAAAGACTTGAATAAATTAATACCGCAGGCCCAGAACTCGACAGAAACATGGTCACAGGAGGAAGTGTTTAAGGCCTCTAATTGAAACTGACAAATAGACTTTGGATTTCCTACATAAATTATAGCTTAATCCAAAATCAATTAGTCCCAGAATGGGTCCACCACGCAGCCTGAAAATAAATGTCGAGGGACGTGAATGGTAACCGCTGGAGACAAAAGGGACGGGAGAAACATCTCACTTAAAAACGATTTAATTTCCTTTTTCATTCACTGTATTGTTAATATTCAGTTCAGCTCCGTGTTTTTCGTTTCAAAAGCCAAAAGCTGCCAGGTTTTTAGATTTTTCTGTTTTTTTCAAATGTATTTATAAATAGTTATTTATTATTTTTCATTACTATTTCATTGTGCTTTAGATGCGATTATTTTGTTAAAAAAAATAAAAGGCGCAGATCATAAGAGTGTGTACAAACTTTCACATCTTCATAATATTATTCCTGCACACTGTGAAACGAAATAATAAACCGTCAAGTTGCATTGTTATGGACCAAAATCATCCAAAATCCAGCCACGGGCCCAATTTTTAGTAATGTATCATTCATAATATCATTATGGCATTCATAATATCACTGAGGCATTTTTATTCATTTAAATGAGAAAATGCTAAGTAATATTTAGTGTGGCACAATGCTTAAGCAGTATTAAATATTGCTTGGTGGACATATGATTCCACCATTACATGGCTTTTCTATTTTTTATGACGTTTCCCCTTTTTTTCCCAATTTAGAATGCCCAAACATATTCAAAGTCGTGCTCACTGCAACCTCTGCACTGTCAATTTCGGGAGAGCGTAGGCAAGCACGCTCTCTCCTCCAAAACCTATGATGTCTGCCACCCCTTCTTTTTCACACCGCAGTCTAGTTAAGGTACGTTAAGCTTACGCAAACAGTGCCTTACCAGGATGCAGACCGTGGGGCTCATCCACACACTAGAACAGTGCCTTACCAGGATGCAGACCGTGGGGCTCATCCACACACTAGAACAGTGCCTTACCAGGATGCAGACCGTGGGGCTCATCCACACACTAGAACAGTACCTTAACAGGATGCAGACCGTGGGGCTCATCCACACACTAGAACAGTGCCTTACCAGGATGCAGACCGTGGGGCTCATCCACACACTAGAACAGTGCCTTAACAGAATGCAGACTGTGGGGTTCATCCACACACTAGAACAGTGCCTTAACAGGATGCAGACCATGGGGCTCATCCACACACTAGAACAGTGCCTTAACAGGATGCAGACCGTGGGGCTCATCCACACACTAGAACAGTGCCTTAACAGGATGCAGACCATGGGGCTTATCCACACACTAGAACAGTGCCTTAACAGGATGCAGACCGTGGGGCTCATCCATACACTAGAGCAGTGCCTTAACAGGATGTAGACTGTGGGGCTCATCCACACACTTGGACAGTGCCTTAACAGGATGCAGACCGTGGGGCCCATCCACACACAGAACAGCACTTTAACAGAATGCAGACCATGGGGCTCATCCAAACATTAGAACAGTGCCTTCAGTGCTTAATTTGTGCTGGGGCTAATGCCAAGAATTGCCCCGGCAATTGTCTTACTCAGAATCAGAGCCCTGGGCTCATAAATATCTAAAGTGCGACAACAACGCGTATTTTAAACTGATATTAAACAATGTTACGTCCAGTGAACATTACAGAAATGCAGAAATGCAACGACACAGAGGTAGGAAAAGTTGACCCTTGGGGGGGGGGTTTGGGGAGGCCCGGCCCTGAGTTGAGCCCCGGCATCTCTTATTTTACAAATTAAGTACTGAGTGCCTTCAACAGTGCCTAAAACACATTCCAGTTAGGGTGATCACCAACAATGGATCTCAGTTGTGTGAATTCATCATTCACTTATAATCATATTGAGTTAAAACCATACGTGACTTGAATTACCGAGCACGCTCGATTGTGAATTGCACAAAAGATTAGTATGCTGCCGTAAGAAAAGCAAGAGATTAGACAAACAACCTTCGGAATACAGATTTCCAATGCCTCCGAACGTTTCGAGCACTTAAGAAAACAAAGAAAGTACGTCTTGCAAAGAGATTCATAACCGCAATGCTGAAGGCCTCTGGGTAGACGTATAAAGACCGTTTTGAAGACAGATATGAGGTTCAGGACGTCTTTTCTCTCCCTCTTCAGTGCGTAATAAGATCACACTGTTACAGTAATAAAGAAGGTGGCTGCCAGCTCTCAAAGGTTTATCACAAATCTTTTTTTTCAATTCTTTTTGAGAAATTTAGACATTGAGAAACCCTTTTCCCGGCCTCAGCTGGGGTGAAGGGACAGGGGGATTTGTGGCCTCAGTGTAGCAGCGCTGTCTGCGCTCCTCAAAAGCCGAGGAGATTAGCCGTATCAGTACGATGGGGCTCTCGGTTTAGGGAGCTTTTCCTACGCCGCAGGTAGATCTGTTGATCTCCGTCGACGGCGGTTTGCGCTCGGTTTGCGCTCTAAAACAAAAGAAACGGTTGGAAATACGGGCCAAGTCCTTGGGAACTGTTACTTCAGAGTAGGACGAGGATTGTTTTAATCATGACCACTGCCGCCGCTGCGTTCCACATGGGAGTGATGAATTTATAATCACGTTTGTCACCATTCCGACAAATGACAAGCGTTTCCTGTAGCCGAGGGGGGGAAAAAAAAGGTTTCACGATTTGCTGATCACAGTCTTGTGCAACTTGTTAATAGAATAGAACAATATCCGTCCACGAACTTAGCGTCTTCGTTCTTGAGAGGGGACGAGGATGACTCTGGGCAGGGTCAGAATGAGGGTAAGGGTACAGTGAGGAGCCACGGCCTATGGGGACAGTCGCGCTACTCAAGCCCGAGACGGAAGCAGCCGGCTGCTGAGATGCAGCTACCCCTGCACGCTGTCTCCCTGTTAAGCAAGAGTGCTTCAATT
Source organism: Aldrovandia affinis (assembly GCA_029706075.1). Lineage (NCBI taxonomy): Eukaryota > Metazoa > Chordata > Actinopteri > Notacanthiformes > Halosauridae > Aldrovandia > Aldrovandia affinis. The sequence continues at coordinate 4,134,034 of JAINUG010000055.1, forward strand.
ATTAAAGACACTCCAAAGATGACTGCAGGCCCCTGTCAAAGCGGCTCTCCTGTGCTACACTCCTGCCCCGTCTCGCCGCAGTCATCCAGACCTGAGAACTGAAACCCTAACTGGCAGCAGACAGGGAGAGCCATAAATCTTGTGCTGTTTCATCCGGAGCGCTGGTGCTCTCGAAAGACGTGGAGTGTTAAACCTCCCTTCTTATTTTTTCTGTTGTTTTGTTGATTTGCGTTTTGGTTGTCAGCCCCTCTTATCGCCGAACGTCAGGGGTAAGATTTTCAATTAAGGATCGATTCGGCGTATCTTCTGCATTTGACCTGTATTGTTGACCCTGCAGAAGCACGTGCAAGTTCCCCCCCGTGAATAAGCATCACGGTGGCGTCGAGTCCTGAACCAATGGCATCGGGCTTTGCTTTGACAAAGATGTTATATGGTAATATGCTTCCAAGAAAAGGACGTCGAGACCTGGGTCCACCCAGAGGGCAATGGCTTCAAGGCAAAACGTAGATGTCAGAGTAATAGTCCTATTAATACGGGATGGGTCTTATAATATTCACCCTGTAAATTACTTGAGCCAGTGGCAAGGATGTGGAGGAAGGTTATGGAAGGCACTGAATAATGTATCGGAGGAGGTATTGCCACATGCGATAACCGCTTGGCTGAGATATGCATGTCGTGCTATTGGCCAGAGAGGGGGGAAAGGAAAACTTAATAACAGTAGAGAGTGGGCAAAAAGACACCTTAATAACGATGCTCCAAAAATATCTCTAAGAAAGCCCACCTCTCTGCGTTACCCGATGGCCAAACCTCACTTCGGTTTCCCAAAGTTACCGTCAGCTGGAGACGCGCCACTCCTCCAAACTTTGCAACACCTGGTCACCCTAGATGCACCACATCCACCCCACCTTTGTGTGAAGCAGAACGTCACAGAATCGCCTGCACATAAAGACATAGCTCTGCATTGATCTTGATTCCTGATACAAATGTATCTTTTCTTGTCTGATGAAGGATGCAGCGCCTTCATTTCGAATCAGCATTTTGACAGGGGCCTGTATCGTGCTATTACGCCCTCGTGGCTAAAGTAAACGATCGTTACAATTACTTTATCAATAAGGTGCCCGCGAGCTGTCCGCTCACGAAGGTGAGTGTCAAAGGTAGAGAGAGGTAGAGATATATGGGCCTGTCTTAATTATTCATTTTGAAGCTGGAAAATGTAAAAGGGCTCTTAAAGGTACAGGATAATGTGTTCCATTTAGCTTGAGCAAACAGATCCGGGAACCGTCAGACGAAGAAAAAAAAACGGAGAGTGCTATGACAGATCTTCCCTCCCTGGGGACGGATAATGGGTGGGTAGCATTCATCACCTGGAGAAGTCTCTCTGTTTCTCCACTCCACTTTCGTCCAACATCCCATTCTCCCCCACTCAAGAGGATGAACAATTTTCAGCTCCAATCTCTTTACAGTCCGTCATCGCTCATAATTTAATTATGCAAATGAGGTATTCATCAGCGTGCGGCGATTCCGTTCCACGCTAGGCCAAATTGAGGTGCAGCTCACGATGTAAGACTACGAGCTCAGCTATTCCCATCCATTCTCCGGTCCACCTGAGGGGCTTAGCCTGAAAGCGGTCGCATCTGGCCAGAAATGGTGGACTGAGGTGGGATGAGAGGGGAATAGAGGGGTTGCAGAGTGCCATACTAATCGATGAATTTAAAAAAACGTTATTACAAAAGATCTCTTAAAACATATTTATGTTTAAAATTGTATTTTTTATAAATGTTCATCCCCACAAATGTCTCTGTTTTCCTCTTGGTTTACCTTGGCCAGGTAAATGGACCAATTTAGGATGCACCTCGGAATTTGTGACAAAAGATCATTCATGATGCTCACACTGCGCCCGTTTGCTAGAACACGCTTTTCAAAAATTGTAACACGTGCGTTAAGGTGACAGCACACCAGGTTTAGCTAGCAAAATGCACATGTTCATGAAAAGGATTTGTACTGAACTGTTCGACTTGGCTCACGTGACTAGTTTTCAAAGCGATGGACAATTGAGATCTCAGAGAGAGAACTTGCACACGCAGGCGAACAGAAATGTTAATTGGCTTATTAATCGAAGATAAAAAGGGAACTTAAGCAGAAAGTGCAACGCCTGGAGCAATAACATCAGCAGTAAAAAATAAACTCCATGTAAATGAAAGAAGTCTCTTGAAAGGCGAACGAAGGAGAACCAACTGCATTTTCAGAGGCTTTCAAAAATCTCCTCCGAAATGTTCAACCCCATACACCCCCTCCCCCTACACTCCCATAAACAATTTTCTAGACTTTTCCTGCTTACCTTATAATTCCCCAACTAACTGTACCATTGACCCCTGTACTACCTGAGTGACTACCTGTACCACTGACCCCTCTACTACCTGACCCCTCTATTATCTGTCCCTCATAGAGTGGGGGGACTGACGATTTGATTGTCATTGTGTGATCACACTTATCTTTTCAGTATTTGTGTTTGTGTGTGTGTGTGTGTGTGTGCACTGAATGCACGTGTGCACGTGCGCGTGTGTATGTGTGCGTGCGTGTGTGTGTTTCTGAGAGAGTTTCCGTGTGTGTGTGTGTATGTGTGTGTTTCCGAAGAAGTGTATGCATATGTTGGTACAGGAGAGAGATTGTGTGTGCGTTTGTGAGAGAATATGTGTGAGTGTGTTTGTGTTTTGTCTTGTTTATACTTGTTTATAAATATGGGTGTTTTAAAGGCCAAGGGGAAATGCAGCACGTGTAGCAGCACCATGCTAAAGTGCTTTAATTGGGAAACACTTGCAGTTGTTAATATTTTCATACGTACCTCACTGCTAATGAGCATGTGACCTGTGTGAACAGCCACTTTGCATTAATGGACTACTGACGGTCCCGCACACAATATCCATGAATTTGTCACAAAAAAAAGACAGAGAGAAACTCACAGAGCAACATGTAAATAATTTTCTACTCTCACAAGGACATCAACAAGATGACTGAATCCAATTATCAGCAGAGGAGACTAAGGACTCAAAACAAGCAGTGAAATGGAGAGAGGGGAAAAGGGAGAACTGGCTCTCGTGAATTTCTGTCAGCTTCCTGGAAAGAGGGGAGGCGGGCGGGGCAATGAGAATGGCCTTTTTTAACGCTCATTCTTCTTTTCTTCTTCAATTAGGAATGCCCAATGCCCCGTTCTCAATTTGATCTTATCACTGCCACCCTTTGCTATAAATTTGGGAGAGTGAAGACAAACACAAAAGACGTGATGTCAGCCATCACTTCTTTCCAAGCCACAGTCCACAAGTTAAGCTCGCACAGACGTGAGTCGGAGGAAGACAGTCTTGGCACACCAGACACTTTAGTTTCTTTTTTATTATTATTTGAGTATTTTGCGTTGATCAGTGGCAAGGAATCCCAATGAAATCGATCTGGATTCCATGAAGTAAGAAAATAAAATGTGAAAAATACCAAAGGGGGTGAATATACCACCGTATACACCGTATGCACGTACAGTACATTAATCTTTGGCGTGAATAGCAGTCTATCCAAATTGAGATGCTAACCCACTAGCATTACATATGAAGTGTGTCTCCAAAAATGTAATAAAATGAACAAAATCACACTTGGCACGTTTCTCTCACTACTGTATGTGTTCCGATTGGTTTATATATGCTTCCCTGTGAAACCTGGATGGTTACCGTGGAGAATCACCCTCAGTCTAAACCTAAACACCAGCTCAGCACAGGGGATGACTTCCTCTGGACAGTACCAGATAAGCAAGCAGCGCAGATGATGCTTGTTTGTGGTGATGGATTGAGTAAACCGGGGGTGTTAATGCGTAGCCAAGGCGAGGCATCGTGATTGATTGCTGGCGGTAGCGCACATGGATCGGGCAGTTTTAATTTGCTCTTCTGTCTCCATTGGGGTTTTTCATCGCAAGGAATTCTACAGACTTCAGAGTGTGGACTGCCACTACACACGTTTTTGCAATTTGTTTATTTTTTTTCAAGCCATTATCCATTATAATTTGTCACCGTGGCAATGGAGCCTTTGACACCAAAAGAGTCAGAGTGAACAGATGAACAATGGGAGTCTCGTTTAGCTTTGCTCTGATAGACTCTCGGCAGTTCAAATGAACGTGAAAAGGGAATATAATAAGAATGTAATGAATAATAATTTGAATATCTTTTTACCAAGCCAAAAGTCGCAAGTGACAAAACACCCATTATTTCTAACATGGCAACCGACTGTACATTGGAATCTGGTCCAAAACGCTTTTGTGGTGGCATACTTCTAGTGACACCATTTCTTTCTTTTTTTCTCAACATGGGTACTTAGAGATGTTTACTGAAAGTCACACTTGGATGTATGCAAAAGATTTAATTAATTTACTTAGTGAAGTCGCTTTCATCCAATTGCAACGATGATACCAATGGTACCTTTTGAAGGGCGTGTCACGGTTTTACCTTGCTCAGTCGCTGGAGGGCGCTTGACCATGTGATGGCTTGTTTCTTTGGTTTTGTGTCAGGAATCATTGTTAAAGCCACCTTCCTTATATGGTCTTTCGTCGGTGTGTTTTCCGATCACGTCCAGCTGTGGATTATCAGTGCTCATTCCGCACCCTATTTAAGTTCTGCGTTTTCGTCACACAAATGCTTCTGTGTAAACCATTATTACGCTCTAGACGGTACTTCTAACTAAGAGTTAGTTTTCCACTCTGTGGTCTCTCAGTTAAAGAGAGAAGGTACTTCGTTTTTACTTCTAACTCAGGGTTAGTTTTCCACTCTGTGGTCTCTCAGTTAAAGAGAGAAGGTATTATTGAGTTATCTTTACTCTTTGTTTGTCGGGGCTATTGTTCCCCAAAGCTAAACTATAGCTATTTGTTTTCTACGCACCTCGTTGAGGAGCGTCCGCCCTACTAGGGTTGTTTCTGTTGGGTTTATTCCCATGGAGTTTGTCCCGGGGTTTTCTTTTGTTTCCCCGCTCCTTAGTCTGTTCTCAGATTTAGTGGCTGGTCGCTTGCGTCCAGCTTTTAGATACCCGTGAAATCTGCGTGTGGCTCTTCCACCTTCGACCCACACTACAGGGCATCGCTAAAACAGTAAATGCAGCTAATTAAAACGGAATTAAATACTTTCAATACAAATGGGCAAGCACTTGACTTTGCTTTGGAAAAAGGACATGAAGTAAGAGGAATGCTACTCAAATTATAATAGCACCAGGCTTGTTTTTTGTAAGAGTAATACTAGGACATGCTGCACCTGGTGATTCTGCACATATTCTGCAGAACACACATCCTATGGCTAGCTGTTTCACTGGCTTTTTTGGCTGCATCACAAACGGCAAACAGGTGAACAAGGGACTCATTTTTATAAAACATTTTTCAGACGTTACCAAGAGGGCAATGCTGTGGACAAGATTTACAGGGAGGAACAAATAATTCTTTTGAGAATCATCTCATTGAGAGCTCCAATACTTAAACCTTACTGCTTTGCTAGGTAGTAAGCTATAGATATATGCAACATGGGATCTGATATTGACTTACCCTTGAATTTGAGCTTTCATTAGCTAAAGAGCTAGGTGTAGGATTTTAGGATTTACAGCATAATAACCATGAACAATATCATAACTTAAATAGTGCACCCAGCTAGCTCAGTGCTTGACATCACACACCCTCCCCCACATTCACACACACACACACACACACACACACACACATGCATATCCCCACCCCACACACACACACATAAATACACACACACCACCACCACGTTGTCTAACTTCAGTGCACAGTTAGACCGCACAGGCCTGTCAGGGCCTTATTCAAGCTTGAAGTTCCAACGTCTAATCCTGGACGAACCCTGATGGTTTGGTCAAACTGCTCTGACTTAATAATATATAGTGAGGTTGTTGACCATTTAATTTATTAGGGAACTCCAATGTTCAGGAAATGGCCAAGAAGGTGGAAACTCAAATATGACACAACTATCCTGTAGAGTTCTCAACTTGGGAACTGTTGAGGAACTGGGATTGCAAATCAAAGGTTGCAGGTTCAATTCCGAGGTGGGGCACTGCCGTCGTACCCTTGAGCAAGGTACCTCAATTGCTTCAGTTAATATCCAGCTGTATAAGTAAATGCATTATATGTATGAAATGTAAATTGTGTAAGTCGCTCTGGATAAGAGCATTTGCTAAATACCTGTAATAATATAATCACAATAAAGCACAACAGGCTTGAAATGTTTTACTCCTGGGAGTTAAGAAGGAGGGAGTTTCCATGGCTCTGGGGGACTGCTGCTGCACTCGTAGCATTGCGCATTCCCCGCCGTCGCTACCAACTTTCCACGTCGTCGGTTGCGGCACGCGCCTCATCTCCACTAAACCTATGTAAGCTTGGGCTTACTCCTGGACACGCTGCAAGCAATATTCGCCGCCATGAAAAGCCCACTTAGTGCGGAATATATGCGATGAATAACGATCCCAGCAAATCCTCTCCAGCTCACTGCATTACTCAGGTAAGCTTATCCAGGATGGCTTTCAGGTGGTGACCAAAAAATGTGGAAACACTTGGGTAAATGAGGGACACAAAGTATACTGAAAGTGCTTCCACACAGCTGTGGTTCCTGAGTCAATTAAGCAATTAACATGCTCAGGGCCATGTACAAAAATGCTGGGCAGACCCGGTGACCCTATAATTATGGCCAGCATGGCTAGAACACTTTTACATTTTACATTTTAAGCATTTAGAAGACCCTCTTATCCAGACTTACAAGATGTGCATTAATACATGGTATGATCAATCATTGTTCGCGCAAGAGATCAGTGCAGTAATACAGCGATATACATCATTGTTGGCAGCTGCATACTATACCTGTAACACCGGGAAGGAAAAGGTTAGTAATTAATTTATTTTTGAGAAGGTTTTAAGCAAGGACACATATTACGAGAAGCAGTATTGAACTGGCGATAACGATTGGTTAGATGTACATAATTCAGTGGAGTCTGAAAAGGTGGGTTTTGAGTCTCTTGCGGAAGATGGCAAGTGACTGTTTGCGACTGGACCGGAGGTGGACCGGAGAGGTCTGGCTGGGGTGTAGGGTGTGATGAGTGTCTGGAGGTAGGGGGGAGCAGTTAATCTAGCCACTTGATAAGCCAGCACCAGTGACTTGAATTTGATGCATGCTGCAATGGGGAGCCAGTGCAGAGAGAGTAGAGGGGTGATATGCGTGAACTTGGGTTGATTGAACACCAGACGTGGTGCAGCATTCTGGACCAGTTGAAGTGGCTTGAAGGCACAGGCCGGTAGGCCTGCCAGCAAGGAATTGCAGTAGTCCAGACGTGAGATCACCAGGGTTTGGACCAGGAGTTGTGTGGCCTCTTAGGTGAGGAAGAAGAAGAGATCTCAGTGACTTTAAAGATGGGTGATTGTTGGGGCATGTTTGGCAGGAGTGTCAGTGACGAAGACAGCTCAACTTCCTGATGTTTCATGAGGAACGGTGTCTAAGGTGATGTCAGCATGGAACTCAGAGGGAAAGACATCATCAACAAAGGCCAGCTGTGGTTGGAAGCACATACTCCTTGATTATGATGTCTCCGTGCATCGAGAATTCTACAGAACAGTATAACGTAGCCGTGCCATATCAGCGTTTCCACCTTTTTGGCCACTACCTGTACATTGTAAAACTTGTCATTGTACCACGGCATATTTACAAGAGCAGTGAAGACACAGTGCCATCCTTAAGGGTACAACAGCTCTACCCCACCAGTGATTTCACACCCATAACCCTCTTGTGTCCAAGTCCAGCTCCCTAACTGCCACCCCACCTTGATGCCCCATATGGACATTGCTTTTACATTTCCTCCCATTCTCACCTTCAGCCACACAGCTTAGAGCAGGGTCTTATGGGTGGCTTAATCATGATGTAATGGTCCAAACTAAACAACAAATTATCATAACTACAACACTGTCTCTTACAATTTTAATGAGTGATTAGACTTCACATGAGGACACGACAATACAATATTAACACCTGCCGAATTTATAATGGCTGCTCATGGAATGTCATTAGTACTATTTTACATTTTTAATTATTATTATTATTTTAATTAAATTGAAAACATCTACAGTGCTCAAGATTGAAAAGCTGAAAATGCATGGACCCCCGTAGACAGTTCTGTTATGGTATTTGTGACAGGACATGAAACATGACCAACACACATGGCATACAAAGCAGCCATGGGTCCCGCATGATTAATATCCATTATTCAAGCGGTTTATAGTGCATGAATGCAGTCGGGTAGCCTATCATAGTTCACGTTTCGCATACTAAACTATACTTAACGAGCAATAGCTCAGTCAGAATCCTTGTGTTGTTTTAAGCCTGCTTGTGCAAATGTCACTGTAAGCAACGTGTTTTTTTTTTTACATTTATGGAGTTTAAACATGTAAAGCTAATGCAGCTCTCTTTATTCTGGATGCTGCCAGCCTAGCCTTTAGGTTTCCCAGGGCAACTGCAGATGCCATCGCCTCCTGTTGTAAATTTGAATGTTGTTAAGCTTTTTATGTGAGCACAATATACATATTTTGGCTTTTTAATATTTTATGTTACAAACAGAGTTTTTCACCAACCTTTAGGGCTGAATTCAAGCTGTCCCCAGGTTCGCTAACCTATAGGCCCAGGTTATTTCTGTAGTACGTGCAGATTTTGAATGAACAAATGTAATCACGTGCACTAACCGTCATTGGAGAGTGTCCCAGATGTCCGTCAGCCTTCTAATAGAATTTAGTTCTCACAGAGGGTGCAAAGTATGTACACCAATCACTAAGGTGGTACAGTGATAGTGTCTTCTGTAGACATTAAAACAGGTGTCCCTCATTTCTGGTCCCAGATGTTCTTGTTTTCACCTTTAGACCAATTTAGACCTAAGAAACCAGGTGAGGTGAGTTAGCCGTGTAATCAATCGCTTCACTCTGTGGCCCTCCAGGACCAGCATCGAGGGTCCTTGTGCAAACAAAGTGTTTTTGCAACAAAAAGAGCGATGGAGATCCACACACAATTATATACACCTGAGATCCACACAGTTATATACACCTGAGAGTTATATACACCTGAGATCCACACAGTTATATACACCTGAGATCCACACAGTTATATACACCTGAGATCCACACAGTTATATACACCTGAGATCCACACAGTTATATACACCTGAGATCCACACAATGATATACACCTGAGATCCACACAATGATATACACCTGAGATCCACACAGTTATATACACCTGAGATCCACACAGTTATATACACCTGAGATCCACACAATTATATACACCTGAGATCCACACAATTATATACACCTGAGATCCACACAGTTATATACACCTGAGATCCACACAGTTATATACACCTGAGATCCACACAATTATATACACCTGAGATCCACACAATTATATACACTTGAGATCCACACAATTATATACACCTGAGATCCACACAATTATATACACCTGAGATCCACACAATTATATACACCTGAGATCCACACAGTTATATACACCTGAGATCCACACAATTATATACACCTGAGATCCACACAATTATATACACCTGAGATCCACACAGTTATATACACCTGAGATCCACACAGTTATATACACCTGAGATACATACACAGTTATCACAAGGTAAGCACCTGAATAAAAAATCTTGAGCAGTCAAAACTATCCCATAATTCCATTTTTTATTCTAAAGGTATGGACTTGCTTGTTGACGTTGCCCAGTGTGTTGTTTGTTTTGTTAAAGTTAATAACCGTGCCAAACCCATTCACCCCTGGGCATCACCTCCATTCAGAATCTGACCTCACCGTGAAACCAGCTTCTACATTACACAGCTCTGCTGCCATAGGACATCATAGCCAGAAATTCAGAATGTTGAGACATCTAAATGAGAGACATTCTGAATTCTGTAACTATGCGTATAGTCCTATTACATCCTTTAACGAAACAACCTCAGCCTCAAGACCAAATTATTCTCGAAGTCTGAACTCTTCAGGGCAGTGTATTGAATTTCATATTGCCTTATAGCCTTCCTGTTCCGAAATGTCGCGTCTCCAATCTGCGACACGCCATAAAACTAAAGGAGGGAGCTGAGGAATGTCAATCAGGGCCAGGAAGCTCAGAAAGATGAATTATGGCGCCGCTTTTTGCACCCGCACAAACGGGGGTCAACGAGTGCATACTAATGAGATCCACACAGGAGTCAAAAAAAAAAACTCCTACAGAATCTCCTGCCTGCCGACGTTGTTTAGTACAGGCGCGTGGCCGGTGAATTTAATCACCGCCGCAGCTGACAGTTTTATACGTTAGCGCGCGGGGAGCGAAGCAGAAGTGGCACCCTTGAGAAGTCCCAGGTGACCAGAGTTACAATGACGAATGCCCCGGGAATGAAAGAGCGAAGCTGTGAACCGGGAAAGGCGGCAAGGTGAACGAACACAAGGGGGAAACTCACGCCTCCTTTTAATGCTAACTCCTGGCCCTCGAGACAGCCAGCGGGGGTGGGCACAATCAAAGTGCAAAGTGCATTTCCAGCGCGTAATGCCTAACACCAATGCCGTATTTCACCGTTAATTCCGCATGATTAATATGCTGCAAATCTACTGTAAATCTGTCAAAGTGTTTCATCTGTAATATCTGTAATTGCTATATTTGTTATTGTAAATGTTTGCTTTGGCCATATGAGAGCCATTTTGTCATGCCAATAAAGCAATTTTAATTGAAATTGAACCAAATTTGATGCACTGCAATTTTGGCTACGTAATCTGTGTTGTAATGTGCTTTCCTTGTGCATTGTTCATCAGACCAATCAGATCTCTGTGAGATGGTCCGATAGGTCTGGGTACAGGAAGAGGTCTGCCCCAATCAGACGCTGAGGCACATGCTTTGTGACACTTGCACACTTGTTTTGTGAAATGTGTGCATTAGAGGGACCAGGAGGGAAAAGCATCTTCTTCCACATAATGTAACATAACATATGCCATTTAGCAGACGCTTTTATCCAAAGCAATTTACAGTAGTGAATGCATACATTTTTCAGTATACATCACCCCGGTGGGAATTGAACCCACAGCCTAAGCGTTGTCAGCACCATGCTCTACCTACTGAGTCACACAGAATCACCTCTCGGTCCTCAACAAAAGTTCTTCTTCAGCCTGCAGTGCCGTTTCAGCCGCCAAAAGCACATGCTGTCCTCAAAAGTCCCAAAGCTCAGGCCTATTGGGTTTCTAAAAGTTATTTCTTTATACAACTTTGTGATCGCAGGGTAAGTTTCATTTTCAACAGAGTCCTTGCTAAATTAGGATATGCCCGCCAGGTTTCATGAAAAAAAAAAAAAAAAAATGTATATATACTGTATATATATATAATGATGAGATAAGGATGAGATGTTCTTTGTTTATGCTGAAATTATTCTTGGTCGTGGGTGGTTAAAAAAAGAAACGGTACAAAAGTTTCTCCACACGACTAATCAATTTAGACATTTCTCCTCGCCGGAATAAATTGGAAATGAGTGGGCCTAATTAGCTGGGCTTGCTGATCTCTGATAATGGGAGCCAGAGCCCACATACGGGTGAACGCCTTCAGATCAATAGAAGGGAATACCGGGGCGCAATGGACTTCCACATACAATGTTCAGCAATTATGTATTTCAAAGGTGTGGGGGCTAAATGCCTATGGCTAGCACTGTTCTTATATCTTGCAAAATGGTGGCAACATTATTTTGCATCCTAAACAACTGATTGCTGGAGACATAAATTATGGTAATGTGGACAACTATAGACATTGTTTTTGTTATGGATCGTATATATTTTGTAGTGTTTACCCAGTACAGTCTTGGGTTAAATCTGTCACTCATCGCCGGTTGGCTGTCCTACCTTATTTTAGGCTGTGCTGGAACTGGACATTTACCGTATATTGACCAGATATTGACTGGATATTGACTGTTGCTCACCCCTGTTTTGGGCCATTCTCCCCGGGCTGGGGGAACAGCTCAAAGAAGACTTTTATAACCTTATCTGACTGCTTACATTTCTAGGCTTCTAAATGATCAAGCATGGACTCACTGAAAAAAAAGCTTGTTTTTGTATTAAGATCAATATAAATAATAGCAAGGCTTGTCTGAGAAACCGTCACGGATATAATATAGAATGTAATATGTTTTATTGCATTGTTACTATGTTCCGTGGCTGTGAGATATATTTTAAATGGGACAGTATACTCTGTGCTTTTGTCGTGTCATCTGAGAATGAAGGCTTTTGAATCAAAATTAGTTTTATTGCGATTTAACACCACCTGCAGTGCTGCATTGGATCCTGGTTGATCACGCTTCATTTGGTGGTCTGACTGAACATCAATTTAATACCAGTAGTAGAACTGAACCAATTCTGAACAAAATCAACTGATTCATGACAATTGTGTGTTCCCTGCTAATTGTGTTTGTTTGTTTTTTGACATTAATTGCTGCCCTACCATGAAAGGGGATCGAGTGACCTTGAGTGACGTTTCCCACGGTGAGGACCAATATCACGACTAATGGATGCTCTTCTGCTCAAATCCACAGGGAACCCTTGTCTCTTATTTATTTTTATTTTTTTCGCAAATGTAGAACAGCAGTTACGCAGCAGGTGCTGAAATGATAACTAAATGTAATGCAACACCAGAACCTTTACCTATCATTGTAACGCGCTATATAAATCCACTGTTCAATTCAGTTCAATTCAGAACACCAGGATATTGCATGACATTAATAACTTCCATAACAATGAATATATATATATATATATATATATATATATATATAAATATTAAAGTTTACTGTGTACTGAAGTATACTACTCAATTATTAGAAAGGGGTGCTGATCACAGGATACGATCATATGATGGTGTAGAATTGTCCGCAACTCCCCCAAAAAAGGCTCTACTACGAGAAGTACAGTAGATCCTGGGCATTGTGGACAACACCTATATATATATATATATATATATATATATATATATTAGGGGTGTGAATCTACGGTATACACCATGGTAGGTGGTTGGTGATCCGATACAATGGTCTGCCCATTTGGAACGATGCAATATGGTTCTCTTCTACGTACTCCAGGTTGATAGCCAAAATGTGGCTATCCATTATGATCTAAAAGGCTAAACTGATCCTAGATCAGGGTCCATATTAATAATGCGTCTCAGAGTAGGAGTGCTGATCTAGGATCAGGTTTCCCCTGTCCATTTCTGAACGTTATCCATTGTGAGCTAAAAGGCAAAACTGACCCTAGACCAGCAGTTCTCCTCTGAGATGCTTTATACACACGGTCCCCTGTTCTAGCTGTCGTCGTGCTCCCACTGCAGCCCGGACTCACCTGCCTCTCTGGAGATCTGCATGAAGGCCTCCACGCCCTTCTCCCCGTAGCTGCCCTCCGACGCCACCGTGGACACGTAGGTCCAGCCCAGGGCCTTCACGATGTCCACCATAGCCTGGGCCTGGAAGGAGTCGGGTGGCACCACCCGTGAGAAGAAGTCATACCGCCGGTCATCGCTCAGCTCCGGGGCTGTGGAGGCGTAGCTGATTTGAGGGATCTGAAGAGAGCGAAAAAAACGAATAAATAAATAAATCAAGAGTCAGGGATGAGCTCAAAGAAGAAGAAAAAATCATATCAGCCCTTTAACCATTCAAGACTTTTTAATACAAAATACAAAACAACAAAAGATGAATAATAATAATAATACAATCATTATTAATAACACAAAAACAACACACACAGTATATATACACACATTTAATATTATTATTCATAATAATTATAATAATACATACATTTTAAAAGGAACAATAATAAACTTGAACATTGCACAGCCAGGGTTGTGGAGAGGGGGGGGAATCTATCTGTGCAAATTAAGCACATTTATCGCCCGTGGCTGTCTGAACCTGTAGACTGAGGGTTCAGCTTCCCATTCCTCACACAGAAGATGATCAGAGCTGTCCAACATAGCATGAGCTTAGCGCAAGCCCTGTGGAGCATACACATCACTGATGTGACTGGTAATCCTACCATAATAGAATATATGCCGTTTAGCAGACGCTTTTATCCAAAGTGACTCACATTAGTGAATGCATACATTTGTCAGTATATGTGGTCCCAGTGGGAACCGAACCCACAACCTAAACAAATGCTCGACCTGCTGAGCCACACAAAACCCACTAGCCACCTTCACAAAGGACAGTGTTCCGGGCCACCATGGTGAACGTGAGCTTGAGGGTGATGATCCGATCCACTGGCATATCCCTCGAGTAGCCACAACGCAGCAAGGAGGCCATGAGTCAAATGAGCCATTTGTATTTATTTATGTTTTGTTGTATGTATGGGTTAAAGCATTACATTAAATATGCAGGGTATACATATTGCGTAATGAAAGAGTTTTTGGACGCTGTGTTGGAAAAATTGAAAACAAGACATTTGTATCCGACTCCAAATAAGTCCAAATAATTAACATTACAAACAATGCATTTGATCTTTAAACATAAAACAATGTAATATATTTTACTTTGATCTGTAGGTGTTTTGGGCCACAGGAACACTAACATGTATTGCAATGCCAGGTACAAATATAAAGCGGAAGTTGGGGTAAAAATTCAAACTTTCAAAAAATAACTTATGTACTTGTTTTTGGTTCTGCTCACATAATTAGTTTAGAACTGTCGGAACTATATTTGGGCCAGTTCGTGTAACCTTGCTGAAGTCAGAAAATGTTCTTTCAGAGTATTACTGGCATTGAATATTTGCTTGAGTTTTTTCAAGGGAACACCATGGTGCAATAGAACATCATTTCAATACAGTGCATCTTTTCCTTGATGTATATGAATATATCAGTATATTACACAGAGTACATTTTCACTACTTGAATCTTAAGTAGGAAGATATAAACAACCTCTGGTTAATATATTGTGTGATTATTTTTGTTCTTCTACAAACAGCATAATGAGCATCCACTTGAAACAGGAGACTCACCACGTCCTCTTAACTAAATAAGGGTTGCTTCGACGCATTTTAAATCAGAAGAAATTAAGTTGTGCCGCGCACGCCAAATGATGGATAACAAACAAACACATTTCAAAATTAGTTATGGCCTTCCCCTTCAACTCTTGCGGAAAATTAACCATGTTGCTGCTTAATCATCAATTAGACATCGCAATCCTGTACTTGTTGATTGCGCTTGTTCTCTCTGGGCCGGCACAGAGCATTGACCGGCAAACCCTTTGCCGTGCGTCTGCTCATCCGAGATGTCCTGACGAGCGGGGCGAGGAAGGAGCTTAGTGCAGACATACTCAATGTCAGATTAACGCCACCGCCACGGGCCCCTTCGAACACACTTTTTGAAAAGACGCGCTCGATAATGACACGCCCTGAGCAAGGTTTGTGGGAAGGACAGACATTCAGCATCGCCTAATGATATTTACTAATGAAAATTAAAACGTGAAATGCTAATAGTAGAGACCAGGAACATAAGGTAAATATTGTCTGTTTACATTCAGGCGACATTGCCTGTAGGGTAGACATGGTAGACGCTGGAGCTTATTATACCACTTTTGTACACGTAATGTATTCATACGGTAGATAAACAGAGGAGCGATGGTGACTGTGTTAGAGGAGGGAGGGGAAGGGGGGGAATAAATTTTCCGTAGCATTAAGAAATATCGCCCCCGAATTCAATAATCCCGCCTTGGAGGAAAACAGCTGCTTCTGCATTGTCAGGATGTTCTGTTAAATTGAAGTCGCTCTGGGTTATGCTATTTGCGATATTTATTTGTTTTATCTCCTGAATCGAGTTCCCGTCTCATTTGGATTCATTTCCGCCGTGTTTGGGCAAGTTTAAACAGGAGGAAATATCTTGCGAGGCCATTGGAGAAGGAGACGTTTCAGGCCGACTCAGGAAATCATTCCAAGCACTCGTACGTCTGTGAGAAAACGAGTCGGAATCCATAACAGGAAAATTATGTTTAATGTTTCAGGTTAAGTAACACGCTGATATTCGATATTAGGAGAATTAAATGTGCGTGCATTGTCATAACTTTCTAACCTAACGAAAATGCAACCTAACAAGTTTCATTTCAAAGCCATGGCTAAGGAGGACCATGATTTTAGGCGCCATGAAATGTCCAGTAATTAAAACGACTGAGTTTCTGCATTAAGAATAAAATAACAGATTGACTGGCAGTGCCGCAGTGGCTACGGTTTTTGAAACTGAAATTGTTTTCACAGGCGTTTCAGCGCGAGTGTGGCCCTTTGCGATATTTAGGCCATGCACATCAAAGCGTTCAGTGGGCCCGTTCACCTGAAGAGCTTGCTGACTTTAGGCTTATCTGCAAAGGGAAAGAGGAAAACCTTGAAAAACTTGAAAATTAGTTTGACTCCTCTTGCTCCTGAAGTTTCTGCTGTTGGGGGTATATATTTTTTATATATTTTTTTCAGCCAGGGTCTGGGATTACTTGACCTTTGAACTTTTGGGTCAGATCTTTCCGCTCCCAGAACTTAATTCCATCCCAAGAGAAGCTACAGTTATTACTTGTGTTTGAATTTCGATAAGCTGCCTTTTCTGTGCCTTTTTTTCAATTAACCTTTTGATCTCTCACAATTTAAAAGGCAAGAATGCTTTTATTTATATCTATAAATGCAATGGCACAGGTGGGTAGAGGGAATAAGACTGCGTAATACTAAGCAAATTATTATGAATCCTAAATCAATTAAACATGTTCTCCCCTAGAATATAAAAATGAAAAAAGTTTGATGGCAGCTCAACAGTGTGAAGTACTATATAACATAGTCATTATTTCATAGATATATACGGAATGGCATGTATTGGAATTGAACATTGTTATTACTGCTTATTATGCTTATTAGGACATATTCTCTGTTTATAAAGCAAAGAGAATTAAATTAATTCTGACCATCGCACGTGCACGTTATTCTTCTTGTGCCATTAAAATGTAGTCTTGCTCTCCTCTAGAACTCACTGAAATACTTTTCAGAACTTGTTGGTAAAGTGTGGTTGAGGGAGCTTTCACATGATGAAACTCCAATTGCAGCTTTACAGTGAGAGGGGAAATACAGTTGCTTGTGGTGTTCAGCATCCACTGCTGCTTTTTCTCAGTCTAGTATCAGTGCAGAAAATAGAGGAGGGAGGTAGGCTTGTATTTCTGGATGTAGCGGGTAGGAACATGATTGAATTCTGCTCGCCATCTCTTTTCTTGAAGGAGAGGTGACGGAGAACACTATCGGAGTCTGCTGAGGGCTGAGCGATTAGCAGCTGGTCTTGAGTGAGGCCCCGAGCATCAGTACACAGTCAGAACACAAAGCTCTCCAGCTTTCTCTCTCTCTGTCTCTCTCTCTATCTCTCTTGCACTATCTCTCTCTCCCTCTCGCACTCTCTGTCTCTCTCTCTCTCTCTCCCTCTCTCTTTCTCCCTCTCCCTCTCTGTCCTTCTATCACACACACACACACACACACACACACACACACACACACACACACACACACATACATTCTCTCTCTTTCACACACACACACACACACACACACACACACACACACACACAACACACACTTTCTCTCTCCCTCTCTCTCTGTCATTCTATCACGCACACACACAAATGCTCTCTGTCACACACACACACACACACACACACACACACACACACACACACACACACACACACACACACACACACACACACACACACACACACACACATAGATTCCCTCTCTCTCACACACACACACACACAACACAATCTCTCTCTCTCTATCTCTCTCTCTCTCTGACACACACACACACACACACACTCTCAAATTCAAATTCAATTCAAATGGAGCTTTATTGGCATGACATATTACGTTACACAACATACCAAATAATACAACCAATCATATAAAATAACATTAAACAATCATGTATTGTATGTTGATAAACATAAGCATGCATATACATATATCCATATACATATACACACACGCATCCATACATGTCTTACATATACACATACTCACTCTCTCTCTCTCTCTCACACACACACACACACACACACACACACACAGAAAAACATCTCAGCCCCCTATCACAGCACTGGGCCCAGCCTGTCAGTCCTGTGTGTATGTGGCTTTGAGAATGGCAGACAGGCCACAAAATGGACATCGTACCTGGGACAGGTACCCATTACCCCAGTCCATTATCTCTCCCATCAGGGTGACACACCTGTGAGTGAGAAAGGACAGCCACAGTCCCTGTCCTCCAGGAACATGGCCCTGAAACTGAGCCTCAGCCTCAAGCCCCGAGACACCCATCCACAGGAAGGCTTCTCTTAATCTTAGGTATATGATTGGCCAGCTGAGCTAAAGACCAAGGTTCCTCAGCCAAGGGAGCCAATCATATTCTTACTGCTTCTCCAAGGGTGATATCAGAGTCTGTAGCGTGCGTTCACATGCTATCCCACATCTCTGAACTCCACTACTTTCAAAGTTACGGTCAAATGTGGATTAAATGCCAATTCCACCTTATGGAAAAAAGTTCACCTAAGATTCAGATGACAACAGAAAATAATGATAGAAGGGTGATATGCATCAAGGCCTGCTTTGAAATGAAATAGTATTTTTAATATGTATTCATAATTAAATCAGCATTCATCATTATGAATAAATCTTTATTGTTATCGTTATAGTTATTCATTATATGAAACAGACCCGCAGCAAGCTAGCTCTCCTATTTGCTTTTTAGCAGAATGTTGCTCTTTTTCCAGAGGGCATTAGAGCAAGCACACCAGTGGATATAAAATGAAATTACCACAGTGAACAGAAATGTTCATCTTCCGAATGAACTTTTGTTACTCTCCCTGGATTATGATTACATGGTTTCTGCTGCCGAGAGGGAAGAGTGCATTTATAATAATGTCGTTCATCGCTACGGGGCAAGAACAGTTTCGTACACGGTGTTCATTTTAGGACATCGTCTGCTGTCAAAGACAGTTGCCAGGCCTCGGATTTAGATTTTTTATTTTATTTTATTTTAGTCTTTTTGTTCGTCAGCAATAGCTACGTCAGAGTCGGGAAGACTTGTGCCAGAGTCAGGAGGACCTAGGTCACTCACTCAAAGCTCGATGTCAGTCCAAGTTGTCAGAGTCACATGACCTTGGGTCAACAATAATGCCCAGAGATTTCCATCAGAGTGCCACTGAGTTATGATTGGCGGATATGACCTCTGCTCTGTGTTGGGCATGACGTAGACTTCTCGCACAAGGAGCCCTATTTTTGGACCTTGTTGGGGGTTTGTTTTTTTCCAAGGCACCGATAACTCTACAGAAGTCGGCAGTTTTTCAGTTTAAAATGAATGTATATGCTCTGGCATGGGACAAGGATGTGTTTACTGGAATCGCCTGGCGAAGTGCTAGCTTCGCCTATTTTTAGCAGGCACCACCAACTTTTCTTTTCCGTTGGATAGGTGTTGCGCAGGAAACCTTCCCATTTGTGTTTGGGAGAGGTAAGCGGCAACTTTTAATAATGTGCAATCTTTTTGTCTGTTTGTATATAATATATTATTAAATTATTAGCTGGCACAAACATACATACACATCTTGATACATAACTGTAGAAAAACATGAGTTCATATTGATGATGTAGAGCCTGACTGTATACTAATATAAGCCTATAATATAAAAATATGTATTTTGTATTTAAATATAGACAATATTGCTTTTAGCTAGCCAATTGGTTAGCAATGCTACTCGGTTAGCAATGGTTAGAGGCACTGCCAACTTCATTAAGTCCAATGGTCAAGCTAGGATGCCTAGCTTGTGTGTGTTTTGCTTTTCTTCTTGAAAAAAAAAATCTTGTTTATTCTGCCAGTATGGATTTGGGTTTGTGAGAGAGGAGCGGTAAATAAATAAATCGGTGACTCCAAACCAGACTGGGAATGATTAATAGCCAGCTACACAGCAGCAGAAATGCATTCACGGCTACGCATGCAAGTCTGGAGTCTCTGCAGAAAGTCTGTCTCCTTCAGGGTGAGCCTCTTCTGTTGCATCGTGTCATCCCGGAGGAATCAGCAGTTTGCGTGCCACAAGCTCAGGGATTTGTTTTTGATCTAGCCATCATGCAGTCACACCCCTGCCTATAGGTGACATGTGATGACTAAACCACGACGGGCTGTGCAGTTGCATGAAAATAAACCACGAAAAGCTGGTGTGCTGCAGTCCTGATGTCATCCGTGTGAGTGCTTAGCTCATCATGTCAATGAATGTGGATTTTTTAAAAACTGGCATCTAATTACATTTTCTAATTACCGGGGGCTCCCACTCAATGATCGATGGCCCGAATTTAACTTCCAGCTGCGGATTTATTGGTGTGAATTATAAATGTATATGTACAACTACGGAAGTTATTATCATAATGCTGCTGTGATCCATACAGCTGAAATGAAAAATGTGAGGATACATTTAACATACTCAGGCTCATAGATTTCCAATCGGGGGAGGTTATACATACAGAGAGAAGGCTGTACACAGGAAGTTTGCTCACAGAAGGAAGTGTGACTAACGCCAATAATGATACGGAAACAATACGAGCAAGCAGCAAGTTCTCGCTTTCAGGAGATACATAAAAGTAGAGCCCCTTCTGATGATGAGAATACCTGCACAATAAGAACAGATTATTTAACCTATTTAAGAGTACAAATATGATTTAATGAGTACAAATAATACAAATAATGTATGCAGAGTACAAATAATGACTTGATTATATTTCTCATGCTGCCTTATATACAGTCGACGCACACACACACACATACAGTGATGGTGTAGAAAAAATCTATCCTGCTAAATATTGTGATGGATAACTGATATCCATATACAAATATTTGATATGATAGGGTACCTTGAACAGAGCCATGAGGGACACTCTGACAGACAGGGACCAAGTTAAAAATCTATACCTAACAGTATTTCCTGTCACAAAATGCAGTCTGTCCCGAAGATAGTGCTGAAATCTACAAACCACTATCCTAGCAAGGTTTTGCTTCATACAATTCAAGAGAATGCCATGGCCCACAGCATCACATACGGCACAGACAGCAGGTACAGTTTCACAGTACAGTCATGCCCTTTGGCAGCTGCAGACAAAACAGAAGTAAATTTACTCCGACAAGAGTGGTCTCTGTGCTGTGTTTCAAACAAGTGAATGAAAATGCTGCAAGAGTCCATCGGTGTGCTAGGAAGCATATTATTACCTCAGCGAGGAATGTCCGGAGAGAGATGAATCTATCGCCTATAAGTCCAGATCAGGCTATTTCTGTACTCTTGCAATTGCCTTACACTATGGTGGGCAATATTTATGGGAAGTGTGAGGAAATGGAAATATTATTATTATTATTATTATTATTATTATTATTATTATTATTATTATTATTATTATTATTATTATTATGTTTTAAGCTACGTGATTCATTCAGAAGACATCTAAGAAACCTAGTCAAATCCATCATCATGACCGTTAAGGTCATTTTTTTTAACTGAAAGGCCCCGAGGCTGGTAGGCTCAATACAACTAAAGTCTACTGGTATTTGACAGTGTTTCATTGATTCAGTGTTTCACTGAAAACGCTGCTTCCTGACCAGAATGAGAAAATGTGTTAAAAATTGCACCAGTGACGACATTCAGGAGTCTCAGTGCTGACATTTATGGTGACATTTTCAACCTCTAGTCCCCTCGATACCATTGACTTTAATTGCTGTTCTGAGAAGGAAAAAAAATAGAGTGCCATAAAAAAGTGTCAGAACACTTTAAAAAAATTGACATTTAATAAGAGGTGTAATGTTTGCCATTCTTAGTCACTTGCTACAATTACTTAGTTAAGCAGACACTCAAATATTGAATTCCCACACAGAATAAGAGTATTTTATTTCAGAATTATTTTGCTGACAGGGCTTGTCATTCATAAGGTAGGTGTGGGCTGTAAGGTGGCACATTCCGTCTTTAACTGTCTGAGAGGGAGGGAGAGAGAGACAGAGCTCGCAGCCATCCGACACCTTTAACTAAGGAGCAAAGCCAGTCTATAAGAGATTTCTCTCTGTCTCTCTGGTGGGAATAGCAGGTGGATTACACTCAGCTGGTTAACTCTCTCTCTCTCTCTGTCTCTCTCTCTCGATCTGTTATGGGACATGTGATGTTTTATAACGCAAACATTTGACGCAAAATATTTTTTTAATCATGCCCCCCTGACTCACGAGAATTTCCAATTTGGACACCAATGAACTTGTGCTGAGGATCTAAACTGTTTGGTGTGGAGGGGTAGTGTTTCCGTATGTCCTGGTTTTAATTCACAAATTCTAATGTTTTTTTAGGTCATTTTGATCCTGATGGTCAGTTTTTATTCTATGTCATTATGTATTGAGATATGGATGTTCGTGCATACCAATACCAATAAAGGTGGATTAGAATTCAAATGCTCTCTCTCTCTTTCTCTCTGTGTCTTCCTCTCTCTCTCTCTCTCTGGTGGGAATAGCAGGTGGATTACACTCGGCTGGTTCTGGTGTCTGGTTCTGAGTGACAGCCCCTCCCTCCTGAGGATTCCTCTAATAGGATTCTTGGGAAATGGACCCAGAGAATTAAGCTCTTTCCTGACAGTGAGGGAAAAAAAGGGGGGGGGGGTTGGTGGTTTGCTAGCAAGCAAAATACAACGCTAAAGACCATCTCCAGAGCCTTCTCAACTGTATGAGCTGAACGGAATCAAAGAGACGTGTTGTGACACTGCCGGGATTAAACACATCCAAAAAGGCCAAAGACGGACACCCTGCTGGTTCAGACGCATTCTTTCTCTCTTTTTTTGTATTATTAATTACTGACTCTAACTGGTGCAAGCGATCCCGTTCCACTTCATTTTGACGTGTTTTACAATGCTGCATACATGGACGAAAAAAAATCATCAATCAGGTACTGAGAATTAGCATTGCCCTCTGTATATAGAGTTTGTGTGTGTATGTGAATGTGTGTGTGTGTGTGTGTGTGTGTGTGTGTGTGTGTGTATGTGAATGTCTATGTATGTTTGTGTGTGTATGTATATGTGAATGTGTGTGTGTGTATTTAAATGTGTGTATGTGTGTGTATGTGAATGTGTTCGTGTTTGTGTGTCTGTTTGTGTGTGTGTGTGTGTGTGTGTGTGTGTGTGCATGTGTGCATGTATGTGAATGTGTTCTTTTGTGAGCATCTGCATGATAATGGAAAGCGCACGCCAATCATCTGAACCAGGCTTTAAAATAAAATGACTAAGGAGACAGCGGTGTGATGTGAAGTTCATTTCCTAGGCCTCTGGAGCTGTGGATTTTAATCACTCCGACCTGTTAGCTGGGAGTGCAACAAATCAGCTATTTCATTACAAATGCTCATTGTCTCCTCCATGCTGTTCTGACTGTCAGCCAAAGAATACCTGCTCGTTTTGATTCTTTTCCTCTTTTCTATCCCCTCCTGCATTGACTTATTCAATACCGCCAAAGGGGGAGGAGAAAAACAACCATAACAGCAATAATCATAACAATGAAAATGCTTTCCTGAAATCGCAGGCAACAACATGCAGCCCCTCTGCGGAAGTTCAACCGTTTCCCTGCGCGGCTCAACGAGGTAGATTTTGCTCAGTTTCAGGGAATTCATCTGCCCCCTGTTATCAAACTGCATAATTTATTACACCCGTGAGTCCGTCGTCACAGAGTGGATTAATCCCACTTAATCTGGTGCTTTTAATTTGATTGTCCTACATTTATTCAACATGACCGAATGAAAGGGGGAGGTTGCATGCTAATGCCAAACAGATACATTCAAACTCAGATGGATCACGGCATCTTCTCAGCTCCCTTTAGACATATCCCAGAAACGTAGCAGCATCTCTCAGAATAATGAACCAGGTTTAAGGCCTACCCTTCTTCCTGGGGCAGGAGCAGCTAGATATTCAAGTCCAGCACTTTTACCCTGTAAAGTCACTTCCTTCTAATCTGTCTTCTTAACAGAGTATTTTTAGCCATATTCATGTTTGTAGTATGTTGTCCTTCGTCCTTATTGTAGTACGAATACAATGGCAAATGCATATTTTGTTCCAGATGTAAGAATGAAATCTGATGATGATGAAATCTGTATCTCTTTGCTGGCATGAAGGGTGGTGATTGTTCTTTTTTTTTCTTTTACATTTTTTTCTGTTTATTCAAATTTTTTCTCCCAATTTAGTATCCTATTATACCCTCTCTTCTTCATGTCAATTATCCCCTCCCTCGTACGAGTACTCACTGCCGTAGTCCCGAGACCGGTAGTGAGCGCTGCACCGCCTCCTGCGAGCCGGCACCCGCCTAAGCCGAAGCCTGTCACCGTAACACACAGGACCACTCATATACGCAGTTAACTCATTCGGCTTTTATCCCTCCAGGATGGAGTTTCTTCTTCAATACAGGAATTTCTGATACAATTCATTGAAAAGTTCAGTAGGCAGGAGTGAACCCTATTATTCTCTTTGTTGAAAGTAATCCAACCCATCCACTACTCCCCCTCCCCCCCCATCAAAAAAGTTTATTTATTATGTGTTCTTTTTTCATTATGATTATTGTTGTCATTTGATACCACGACCATGAATTCCCCCATTAGTTTTTTTATTAAATTGTTTAACTGCATATCGCGATTGTAAATTATGCCAATTGCATTCTTCCACTTCAAGTTTAATTTCCTTTTGCAAAAGCACCTTGAGCAAATGACGCATTGGCAGCCGCTTGACAGAGAATGTTTATTAATAGCACCATTAATAAACTCCACACAATAGTAGCAACCACCACCCAGTTTTTGTGCATTTCAAAGTCAGTATAATTGTGCAAAACAGCATAATTGATTTACAGAGCATAATAATCAAAATTAAGACATAATGCTGAGATGTGATGCCTCAAAGGCTGCAAATCACACCTGCAAATGGCTTGTGATTTTTATTACGTAATAAAGCACACCTATTGAATTCCATTACACTGATAATATATGAGGTATTTTAATGGTCCATTGCAGGTTATTAGCAGATGGAAGATTGTTTCCGTGTGTTGTGATTTTATAGCCTACACGCACAATGCCATATAAATATATAAATAGCTATGCAAATAAACTAAGCTCCAAAGCAAAGATGGTGTGAACTAGACCTGCCATTAGGTTGATAGTCACTGTGTGTCTTGGACCTCGTCCATTATTTCATTAAAAAAAATATTTTTTGCTTTTTGTACTAAGCCAGAAATATTTGAATGGAGTTATGCAGGGATCTTTTCTTTTTTTTCACACTGTCACCAAGGCTGTGTTTTTTCACGCGATGACTGAATCGATGGTCTCCCCAAATATTTACAGTTAGGCAGTTTTGTGTTACAGTCTTATTAAGCAGTGGACCGGAGCCAAGAGGGATTTGCAGAAAGAGGAATACCAACGATTGCTCTTTGCTCACCCTGACTGCAGACTACTTAGCCTATGTTTCTGGGGCCAAACGAGAAACCCCTGACAAGGCTGCGCACGTGGCGAGATAACCCAAATGGATTTTCCATCACAGAAAATAAGCAGTTTTGCATGACTGCTGAGCGATTTTGTCAACGCGCTAATTGAAAGAGTCCCGGTACAGTGGCTCAGGCGCACACCGATACTGATCTTAAAGCTGAACAAACGGACACAATCTAGCACGTGCTCTATCACATGCAAGCCTCCTCATTGCATTTAACACATTAAATAACACAATAACATTTAACATTAAATAGCCCCCACAATCTAAAAAAACCCCGAATGATTTGTCCCCAGTTACAACTGTAGGCCCATCCAATCTATAGTGGGTATAAAACGTATTCACGCCCTTTGGCATTTTAAACTTTTTTTTTTTTATAGACTCACAGCTGTAATTGCTTCTACCAAGTATTAAGTCCATACTTAATTCTTGGTGAATACTTATGAATACTTGGTTAATACCTATGCAATCAATTATGGTCTGTTTTTTAATTGTAATTAATTAAGAAAAAGCTTTAGAGTTTGTTTTTATATATATGTATATATATATATATATATATATATATATATATATATATATATACAGTATATCTGGCATTATAGAGTAAGAAAGTAAATAAGTAAGTAAGGAAATAAAATGTGAAAAATGCCAAAGGGGGTGAATATTTTTGATAACCGCTGTATGTAACGTCCTACAACAGTTCAGAAGGATGAGGATTTGTGCATGCTTTCCCAATGGAAATATGTAATCAAAGGTGTACAGTATAAAGCAAAGAGATATTCCACAGCTAGCAAAGATTTTCACACAGGAGAAGACAAAGGGTCCTAACCCAGAAACGGAATCCTATACCAGCATCATCATTAGTCATCCTGTAACCTTAGCAACATGCGCCAGAGGGAGTGGCATCATTCTACGGCAACTTCTGGTCAGACACTGAATAAGACATGCGGGCTCAGCGATGGTAGGTAAGCTGGCCATTCTCATTGGCAAACATTTCAGTCTATTGTCTTCTGCTTAAAACTAAAAGGCAGCTCCAAAAAGTACATGAAGTCAGCTGACTACTTCTTCTCCACGCCGAAACGCTACGATAGCGCAGACGCTGCAGCTACTGCACGGGGTGTCTGTGCAACTGTGCAGCTGGAGCAGGCAAACCAGAGGAGTTACTACTGAGGCAGGGGATATGGCACAGGCCCAAAGCCTCAAACCCCGGGTGACAGACCGAACAGAACCGCCGCCGGCTCAGTCCGGATTCACTCTGGCTCAAAAGGCACATCACTGCCTTCTGATACCGGGGTCGGGGGGTTTAATTCCATTTTTCAAATCTGGAAATGATTTGAAATTCAATTCACTAATTGAAAAAAGGCCCTTAATGTTGTATGGGGATTTTTCAATTAATTCATTAATTAAATTTCTATTTGTATTCTGAATTGACTGTTTTGAACTAGGTTTGACACCCCCCCCAACCCTTCCAGATGCTCCACTTGGGGGACTCCAAAGTCTCCATTCACACCAAGGTCACCCCAAGGCGCTTTACAGTGTGTTGAGAGCTTTATTACTTCCCATACAGGGTTCAGCTATCACCAAAATGATATTAAAAAACAACTTATTGAATCCAAGGGTATGTTTTATTATGATGAAAAGGCAGTTTTGATACAGTGGCATTTTCATAGCAAAATTTCCAGGATCTTGCCAGCAAACTTTTCGAACTTTACATAAAGAATAATCCGTCGTCCTCTGTCATAGGTCTTAAAATAAAACTTTTCTTCTTTTCATTTTTGCTTTCCTCCCAGGCAGCTCAGAGAACAGGTGACATGATCTGGATTAAGTATTTCAACTTAACCCGTTTTGGTTTATTCTTGCAGCATTATTTTCTCGTAGCGAAGTTTTATTTCTCTCCTGTAGTGCAGCCGCCTATGCTAATAAAAACTACTCACCCTGCCGTTTTAGAGCCGAGACTACTCAACGGCAATTGCAAAATATCTGTAAAGCTAAGGCTATGCTCACATAAGACTTTGCATATGCTCACGGTTATCTCGCAGAGGCTGCTGTTCCAATGTGCAGTGTGCAACTTCATTGCGTGAAAACAGCGCATCAAAAAAGCAGTGCTTCATTTTCCACTTTTCAACTATTTTTATTTGTTTTGTGATGCTGTATTTTCTCACATGACTCATATTAAGTGTCCTTAGATTTTATTTGTATAGCAAGACGCTATACAAATAAAGTATTACTATTATTATTATTATCATTACTACTTTAAGCCTGTTAATTTGAGCACAAAACTGACAGAGCTCTGAGAGTCAGCTCTCTTCAATATGCGAGGACGTGAGATAGTGTACATAATTGATGTGCAGATGGGGAGAGAGACTGGGGCTGTTACATAACAATATTTTTGTCTCTGGAGGAGGGCTAAAGGAGGAATAACCCAGAATACCCTGTCATTGGCAAGACCTGCTTGTCCTGAGGAAGCTCCGTCGTGTCAACGTGACAAACGCACACACACTCACAAAAGAAGAGAAAAAATGCTTACCCCCACACTTCTGGTTTGTGTTGGAGAAAAATAGCAAATAGCTTGTGTGCACGCATTGATAAACTTAGCACATAACCCATTTAAGGCATACAACTTCATTTAAATGCTAGCTTTAAATAAATATTTTCATTCTGTGCAATGCAAAATAATGATATTAAATAATCTGCACACATATTGACGGGAGGGGACAATTTTGACGAGTCGACTGCTGCTTTATCCTGTGTGTACATCTATATGCAAATTAGCTGAGCAGGTTTCCCTGCCAGGTGGGTAAACCAAGGTCAGATGGTCTAATTTGCATAAGGGTGTACACATAAGCTCTGACACGAAAATAAATTGTTTTTTTAAGTATTTTAGTTAGTGTCCGAACCTATTCGATTAACAACTATATACATGGAGCACGTCCACCATCTTAGACACATTTAAATGGTAGCAATACAGTGTACATGTATGT
The DNA here is from genome assembly GCA_029706075.1 of Aldrovandia affinis. NCBI lineage: Eukaryota > Metazoa > Chordata > Actinopteri > Notacanthiformes > Halosauridae > Aldrovandia > Aldrovandia affinis. Next base: position 4,162,622 of record JAINUG010000055.1, read on the forward strand.
ATGCATATAGATACAGCACACACACACCCATGGCTTAGATTAATTCAATACTAGCTTCAGATTGACTGAGCAGCTGTGCTATTCTGACATACACACATTTGGAGGGAGTGCAAGCCTAAAGTCAACCTTTGAAAGATAATGCACCTTCAGCAGTGGTCACGAGATAAAACAACAATACATAAATAAAACATTTGCAAAAAAAAACCCTCCTGCTAAGACTGGATTTTCCGCCTCAGCCCGGGATCCCAGTCCTGTGCGATTTCTACAGATGTTTTCAGTGGCGGCCGGGCATCTGAGGCATCGAAAAGTATGTAAATGCCCTGCCAAGACTGACACGGTCTGCTAAATCAAACAAAATGTCCTTACAGCACCGAGAACGTCGCTGTGGGTCTACGGCAATAGCCGACAGTGAGTGCACGGATGACCGAAAATGTACACCACATGAATGAAGTGGCAGCGTTTTCACAGGCAAGTGTAGCGCTCTCTCCTTGGCAATATCAGTTAACTTGGGTAGCTGGAGCTGCTATTGAGGGGCAGGAAACTGATTTGCTCTTGAACGCTAGCCTCCGCTCACAAAATCAGCCCAAATCCTGTTACTCAAAAACATACGAGCCACCAGCGTAGCCATTTCAGGTTTAAGCCCCACCTGGAATGCTTTATGACAAACTGCTAATCTACTGCTGCACAACTACTGCTGCACAACAACTATCCACACACCACCCACACCTCCCCCACACACCCCCAACAGTCAACAACAGGTTTGCCTATGTAGCCTGCCTTAAATGGATATATTTCTCTAAATACTCTCTTGTATTTTCTCAACCCCCCCAAATTAAATCCTGGCTATGAGCTTGCAAATTGCCTATACATTTGTTACCACTGAAAAAGTGATCTCTGGCTCAATATTACGTGCAATGAGAAGTAGCTATATTGAGTGGTGTCATTCCCACATACAACTCAAATTCACTCAGAAAGTAATAACTTTCTGTTAATAGGTAGCTTGTTAGCTCGAATACGTCTATTGTGGGCAAACAACAGAAGTTACAAGATACAGTAACTTCAGCCAGGCTTGCTTGCTTGCTTGCTTGCTGGTCTGCAAGCTGCTTAGCATCTAATGTAGTATTTGGAATGCTTGCAGGATTTGAAAATTTACCAAATATTTTAATAAATTTAAGCTGGCAAAAGAGCTACCTGGTTTTCAATATCATCAAGTAAGCCAGAGCCAAGCTAGTTAACTTACTGTAACACAATTACTGCAGGCAGTACAATTAATTTAGATTTTACAATTGCTTAAATTATGAAGCCGTAGTACAAGAGATGTAAAGCACTCCATGTGTGCCCAGCGCTTGTGTGTTGTTTAACAACCCAAGGTGAAGCTGAAAAATACCAATATGAACATACACTATATTTCACTTCCTGATTCCTTATATATATATATATATTGTGGAAGCCCAAGGGGCTGCACAAGGAAATGGCTGCCTGGCCTACAACACATGGGAGCCAGGAAACACTACATTTCCCAGCAGGCCACAGTTACACCTGAGCCGAGTCAAGCAATGGGGACTAACCAGCTGAAAGCCATTTCGAGGCCTATTTAAAGGGCTGATCCTGTGACACGTGGAGAGGAGTAGGAACGTGTTTGGGAAGGAGTTACTGAGTGTGGTGAATGTGTAGAGTACCTGTGAAGTTGTTTGACCAGCCAGGATTTGAGGAGAGAGAGTTTTTTTGATTGTTGTGTATGAAATTGGATTGTGTGAGGACCCCCCTTTGGATTTAGACTACGGACTGGATTGCGGAACTGACTTGGATTTTGAATAGGATTACGGACATTGACAACGAGATAAGGATTGCGGACTTTGTGTGTTTGTATTCCCCTGAAGACCCCACCCTTTGTTTTGTGTTGTCAAGAGTTTGTTTATTAAATTATCATTTTGGTTTCTGAATACTGCTTCCTCCGTGTTTTTGAACTTGTCTACGGCCTCTGCAAGGTCCGTGAGTGTCGCCCAACCCCCGGGGACACCACAATATATATATATATATATATATATATATGAGTTTGTATTTGGTCTTTCTTTTTTCAATTTTCTCAAAATAAAAAGGTAAGACTTTAGTTTAAGGGTTAGTTAAGACCTTATTGATAACTGAATAACTTTAGTATGTGTTCCTTAATATGTGTTCCTTAAACTACTAAAGTACGACCAAAAAAGTGAATCTAAAAAAGTGCTTTTAACACATTGCCTAAAACATTTCAAGCAGTAACGAGAACAACTAAACACTGAACCTCCCTTGCTCCTCTCTCTTTTGCCCTCTTTTAATATCTCAGAAGCTGAAAATGTTTGTGTCCCGGGTCCACTTTGTTTCTCAGCTAAGGAAGCAAGCAGAAAACATGCTTTAAAGTGAGCTCTGAGGCCATTCCTCTTCTGGACCTCAGGAGACCCGTTCCGCCACATCTGCACTGTTGCCATGTGACAGACGACAATGCCTTAATTCTCATTGAATTCCCCAGGGTTTGGGGAAGGCATTTCCATACACCAAGAAACATCTACACGCGATCCCCAAGGACAGCACGCTCGCCACTGTGCACAATCGCCTGCCTCAGTGACAGCGTTTATCATACTGCTAGGGTACTCCTTTGTGCTTTTGAATGCAGGCGTTTCACCGAAAAATAATTCAAGACTTAGGCGTTGACACCAGACAATGGCTTATCCTGAAACATTGTGTCGCATTTGTGTAAATGGGGGAGGAACTCGGCATGCATGAACACATGCACTCAAGTGCGCACACACAGACGTACACACACACACACACACTCATAAGTGTGTTAAATGGTCTCCAAAGGACTGTCCCTTATGTTTTCCGATCATTTGCTTGTGTTATGCTATGATACTAAGAAGATTAACCCCACTCAGTAGAAATGTAATCTGTGACTTTTGCCATCACATTTTATATCCATTATCTTCCTTCTTTTGTTATCCACAATGGCACCGTGGGACTCGAACAGTGTAATGTGCAGCGATGCTTCTGCGTGCTAAAGGTTTTCTGGTAAAATTCACAATAAAAATGTATATAGGCAGCTGCCAAAATAAAGGAAACACCAACATAAAGTGTCTTAATAGGATTTTGGGCCACCACAAGCTGCCTGAACAGCTTCAATGCACCTTGACATAGATTCTGAAAGTGTCTGGAACTCTACTGGAGGGGTGAAACACCATTCTTATACAAAGAATAAGAAATTCCATCATTTGATGTTTTATTGATGTTTCTGTATCAGGCCTCACTCCAGAATCGCTCATAAGTGTTCAATTTGGTTGAGATCTGGTGGACAACCATGGGATATGATTTTTATGCTCAACAAACCATTCAGTGACCACTCGTGCCCTGTGGATGGGGGCACTGTCATCCTGGAAGAGACCACTCCCAGCAGGATATAAATGCTTCACCACAGGATGAAGGTGATCACTCAACTTGGCCAGAACCCTTAATTTACTCAAATGTTTCCTTTATTTTGGCAGCTACCTGTATATGAGACAGAAACACAATCTGCATAGAATGTTGGCCCTGCCTACCTAAAAATATTTGTCCATAAGCAGGGATTTTTAATATGAGGTGAAATATCCATGTGTCTCCTTTCACATTCCCAAAGGGGAGAAAGGGAAAACTATCAATGAGGTTGGACAGTCTGGTTTTAACACCTGGGCTTATAGCCAAGCCCATTACTCACAGGAAATGTATATACGTAATTTGATGTGCATCCCTTAAATCGCCTTCTGTCACATTACAGCAAGGGTAATTAATTGCAGGCCCTCTCTGTTAAATATTTAATGAAGTTTTCTATTAAAAATAAATAAATGCAAGCTGCAAATTGTAACACGAACAAGAAAGCCATACCTGATTTATTCAGTATGCCCTAATTTTCACATTGTGGGAATAGCGGGTAAATACCCACTCACGGTCATCTTTAAGGTGGCATGATCCTCTGAGTGGATATCCATTCCCACATTCACAAGCCGGACCCAAATACTCACTCCTCTGTCAAGATATTCAGCCCACATTGGCCAACAACAAAATAACAGCAAATCACTTTGCCCTTACCCTGTCACATCTGTAACTGTATACAATGGTAATAAACATGTAGTAAAGAGAGTAATTACCTATTTGTAGTTAAAACATATTTTTTTTCATTCTATTTGTAATGTATAGTACGTATGTTCAAGTTTTAGCCTCAAGTTTGCCACTGTAATTAGCCTGGTGAATTGTCTATGGGTTTGGCATGATTGCTGGTGAAATTCTGCATGTGTATGAAAAAACCTTGGCTTCTCACCTTAGATTCTCACAGAAGATTAAAACTTTAGCACAAAAAACAAAAAAACAAAAACCGCATTCCATAAACACGTCAACCTCTAGATTACTTCCGTTTGAGAATTGTTCCGCCAAACTGAACAGAGCCTCCATGCATTATTCATATTTTTCACAATGGAGCCTAGATTAATAAAAACAGCCTTTGTAGGTTGCATACATCAAAGCGCCAAGCTTAGAAACTTATCTAACATCAGAACTAACATTAGAGTACGTCTTAAAACTCATTTTCATAGGATTGCTTTCATGAATGCCTAATTCCTTGTTCTTACCTTTTGCTGTGCTGTTTTATCTTTTATCTTTTTTTTGGGCTAAATGTTTGCCCTCTTTTTTACAAATATATATTTTTTATCTCTGTAAAGCACTTTGAGCTGTATATGCTTGAAAAGTGCTACACAAATAGAGGTATTATTATCATAAGAAAAAAGTTGGGATTGGATCCTTGGATACTCTTAATTCCAGCACTTGAAGCCCAGCCAACTGCGCCACGCCACAAGAGACAATTAAACAGAACCATAACCTGGAAATTTTAAAATATACTTTTTTCATTTGTTTGTTTATACAACTCTATCCAAATGTGAAATAGAAACACAAGGGGCTTGACTTTTGAGTTGGAAAGACATGCTATATCAAAATATCTACATAATGTCACTAAATAATGGCAGTTCACAAGTTCACAACTTGTGGTTTCTCCCCCAGTTCTGTGATCTGTCATCTTTTTTCTTGTTTGCTGTTTTGCTTCATATTTTATGCCTGACTTCATGTAAAGCACTGTACTGTGCTGTTTTAATGGTGCTATAGAAATATATATATATTTTGAAATTATTATTATTATTATTAGTAGTAATAGTAGTAGTATGCGTGTCACAGTGTGCTATTGCAGTATATTAGTACACAATTTACAATAACTAATGTGCACCAGGCTTTCGGCTCACGTGCACAGGTGTGTTGTTTTAACAATTTAACAATAGCATCAACAATTTATGTGTGTTTGTGTGTGCGTATGTTATTCTTTCATGTGTGCTTACATGTACAGTATATTCTGGAAGCTCAAAATAGCGAATTCAGCTGGGAACACCAATGCCCAAGGTCCCTGGGCCGTGGCTGGAAGCTCTATTACGAAGGGCTTTGATTTAAAAATAACCGGATTAAGAAACAAGAGCAAGAGTGAACATCTACTGCCTCGTCTATGCTCCTAGGTCCCAGGTGCTGAGATGCTGGCCAAATTTTGATATCAGCGGGTTTAGTTGAACGGAGCGGTAGCAGGTTGAGGCCAACGAAGCCTCAGAGGCAGTGGGGGCGCCGCGACAGCTGGTCTCAACATATCGCAGCACCTCCACGCTGCCTGTGTGAAAACCCCACAGGACATACCCTGAGAGGAATGCAGCGCAGGGCTCCCAAATGGAATACTGCGCGCTGGCAGCGTGCTCTTAAAAGAAAAAAAAAACGGGCTATTTATTACATTTTGAAATGTATTAAAACCACAGTTCTGTGATAACGGTGTGGCTCTTCTGTGTGTGTTAGGGGGTTGGAGGGAGAGGAGGAAACATAGATAGGAATGTGGTGTTACTGCATACAAAACCACTTGGTTACTTAAAGAGAGAATCTAATGCGGCTGAACAGAGTAGGAGAGATGATACAATCGATGTCGCTGGAGAAGTAAACCACCAAAGACTTTTTAGATTGGGTTCAGTTTGTAGAACAAGAGGGCACAGGTGGAAATTAGCTGATGGTAAATACCTCACTGATATCAGGACGTTCTTTTTTGTTTTTTTTACACAGAGAGTTGTAAATGCGTGGAACACTACAGAAACTGCATGCAGGCTGGATGCAGTACTGAATATTCTTTACTCTAGGTAAGAATGAGCCTAGACAGGGCCTCGGGTGATGTAGCGGTAAAGGCATCCGTCCAGAATGCTGGTTGCCCACTGCGGCCGTGGTTCGGAACCCGGCTGCATCAGCCCAGCTCTGGCTGAGAGCCCCGTCGGGGGTGGGGATTGGCTGACCACCCCAGAGTGAGGGGGGAGAAGCATGAAAGGCGTCCCTGTAAGGGAAAAAACTTTCTTGACTCTGAGGACAAGCGGCTGCTTGTGGGGGATGGTAAATTGAAAAAAAAGGCTACCAAATTGGGAGGAAAGGGGGAAAAATCTGAAAAAAATAAAATACAATTTAAAAGAACAAGCCTAGATGGGCCAAACTGCCTATTCTCATCATTATGTATTCTTCTGTTCTTCTTCTTATGTTCTGAAGTCCGCTTGAGTAAGGCACGCTCTGCTTAAGGCCAAAGCTGCAGTAAGCAATAAAAATAGAAATAGAATAACCTAATTCAACGTGGGATAAACAGATCTCAGCCCCATAAGATCGAATCCTTCTTCCCGCCTCTGCCAAGCTTTATCGGTCCCCCATGGTAAACACAGAAAGTCGAAATGGCAGATCCGTCCTGCCTTTGCTCCGCAGTGGGAGAGAGGGCACAGGCTGGCATCTCGTTGGCACTCCTCGAATGGGAGGAGTCAGGCCAGCTAGCCAGCGGCCCTCTCACATGACTGCCCATGAGCCTCCTGCAATGCAGCAGTGGGGGCAGGCGGTAGGCCCAGAGTCTACTTTTTTGTCATTTAAAAAAACATTTTAGCCATTTAGCAGACTCTCTTATGGAGAGCGACTTGCACGTTTACATTTCTTTACATTCAATCCATTTATACAGCTGGATATTTGTACTGAAACAATTCTGGGAATTCCGGGAATCGACCCTACAACCTCTGAGTTACAAGCCCAGCTCCCCTAACCGTCATACTACACCGCTGCTCAGCTTGGGTCCACTCCCATCTCCATCTCATTAAATGCAACGGGTTCGCCCACGGGGACCAGGGAAGACAAGAGGCCATGAAAAAGATTCAGAATACAAAAACTGCTTGCAGCGTGCGAATTAGTTTGTCCCAACTTATTCATTTATTTTAATTTTTGGGAGTCTCGGGCATATTATATAGACTGCACTTAGAGGATTGGTGAATTGCAGGCCTCTCCAAGAAAAAATGGGCAAAACTATTATCTAGGTACTGCTCTGTTTCAATCTGGAGAAGGCGCTGCTTTTTAAATCTCCAAACACCTGTTACCAGGTGTCAACAGGATTGATGGATACATTTTGCAATCTGTGTGAAAACTATGATGTGTATGGATATTGACATTGACTTTGAGTTACTATGTCAAAGACATCCCTGACATCTAATACAAATCGGGACCCTTTGTTGCTTATGTTTAATAAGTGTCAAACAAAGAAAGAAGATGCCTTTGCTAGAATAAGACTGGAATTATGATGTACAGCATAGGTGCAACATGTGAAACCTGTGACAGAGGGAAGTCTGTCACAGATGCGGATATTAAACTTAAACAACTCGTGTTCTGTGGATGGGGGCATTATCATCTTCAAAGAGACCACCCACATCAGGATAAAAATGCTTCACCATAGGATGAAGGTGATCACTCAGAATGGCTTTGTATTTATTGGCATTCACCTTGCCCTCTAAGGGGTTGAGTGGACCTATACCATGCAAGGAAAATGCACCCCACACCATGACAGCCACCAGAACATTTCACCACGGGAAACAAGCACTTGGGCCAGTAGGTTTCTTTTGGCGTGCACCACACATGCAATCGTCCGCTTATTGAGAACAGGATGGAGGATGACTCATCTGACCTTATGGTGGTCCACTGCTCAGTAGGTGTAATAAGGGGTTTATGCACTGCAGCCCGATCATAATATCCCTCACGCGCTACATTGATATTTGCAGTCAACTGATTCAGAGTTGCTCTGTTTTGCCATCACAGTTGAGGAGTATACACTTATGAACCACAGTTGTCCCTAGTTGATGATGTCTTTCCCTCAAATGTCCATGCCTACATCACCATCCTCATGAAACATCCGCAAGTTGAGCAGTCTTCGACACTGAAGCTTCTGCCCAACGTGCCAGAAAAATCATCCCTCTTTCAAGGTCACTGAGTTCTTTTCTTTTAGCCCAAAAATGGGCAACTGGGCCAGCCCAGCATTTTTATACATGACCCTGAGCATGATGGGATGTCCATTGCTTAATTACTCTGCTTTTAATACACTCTTTTTACTTTAGTGTGTCATTTAATTAGGCAGTTACCTGTATGTTGTCATTTTCTTGGCTGCTGCTGACAGAAAACTTCTTATTAAAACTCTCAAAAAACTGAGCAGGACTTATTTTCTCTCCCTCCCATGTTTGTCGATGTAAACAGAATTAATGATATGGATAATTCAATTAATGATAAGAAATTGAATTCAAAATATGTACAAATTCTGGTGGATGAGTTTGTGCCAACAGGTGTGTTTAATTGTAATTTAAATACAGCATAGCATAATTTAAAGACAACGATCTTAAAAAAAGCTAGTAGCAAGGGCATTTATCAATTAATATGTATTCAAAATGAATAGTAGCCACACCTTATTATAAAAAATATATAAATATAAATATAAAATGCTTTTATTGTTGAAGTAAAAAAGGACCAAACGGGGAGAAAGTTTCACACTGCAGGGATGTTTTTTATTTTATTTTTTATAATCAGTTTTTATATTTTGAATTTTCTCAATATTGAATTAATCATAATTAGCATTCAACACACGACACCGTAATTAAAATGGTAAAAATAAGAATGTTCTAATTTGTCTGTATCATAACTATGACATTTTTAGATTGGTTATGTAAGAAATCCCCATGCATGAACTAATCAAAACCTGGCATAATTGTCACACAATGACATTTACTGCATTTTCAAACAGAATACTGAAAATTAGCATCATCTGATACTGTAATTATGAAGCACTCACTGTCAAAAGCTGCCATGCAAAGTGCTACAGTATTGTCCCACTGTATACTCCAGTCACTATGTGATGTCACTCCCCAGCTAATGTGAATTAAATGTAAATAATACTTGTATTGTTATGCTTTTATTGTGTATTGCTAACTGTTCTGCTCAAAATGCCTCTGTGCCTGTAAACCTGACCTTGGTCGGTCACCAGCAGTTTTTTTTATAGCCCCAAGGACAAAGGCTTTTTAAATTCACGCGAGTGCCTTGAAACTTTTTTTCTTTTTCATGTGCTTTGGTACCCCTGTTTCCAACGGGCACCAGTAGTTATATCGTACTGCACCCTTGAGGAGCACCCAGTACTCTTTGCTATTTACACTTAACTCTACATAATTGATTGTATAGTGGAATGAATCTAGAAAGGCATACTGCAATCACTTCCATAGCTGATTCCTCTCAAACAATTTTTTTTCTGTATAGTAACCAGATCAAGACATCCTACTGTACTCTAATGTACTCATCCTCTTCATCTGACTGTACTGTCCTTTGTTTTTCTGCTGGTATTTTCCACTCACTTATCATATTGACTACATGCAAATATCACCATGCAGTGCAGAACTTTCAATAACCTTTTGCTGTAACTGCACAAATTCCCCCCTAATACGCTTTTGTTTTGGAATGTGTGTGTCATTATAAAACTCGGGTTATGTTTAATACAGTCACATGCCACATCTTCCCATGACATTATTTCCCCTGATCCTATTTTCCATTCCACTGCTATTTATTCTATTAAATCAACTTGCATTATTCTCCCATACAGCATAGTTTCTGCTACACTTTTCTGTGTGATTTAAAAATGTTTTTTTACAAGATAGACTTTGACAATATCATGAATGGAAAGTGTTTCAGAAAAAAACACCTAATACATTTTTTTAAATGTACCCTATTTTCTCCCAATTTGGAATGCCCAATTTGTGTGCGCTCTCCTCTGAAGCACATAACACATGACATCAATCTGCTGCTTCTTTCCCCTCCACAGTCCACTGGTTAAGCTCGCACAGACAAAGAGTCAGAGGTGGACACTTCATGTGTAGCTTGTGCAGGTAGACCGTGGGCACCGGATTGACCAGAGTGGTGAATCGGTGCACGGTGAGACAAGGATGTCCTACTAACTAAAATCCCTACCTGGGCAACACTACAGCCAATAATGGGCTGCCCTGCGGGGCTGCTGACGACAGTCAGATCTGGTACGGTCCAGATTTGATACCAGACCGTGGGGCCCCTCCGCACACTAGAACAGTGCCTTAACAGGAAGCAGCACCAGCCACACACTTTTTACTCAAAGCGCAGACCAAATTCAACTGACATCCTTTAAGCCTAGAAGCATGGCTTTATCTCCTCTTGATTCCACCTGAAGCGTGGCCCTAACCCGATGTATCTGCTGAGTGAATGGCAGGTACCATGAGCATTGGTTGGTTCCTGTAACCTTGACAACATGTATGTCTGAGCCTTGGCTTTGTCTGGGTCAGTAGTCAAGAAAATAATTAGCATCATGCCCTTGGGTTTCTGTGAGTTAGTACTGCATTAGCTCCTGCTAATGCTACAGGTGCCACAGAACATACACCCCCCTAGAAGGCAAGGTAAACACCAATAAAGCCATTCTGAGTTGACCTGAGTTATGAAGCATTTATATCCTGGTGGGAGTGGTTTCTTCCAGAATGACAATGCTCTCATCCACAGGGCACGAGTGGTCACTGAATGGTTTTATGAGCATGAAAACGATGTAAACCATATGCCATGACTGTCTTAGTCACCAGATTTCAACCCAATTGAACACTTATGAAAGATTCTGGAGCGACATGAGACAACATTTGAGAAAATGAGAAAATGAGACAACATTTTTGCCATAAAGGCCTTGAAGAATAAACAGCAATAAAGAACTCTTTCAGAAAAGCTTGGGGATAGCACAATGACTTTGTTGCTCAGTTTTGGTGCTATAAATTAAAAGCACAGCAAAAGGTCAGTTTTACAGCACTGCAATCACAAATTTGCTCACCCCCAAAAACACCCTGCCTAATGATACAGCCTTATTGAATGACCAGAAAAACTCTATTTCAGCAGAATGGTAGAATGTTTATTTTTTTAATAAGTTAATTATTTATGACCTTATATATAAGATCACAAACAATATTTGTGATCATTCCTCCAGCGGACATCGTTAGCATTCACACACATTTTCAAAGTACATTTAGCCTTCTGTTTTGAGTGACTTGTATTTGAGCAGAACAACTTTAGGATGTGTCAAAAAAACACCACTACTGATTTATATTCAAAATAATACACATCCATGTAACATATAAACGGTGACAATACAATGCTGGCCAATGCACCGCCCATAAAAACAGAGAAGGAGCCTTTTTACAAAAAATGCAAACTATTCATTTAAACCAGCTCCTGAACCAGCCACGCATAAACTCACGTATTCCCAAGAATTGCTTTGAGCTCACCAGAAGCTACACACCTGTGCTTAAATAGCCCGGATTGGCTCAGGTGAACCCATTACAATGACCAGTTCTGGTAATGCACACAATCACAATTACAGTCAGTTGAATAAAATGGTTAATATTTTAGATCAGTTATGGATTGATTTGTAAATTGAAGACATTGAAACAGAGAGGACAGAGGACAGAGGATCCTCCAATTAGACAATTACCAATAACTTCATAGAAATTCACCAATTAAAACGATTCACAAATGTAAAGATTTGGTAATGATCATTTCCAGCCAAGAATGTGTATATTTTAAAAGATAGGCGAAGGCTTATCCTTCACATAAACCATGATATGTTCAACATATGGCATCCCAAGGGGCTGCACAGGGAAATGGCTGCCTGGCCCTTTAACTCTCATGAGCCACTGGAGCCAAAAAGGACTACAGTTCCCAGCAGCCTGCAGCCCCAAACCTGACTACCAGCTGAAGCCCGTAAAGCAATGAGGACTTCTGGCAGCTGAAGGAGTACTGGTAAGTGGTGAGTGGAGAGTGATGAGTGGTGAATGGGATTAGAGAATTATTTTTGGATTGCTGTGTGGATTTTACTTGGATTGTGCTGAGGACCCCGTTGTGTGTACTGAGTTTGTTTGAGGAACTGAATTGGATTTTGACAGTGTATTACAGACAAAGGCAAAGAGGAAGATTGTGGACTGTATGTGTTTTTTTATGTTTTGTAAAGAAATCTGTTCAATAAAATCAACATTTTGTTTTGAATACTGCCTCCTCCGTATTATTCAACTGCCTACGCCCTCTGAAAAGGTCCTTGAGTATCACCCCACCCCAAGGGTACTACAGTATATACAATGCTGTGGAGTTATGTATATCCTCATATAAGAACATAAGAGCATAACACCATAAGAATGAGAAGAACGGGCTGTTCAGCCCACCTAGGCTCATTATGTCCTCGTCATACCATGTCTGCAACAAAATGTTAAATAAAACAATTAGGAAACCTTTTTGCAAAATGCAACCCATACAATAACAGAGCCGCCAGAACCCTTCATTTACTCAAGCGTTTCCTTTATTTTGGCAGTTACCTGTATCTCCAAAAAATGTGTCAGGCACAGGCTAACAGTTGAGAGGTACACCAGTGAGAGGTACACCTCTCTGGCAATCAGAATTAACGCTCCTGTAGCACAAGACAAATATATCTGAGGAATACATGCGCTTCAGCTGCATTTCTCTTTGTGTGTAGTGTGGGTGGTACAATTGTACTCTGAAAGACATAATGGGCGATTCCAAATTTGGTCATTTACAAAGAAAGGGAATCTACAAGGCATATTCTACAACAAAATATTTTTCTTAGGATTTAAAAATACGCGATTGTATTATTTCAAAGAGAACAATAATGATTGTTTATAGCAAATAATAAAAGAGCAAAAGAAGTGTACAACTAGGTTTTTCTGATGCTTCCATGGATTCATCTCCCACAGCCCTGACTCGAGAAGGAAGTGGAATGCTAACTCCTAATATGTGGGGCATATTAAATAAAATATAAAATAAAATAAAATGTGCTATATTTCCTTAATCTGTTAAAAAGTCTTACGTTACAGTCTAACGTTTACTTGTTGGTATCACAACTAAAAGTGAAGTTCTTTGGTGTAAAATATGTTCTAGGTCATATTTTAAACTGGTTTGACTTTTATTATTACGATTAACCCAGTGGGTATGTCATTAATAATTAATTTTGATGAATTTAGAAAAATGATACTGTCTTATTTTTGCAAAGGGCTTGGATACAATTTTCTGAAGAAGATGCAATTAACCCCCCTACATCAGTTGACCTAAAGTCTTCAGCAGTCTGGAAAGCAATACAATCTGTAAAGTTTATTTTGATTCGTGAATGCATTATGGATTCAGATAAATCAATATTAAGACTATCATTCAGACTATGCAGTGATAAAAATGTCTAGTCATTCAAATCTTCAATTACATTATTCTATGTGAAATTGTCTGTTAGACAATTTAATATGGTAATAAAGAGTTTAATCCATATCCCTGTGTAAAAGTCAATTAAATTATTTTAAATTTTCTGAAAAGCTTTGGAAAATTCATTGAGATTACATTTTCATTGGAAATAATGGGCTATGATTTAAAAAGAGGGTAGACCGTACATGAATGAAACATAATTTATGGGATTTGCAATCCACTTTGTACATTTACCACAAATAAAATATTCGATCCGATTTGAAGACCAAATTAAATCAGTAAATAGTCTATTCATTTTATTCAAGTATACACGTGAAATGAGGAGTAGCTCATAACTAATGTATATGTGGACTGGAGATTCAAACATTTTTATTTCTTATTTAAAGATATTGGGTTGCAAAATCTTGCCCCACCTGGCCGTAATGCCTGTGTAAGTACAGTGTAATTACAGAAGTAGTTACAGTGTAACTACTGTGTATGTACACATTGTTGCATTGTGCTTACAATTGTAGAAACCGTATTTCAACATTTGAATGTTGAACTTTGCATGTTTGAAGTTCATATCGTGATTGTGGAGGAAAAAGAGAATGGATTAGTTAGCTAGCACTTATGATTGAGGCTGTGGGGACTTAATTTCAACTGCAGTAGAAAACACCACTTAAAATATACCTGCAAACAGGCTTTCACAGTTTTAAGTACAATGTAACAGTGTGTGCATACGTAAGTTACACTGTATCTACTTATGTTGGAACATTGTATTTACATAGGTATTAGGGCCACTTCATGTAAAGTGGGATCCAAAATTCTATCAGTCTATCAGCTAGCTCCAGGTGAGTCGCCTGCCCTATCCCAGCACCTAAACAGAGTCTGAAACCAGAAAAAGCACTTTGGCACAGGTCATCTTCCATCTTCTAAGTCCAAAGCAACAATTAATCACGGCAGTGGAAAGTTGGAATACTCTGATCACAGCATTGAGCGTTTCCAGGATACAGCGTGTCTAGCAATTAAATCTGTAGCTCTTGGCAGAACTGCTGAAATGTTATTAAAAAATATATGCTTGCAGCTCTAAAGGGAGGACATAGTCAAGTATTTTTCAATAAAGTCTAATTTGTCCGGTTCCATAAAGTTGCAACAAACGAACAGGTCCAATGCACATGTCTTCACATGTCTATCAAAGCAAAACAAAATCAACATTGATTACTAATAATGCAGGGGCTGCCACCATTTATGCATTGAGCTTGAGTTTCACGCAATTCACCCCTTTCATTCGCTCTCACACCACACTTGTAGTTTCTCACGCATTTTAATCTAAACATGGCTTCTGTTTGCTTAGGGTTACCAAATGTCTGTACTATATGGAAATCATGCTTCGGTGAAGAAAATATGATATTTTTGACACACTCCCTGCTCAACAATTGCATAAAAAAGTATGAATAAAATCAAATCTCACTCTGTCACCAATCAAAGTTGCTCCCCGAAGCCAAATTGATCATTTAAATTGACACCGATTGATACTTTATGCCACAAAATCTTCCTGTCGATTACTAGAATAGCATAATGCCAACGTACCAAGTGTAACAATAGCTTTATAAGCTCTTCATATGCTGTTCATGTATACAGTCATGAATAACCCATATCCAGGCTTGTTTTGGGAACAGTTATAGTCCCTCATTGTCCTATAGGCGGGATGTTCCACAGAGTAGATTGTAAGAGATTCTAAGACTGGAAAAGGAAAGCCTGGCAAACGGAATTTAAATTCCTGGAAACCGCCCGTGCCAACGTGCCCAAATAAATATCCTGTCAGGTTTATCCCTTTGTCTGGAAAAGTCTAAGATGAAAAGGGTTGATTGCCAGTAAGAGAAGAGGAGTTATCACATACAGCAATATGATAATGCAGTCTCTCTTCACAACTGTGGCACGCACGCCAAGCAGCAAACAGATTAGCTGCTCGTTACAGACAGGCCAATACAAAAAACGACTTCCAAGCGGCAAAGATGGACTAGTGCTTTTCAATTTGTGTGATTCGTGGCCATTTGAAGGGCTTTTAAGGAGCAAATTTATTCTGCATTTTGTTCAGTGAGGGGTTTATGTTAATTAGCACCATTTTATCGGAACATGTGGGAATATGAATATGTAATTATGTAATATTCTGGCAATTCAGAGGGCATAACATAGTTCTAAATACAATTTGTAATACATCTTTTGGGTTTGTGCTTCCTATCACTGGACATAGGGGCACAACCTGCACAGCCTGTAGCCATGATATCCTTTTCCCCAGCAGACAGACCACTCTATTAATAATAATAATAATAATAATAATAATTATTATTATTATTATTATTATTATTATTATTATTATTATTATTATTATTATTATTATTATCATTATTAATTAATTAACTTATTCTATTGATTAGGCTTGCCTGATGTTAATGTGATAATTAACTGGATATGACATCATCTAATGAGCATCTGATTTAAGTATGGATATAGGGCAGCAATGTAGTGTGTGTCGTATAATGGTTAGGGGAACTGGGCTTATAAGAGGTTGCGGGTTTGATTTCCAGATGGGGCACTGCTGTTGTACCCTTAAGCAAAGGTACTTAACCTAAATTGCTTCAGTAAATATCCTGCTGTATCAATGGATTGCATGTAAAGAAATTTGAAATATGGGCCTCTAGGTGGCGCAACTGGTAAAGGCACTTGCCCAGAGTGCAGGTTTCCAACCCAGTTCTAGCCGGGAGTCCTGTTCAGCTAACTGTATCAATACATAGTTAGTTAACTAGCATGGTTTACTGAGATGATGGGTAACATAGCAGGAAGCACTTGAAGAACAGGGGTACATTCGACACACAAAACAGGTGTGTGCAGTGGCATTGTTTAACCCAGGCCCCTAATTCTTTATTTAAGAATTTGTTTCAGATTTTCTCAGATTTTCTCCCAATTTAGTAGCCAATTACACCCTCTATTTTTCATGTCAATCGAACCCTGGTCACAGTGGCCAGCGTCGAATGTTGTAACCATTAGACCACCTCCAGGGAGGCCTCCAGGCCCCTGATCTTTTGATAACTATCTTCTTGATCAAAAATGTAGTTTGCTCCAGCGAACTAGCATTTCTCGCATGTTTAAAATGAAAGCAACAAAACAACGCCCCCCCCTCATAAATTTGGGCTTGGCCGCCAATATGTTGAAATCCTAGCGACGGCCTTAGCTGTGTGAAGCTTCTAAAGTGGCAACATTGCTAGGTCGAATATCCAGTTGCGAGACACTCCCGGTAAGGCAGAGAAGGTGCTTATCTTCTGTGCGGGGAGTCCATTGATACAGAGTGATATGAATAAAATATGAGATACCTCACCGCTAATAATACAGTAGCTGTCAGACCGCTATAAAACTACACATTAATTTCAACTACCAGAAGATGAGCGAAAATGGATGTAGGGGGGTTTGCATACAAGGTCCTAATCCAAGTGATAAAACAAAAGTGGACTTTGCAGCAAGGTGCATATTACAGAGAAATCACATGAATTTCACCTGTGAAACGTCCAGTGAAAACAAGTGTGTATACGTGATCGCATGGGAGTACCCATGAGGTAAATGTGACAACACGTAACAATATGTGGTGTGCGTGCGAAACTGTTTGGAAAAGTTGAATCACGTGAAGAAATCATGCAATTAATTTTTTTCCTTAAGTTAAAGACGATGGCAATTGATTCGGTGTGTGTAAAACAAAGGCAATATTTGTATTTAAACCATGTCTAAAACACACTAATAGGACAGCCAAAATGTCATGTTTTGAGCAGCTGTCCAAGTATTGAGTTTTCTCCACAGCTCCTGTCAGTTGTTTTCACCATCACCAGTGCTGTTTCGGTCTTGTCCAGGCAGTCCTCTAGATTAGAAATTCTCTGTTCTGCCTCAGATTCTGACATGTCAAGGATTTTGTCAGTCTTTCACAGAATGTTTGGGTTTGGACTAAGGTTTCCAGAACGTTCTTTGTTCTTGTGGAACTGACTGGTTTTGGGCCTTGTTGTCAATGCCATTATCATCATTCACTGCCGTTTCCTGGCTATCCTGTATGTTGTCTTCTCATGCCAGTACTTTTTTTGCAGGATTTTCCCCCAAAAGTACCTATGGTAAAAGCAGCAAATGTTTTATCCAGACTTTTTTGTTTATCGCAAGGATAATATGACTTTGGCGTATACCTTAGTTACACATTGATTTTTGTTTTGTGCAGCTTTTACAAATCCTGCACTAACATGGAATCAACATTTGTCCTTTACTTTGACTTACAAATAAACACAAGTTGCCATCACCCCCCCTCAAAAACAGTGTTAGTGATAAAACTCTTGCATTTAATCTGTCAAGAGTTCAATGTTAGAGTCTAATGTTGATTGAACTGGCCCCCGAATGGCTCAACCGGTAAAAGCACTTGCCCGGAGTGCAGATTGCCCAATGCGGCCGGGGTTTGATTCTCTGGCCGCGCCAATCTGGCTCTGGCTGTCGATGGGCTGTCTGCCCCAGAGGGAGGGGGGAGGGAAGCTGCCATGCACAGAAAGCTTCTCTGGACAGTCGGAACTCGGGCAAGTGCCGTCTCAAAGGAGGCGATTCGTCATCCCATCCCAATTGTGGCTGGTCCCGTAGCTGCAGGCAGCGGGCTTGTTGAAGAGGGATAGTTGGATCAGTAGAGGGTAATATTAGCCACCAAATTGGGAGAAAAATAGGGGAGAAATCTAAGTAAGAAAAAATAAAAAATAAATGTTGTTTGAATCCAGGCTACGGTATTGGCAATGAGACCATGAAAACCAGGCCCATTTTTGACATTTTTTTTGTTCACCCGTTTTACAAGATTCAACACCAACAGAAGAAAAAAGTAAAGATAAAAAACACAGAAGCAGCCCTAGACTGTGAAGATATTCCAGGAAATTACTATTTTTCATGCACTGTATTGTTTCAATAAATTGCATGCTTGTGACTGGGTCATGATATCAGTGATTATTATGTTTTATATCATAAATATGGTCTGGATGTTTTACAACACATAATCATCGCTCGCCATTAAACCCAGTAAAAAGTCGCGGGCCTACTAGGGGAATCAAAACATGGCAGCCCCTAAACGCAACAGATATCACAGCAAGACCAGCCTTTACGGAAATATAGCAATTAATGCTGCTCTGGGTGTCTATTAATTGAACAAAGCCACAAACTGTGGCATCGTGAGCTCATTACCCTTATGCGAAGAGGACTGCTCTTTTGCTTAGCCTGGATCTCCCGAAGCAGTTCGGTCCTCACTTTGTTCTATCTTGCTGAGTATAGGGGGAAAAGGAGCTGAAGCTGCCATAGAGGAGGCAAATCTGGTTTTGGGAGTGGGGGTTTCAAAGAGTGTCCCAATTACTGTAGGAACAGACTACAGCGTGTTCTTTCCCCAGCTCTAAAGTGGGACTGACCCGAAGACAGTCATTTGAAAGAAATGCTTTTGGAGTGCATTTTTGTTGTTTTGTTTTGCAACAGTCTACACAAACAAACCTCAACGCATAAACCAATCCATAAAGAGTTTTTTTCAACATGTATAGAACATGTTTTCTCCCCATCCCCCGATACTTCTAGCCTCCTCATGACAAAGGCCCACAATTGCTCTGGTCAGCCCTGGTAATGATATATTAGGTAACGCTTTCATTCACCCATATTACACTGCAATCATGTACACCAAACTGGCTGAGCCACCATGCTTGAGAACCGCTGCCCTCATGTCCTGGCTGGACCATTCCTGTCAAACATTCCAAAGGATCCATGGTAAGGTAGCTATGGGAACTCCCAGGGATCAACATCCGAGTGTGAACTGCCCCTTTGTAACACATCTTGTAACAAGCCTTGTAACAACCACATGTGTTACATGTGTAATTACACATTCAAGTCGGACCTTGGTAAAAATGTTACTTGTCGGACAGTCCCAATTCAGTCTCTATATGATATAATTCAGAATGCTACCTTATTTTAGCATACTCTCGTACAGGGAATTTAAGACCCCAACCAGCACTGAGGCTTCAAATTAGTCTGCTAATATAAATGTCAGGAAATATGGGCAAAGTGCCAATGAGATACCTGTATGTATGTTTTTACATTTTAAGCATTTAGCAGACGCTCTTATCCAGAGCGACTTACAAGATGTGCATTAATACATGGTAGGAACAATCATAGTTAGCGCACGAGATTAGTGCAGGAATACAGCAATAGACATAATTGCGTACCATACCTGTAACACCGGGAAGGGGAAAAGGTTAGTGAATTTTTTTTATTTTTGGGGGAGTAGTATAGTGTTGAACAAGTAAACAGTGGTGAAGACAATTTAGCTAGATGGACAGAGTTCAGTGGTAGTGGAGTCTGAAGAGGTGGGTTTTGAGTCTCTTGCGGAAGATCACAAGTGATTCCGCGGTCCTGACCGATTGCGGAAGGTCGTTCCACCTATGTTCTTATTGAAATTCTGTATACTTAATTACATTACTTTGGTAATAGGTAAAAGCTGCAGGAAGGACACTGTATCTTATCTTGAGAGGGGTGCTGTGTGCGTCTAATACAGGGGTGCCTATCTATGGAGACATGCACTTATGCATTCAACTTTTTGGTCCTACTTTAACTGGCCCTAATACCCATGTAAATACACTGTAAGTACAGAAGCAGGTACAGTGTAACAACTACGTATGTACACAATGTTACATTGTACGTAAAACTATAAAAACCTGTTAGCAGTGTTGATTTGAAGTGTTGTTTTCTATGGCAATCAAAAATGAACAGTCACATTCATAAGTGCGAGCTAGATAATTAATTATCCTATTCCCCCAAAATGATGATTCAAACATGCAATGTTCAACATTAAAATGTTGAAATACAGTTTTTTACAAAAGAAAATTTACACAGTAGTTACACTGTACTTACTTCTGTAATTACAGTGTAGTTACACAGATTTAGGGCCACTTAATGTAAAGTGGGACCAACTTTTTTGCATGGTATGCTCTTGTACTGGGTGGCCAAATTCATGGTACCCTGAAATTGGTTGTGTAGCCCAGCAATAACTGACCCCATCTTTTGTGGTCTTCACATCTTTTGTGATTTTCAAACATGTCTGCTCTTCCAGTGCAAAAATACTTTAAAGAGCTCTAAGAAAAATGTGTAAAAATGACACGAAAAATGGTGCAGTACTTATTAAATGATGCTTATACTTTCAGAGATGGGATGCTCTCAAATGATAGCTGAATATTCACTGCTGCAGTGGAATATCAGGGGCTCTTTGGTTCAACTCCTACAGCACTGGAGCTGTACAGGTAACTGTCAGAATAAAGGAAACACTAACATACAGTGTCTTAATAGGGCATTGGGCCACCGCAAGCAGCCAAAACAGCTTCAATGTGCCATGGCATAGATTCTACAAGTTCTGGAACACTAGTGGGGGGGGAGTGAAACCATTCCCTCAGGTGCAACTCCAGAATCAGTATTCCAAATGAAGCCCTAAATTGAACATTTAACTCCCCTACATGGAACAGCCAAAATAAAGGAAATGCCAACATAAAGTGTCATAATAGGGTGTTAGGCGACCACGAGCCGCCAGAACAGCTTCAATGCACTGTGGCATATTTTCGAAATGTGTCTGGAATAGAGGGTGACATTAGGACAGGAGTCCTGCAGGATTCACGGGACCCACAGTATTCCTGCAGGAACGGGAGAGAAAGTGCTCCTTCTCCCACAGGACAATACAGTACAGAAGTGAAGCCTTACAGGAGCAGGCAGGACAGGAATCATTTTTCATCAAGCAGGCAGGAACGGGCAAGAATTGAATTATATAAAGGTAAGACAGGATAGGATTTTCATCAAACTTAATTATATCATTATTAGCCTATATTTGTAGACTTTGTGAAACTAGCTAGATAACGACGTTAGATAACGCTCAGCAGCTCTGAACCACTCCCACTGAAATGAACGAACCACGCACATGACACAACGAGCTACTTAATCAGCTAGCTACTTATTTGAACCGTTCAGTAGTTTGTACAGTGCACAGCACACTCTGTGGTTCAAACTAATTCTAAGATGGATGTCCAAAATGACACCCTCTTGGTACTGGTTGCCGCCAAAAAAAAGAAAACGTGTGACATACGAAATGTTGAAAGGGAAGAGTGAAATCCTTGGATGGAAAGCCACTATGGAAAGACTATGCTTCATGTAAGTCCTGCAAAAAGCTTTTGAAGTTCAGGTCAGAAGCCGGTACAAGTGGCCTAAACAGATATAGCGGCTGCTCGTCATCGTCGAGTTCATCAGCTAGCTCACCTATTCAAACACAAAGAAAATATTTCTCAAAGAAAATTGTAGTCAGTCAGAAATGGCAGATCGTATAGTGCAGATGTGCTCAGTAGATCTGCGTCCTTTTAATATTGTCGAGGGGGAAGGATTCAAGGTGGTTTCCCAACATCTCATCAACATCGGGGCAAGATATGGAAAAATTTAAGCAACGGACCTCTTACCCACCTGCTGAACTGTCTCAAGGCATGTCGTGGATGTCTACCAAGACACAAAAACAAAGCTCTGCGATGAACTAAAAGAGGTATCTAACGTACATTAAGTTAGGCTACATATTTGCTAACTAGGATTAATCAACAGCAAGGTTAGAAATAGCTGATACAAAACATAATGGTTAGGTATCAACATTACATAATACTTGCTAATACTGTAGCTAGCTAGCTTGCTATGTTAGCTAGCTAACTTACATTAGCTTGGTATCTGCCTGCCCTGTACTGTAGTGTTCTGATTTCGCCGTTACAACGGACCTATGGACCGAGATGAGAACCAATGTGTCCCACATCCCTGTCAGCATCCTTTTTTTTTTTTTTTAAAGCAATTGTTTCAGATTTTAGTAGCTAATTACACCCTCTCTTTTCATGTCAATCCCCCCCTCGTATTGTGAGTTTGTTGCCGTAGCCCTGTGAACCTGGCAGTGACAAAGGCGAAGTATCGCTCTGAGTAAGGCTCTGAAGTTCATGTCTTTAAATGCTAGAAGCATTTTTTGGAACTGGAGGCTGTCATGTGGAATGGGGGTTATGACATCATTGGGATTATTGAAACATGGCTTGGTGCAGTGGATTAATATAATGTGGAGGGCTAAAACTATTTTAGGAAGGATAGAACTAATAAAAGAGGAGGGGGAGTGGCCCTTTATGTGAAAGACGATCTTAAAAAAGTTGCGTAGAAACCATCCTACATTTGATCTAAGATAATTTCTGAAATGTGCGTACGTGTGATTCAGAGAAAATTAACATACGCACAAAAAAACGCACGTACGCCACTCCGCCAGATGTGAAATCTCTAAATCACAAATGATCTTGAAATTGTGCGTAGCTGAATGGTTTTAGATCTCCTTGTAAACGCCCCCTAATTAATATAATTTGCATATAAAGGAGCTCGAATCAAAACACAAATCCTCTGTTTAATAATGGCGAGCTGCAAGAAAAATAATTTAAAATTGAGGTCAAAATCTCAAATAACTCGTTCCCTTCTTATTGCACGGTTGGCAATATCTTCGAGAAGTGACAATGCTGCCATTCTTCCTCTTGCAGACATTAAACTTGGGGCTTTGGCAAACAGTTTGGAATCGACTAAAGTAAACCAAGATGATTTAAACTAAATCCAAGAATGGGCAGAAACATGGCAGATGACATTCAATATTGCTAAATGTAAAGTTATGCA
Source organism: Aldrovandia affinis (assembly GCA_029706075.1). Classification (NCBI taxonomy): domain Eukaryota; kingdom Metazoa; phylum Chordata; class Actinopteri; order Notacanthiformes; family Halosauridae; genus Aldrovandia; species Aldrovandia affinis. The sequence goes on from JAINUG010000055.1 coordinate 4,186,004, forward strand.
TGTGGGAAATAGTAGGTGTTCAATTTGACTTAGGAATGGCAGGAATTGCAATTTATCAAAGTCTATCTGCATCAAAGCAGTGTGCTACAGCAGTGAAAAAGGCCAACAGGATGCTGGGATACATAGCAAAAAGTACTGAGTATAAATCAAAGGAGGTTATATTAATGTTATTTAAAAAATATATATATTTAATTTTTTTATGTGATGAAATGAACAGTTTATTGCATAGTAGTTACCACTGGAGCAGAGCCGAGCTGTCCTCTCTATTGTTAGCTAGCTTACTTTGGACAATAACTTTGGCTAATTTAATAAATATCTAGAGTTAACGTCAGTTACTTCCTACTTAAATTTACATAGGGAAAGTGGGAAAGACTATTCAGGTGTTTGGGGAATAACCTACAACATCATTTTGAGAAATAAACTTGTTCTTTTAAGTGTGCACAAACCATAAGTATTTTCTATTTGGTTTGTATTTTGTGCAATACCCTTATTTACATTATATTTATAATTCTTGTTTAGTGTAATGTTTTTTTGTTTTTTTTTACAATTGATTTATTATTATTATTATTTTTGTTGGTGTTTTGTTGATGGTGATGGAAAATGCTGTTTCAGGTGCCACTCCAGAATCCCCCATAAGTGTTCAATTGGGTTGAGATCTGGTGACTATGGCATATGGTTTACATTGTTTTCATGCTCATCAAACCATTCAGTGACCAATCGTGCTCTACGGATGGGGGCATTGTCATCCTGGAATTGATCACTCCCATCAGAATAGAAATGCATCACCATATGATGAAGGTGATGGAATGGCTTTGTATTTATTGGCATTACCATGCCCACTCAAGAGTTGAGTGGACCTAAACCATGCCCAAAAAATGCACCCCACACCATAAAAGAACCGACAGAACCCTTCATTTACTCAAGTGTTTCCTTTATTTTGGCAATTACCTGTAGGTTCCCCAAAACAATGAAGTGTGGGCACTGCATCTGAACATGCTCTCTGACAAGGATGACCAATGAATTCAGTATATTAATGTTTCAGCAGCAGGGCCCTCGGAATAAAAAATAAAAAAAAGTTTTAAAAAGTTAATTCTCCCTTTAAAATTAAAAGTTAGAGAGCAGGGGAAAGCCCAAGAAAGTTGAGACTATTATTATACGTCAGAACATTCTTGCCCTCTGTGAATCTCCCAAGAAGGGTTAGCGGCTAATGAAGCGAAAGGCATTCTGGGGCTGATCAGCACCATGGGAGCTGTTAGCTCTGCCTGCAGCTCTGGCAAGACGTTTCGCTCAAAAACACCCAGAGCCTATCGAGAAGCATTTTATAAAGGCTTCAAACAAGATATCTCACGCAGATCAGATCCATCCATGCCAAGAGGGCAGCATCGGCTCTCCGTTACTTTTTTAAACATTCATGTCCATGACCCCCCCCCGCCTCCGATTTTTGTACCATCGTTCACTATTTTTATTTACTTATTTTGGGGACATTGTTTGTTTATCGGCTGTAGCTGCAGTGCAGATTAAAGTACAAAAGGAAATTGAATCACACACTAAGGACTACAAACCACGCCAAGCACAAACACTGCAAATGAGGGTGTGTTGCGTCGTTTCACTGGGGAGAGCTATAAGACGAGCTCTGTGTGATATTTAGCAATCTTGTAAAACAGCAGTCTTCACAACCATCTAATTACAGGTTTCTGCTTACAAAGGTGCTAAAAAGCCTTATTCTGATTATATTCTTCCCTTTTGAGAGCAGCAGTGTGTCTAGATGTCAAGGTGAGTGACATAGACTCGTTTTGGGCGACAGACATTTAAGATAATAGGCTGTTGTAAAAAATACTATTTTACAGGCTTGTTAAAGGCACATAGTACTTATCTTGGTGTTCTCCTCAGTAAAACGCAACACACTTCCATTGTTCTGCCACACCTACACACACATTATCCACAGTGATACAATCCTGAACGAGCGAGTGTGGCTGCCCCGGCTGGAGCGCGGTGCCCAATTGGTTGTAGCATCACGTCACCCAGGGCTGGTTGCAGTCAACAGGGTTTGCCTCGTCTCATTGTGCAAGAGCGACACCTCTGGCCGACCGGGGAACTTCAGTCTGAATGGTGGACTGTAGAGGGACAAATGTGAAGCAGCTGGGATCCCAGGCTTCTGGGTTTGCATACAAACTCCTGGGTTGAAGGAGGAGGTGGCAGTGACAGGACCACAAATACAAACGGATATTCCAAATTCAGAAGAAAAGGTCAAATAGGACCATCCCCCTATTCAAATATCATGGCATGCTCTGCTCTGAACCATGAAATAACCTAGACAAATGATACTTTACAACAGACAGAAGCAGTTAAAAACAGGATAAATAAAATAATCAAGCTCGTTTTATTTAATTTGAAGCAACTCTCATGTGTAAATGTATTTTGTTTTCAATAATCCCAAGAGCATATTAATATATAGATAGCTTTTTCTCTTAATTCGCTAACCAGTAGGTCTACACAGCATTTAGCTCGTAAGCTAGTTGGCTAGCTACGGCATATCTCTCAAATGTGTGGATTATACTGAGCCAGGCAGCTGCAATGCGTATTACATTAAAAAAAGTATAGCTACTTTAACATTAATAAAGTATGAAGCAGAGTTCTACATACACATATTCTACATACCTATATTATGTTGTACCTTAATTATATATCAGCACAGATGTGATTTTTCTGCTTTCTGCTAATAGCACCAAAGGGTTTTAGGACAGAGAGCCAGCTGCTGTTTTACAGCAGAACGGGTGTTTCTCAGTCAAAATGATAGAATATTTCCCATATATTAACCAGCAGAATTTTTTTCATTTTGTTTTTGTTCAGGGACAATTCATTCATTCATCCGTCCATTCATGTGCTTTAATTTTTTTTGTTCTACTCCTTCGTAAAGTATCTGGTTTTCCTTCCCACTTCCCTGCACTGTTTCGATCCCCTGCTTGGATTGCATAACATCGTCCCAGTCTGCAGTGATTACACACGCCGAGCTGCTTAGTTATCGGCACGCCAAACACCCATGGCGCCACTCAAAGCTATGATTAGTGCTGTTGGATGCTGGGATTCATAGAAAGAAACCACTCTCCTGGATTTTAATCTTGCACAAAATGAATCCAGTAGCTTTTTATTCCCCTCAAGAGGGCAGCAAAAAAAAAAGAAAATTAAAGACCATTGCATTTGGGACTAAGAGATAATGCACAGCTGTGAATTGTAACAGTAAAACCAGTAATGAAAACACTTTGACTTTGACTTCACATTTAGTTCAGCCGAAACTAAAATGACCTTACCAGACTGTGTTTACGAAGACAATAAGTCACCCTTGCATTTGTTTTTAGGTAAAATGTTTAGGGACGAATGATAATTGAATCTGTACCATGGAGTCAAAAAAAAAGATATATATATATCTCTGACACATTAAATAAGGTAACAACTAGTAATTAAATTAATAAAAGGTGTATTTGGGACTGTCATTTATACAAAAGGGATCCTGAAATAATTCACGTATTGCATTCCTCAAACGAGAATTAGAAAAGGACTTAAATACTTGCTGTGGATCATGCTGTCTGGGAAACAGACAGCAACAAAGGTCTGTGCAATTTTGAAAAAAAATTGTATTCCCATCCTGATGACATGATTTCTAATACATTAGATAGCTAACTACCCTTTAGCCAATGTTAGCTAGCAAGTTATCTAAACCACTGTGCTATATGCTCAGTGGCCTTTATAATGAGCAAATAACCCCTTACATTTTTTACAACTGAAATTTGCTACAAAATGGTTCGGAGTGAATATGTGTGAAAATGTGTGCCAGTATATTTTACTCCAGATAAATTGGATCTTCTCATTGTTGGCTGGCTGCACCGTTTCCCAGAAAGTGTGAGAACTTGTAAGATGAGCTACATAGCTCGCCCACTAGCTACATCAACATTTCCGTTATAGCACTACAATTCATGTATGGTTTGTGTGTACCAGGTAGACATGATCTGTCCTTTTTTTTTTTTTTTTTTTTTTGAAAGGAGGACTATCTCAGAAAAAAAATTATACAGCCCAGCCTCAAGTCATTTTTACCCTTCATCTGGTAAAAATGTCCAAAACAGCAACAGTAGCTATTGGGGGGTGTGGCTTATGGATAGGTCAATTATTCCTCTAAGAGCATTATAAATGCATTTTACCAAACTAAATACAAAGCCCAATACAAAGCCCAACAACAACAACAGTACTTTTAGTGTTTAGATAGTACCAGACAATGAGTCATAGGAGAATCATTAACATTAAACTTTAACATTAATAGCTCAGAAATGTTGTTAACAATGCATTAAATGGTAGGAATCTCAAATAAAAAAATATGAGGTGGTGTAAATTAATGTAAGAACATCCTTTCCTTTGTGAGTGAAACTTTAAATAGACATCTGCCTCCCTTTGTGCCAGCTATGTGGGATTATCGGGACACACTATTGATTTGCGCTCTCTGTGCAGTGTTTATTTTTCAGAGCACACCACAGGCATTGTCTCATGGGTGAGCCAGGTCACCCTTTCACCATGTATAATCAATTAAGCCCTCAGCCTGGATGTTTCCACTGTGCTTGAGGCTATAGATCTTGTTAATATATGGACGATAGAGTAACAGGATCTTGTTAATGTACAAATGGCAGAGTAGCAGGATCTAGTTAATGTACGAACAACAGAGTAGCAGGATCTAGTTAGTGTATGAACAACTGAGTAACAGGATTTAGTTAATGTATAAATAGCAGAGTAGCAGGATCTAGTTAATGTACGAACGGCAGAGTAGCAGGATCTAGTTAATGTACGAACGACAGAATAACAGGATATAGTTAATGTATAAATAGCAGAGTAGCATTCATGTATGAATGGCAGAATAGCAGGATCTAGTATGAATGATGCAGTGACATGATTTTGTTAATGTACGAATGACAGAGTAACAGGATGTTTCATGCCCTGCAAACAGTGAAGGCTTCACTTCCTCTGCTCAGGCCCCAAATGTGTCAGTAATAAGCATGGCCCTTTGTGGTCATTATTCACAACTCTGCTAAAAAAATTATAATAATCAAACACGCTGCCTTCAACAAACATGATTTAAATGTTCTGCTGTTTACATTTATGGATATGTTGTTCTAGGTCACACAAGAGTTGCCAGAAGGCCTTGAAAATGTAATCTTTCCCTGAATACCTCCTTCTCGTCTATTGCTCTTCAGACAACTTTTTGCCTCTTCTAAAAGAATAATCAAACGATGCCGCTGCAGTCATGCACGTCATTTCCTGTTTTGGGAAATGTTTTGGGGTCTCTTTCTTATTTTTAACTTGTTCTTTTTTCTTTCTTTATTTTTATTTTTTTCTGACACATGATGACGAGAGAAAATTTGTTTTTTAGGAGTCGTATTCCCCAAGGCTATGTTTCAATAGCCTTCCCCGGACTCCTGAGCTTTGTTCAGGGCAAACGAAGCACAAAGCAGCAGCTAGCAACGTGAGCGACAGCAGAAACAAGAAACGTCCTCTCACCGTCTCCGTGACTCTCCCTGAGACTCTGACGGTGTCTGAGATTCAGGCCCAAATTTAGAAGGATCCTCTCTAGTCTGATAGGTGCATCCAATTTAAAGTAACCTAGGAATAGCAGCCATGTGAACACGAACAGCAGGAGTCCATCAGTCAAGTTTTACAAAGACGGACAAAAATTCAGATAAAGGCAACTCTTGCATATCCAAGGGGGTGATGTGGGGAGAGGGGCGCTGATCAGGGATTTATTCTGTCTAAGTCTGACATGTTGCTGCTTTGAGAAACTTAAGTAGATGAACACATGGAGAAAAGCAGTCCAAATTAAACTCTTTGTCAGTCAGGGCTACTTCAGTTATGAACTTGATGAGTTTTCAAAGCAATCAGAATGGCATTTCCAATACACAAACCATACACTTACAGCAATTTACTGTAATGATGGAAACCAATTAGTCAACGTTACTCCCATTTTAGTGGCTTTGTGTTCAACTTTTACATGTTGTTGTTGATCCTGGTGGAAATCACACCATAAGCTGGTTTTGTCTTTAAATAAAGACTCGAAAGTTACCATTTTAGTCTCTCGTTGAACACCTAACCCCTATTGTCCAAATATATACCATGACTGTTGTTTTGTTCATAAACAGCCTGAAAACTACTGTGGTCACCAGGCTGACTGTGAGGCAATGTGTGATAACTTGATTGTAAATGATGTAAAACAAAAACAACAACAAAATGACTGATTGATAGATTTTGGTTTATCAAAGAATTGGTCAAAATGGAGTACAGTCAAATAATGCACTTCAGTGCTTTTCACCTTAAAGAATCCCATCCATCCACAATGTTATAAAAAGCACAGGTATCACCTTAATTATCCCCCTTGAACTCAAGGTGTTTGGGATGGGGGGAGTACAAGTTCGTACAAGTACAGAGCACTCAGCACCAGTGACATCAGCAAAGATGTAGGCCAGAAATCACAGCAGTGTGTTCGACTGTTCGATGTCACACTGAAAACGTCTGATAAATAATTCCCTCACATTAGAAGTTGAGTAGTTGTTTTGAGAAATAAAATAATTACACCCCCTTAGTGTTTTCTAACGATGCCGCTGGAACACCTCTCTCTCTCTTCCTTGCAGTGCGAAAGTTTCCCGCCTTCTGTCAGGGGAACCTCCACAGAAGCCAGGGCTACGCTAATTTGGAACCCGCAAACGGTGACAGCTGTGTCATCCTGCCTGAAAGAATATGCAACTCTTTTTGGGGGGTGGGGGGGGCATTAACTCATCCCGCAACATAGAATTTGTAATATATATTTTTTTTTTAATCCCCCTGTCTGTTCTTCGTAGCACAGGCATATTTACACAGCTGACAAAATGTTGCTGCTTTGATGTACAACACCTGTCATGATAATTTGGTCTCGCGGAGATGACATGGCAGAATGAGGGAGAAGAAAAAAATAAATAAATAACACTTCGTAAGGTAATCCGTCAGTCGCCCCACCAAACGAGCATTATACTTAAAAACCCTATTCACTGCATCTTTTTCAATGCATCCTTTGAGGGACTCAAGGTTGTGGAGATTAACCTGATGCTGCTTCTTGTGCAATGAGCCTCGTTGGTGTAATGACATCACCCCCAGGGAACTGGTTCATTTTTACATTTTTTATTTTGCTGGCTTGACCCCACCTTGGGGAAAGTGGTAGTTGTAGACACATTTGTATTGTACAGCTGGCTTAACTTTAAATGTCAGACAGAATCTTATGTGACGGGATGTGCACAAGTCTTCTTATGTACAGTCAACTCCAAAATGATTCACATCCTTGACAAAGAGGCTTAAAAAGGTAAAACAATACAGGTAATGAGCTCCTTTATACTAATGCAATTTCTCAGAAAATGATCATATTTAATATATTATCTATATTATATAAATAGTTTTTCAACAAATATATATATTTCACAATTATTCACACCCCAAAGAATTATTTAAAAAGTAAATCTGCATTAAAATGTCATCTTCTATAATGTTTTACGAGATTGATACCCATATTAGGGGGGGGGGATCTTTGACCATTCCTCCATAAAGAATCTTTTAAGATCCTTCAGCGCTTGTGGGCTGCCCTCCTCAATTCAAACCACAAATTTGAGTGTGTGAATGAGTGAGCGAGTGAGAGAGAGAGGCAGAGACAGGGAGAGAAAGAGTAAGAAAGAGAGAGGGGGGGGGTCAGGGTAGGGTATGGTATGGTGTCAGGTTCAGGTAGATGAATTGCAGTCATGCTTCAACAATGTACAAGATTGATCAGTCACATATTGAAAATGTGATCAAATGTCACAAAACAGACACGATTTGATTGTGAGCTTATTTAGGGTCCAGTACATCATTCAGTACAGTAAGGCTGTTTGCTTCTAAGCTGGATGAAGCATGCAATTACGGTCTCATTGGACTCCTTTGAGAGGTGTGTTATCGTATTACCCTGCATGTCAAGTCCTGGTTCCCAGTGGTGAACGAGATACTTATTACCTCATAACCTGAAGGATGATATTATGCAAAATTAGATTTCCTCTGTGAGAATTATGAACAGTTTTGGCTCTTGAACATTTCAGCTTCAGGATTACACATCGATTTAAAAGAAGACAAGCATTTTCGGGGGGTATTCTTCCGCCTTGAGAGTTACTTTTTTTTTTTTTTTTAAGAATGATAAAAGACATTTGGCACTTGATCGGCACATAGACTTGCATCCACACTGCTGATCCAGAACTACCCAGAACAGTACACAGTGTGAAGAAGTTACACTGTGTCTTCTATTCATCACCACCATCAATGTTCTACACAAATATTTTTATGTCTATTAAATTATTAAGTGTTTCTACTGGGATATTGGACCGTTCTTTTTTCATTTTTTTAAAGATTTTATTTACATTTTTTCTACATTTTCTCCCAATTTAGTAGCCAATTCTACCCTCTTTTCATGTCAACTGGCCCCCAACCCCCCTTGTATTGTGATCTCACTGCCGTAGTCCTGTGACCGGCACAGACAAAGGCAATGAACCGCTTCCTCTGAGCTGGAACTCGCCAAGCCGTCAACTGTAACTCTGGTACACATAGAGCCACTCTTATAGGCAGCGAGCTCATATCGGCTTCCCCCCCCCCTCCCTGGGGCAGACAGCCAATTGCTGCCCCCTAGCGGCACTAGACTGGCGCAGCCAGGGAATCAAAGCCCGGTCGCAGTGGGCAACCTGCATTCTGGTTGGACGCCTTTACCGTTATGCCACCCGGGAGGCCCCGTGGACCATTCTTCAAGAAGGAAAGCCTAGAGATCTTTAAAAGATGAAGGCAGTAGAAATCTACTCTGCACTCTACACACTGCCGATCCATTAAGTCTTACCCAGAACTGCAAAGGTACACGGTGTGAGGAGATTTCATGACATATTTTCACCGTGAATGCTCTTGCCATTGCATCGTGGACATTCCACTGTACAACCATTGGGTGTTAACGAAAAGAAAGAAAAGCTATGGGCTGTGGTTCATTGATCCATAGTGGGCATGCGGGATGTTCAGTGAATTAAAAAAAAATAACACTAGACACTTGAATGTTAAATAACTGGGAGCTTGAATGTTAAAACTAGGAGATTACCTCCAAAGGCTTTCAAAGAGTCTCATTTTTCTCTTTATCTTTGTGGCAACGCAGACCATGGCAACAGCTACTGCGTTAATTGCAAATGCAATGCTACATGCAAGTAGACATTACTGAAAAGACAGAAGCTGCCACTATCATCAGATGTGTGGATGGGGAAACCAGAATATATGTATTGCAATAATGCATTTAGCCTTTAACAGCATTCAGTACAGTTACATAATACCTGTACTTTAGTCTTTTCACAGGTCTGTCCTCCTTCCATAGATCTTTTCTGACTGTAAGTTATAAGAGTTAACTGCACAATTACATGCGCTTTATAGAAATGTATGTCTGAATGGATCAGGGACGTGCAGAGGGGGTGGCTACACTGCCCCTTTGCCCTCCTTGGCTGAAATGCCCCTCTGGACCAAATAAATAAATATTATTATTATTATTATTATTATTATTATTATTATTATTATTATTATTATTATTATATTATATAGCCCTTTTTCTTGGCTTGAGCCACTACCCCTCAAAATGTCTGTGCACTCCCCTGGAATGGATTAGGAAACATCCCAACATCAGGGTATTGCAAAAGACAGACACAATGCACAGATACAACAAAATGTTTTATACCAGCTTTTACGATTATTCCCCCAGATGAACATTCTGATGAAAAACCTCATCTCAAGCAGACGGGAAGGACTTTCTGTACAGTGCCCCATCTCTTTACAGCATCATATAACTCTGATTGTGGGTGTTTTATTTAATCATAAGTATTTCATATCCACGTGTAGGTCAGGAAAGTATGCCAATTTTTTTGCAATTAAAAAGCAGGGAGATGAAAGTAGATTGCCACAACCATATGCTGACCTTAGTCCCAACTCAGGCAGTCTTAAGGTCTTCTACTGGACCTCTTCATCTCCTGTCCTCCTTTGGCATAGTTCAGTGGTTCCCAAACTCGCTCCTACTGTGCTTGCTGGTTTTTATTACAGCCAATCTCTTGATCAATTAAGGTAGCTGAAAATGTGTAAGTTCTGCCATCATTTTTTAATTGAACTTAGTTTGGCGCATTGCCATTTGCTCTGTCATTGAAATCTTCATTTTCCACAAATAGTTTCAGTGACCAGGTGTCCACACATTCAACAATTAGGCCCCCACTGATTTCACATGCCATTCTATAATTGAATCAATTAAAGAGGCAACATCTTTCCAAAGGAATCATGTGTCATATAGCACATTACTGAAAATTAGAGAATTAGTTGATCTGAATGGCCCTGGTCAGGTAGGTGGGAATTTCAGTGGGTAAAAAATATTTGTGACTGTTTGCACTTCAGTGCATACACACACACACACAAATGCAAATGCAGACACACATGCACACACATAAAGCACACACACGCACACAGACAGACACACAGACACACATCTATGTTACTAAGTGGTGACTATCATTCTATACCAGCAAGACCATATTTTTAGAAAATTATGTTTTAAGCTCATTGTTCAAAATATATACAAAGTTAAATAAATGTTATGCTTTTTCAAAAAATTGCCAAGTGGGGGCCTCCACAGGGAACTAGGGGTGCACCGATATGTAAATTCTGGACCGATACCGATATTTTGTTATTTATTGTCCTATTTGTCCCTGAAAAAAAATAAAAATTCTGCCCTTCATTATACTTTTCAATGACCACAAATTCAATCATACAAATCTATGGAACAGCTTTTATAGTAACATTCTTTCACATAACCAAAAAATGCATTTTTTGAAAGGGTTTTTAGCCCTATGCTTGGCCTATCTCGAATGCGTTGGTTAGCAAAGACTGAGTCGAGCTGGTAGTGACTTGAACTTTCTTATTAGCCACTTTGGCTTTCAGATACTCGTTGTACTGTGCTACATGTCTTACTTGTAAATGGCTGATCAGATTTGATGTATTAAAGTCCTTGCTTGAGTTGCCTCCTCTTGAAATCTCACTGGAGCATTTGTTACAACTTGCAAATCGGTTGTCTTTCTCAGACACCTAGTAATGCGCCAACATTTTCTTCACTTGACAGTGTCAACAAAAACAGCACGTCTGAAAGCAACGAGAACAGCGTGCATTAGAGCTGGGTGATAACCAAATTTTACACCGTCATCGTAATTTCAACTATCAACTGCGGCAAATTTAAGTGTCGATGATTGTGGTTAGGCTATAACATTGTTGCATGGAGGAGTTCCTGCATTCATTTTGGCCTTTTTCGATCCGCAACACAACCAACACACAACGCAGCAACACAGCCAATCACAGCCAGCCTTGATATGAAGTGCAACTTCACTGTAGTGAAGCCAGAGGGAAGAATCATCAAAACACCAAACTCGGAGCTAGCGAAGCATGGAGTGAATTTGTTCAGTCAGTAAGCCCACTAACTAGGGTAGGCCCAGGCAAAATGTGACGAGATTGATGATGAACCGAGTTTAGTCCCTAAGAAAGGTTGCACGTCAGTTGCATGGGGTTGCTTTGGTTACAAACGAGCTGACAAAGAATAGAAAGGAGGAGCGTTTTGCAAGTACTGTAACAAAGCGGTCCCGGTGGCAGACGGGAATACGTCTAATCTATTCCATCATTTAAGTTATAACAAAGGAAAGGAATATGAAGAAAGTATGTAAAAAAAAAAGAAGAGAGGCAGAGGCAAGCAAAACAATCTGACACAAAAAAGCAGCCATATATATATACGTTTTTGTTTTTGTTTACGCAAAGTGCAAACTTTATACATTAAATTATGCTTGAAAACTTAACACACATACAAGCATTGAATGTTAAATAAAGTTGTTTGAATATCTGTATATTTTTTATACTTTTTCTACAGACAAATTATTGTTTCAATATCATTATTGAAGTATTTGGTCAACATATCATGATAATTATTTTTGTCCATATTGTCCAGCTCTAGCGTGCATCTTGTGCAAGACTGAGGGGAGTGCCAGAGTGCTCCTGATAGCTAATCGCAGCATCGTCAGAGGAGTAAATTAGGCATGGTTTCAGTCAATTTAGCCCGTAAATAAAATATGCTACTTTTCCATTCAAGTTTGAACATTTAGACCATAATTATCGGTCACTGCCATCTGTAAATTTGATCTTATTGGCCAATAAGCCGATTGCAGTCAACAAGGCAAATTTCGGCCGATACCGATAGTCCACCAATATACTGGTGCACCCCTACAGGGAACCATGTCTACCTAACAAAGTGGGGACCTCCGCAGCCTTCAGTAGGACTATGTCTGTACCTGTACTCAGTGGTGTCCACAAAGGCTTGTTATAAACATTTTGTTTTATGTACATTTTCCAATCACATCACATTCAAAGAACAATGAACTTATAAAACTATTGCTAAACAGTTTTACATTTTCTATTGGGGGTATGCATAAGACTTTGTTTTATATCTGACACCTATGGTCAATGTGCATATTCAACAAGGACTTTACAATGCACATTTACATTGTAGAAAACATAGAACAATCTGTCATTTCGGCCTCATTCCCTCTGTTAGCCACATGTACCAACTGTGATATTATGTAGCAATAGCAAGTGAATACTTTGCTTGTAGATCATAGCTAAAACTTGTTACACTGCCCTTATATTAAATGAATCTTTACCTATTATGAAGAGCATACACTTCTTCATAGAGTTCTGTCTAGCGCATTGAGTTCTGTCACATTGACTTCTTCATCTCTTAGTATAAAAGCATAAAATATGGAAACATTTTCTCACAGTGACTGTTTTTTTCTATTGGTTCATACTTATTTTTTTACTGTGTTTAAATACATGGTGGAGTGAGAGTGTCCTTCCATAGCATCCATGTGTGGACCTGTGTCGCTTTGTGCCAACTAAGTGAGGACTCGTGTTATTCTGTACTGTCAGAGACTGTGACCCTGGATGTATTGTAGACTTATAGAAGCTTTTTCAAGTAATTTTCTCCGTAATATATTATTTTTCTCCTGTAAAGTATCTTTTCCTTAAACATTTTTCAAAGTTAAAATCAAAGTTGAGATGATGGCTCTTGCACAGCTTGTCTGCATGGTGAAACATGAAGTGTTTTTGGCACAAGGCAGAGGGGTGAATATGTTTATATGTTCATTTTCATTAACATATTCTTGCAGATCCATGTCCTTCCATAGCCCAGTTCCGATATTTTGATGTAATTTACATAATCAGCAATTAGTGTTTATTAGTAATAACCCACTTTCCAAAGCATAATAGGAAGACATTATGAGGCATGGCAGAAAGCCCTAATGCTACCCACTGACCCCAAGCATCTCCAGTTTAGTTCAACTTTATTTCACCAGGATAGTCGATTCAGACTCAGGGAGTCCTAGGCATATTTACTAAAACAACTCGAGACAAAAATAAAAACAATTAAAAACATATCAATAGCATAGCATTCTATGCATAAAATCATGTGTGTTAAAGTCCAGCTTTGAGTTTATATTTGAAAGCATGCAGATTTGTTTGTTCCCTGGTAGACATGTCTAGCTGATTCCAAATAGTGTCTCCATAGTACTGTAGGCTGCCTTTAAATGCAGCAATTTTGTCCATAGGGATTTTCAGGAGATGTTGATCCCACTTATCATAAGCCTTAGTTGCAGACCTTGTGCGACTGTTAAGGGCAGGTGGCGGGGCCCACCTAAAGAGTTTTATTAAGTATGGGGGGCAAAATGACGCACAGATTTAAAGACCATTATCAATATAGTTACTTTGAAATTTGTCAGTCTTAAGGTGTTTTTTTAAAGTATAGCCTGCCATGAGACATGCAGCTCTGTTGACCACTCATTGCAGCTGGTTTAGCCCTGTTTTGTTACACTGAAGCAGTGCTGGGTGCCAGACTGTTCTACAGTAATCTACATGAGTAAGGAATAGGGTATTGTACACAGTGATAAGGACCTGTCTGCTTACAAATTCCCTTGCTCTACTTAAGGCGCCCAAGAGAGCTACCAGTTTTTTGATGACTTTAGTCTTATGCAACTTCCACTGCAAGCTAATGTCACACCTAGGTATGTAAAGCAGGAGACCTGCTCATAAGAGTTAATCCCATCACTGATAGTCAGGGAGTTTCCAGAGCACTAACATTTTTGCGAAAGGCTAAAGAGCATGCATTTGGTTTTCTGGGGATGTAGGGAGAGCTTGTTGACTCTAAACCACAAGGCAGCTCTTGTCATGTCATCTGTTAGAGCCTGCTAACATTCCTCTGTAGTTTTTGCTGAGTAGTAGAGAACTGTGTCTGATTACATATGGATGCTACACTTAATCAGTCGTGTTGGAAGATCATTCATATATATGCAAAACAGCAAAGGTCCAAGTACACTTCTCTGTGGCACACCATAGCTACACAGGGCTAGATCGGACTTATTGACGTATTGACATATTGACTCCTCCCTTGTAGATAAGATTGGAGCCATTTCTTTGTGATACAGTCAAAACCAATCTCTTGTAATTTTCCAAGCAATGTTTCATTCTGAACAGTATCAAATGCCTTTTTAAGTCAAGGAATAATGCAACAGTCACTTCCTGTCTGTTTGAGGCCAATTTAATGTCTTCAACCACTTTTTTTCCTAAATCATCTTCCTGCATTTTTCTAAATCATCTTTGACTGGCAGTGAGGATGTTATTCTCATTGTGATAATCAAAGATCTGTTTATGAACCAGTTTGTTCAGGACTTTGGCCACCTCAGTCTGGGCACATTTCCACTCTTCAGGTACCTCCCCTTGGCAGGTTTTATTTGAATCAGTTCATTTAACACTGTTATTTCTAGAACTGGTTGCAAACTAAAGGTGCCATAACCTATTGGCATATATTGCAGTGGGTCTATAGGGGGAGCAGATATTTGGTCAGCAAGTTTGGCAGCTCAGGTGGAAAAGTAGTTGTTCAATTCAGCTGCTATCTCATCAGGCTTACTGATCTTTAGACTATTGTCATTTCGGATACTTCGCATACTCTCGGACTCTCCGCATAGAGCTTTTGTTACCATTTGCTTCTTCCAAGGCAGTGAAGTTTTTCTTCTACTTCCGTATTTGTGCTGTGACTTTGTTTCATAGTAATTTAAACTCCTCCCACTATTTGTTTTATAGCAATTCTTCTTGCTTTCAGTCATCTAAGGAGATGGTGTTCTTCTCACCTTTGCTTTTTTTCTGCCTGAAGGGTACATAGTCATTTGCAATCCATAAAAAGAATTTTTTGAAAGATTTCCATGCTGTATTTACATCATTGCAAATCAGAACAGTCTCCCAATGGGCTGTTTTGAAAGAATCAATAAACAGAAATGTCCTGCTTTTAAATTCAGATAAAACAGAGATGATGGTTTTGGGCCCCAAAAAATTAAGGAACAAGTTGGATCTGCAGTTAAATGCAGGTGATTGCATAGTTACATCAAGTCTTATGGTTAAGAACCTTGGTTTTATCATTGATCAGGACCTTACATTTGACACTCATATTAAAAACACTTCCAGAGTAGCTTTCTTTCACCTAAGAAACATAGCTAAAATTCGGCACATTCTGTCATTAGAGGATGCAAAAACCTTGATGAATGCTTTTGTCGCATCGAGGCTAGACTATTGTAATGCCTTATTATCCGGCTCCTCTAGTAGCTCTCTAAAGAGTCTTCAACTAGTACAGAATACAGCGGCATGTATTTTGACTAGATCCAAGAAGTATGAGCACATTACTCCAGTGTTAGCATCACTACATTGGCTTGCTATTAAATATCGGTCTGATTATAAAGTACTGTTGCTAACTTTTAAAGCAGTGAACGGACTTGCACCTTTATGTCTGACCGAAATGATTGCTTCATTCACAAGAAGCCGGCCATCTATTACTCCCTAGAATTTTGAAAAGCACAGCTGGTGGTAGAGCCTTCTCTTTTAGTGGAACGGTTTACCAAGGCATGTTAGGGATTCGGACACAATTTCAATTTTTAAGTGTAGATTAAAAACATATCTTTTCTGCCTAGCCTACTGCCAAACATAGTCTAGGTAGAGAGATGGTGAAGGCCGTGCCCTAGTGTCTTATGGAGTGAGAAACTTTCCATACTGTCACCTCCTCAATGTGTTTCCACCACTGTTATGCTGGTTATCCTTGATCAGGCGTGGATGGTTTGGAACTCTCTCATGGCTGCGTGTTTTCTCTGTCCCTCTCCTAATAGGTATGCTGCCATAGCTTACACCTGTTGGGGCTATCTGTATATTTCCTATGCTTGTGCTCCCCTGCTCTTACATAATGCTATTGGCTATAGCACTCCTTTTTTTTCTGACTGCATGTTCTCTTCTCTGCCTCCGAGCCCTAGATCCTGCGAGAAGTGTGAGCTGCCCCCATCAACCCTCACCCCCACGCCAACCCCAGTTCCTGGATCTGGACCATCTCCGTGTGGTTTAGCCCCCCGCTGACTACCTAACTCAGGAGGGGCAAAGTCTTTCAGCCCTGAGCCACCTTGGACTGACCATGACATGGTCTTTTTTGGACATACCCTGTGCCGGCCAGAAGAGGATGGGCTCCCCCCATTTTTAGTCTGGTTCCTCCCAAGGTTTCTCCCTACCAAGGGAGTTTTTCCTTGCCACTGTTGCCTTTAGGCTTGCTTTTGGGGGGGTCTAGGCCTGGGTTCCCCCTCTGTTAAGCGTTTTGTGACAATTCTATTGTGAAAAGCGCTATAGAAATAAATTTGATTTGATTTGACTATACTGTTTGTAGCATGTGTATGTCAGAATAAGTGGTTGTTTTTCTTTCCCCACTGAGTCTCTGTTGCATATCATGATGATGTTGTGGTCTGACAGTCCCCATGCAACAGATTTCCATGATGTATACCTCTCTAGGTTAGGCGCAAATAAGTCATCAATACATGTTGCAGAGGTCTCAGTAATTTGTGTTGGTTCTTTCATGACAGGGTAAAGTTGGTATAACCCCATTAAATTCTCAATCTGCGATTCCTTTTCCTGTGTTTTCTGCAAGTCTGAATTTAAATCCCCCATGATTACCAGATATGCCTTTTCCCTCTTAGCAGTTATGTCCAGTGTTTGCAATACAGCTTCTGCCTGCAGTAGCCATTGTGAGCCTATGGAAGGCGGGTGGTATATGCATGCCAATATTGATTTTTGTGTTAAGAGGGGCCTAATCTCTGCACAGCAAGCCTCTATGCCTTCCCTCTCCAGCTCAGCTCTCCTGTGTGATTGGATAGACTGTTTTATATACACCACAACACCTCTACCCTGCCTGTTTCTGTTTCTCTTGTATATCCATGTATATCAACAACAGAGCTAGGGATGTAATATGATAGGCGTGTTTCACATAATCCAAGGACATGTATTTTAGGCCCATTGTTGAGTGTCCTCCAGATGTAGATGTAGGGAGACTACATTGTAAAATGCACTCACCAGGCCTTTTCTCCAGTTAGGGAAACCATGCTGTTTAGGGCCAGGACTTTGCTATCTCCACAGATAAAAGGAGACATGTGGGCTCATGCAGGTTATCCAGCTTGGATTAAGAGCAGATTGCTATTCCCATTTTAGAAGATGTACAGTAGGATCCTTGGGTGGGATGGTTGTATCACCAAAAGTATCCACCCCAGAGTCCAAATCTTCCCAATTTGCTTCTTCAGTGTTGCAACAGAGGAGTATAAAATGCAATAAAAACATCCACATATTTGATTTCTTACACAGCCTGTTTTGAAGCAAGGTTGACTTGTCATTTATGTGACCTGTTTGGTCACACACTCATAATGCTGTAACCAAGGTTTAATGACACCCTTGAGAAATATCTTAACTAAATGTCTTTTGGATATTATTTGCAAATTAATCCTCGATGCCTACTTGGAAACAAGGATTTTTGAAGATTATAGAGTGGGCCTGAGGCAGTGAAAAGGTGTGGCGGCCATCTTGAAAGTCTTGAAACTTAGTAGTCTCTTAGCTGGTGTAGCTTGAGCTTGGGCCTTCACTTCTCAGCTCATATTCACCTCAGGGTGTACCACTCTGCTACAGGTGTTTACACCGAGTCATTCATCATAACTGGATGCATGCAGACCCTCTGGGACACACACACACACATACACATCCAAACTACACACATGCATACACACACACACACACATACACACTTCACAATGATGATTGTAATGAGTTTCTTTCTTCCCAATCCTACACACCTTCCATTAGCTAGAATTCACATTCAGCAAAGACCTCACAGAGCTGTCATATATGGTGATGCTGCCCCAGAAAATCAAAGCCGAGACATGACGTGGAGGCGACAAACCAGACTGAACGTGTGGAACCTCTATCAATGAGAGAGAGAGAGAGAGAGAGAGAGAGAGAGAGAGAGAGAGAGAGAGAGAGAGAGAGAGAGAGAGAGAGAGAGAGAGCCAATAGAATGCCTGCCCTGCAGAGACTGCGGCTACAGCACTAATGACTGGACATTACAGTTGATGAGCAATTACTTAATCACCAGTGAAAACCTATCAAAAACTATCAGGAAACTATGAGGTTTGGCCATAGAGTCCTTTCAATTCCCCAAACAACCGGAGCACTTAAGAGCTAACTGGCTTGCAAGCCATATCAAAGAATCATGAAGAGTTATACATCGAACAGTCATATTTTTCAGGTGCTCCATTGGGATTCAGTGACTCATATAATGTGTCCAATAGTATATCATTGGATTAGTCATCTGCATGTTACCCAAGTAGAGAATTGTGTTCTCATGTTAAATTCTCATTGAAATGTAAAAGCACTTTCAGCTGCATTCTGTATGAAAGGTGCTATATAAATAAAGTTTATTATTATTATTATTATTATTATGTGAAAAAAGAACACACATACTGTATGTATATATATATATATATATATATATATATGCTAACCACTGCCAGGCTAGGAAGTTAGCACCCCATCTCATGTGCCAACCAATGTGATGCCTCTTTTGTTTTGTTTCCTTCTTTAAATCATGTCAGCAGTATAAATAGCTCCATGATAATACTGCCTAACTTCTACCACACACACAGAACTCAGTGCCTGCCTACATTTAGCACTTCATTTTGATGTGAGATTCTCTGTGTGTTTATGACCCATAAGTTAGACACAGAGCCAGAGATGATGACAAATACATGGTCATGACTGCTCTGGGATAGATAAACTTTGCCATACTGCACCACCAAGTCATTCTGAATACCTAGATGATACAGAACAAGGTAACGGAAATGCTTATTTCAGAACAAACTCCATGAGAAAATAAAAAATCAACACAACATGCTCCTGTTAGCCATCATTCCCGGTTCTAGGGTTCAATTATTATTATTATTATTTATTTATTTTTGGACTATTTTTTCTACTTAGAATCTCATCGATCTAGTCAATAACTTTCATAGCTGGAAGATTTCATATTTTAATTTAAAAAAATCTCATTCTGGATATTTTCATTTTCATTTTTCATCTCAAAATGTCCTGGGGGATTTTAACACCCGTACAATGGACCCCTAAAGGCGAACTCCTGAGGACAGGCTGAGAACCAGAGTTGTCTTAAACATGATCCAAAACCAACAGCAAGCATGAACAGGGACTACACTTCCTCCTTGAACATGCCAGTCACCCATGCAGGCCATCCTGAATCCAACCTTGCATGTTAAAAAAAACAAGCATCAGAGGCACTGTAATAAGTGGTTAACGCCAAAGCCTAATTTCCAACACCTGTCTCCAAAAAACTACAAACAAGTGTAGTTACATTAAGTGGCCCTAATACATGTGTAACTACACTGTAATTACAGAAGTAGTTACCGTGTAACTACTGTCTATGTACACATTGTTGCAATGTACTTACAATTCTAATAACTGTCTTTCAACACTTGAATGCTGAACTTGGCAGATTTGAAGTTCATATCATAATTGTGGAGGACTAGGAGAATGAATTAGCTCACTTATGAATTAGCTAGCACTTATGATATCGTGACTGTGGGACTTCATTTTGACTGCAGTACAAAACCACCCTTCAAATACACCTGCAAACATGTTTTTATAGCTGTAAATACAAGGTAACACTATGGACAAACATAGCATTGTTATACTGTACCTGCTTCTGTAGTTACAATGCAATTACAGGGGTATTAGGAC
Organism: Aldrovandia affinis; assembly: GCA_029706075.1. Taxonomy (NCBI): domain Eukaryota; kingdom Metazoa; phylum Chordata; class Actinopteri; order Notacanthiformes; family Halosauridae; genus Aldrovandia; species Aldrovandia affinis. Next base: position 4,206,260 of record JAINUG010000055.1, read on the forward strand.
CACTTAATGTAAAGTGGGACCCAAAAGTATGTGTCAAAACATGAAAACTAACCAAGCAAAATACATGCACACACACATTCGAAAAAGTATATCCACTTTGCACAGCAAAATAGCAACGAATAAAACAAACTAAACACGAGCACCTGTGAATTAAAAGATTTTGTAAATGTACATTTTCCATCCCAACATTCCAGAAAAATCCAGGATGCCATATCAAGCAAACAAAACAAAAAAGACTGCAGTGGCATACACACTGCCCTGCAAACAAAGAGAATGCATTCCAATTCATTTTTCATAGAGATGATCAGTGTGTGCAATGAGCTTTCAACAAGTGGGCTGTTTGCCACACGTGGGCCCAAATGACACAATGTTTGTCCCCCAGTGGTCATTGAGGAAAATTGCATGAAGTATGAATATCTAAATAGGGGGGGGGGGCAGCAGTGACTGCAATATGAAATGCCCATTGATTGTCCTGGCTCCTGTGTTTGTTCTGGGATCAGACAACAAAGAGTGCAGTGGAACATTGGCAGCCTAGCCGTGGAGACGGTAGCCTGACCTGTGTAATGGAGAAGTCAGAGTGCTCTGTCTAAGCCTGATGACGGTGTAGAGACAGCTCACCTTTCTATAGAGCCGTGATGGCAGTCCGCTATGGGAAGAAAGAACTTCAGACACCTGACTAAAACCAAACCGAAAATACCACCTGGCAGGCGTTCTCAAAGCTGACACGGGAGGACTTCCCGGTGTTACAGGTATGGTATGCAGCTGCCAACAATGATGTCTATCGCTGTATTACTGCACTGATCTATTGCGCGAACAATGATTGATCATACCGTGTATTAATGTACATCTTGTAAGTCGCTCTGGATAAGAGCGTCTGCTAAATGCTTAAAATGTCAAATGTAAATGTAATGTCATGTGTCAGACCGCTGTCTTGTTTCCCGCACAGTTCCTCAATCAGTGCCGGCGATTTCCCCAAAGTCGCGCGTGCGTCAAGAAGTGGAAGGAGAGAATGTGCGAAACCTGGGGAATTCGCATCTGCGGCGAGAAGCCAGGGACAAGGGGTCGTTTCCCCAATTGAATTACAAATTGTCAGCAAAAAATAAAAAAATAAAAAAACACTTGTCTGTTCTCTCATCTCTGTTCACTTTGAGAGCCTGCGGTTTTCACGCTTTGCCCCCCAGCCACCCGGGACATTCAAAAACGGCTCTTTTTAGCTATGCACCACATTCTGCAAGTGGAGGAAATTAAATGTTTTGTGGCTCTCCCAGAGTCCTGCATACTGCTATATGACTCATGTGATGACACAGTGTGATATTTATTCTAGAACATACCGTAACATTCTAGTTGATTCTAATTGATGACATCATAAAGGGCTGCTAATGGCATCCTCAAAGAACTGTAAGATTCCAGAACAGACCACTGCGAATTAGAACTAGAACTCTCAAAAAACTCACTCCTCAAAGGGTTAACTCAGAGACAGGAGATAGGGCCGACCTCATATTTTGAGAGCAGGGCTGTAGCATACTGTTTGTTTGCTACTTGGCTATGCGCAGCCCTACTCTCACATGGCGAGGCCTGCCTCCCTCTCTGAGTTAAGAGTCGTTCTCTGCACCCGTGAAACCCACAGAGGGTAGTGTTTGCTGTGCAATGCTGTGGCTGCACATATCAGATTTTGTTTTTCCACTGGCGTGCTAGCGGTGAGCAGCAGGAGTCTAGCGTCTCCTCACAGTGAGCAGAATGACTCTCTATATCCACTCTATATCATCACATGTTTCTCTGTGTGTAGGAGAGGGCAGAAAGGTCTCATCTTTCTACAATGGGGGGGTGTTGTTGGTCCTGTGAGCATGTTCTAGAATGTCTGTGTATTGCGATTCTCAGGTGCAGTCTGCCACCTGTGTGTGCGCTTGCACTCAAACATTGTGTTTTGCCTTTTTTTCATTGTTATTTTAGTGTTGGGCTTCTCGCTTTCCCAAGCGAACCATCGGCTGAGCGACCGTAAAAGGGGATGGTCGAACTCCACAATTCCCCTTCCCAGGCACAGAACTCACTGACTCAGATGCATAATTAATTCTCCAACTCCAAGAAACTGAATCCATAAAATAAATAGTCGCTACTACTCAGGAGCATGCAAAAAGGGGAATAAATAATTGAAGCACGCTATGAATGATACTCAACATTCATGGGATAATAAAACTAGCAGAGCCGGATTCAATGAAAGGCTAATTATGAGCAGCAGGGTCTGAAGTGATCATGCGGAATGCATTATGGGTAAATCAAAGTGGACCTGCTTGGGAAACAGAGTGAGACGAACTGCAGTGGGTCACACCACAGTGCTTTCCACACTAAACATTAACCCCCCTTTGATTTTATGGGCAAAATCATTAAAAGGCCTCGCAGTGATGAATTGATTGAGAAAGCCTGAAATAAAACATAGCACAATATACCAGCCTGCCTTGTCAGTTGTGGAGAAAGGGAAGCAAAATAAAAAAAGGGCTTCATGCTAGCCCCCCCCACCCCCCTCTCAGCTACAGCCTGACATCTTTGTAGTCTGGTTTCAGGTTGGGCTAAAAGGTGACAGCCTAATACAGTACAGTTACTAATATACCAATATCACAGACGTCTTGATGAAAAATGATTTAATTATCCACACCTTTAGGCATAATACGAATTATCATATAGATTCCAGTCTTAAAATGATAATATTAAAATCAATGAATAATCAATCCCCCTTACAATGTTAATGTACTGACGGTGGCAGTACATCAATTTTGTTCTTATTTAATTGTGGTCTTATTAATAACCGTTATAACGGCACTCCAGCTGCTGGGCAGGCTATTTCCTGTCCTGGCATCTTAGAGCGACGTTTAGTGAGACGCGTGACCTCCAGCAGTGTGTGTGGGAAAAAAAGCCCATTAATATGCAGCACATTGATCTCGCAGTGCCAGCCCGCGTGTAGTTCCCAGCACGCCACATAAATTATTTTCTACAGAGGCAGTTCAAAGGGGAGATGTGTTTGATTGAGGGACTTTTACTAAAACCGTATTTGAGGTTTTTTAACTTTTTTTTTTTTACCATGCCAATAACTCTATTACCCAGACTCTCCATGTTTCAGAAGAGGTTTTGTACTGCTTCAATGACCTACTTTCAATTCTCACTTTCATTCCCAGAAAATCGCAGTCTGACGCTGGCATCACATTTTTTATTTCTCCCTAATTCAGACAAACCGTAGAGAAATGTGCGTGTAAAAAAAGTGGTCTTGTCCCACAGATGACATTATAATTCCTCCCCAGCAAACTGCAGGTGACAGATTTTATTTCACCATTACCTCAGCTAAGCTCAAAGCACACATAATAAAACAAGCACACACACAAGCACATACTCACATAAACACACATACAAACACACAAGCACGTCCTCACACAAATGCATACACACAAGCACACACACGCATACAAACACACAAGGACATATTCACACAAACATATACTCACACAAGCACACACACACATGCAAACACGTACGAATACACAAGTGCATATTCACACAAACATATACTCACACAAACACACACACACGCAGATACTCACACAAAAAAACACACAAGCACATGCTCACACAAACGCATACGCACAAGTACACACACACCCACACACATACACACAGGCAGTACAGCACACAGACAGAGGCAGTGAGTATTGCATGAGCATGGCACAGTCAATGGGCCCAGGCGTTGTATCAGCAGGGACAGCAGGTCCGCTCCATATAAGGGAAGTGAGGCAGGTGGGCCATGCTGGGCTCCATGTTGGCGGAGGCGTGATCAGCCACGGCGAGCTCGCTCAGAGCATGCACCCTCCCCCTGCGTGTCGTGCCGAAGAGTGCGCAATGCCAAACCCGTGCGTTTCCCGCGCGACCTGGGATCCACCGGTTGACACTGTTCCTGCCGCGTTACAGCTCAGGGAGTAGGACGAGTGATGGATCTCAGGTCTCAAGTCACTGCTCATTTGCCTACCACCCCCCGGGACCCGACCCATCGCCTGACACTGGTGTCCGCATGATTTTGCAGTCACTTGTCTTTTTTTTCTTTTTTTGATTTGTTTCTGATTTTATCCCATTTTCTCCCAATTTGGTAGCCAATTAGACCCGCTATTTTTACGTCAATCCCCCCCTAGTAATGTTCGCTGCCGTAGTCCTGCGACCGGTAGACCGGTAGGCGAAGTGAAGTGCTGCCTCTTCCGAGACGTCACCGCCAAGCCGTCGACCGAACCCCGGTACTTACAGGGCCACTCTTATACGCAGCGAACGTCACGTCGGCTTCCCTCCCCCCTCCCTGGGGCGGACAGCCAATCGCCGCCCCCTGGTGGCACTCCCGGCCAAAGCCGACACTTGGCGAGACGGGGAATTGAACCCCGGTCTCCGTGGCCAGCGTCGGACGTTGTAACCACTGGACCACCCGGGAGGCCCAGTCACTTGTCTTTTAAAAAAATTATTACTTACTTATTTGTCCTTTATTTAAACAGGAAGTGCCATTGAGACAAATCCTCTCTTTCGAGACAGCCCTGTCCGAGACAGCAGCAACACATTAATTTGTTGTTTCAGATTGGACAAAGGGCCCAGATTGCAAATTCGCAACTACAAGAAGTGACTGAGTACCCTTACATTTGTACAAGTAACTGCCAAAATAAAGGAAACACGAACGTAAACTGGCATTGGGCCAACAGCCCAGTTTCAATGCGCCTTGGCATAGATTCTATAAGTGTCTCCAACAGTATTGGAGGGATGCAACACCATTCTTCCATGAGAAATTCCATCATTTGGTGTTTTGTCGATGCAAAGCCGCCAGAACTCTTCATTTACTCTCGTCTTTGCATTGCACACACTGTTATCCCACCCCCTCTGTGTGATTGCTCTGTCTGACGGCTGTCCAACCAAGTGGAATGCTCCCTGCTGACAGTCCCCCACGGCTCACAGGGGGGTGGCTTTAGGTGCTGTCTAGCCTTCAAAAGGGGGATTGTAATGTGTGTGCCGTGTATATGTATATATGCCATGCGAGCGCTATGTGTGACATGATTAAAATCCAGTGTACCTAGGTCTGTACCTGGAAGAATTTATTACAGGTACATTTGTGAACCTTAAAGTGTACCTTTGATCTACCATTTACATATACAGTATATACATACATACAGCATTTAGCAGACGATTTATCCAAAGCGACATACAGTAGTGAATGCATACATTTTGTGCTGATCCCAAGGGAAAGCAGATAACTGGACGAAGACCAAGACTACAGCGTACATCAAGTCAATGGCCTTTTCAAAGCTCCTTTGAAAACGCACGGATCATAAACGCACGGATCATCAAACTGAACACTTTACTCTGGATTTATTTTGTCAAAGAGCCACCCTAAGTGCCTTTGAAACTCACTTCATCGCATTTGAACGCATCTGAAAGTTGGCATCGTCGCCTTTTTGTGTTGTGAGGAAAAACAACAGAGGAAAGAGCCTGGTGAATGCAGTCATGAATGACTATGTTTGTGCCCCCGAGTGGTACTTGTTCGATAAAGGCACTTGTTGGAAGCGCAGGTTGCACAGCCTGGGTTCAAGCCAGCCCAGCTCTGGCCCGGGGAGGCGGTGATTGGCTGTCCACCCCCAGGGGGAGGAGGCGGGGAGGGAAGCCAGCATGAGTTTGTCACATGCAGGTGGCTCCGCGTGTGTCGGAGTTGCAGTCGACGGATCGGCGAGTTCCATCTCGGAGGAAGCGGTCCAGCGTCTTTGTCACTGAGTTGTGGCAGAGAACTTGTACTACTGCTGGGGGGGTAGTTGAACTAGAAGAGGGTGAAATTGGCCACCAAATTGGCCTGAAAATGGGACAAAAATCTGAAATTGATTTATACACACACACACACACGCACATATAAAATACTGATTGAGTTCTAATAAGTTCTGCAATACTTTATATGACATGCACACACATACACACACACACACACAAACAGGGGTAAATATACAAACCATGCTAAAGTATTATGAAACAATGGCCATTAACGATTCCGATTTATCTCGGCACCTTGGCACGCGCAAGAACACCACCACTCCTTAACTCCCCGCGTAGCCCTCCCGATGACATTTCCATGGAAACAGTTATTCCACAGCAATTAAGCGCCACATTACTGTTCTGGAGAACAAAGCCGGGGGGAACAAAAAGCTGTCACTAGCCAGGTGAGGACGATCACTGTTGCATTGCTGTTGTTTGCTCAAGTGCTATTTTAGGGATAATTCACAGGGTCGCCGAGTTGCGGTGTCTTTGGGAATACGAAGCGCTTGTCATGACTGCGCTGCTCGGAGCCTCTCACTGACGTGGAGCTGAGAGCGCAGGAACCCAACCGCAACAGATCGGGTTGCCATGCCTAATGTAAGGTATAAGGGGGGGGGCTTTTGTTCTTGGAACGGGAATTGAAATGCAGTTTATGAAATCCCTCACCAAGTGCTCTAAAGTTAGACCGCAACCATAATGCGCAAATAGCCTGTGTGGCGCGGGCAGACACTTTTCCAATAAGGCTAATGTTTCACGTTCGATACCCTCGCTGGAAATGCACATTAAAGCTGCATTCATCACACCAAACAAAACAAAAAAACAAGCAATAACATAAATGAATAAGGGGATTGCCGGGGGGAGTCTGACATCTGTCCAAAGCAGGGCTCAATCTCCCCCGTCTCATTGCTCAACAGCGACCCCTCTGGCTGACCGGGCACTTGCAGCCTGCCTGCAATGGCTTACAGTAGTGAATGCATACATGCTGCTAAATAGTACATGTTTATGTTTTATGTTTATTTTGTTGGCTCGAGACGAGCGACAATACGGCCCGGAATCCGACCGTGAATCATCACAGGTGTGAGACGGTTTGCTCGTCCTTAGCAAAGACGGCCTGCCCTGACCTGGCAGATTGAGGAAATTTGGATGGGCCCCATAACCGCGTCTGGGTCAGGGTAGACAAGGCGTGCCCCATCCACAGCGACCGAGGAGTGAACATGGACGCCTGAGTTCACCCGTGCGTTAGCTCCTCCGGCACTGAGCATGGAGGTTAATGCTCCATGGCAGCCCGGTCAAGTGATGAATGCGTATAGGCAAACCGCACTGGAGGAGACCTGGGAACACCCTGGGACCACACAGCTTACTGAACAACCGGGTGCGACCGACGCGGTGCCCCTACGAGGGGACTGGAACCAGCCGCGAAGGTGTTAACACAAGCGTTTAAACGTTACAGAAGGGGCCACTTCCCGATTCCCCGATTTCCACTGTTTATTAGTGCATCTGTGTGACTGCTTCATGGACTTTTTTTCCGATTTAAGAGACGCGCAGCTTTTATTCATTTTAGATATTCACTGTATATTAATTCATTGATTGTACATTCATCATTGCATATTTCAGTGGTAAAAACAAACTGACTTTGTGGTTTTTTTTTATTGTTGTCATTGTTTTTGGGAAAAAAATACATTTGTTTCTTCCAGCACCATCGCAAATAATTTTCCCTGTATGATTTTATTCAAACGCGCAGACTAGTCTCGTACACTCATGGAATATTTTACCATCTGATTTGAATGGATTTGTACCTTCACTCCTCCCGCTCTAAAAATGGCTGCATATGTAAAAACTACAAGAGCCACAAGACCAACAAAATAATTGAACCAATATCCTTAAGAGTCAGGGGACTGCACAGTCAGCAAATAATCAATTTTACAAGGTGACAATTAGGATCAAATTGCATCAGAGCCATGTTTTCAAAGTATGAAAAGGGGCTTTCAGTTCTCACAAAAGTGTTGAATAACCACTAGAACTACAAGTCAGATCGCCATTGTTTTATCAGGTGATCTGACCTTGTATTGTTCTCCTGGTTAGAAATATCCCGGGAGCCGGCAAGGCTTAATAATTACTAGAGGTGGTAATAAATACTAGAGGTGCTCATCTCTGGCAAATTGAAACCGGATACAGCAGGTTTGTGCTTTTGTTCCTCCAAACTCAAGAAAGGAAACAACTTCTCAGCATTTCACCTGAGGGATGCCGCAGTAAAAGAAGGAATAACTCTCATGTCTTTTCCTGGGAGGCCACCATGGAGCGGGGGTGGTGGTGGGGAACCCAGCATGATTCCCGCAGCCTGCACGTCACCCACACGAGGTGCCCCGACACATCACGCTCCTGCTTTTGATGTCCTGGTTAAAGAGCACCTAAAGCCACCCCCCCTGTGAGCGCTGAGCCATGGGACTGTCATCAGGAAGCATTCCACTTGGTTGGACAGCCTTCAGACAGAGCAATCACACAGAGTGGGGGGGGGATGGGGCATAGCAGTGTGTGCAAAGCAAAGACACATTTGGGAATTATATACATATATACAGTATATTTACACACACACACACACTCATATATGCAGCCAAAATAAAGGATACACTTGAGTAAATGAAGGGTGCTGGTGGCTCTCTTATGGTGCGGGGTGCATTTTCCTGTCACGGTTTAGGTCCATTCGACCCATTGGAGGGCAAAAGTAAGTGCAAATAAATACAAAGCCATTCTGAGTGATCACCTTCATCCCCGTGGTGAAGCATTTCTATCCTGGTGGGAGTGGTCTCTTCCAGAATGACAATGCACCCATTCACAGAGCACGAGTGGTCACTGACTGATTTGCAGTATCAATATTTTATTGGTTGCAATCCTTCATTTTATATGTTATAGAAATATAGTATACCCTTTTTGCATTCTTTTTTTTGTGCATTTTAACTCACATCTCACAAAGGAGTTGCAACAGGACTCATTTTCTTTAAATTCAGAATGAAATCAAAGAGCGAACAGGACCAAGAGACAGGGATGAGATGGTGGAGAATGGCAAAGACATCCCACCTTTCAAAACAACTGAGCAAAAGCTGGCAAATATCCAGGTGAGCTTCAACACGAATCAGCCAGTTCTCCAAACACTCCCACACCAAACTGAGCTTCAACACGAATCAGCCAGTTCTCCAAACACTCCCACATAGAACTGAGCTTCAACACGAATCAGCCAGTTCTCCAAACACTCCCACATAGAACTGAGCTTCAACACGAATCAGCCAGTTCTCCAAACACTCCCACATCCAGGTGAGCTTCAACATGAATCAGCCAGTTCTCCAAACACTCCCACATAGAACTGAGCTTCAACACAAATCAGCCAGTTCTCCAAACACTCCCACATAGAACTGAGCTTCAACATGAATCAGCCAGTTCTCCAAACACTCCCACATCGAACTGAGCTTCAACATGAATCAGCCAGTTCTCCAAACACTCCCACATCGAACTGAGCTTCAACACGAATCAGCCAGTTCTCCAAACACTCCCACATAGAACTGAGCTTCAACACGAATCAGCCAGTTCTCCAAACACTCCCACATCCAGGTGAGCTTCAACACGACTGAGCAGTCATTCACTACATAACCAGCGCTTGCAGCGTGTTTCTTATGTCACGTGCATCGCCCATATCTAAATACTAGAATAAACGGATGCTGTTGAATCGCACGTTTTTTTTATAAGGCTCTTCAGTCAATGCGGTATTATACTGTACTCATGTCTCACCCTACTATACATGTCAAAGATATAAAATAATAATATAATGGAATAATCCGATATTGTACCAGTTGCAGCAGAAAGGAAATTGCAAAACATGCTCTTAATGGATGTAGTATGAAAAAGATCTCATTTGTATGCACTGGTAGGCTTGCATTATTCGATCAGACGTCTTCAATGTGTGGGCACTTGTAAAATAGCCACAGTTCTACAATACTCCTCGTGTGAATCGAACTCAGCACCAGCACCATATTTCATGCAAGAGGAACACAAATCTGATGGTATTCTGAGACAGTGAAAGCACAGTCTGTGTTGAAATAGTGGTGTTCTCAGGATGGTTACGGAGGACTGTTATTGTGCTATTATCAGGCCAGTCACAAACCTTTAATTGAAAGATTTAGACGATTCGGGCGTTGTTAATGAAACTGTGGAAGGGAAAGAGAAGTCCCCTGGGAACAACACAAAAGTAAACACATTGTAGGGCCTGCCTCATAGCTCTCCACTTATGTAACACATACACACGTATACACACACAGGTAACTGCCAGAATAAAGGAAACGCCAATATAGGGCATTGGGCCACCACGAGCTGCCAGAACAGCTTCAATGCTGGGATGAAACACAATTTTTCCATGAGAAATCCCATCATTCAGTGTTTTATTGATGGTGGTGGGAAACACTGTCTCAGGTGCCGCTCCAGAATCTCCCATAAGTGTTCAATTGGGTTGAGACCTGGTGACTGAGATGGCCATGGTATATGGTTTACATAATTTTCATTCTCATTAAGCCATTCAGTGACCACTTGTGCCCTGTGGATGGGGGCATTGTCATCCTGGAAGAGACCACTCCCATCAGGATATAAAACCATAGGATGAAAGTGATCATTCAGCCATTGTATTTATTGGCATTTACCATAACCTCTAAGGGGTTGAGTTGACCTAAACCATGGCAGGAAGATGCACCCCACACCATAACAGAGATGCCAGAATCCCTCATTTACTGAAGTGTTCCCTTTATTTTAGCAGTTGCCTGTATATGTAAGTATATACATATAGCTTCAGAAAGTGTCATTTATGTCTTGGAGTGACAGATTGATTTTCTGAGGGGTTAGAATCACATGACAGAGGTGTGTGATGGACAGGTGGGCAGGGCAAGCAGACTATTTGGGGGTTCAGACTGCTCTAAGGTCAGCTTCATTGACAGAGCGTATTTGCTCAGTCATCGTGACCAAACCAAACAAAGGATTCACATCGTCTTGTGTTCAGCCCCGATCATTCAAAACGCTGTATAACAAAATCCCTTTTCAGCGCAAAGGTCATGTTGGATCCTCTTTATACGTGGATCTGTATCTCCCCGTGACACGTGTGGAACACAATCCTCTACATGGAGCCCTCGCATACTGTATGCTCATCGCACAAAAATGCTAACTCTCCTTTTTATCTCAGCAGACTTCCAAGGAAATGAGATGTATAATTATCCCTCAAAAAAGCCATGCTATGATTATTATTATTATTGTAATTATTACTATCAGCAGCGGAGACGCTTAGAGCAGTGGATATATCAGGTGCCATGGCAATGGTGGCATAATAGCGCAGATTCAAGCACACGTCTCGAGGTCAACAGTCTGAATGCTGTTACCGCTACATCTCATGACCCTTTTAAAAGCCCATCGTGTGCGGAAATATCGATAGAGACGATAGCGACTGTGTGTCTGTGCGAGGCACGCTGGCTCTTCCTGCGGACGACGAGTTGACGCTGGACAAACCGCGTGTTTTTATGCCGTTGATGAATTTGCCCGTGCTGCCACAAGCTTGAATGCATTAGATCAATGAAATGTCTTATTCCTTTCGACTGCGACGCTCTCACTTTGGCAAGCGCGCCGCGCTCGTAAGTCTGACTGAGTAGACCAGAAGCTCCGAAAACTTGGCTCATCAATTTGCAAGCGCCACATTATTCTAGCCGGTTTAAGAAAATAAGCATATGCTAGCCTTAATCACTGCTGCCTCGCTAAACGAATAGCCCATTTGTTTGTAATTGTTGCTTATCTTTTGACAGGGAAAAATTAATTAACGTCTGGTTTAAACACAGGGATAATTAGAACAGTCGTAACTTTTTAGCTACCCTCCCCCTCCTCCCTCCTCCGCACTGCCCCACCAAAAAAACATCAGAGACGTAATTAAAATCAGCTCATCCATCAGCCCGTGTTTGTTTTTGCGGACAGGAAGCGGGCACTCCACAGTGAGGCTGGAGGTGTCAGTGCTTGCCACACGGTGGCTGCAGGGCGTTACGTTTATTCCCTCCTGTATTTATTTGACAAATGAAAGTAATGCGGTTGTTGAATGCGCCTTCCTGGAATACATTTTTTTAAAAAGCTGAATCGCATGTTTACCAACGGGCGCGCGATGCGGTGCTTATGAATGTCGCCACTCGCTCAACGAGACGCCGTCTTCGTCATCGCCGTCATCATTGTTTTTTATCATTGGAAGTGATTGCAATATTAGAGAATACTCACTCTAAATCGGTCTTCTTTTGACACACTGAGCATGACCTGAACAATTGTACAGCCACTTCCACTGAAGTTTCAAGCTTGGTTTTCTGCATAAATGCCAAAGGAAACATCGGCAGCGGTGAGCAAGAGCTTACAAGACAAATGAGCTTATTCTCCCTCCTAGCTGGTAGATCCATCTAAGCTAACCTTTTGTGAATGCCGTTTGGGGACAAGTTTTTAGCACTGTAATGGTACACAGTAGCTCACTTTAACCATTTTCCATTATTCCTCTCATTTGCAGATTCTCAAAATTGAACGCTCCCTTCTGCAGGACAAGGAGAGAGGGAGATGAAGAGCAGCGCTTGAAAGACTGCAGATGAGCTCACGAGGTGCCTTGGGATGAAATACCCCTACAATGCACTGCTCCTCTTCTTTCTCCATTATCTCAGCGCATCAAAAAACCTGTCTCAAAATCACACACTATCAGCGACGTGCTGTGGGTGTAACAAAAGGAGCGTTTCGAATTCCGAAACAACTCACGTAAGAAACGATGTGGCATACATTAATGGAAAACGTGCTCTGCTTGTGGTGTATGGGCCTTTACTCGCACAACATTAGCCTTTTTGGACGGTTGGCTCTTTCTGGTTTGTCTCCTCCACTCAGCATTTGTGCAGTGACGTTTTTCTCCGCTTCACTGCCGCTGCTTCTTTTCACACCGCAGTCTTCAAGTTAAGCTCGCACTGACCTGAACCGGAGGAAGACACATCGTGCGCAGCTTTATACCAGTCTCATTGACCAGCAGGGGTCACTGGTGTGTGATGAGACACGGACAACCCAGCAGACGCCATCCCTCCCTCCCTGGGTGACGCTACCCCCGACTAAGCATCGCCTTGCGAGGCTGCTGGCCACAGTTGGCCACGTGCGGCTCATTAACACAGCGGCGGTGCGCCTTAACAGGATGAGCCACCCAGCAGCCTTTGTAACGTGTTTTTGTCGAAAATTCTCAGGGTGTTTTCAAAACTTACCAGCATCTAAAAGGTTAAAGGTATAATCCAGATAGGGCCAGACTCTTTAGGAGAACCCTCCCACACACACACGCACTTAAAAAAAAATTTTTTGTTTACTTGCTTACTGACTTTTTTTTTTACACTTCTCGCTTGCACTGGAAATGAACTGCACAATGTACTCAGAGTACATTCTGCCCAATGGCAATGGCATCAATCAACACGTTCGGCCTGTCAGTGTGTGATTCCTGTCATTTTCAGAGAGTTCAATGTTTGATAGCTATTTTCACCTTTGGTAAAAAGCCAATGACTGAGTGAAGGGTAGTACACTGAACACAAATGACTGGCAAATATTCCTCTCATCTGCCATTTTAGGAACAGTGGAACAGGACACACAATCCATAGTTGTAGTTGTGCAACGCCACTGCTCAAGGAATGCACTGAATTAGCAGCAGGAGTGAAATTGTTCACCTGTGAGATATTTTTTTAAATTTTCTTTTTGTATGGACACATGGATACTTCTCCTATCCATATATCTGATGAAAAATGTTTACAGTGTTTTTAATAAAAGGAAGGGTATTAATTGCCAATATTTATAACCTTTCCTCTCTATGGCTCTGTTGTATGACAAAGAAGATGGGAACTGTCAGCCACAGCTAATGCTCTCCAAAGAAGATTGCAACACGCTAATCTAATTTCACGCCATGTTGGGAAAAACTTCAACCTTGGCAGTAAGATTTCTCCGATACCATAAATACATTTCGCAACATCGATCCTCCCCTAAGTCTTTCTCTAAGATCACTTTGACGGGAACTTGAGAAGAAACAAGCAACGTGCCATGTTAACAATGGACCTCAAATGCTTTCAGATGCCTTTTAAGGCAAAGATAGAATATTTAAATACCTTGATATTTGAATTTCTCTGCAAGACACATTAGGAGTTTGAAACTGGACCTGGCCATCAGATGTTAGAAGAGGCTTAAAAAAACAATATCCATAAAAAATAAATCACAACCACACCCTCGGTGATGTCACAGGTTTTCATAATTGTGTTTTGTTCTGATCTTCTGACGTTTTTAATGTGGAAATAGTGGCACCTTCCTGAAAGGCCTTCCTATGCCACAGTTGAAATAATTTCCTGCATAGATTTTTTGGGGGTTCTTTTTCGTGATGAACTCTACACTCCCTATTGAAAGTGTATCATTCTCCCTGTCTATCCCTCCTTTAAATGTAACCCTCTGGATGAAACCTTTTGTTTGAAGGGCCTCCCGCGTGGTCTAGTGGTTTCAATGTCCGACGCTGGCCACGGCAACCGGGGTTCAATTCCCCATCGTGCCAGAGTCGGCTCTGGCCGGGAGCGCCACCAGGGTGGCGATTGGCTGTCCGCCCCAGGGAGCGGGGAGGGAAGCCAACACAGTTCGCTGCGCACAGGAGTGGTTCTGGGGTGCCGGAATTACAGTCGACAGCATGACGAGTGCTGTCTCAGAGGAGGCAGTGCTTCGCCATTGTCACTGCCAGTCACAGGGCTACGGCAGCAAACTACGAGGGAGGGGATTGAACTAAGCACAGCAAGAGTAATTGGCTACCAAATTGGGAGAAAAACAGGGTAAAATTGTTAAAATACATATATATTTTTTTAAACCTTTTGTTTGAATTGTTATTACTCCTCGTTCCTCAAGCTCTTGCTGATCCGCGACTCACCGGCAGCATTATTAAGTGTGTAGTGTATAGAAATCCACTCGCACGCGAGTTAAACCTGCCTTTTAAGTTCCATTTCAAAATTAAATAAAAGCAACAGAGAGAGAATATTAAACCATTCCCACTGTTTACTGGCTGCTTGTGCTGCTTAAACACTGGAATGTGTGTGTGTGTGTGTCGCTGCTGCTAGAATTCAATTATTTGAGGATAAAAAAAGAAATGCTACTACTCTTTAAAAAAGCTAGGAGGCTTTCTTAAAGATCAGAACACTTCAAACCCAGGGAAAAACAACAAAAGACTCACAGGAATACACAGGGAAGAAAAGCCATTACCTTACGATATGTTTAATTTTCTTCCCCAAGTTGGATTATGTAATTGCAGCTACTAATCTAACGGGCTTGAAGCTATGAAGTGAGCACCAAAACGCCCCTTAAGTGTCTAACCCAGTAAAAAGACAGACCTATCACTAGCAGAAAAAAACCCTAAGATGCAGCCGCCAACAAATTAACTTGCTACATAACACAGTGGAGAAACACAGAATACCAACTTAACAGCAGCTTGAAACATTCCTACTCATCTATGCCAAAGTTAATACATTTGTGAGTAGCATGGACTGCACAAAACATATTTTCTCAAATAGATTGCTGTATCTACATATGCTCATACATGTTTATTTAAAGGTATGAAGTGCCTTCCACCTTACAGAAGGGTACCACTCTTTCCATTCATTAATTTAATTCATTCATTGGTAGCAGTGGTTGCAAACACAGAACACATTGGCTCACTTAATATGTAGTACGACAAGGTAGAGAAAATCTTCTGAAAGAGCTATAGCAGTGTTTTTGTATTTCTGCAAAACATGCAAACTTTGGGTTGAACTATATTGGCCGTCAGCCATACCAAGTTGTACCCTTTCCATGTCAAATTGCTGGAGCTAAGCGGCCATACCACCCTGTACCCTTCTTATGTCACACTGCTGAAGCTGAGCAGCCATACCACCCTGATCCCTTCTCATGTCAAACTGCTGAAGCTAAGCAGGTGTGGGCTTGGCCAGTACTGGGATGGGAAAACGGTGTTGTTGCTGGAAGATGTGGGGGACATGTAGTTCAGTGAGGGTCCTGGAGACAGCAGTGCAGAGTGAGGGAACCACAGAAAAGCCAAGGAAATTATCAGAGCAGAACTGACCTGCAGGTGAGCGCAACATTTCTACTAGCGATGGCAGGGTATGTAAGAATAGAGTCTTTCATCCTCCCTCGCTCTGTACTGAACACATTGTAAATCACCCTTAATGCCAAAAATAAGTAGCATTCATACTAAAGATACAGGAAAAGGGGGGCGGAAGGTAGGATTATGGGTAAATCAAACACAGTTTGATTTAAACAATGCTTGTCCAGATACATTTACAAGAAACAATTTTCTCCAAGTATCGCAACCCTCGAAAGATAATGGCAGATACATTTACTCAAATAAATGAGGAATTTGTGCACATTTCACCACAGTACACATGCAGACCACACACTTTATCCATGAATGTCCCTCAAATGTGATCACAATATCTGAGGCATTATTTACACTTTCCAGAAAATAAAACATATACCTCATCCTGGCATCACCAAGGACACAGGTTATGAGCTATGTGATATATTTGTGCTCTGACAGCTCTCGTTGACCTATAATTAAGTGATTGATTTTGCAAAGCATAAACATTTAACATTACCCGAGGCAATTATCACAATTAGCACGTTAGTATCATTTACCGCGATGAGTGTGTGTCATTACGTGTGGTTTACAAGTAAAATTGTGTCTCCCTTTCAAGCGCAATTGGAAAAATTATAGAGTCGGAAACAAAGGGACCTAATGCATGTAATTCAAATACACATTAACAGCCTGTTTCTAAAGGAGGATGGCATTAAATCTGGCCCAAATCAATGGTGATCACTTTAAAAGGCGAAATGAGAGGGTTCCTAATCTTAGCAGCTGAGGCTCGGGATGTGGTCAAGCTACACGCTCCACAGTCTGTGGCCACCCGGCAGTGGAAGTTTTTCCATACAAAACGCAGGAGGTGTCAGCTTTCAGACTATCGAGAGGCCGGCTCAGTCCCCGTAATACTGTGTGTACAGTCCGCCCTTTCTCAGTCTCCATCATTCCCAACCAAGCTCCTCCATTCCACACTACCTATGACAGTGTTGAAATCAGCAAAAGAGAGCAGAAGAAAAATAAAGAAAAAATAACACAGAAAAACTGCCACAAAACCCCAGGGAACAGGATTAATGGAATTGTAAACTGCAGGTTTGTAAATTGGAGCTGGTGGCAAGAGCAGAGGGGGTTTGTTGTTGTGAGCAAGCTTGCTGTTTTGTTTTTTTTGTTGTTGTTTTTTAAAGTGGCTAAGAGCATGCTAAGTACTTTGCTAGCATTGAGTAGCATCTGTTTAAACATCCACTTCATCCTGTGCTTTGACTTGAATAAATGTTCAGGAAAATACGGAGTGAAACTGACACACACTCGCCGTGAGTGAAAAAAAAAAACTCTCGTTGCAAACTATTTCTGCTGCAGAACTTTTTGAGGTTTTCCAGAGTTTTATTAGTCCTAAATGTAGGACTAATAAAAGATCTGCATTTGTGTAATAGGGGGAGAGAGGGGGAGAGAGAGGGAGAGAGAGGGAGAGAGAGAGAAAGAAAAAGAGAGAGAGGGACAGAGAGGGGGAGAGATGGGGAGAGAGAGGGAGAGAGAGAGAAATGGAGCTGTTCTTTCAGCACCATCGCTGAAGCGCCACTGCAGGTGCGTCTACGTTAGGCAATATCTGCGGTATGACAACCGTTTTTATCTCATTAATTTTGAACTTCATCTTGCTGCCTAACACCTTGTTCGCAAGAGTTTAAGAATATTGTTATAATTTAGCTGTGCGATAATACACCTTTAACATCTTGCGGGGGTCCGTTTCATTATTTAATTAATTCATCCTGTTGCTTTATTTAAAATTCAATTGAGTTTGATTGTGTGATGAAAGGCAACCAACTGCGGACATTATTGCAATATTATCTAAGATTGCAAATGCACTCGAATAAACTAAATGATTTCAAACCATCGTCCGAGCCATGGCAGCGTGAATGTGTGGAGCATGAAGATGTTTATGAAAGTAAGTTTGCATTTACAGTGAATGGACAAATGTCCAATGGTTAATGCTCACACTCAATGTTCAATGGACATTGATAGAATTAAGAGAACACATCCTCACCATTTAAATAATAATTATAATAATAATAATTATATTATAATAATAATAATAATTATTATTATTATTATTATAAATAAATAAATAAATAAAAATGTAGGGTGCGATATTCAGATTAACCCTTACCTGAAAGAGGCGCAGAATGTTCGCTACCATGATGGATACGGAACTTCGCAGAGGCTCCCACCACCCCAACAACTTTTTCTGGCTTGACAAAACCGGGGCTTCTCCGTTGGTACACCTGACATCTGAAGTGTCTTTCTGTATAAGGGCCTGGACAAAGTAAGGGACTGTTCCAAGGCATACGTGTCCCGCGAGCACGTGTCCAGCACTCGCGCACCTAGGTGATGTTGGGCAGAAGATCGTCGTCGCTGTTAATTTGGTCCAAAGCGTACATCATTGCCTCCAGCCTGTGGATCCCATTCTCCTTTTGATATCCCCACACGGAACTCCTGGGAGACCTCTGGCATGGACGGGGAAAGGCCACCCAAGGTCACATCCCCTTCAATTCTAATAGAATGAGGTGCATAAATTTCCTGCGACAGTGTCAACTCCACAAACGCCTCCGTCATCCAAAATAGTCTCCATAAAACGCAAGGCTTCAGTTCTATACCAAGACGGCGCGTGGCCATGATCCCCCTCCACAGCCACCGACTTCGATTGGGGAAAAATTAGAAGACACAAGGCACTTCTTTAAAATATATATAAACCGACGGGTTCAAGTCATTAAAATCAAGTCCATCCCATTCATAGGAGGAGAAGAAGAGGGGTGGGGGGGTAGGGTTTTGTTTGTTGTGTGAGCAAGCTTGTTGTTTTTGGGGGGGAAAGTGGCTAAGAGCATACTAAGTACTTTGCTAGCATTGAGTAGCATCTGTTTAAACATCCACTTCATCCTGTGCTTTGACTTGAATAAATGTTCGGGAAAATACGGAGCGAAACTGACACACACGGTACACGCTCGTCGTGAGTGAAGAAGAAAAAAAACTCTTGTTGCAAACTGTTTCTGCTGCAGAACCTTTTGAGGTTTCACAGAGTTTTATTAGTCCTAAATGTAGGACTAGTAAAAGAGCTGCATTTGTGTAACAGGGTGAGATTAGAGAAAGAGAGAGAGAGAGAAAGAACGAGAAAGAGAGCGAGGGAGAGAGATGGGGGAGAGAAGGCAGGGCTCTGTAAGGCAGGGGTGTCCGATCTTATGCGAGACGTGATCGGTCTGGGTGCAGGTTTTTGTTCCAGCCCAGCACTACAACACCTGATTCAACTAATTCACCAATCAGAGTCTTCAATCAAGACCTTGATTAGTTGAATCAGGCGTTTTAGTGCTTGGCTGGAACAAAAGCCTGCACCCACACCGGCCCTTCTAGGACAAGATTGGAGACCCCTGCTGTAAGTAGACGGTGAACATATCCAACACGGGCATCTCGCCAAAAAACACCCAGCACCCATCACTAATAATGTAACAAGCATTTTATTGATAGCAGAAACGCACAGTGGTATGAAACATCCGGGTGAACTCACCTGTGCTATTTATATCCAGCTCCAGAGTGATTCGTGAGAAAGTTACCATGTATCTCAAATACGCACCGAAGGGCTTTCATTGATCAAAACAGAGGCCAAAATAAAATTTCAATCAGCAAAATGATTTGCACTGACATTTCGCCTTCCTTAAGCAAATGTGAGCCGTGCTTCCGCTCATGTAACTGTGTCTTCATGTATTTGTCGTTTTGTTGTTGTTGTTGTTGGTGTTGTTGGTGGTATTGATGTTGAAACATCTCAACTGATTGCATGTCCTGGAATAAATGTGTAAAATGAAGTTGACTGCAATTAGTTAATACCTAAACTGCCCTCCCAATCAATAAGGCGGGAACTAATTGGCTTTATATGTTCTCATTTTTTCAGGTTTAATCCAAACACTGGCTAGTCTTGTTGCTGTGTCAGTAGAATAAAAGGAAGATTCAGCTTTCTGTTGCCTGTGAAATGCATCGGGTCTAATTATGCAACTCCCATGCCGTTATATCTGCTTAACAACCGTTACATAATCCCTGGATCGTACTGTGAATTTTGATTTATATCTTCTCAATATTTGAGCATTGCGCGCGTGACTTGTAGCTCTGCCTGAACTCAAGCTCCTTACCTTAACGTTTTTGTGAAACGCAAGCATGCCTGTCACGAATGGAGCAGGTAACGAATCAGCGGGTTTCGTCAATACGTGCAAGGATTTATGTATGAAGTCCAAATGGAAAGCACTGGTACACTTGCATCTTCGCCGCTAGATGCCATTTTAATGCGACTGAAAGTTTAATGTGTTCGGAAAACACAGGCTCTGACGCACCATCGGGACCGCGAAGGAATTTATGGGAAGGCAGTCGGCAGCGAAATGGAGCTGTTCTTTTAGCACCATCGCTGAAGCGCCACTGCAGGTGCGTCTACGTTCGGCAATATCTGCGATATGACAACCAATTTAATCTCATTAATTTTGAACTTCATCTCGCTGCCTAACACCTTGTTCGCAAGAGTTTAACAATATTGTTATGATTTAGCTGTACGATAATACACCTTTAACATTTGGATTTATCTATTTTCTTGCGGGGGTCCGATTCATTATTTAATTCATTCCCCCTGTTGCTTTATTTAAAATTCAATTGAGTTTGATTGTGTGATGAAAGGCAACCAACTGCGGGAATTATTGCAATATTATCTAAGATTGCAAATGCACTGGAATAAAACAAATGATTTCACACCATCATCCGAGCCATGGCAATGTGAGTGTGTGGAGCGTGAAGATGTTTATGAAAATAAGTTTGCATTTACAGTGAATGGAGAAACGTCCAATGGTTAATGCTCACACTCAATGTTCAATGGAAACTGATAGAATTAAGAGAACACATACTCACCATTTAAATAATAATTATAATAATAATAATTATATAATAATAATAATAATTATTATTATTATTATTATTATAAATAAATAAATAAATAAAAATGTAGGGGTGCGATATTCAGATTAACCCTTACCTGAAAGAGGCGCAGAATGTTCGCTACCATGATGGATACGGAACTCGCAGAGGCTCCCACCACCCCAACAACTTTTTCTGGCTTGACAAAAACCGGGGCTTCTCCGTTGGTACACCTGACATCTGAAGTGTCTTTCTGTATAAGGGCCTGGACAAAAGTAAGGGACTGCTCCAAGGCATACGTGTCCCGCGAGCACGTGTCCAGCACTCGCGCACCTAAGGTGATGTTGGGCAGAAGATCGTCGTCGCTGTTAATTTGGTCCAAAGCGTACATCATTGCCTCCAGCCTGTGGATCCCATTCTCCTTTTTGATATCCCCACACGGAACTCCTGGGAGACCTCTGGCATGGACGGGGAAAAGGCCACCCAAGGTCACATCCCCTTCAATTCTAATAGAATGAGGTGCATAAATTTCCTGCGACAGTGTCAACTCCACAAACGCCTCCGTCATCCAAAATAGTCTCCATAAAACGCAAGGCTTCAGTTCTATACCAAGACGGCGCGTGGCCATGATCCCCCCTCCACAGCCACCGACTTCGATTGGGGAAAAATTAGAAGACACAAGGCACTTCTTTAAAATATATATAAACCGACGGGGTTCGAAGTCATTAAAATCAAGTCCATCCCATTCATAGGAGGCAAAAAAAGAAAGGAGTTAAAGCAAGAAAAAAATTCCCCCGGTAATTGTTAGGAACAATACGTTATTGGCCCAAACTCTGCGTACCGCTGACTAACATCACAACGTTCGACGTAGCTTGTTGCTCAAAGGACTATTCAAACGGCTTAACCTGCTGATCAC
Organism: Aldrovandia affinis; assembly: GCA_029706075.1. Classification (NCBI taxonomy): domain Eukaryota; kingdom Metazoa; phylum Chordata; class Actinopteri; order Notacanthiformes; family Halosauridae; genus Aldrovandia; species Aldrovandia affinis. The sequence continues at coordinate 4,228,075 of JAINUG010000055.1, forward strand.
TGGAGAAAAACAACTGAACGGAACGAGCCGAGGATATAATGTGTGCTATACGATGCGCGAGTGCAACGATACTCCACACAGTCGGAAATTCTATTCATTGAGTCCCACGCCACACTGACAACATACTACCGCGGTTGATAACTTAATGGTAGTGATAACGATAATAATTATATGGAACACATAATCGTGCGATCTGGTGAAAATCAAGCTATTTCAAAAAGTTAACATTATAAGAAAATGATAATCTATGTATTTTTGAGCAATAATGTAACAAGCGAAATATTTTTTTCTGTACTTAGATCCAGGGTTTCAACACGATATCCTCTCCGCTCAGACGAACTTCGTTTGATCAGTATTTGATCAGTAGCTTCGTCTTTTAGAAGAAAAAAAATTCTATTCCATATCAAGAGCCTCGCTTCTCACCTACAAAACAAATCCCCAAAAGACAACGCTCAGCGAAGACAATACAAGTATCTTCCCCTGAGCTCAAATGTAAGGAATGACGCCTCCTCTCACTCCACCCCGAATCAAATATGCATTTGTCAAATGACTCAATGCCGAGAGCTTCCAACGCGCGATCAATTATCTGTCCAACACATTTCGTTGCAGAAATATGTCTGAAGAATTCTGTGTCATCATTGAACCTCCGGGACCAGTCCTCAGTCGCACGAGTGTAACATTTCCATAGAAGTGTTAAGCCTTCGGAAATGGCAAGACTCGAGCGTCATTAAGTTTGCAACGTTTTACTCTCTTCCCTCCGCCGAGCTGCTCCCCTGATTCCGTCCTGTCACAGAGCGATATGGTAATTTTGAGATACAGTAGATGTCATCACAATCCCGTATATTTAAGTACGTATCCAACGAAGCGTGTGCTCCTGACGACAACGTTTTGTTTCATTGTTGTTTCAATTTCGGGGAAGCGGATTTTAATCCTAGGTAGTTTGTGGGTGAAAAAAACAGCACTGTAGTATCACACAACGAAAGAGAGCATATGCATTCCTAATCAGGTGCCGGCACTTTTCCTTGTGCGGTTGTATCTTTCTCTAGCGCTCTCCCCCTCTCTCTTGCTCTCTCTGTGCACTCCCGCTTCTCATTAAAAACTCATGATCTAAAAAAAAATCTTTTCACGATTAAAAAATAAGTCTACGTTTAATGCACTCTGTCGCAATAGCATGAGTTATTGTAAGTAGCTGCCAGTGTGAAAAAATGGGCAGGGGTTGGACTAAGATACGCTTACCATCATAGCGTCATTATTGTAGCGGTCAGGCTAATATTTGAATCACGGCCACTGTTTTTTTTTTTGGTTGCTTTTTTTTTGTAAATACTTCTATAGTTTTCACATCATTTTGGCATTACATACGAATATATGAGTAGTTAAAGGCTTCTACAAGTGGAAACATATTGGTGTGTGTGTGCTTGTTCCTGTGCGTGTGTGTGCGTGTGTGAGAGAGACAGAGAGAGAGTGAGAGAGAAAGAGCGAGGGGGTGGTCCCGTTTTTGCCTCAGGCATGGCGATTGGTGGATTTGAAACAAGGAGGGCGGAGTCTGTTAGTGAACGAAACTACCACAGTACCAGTGCTACATATCCAACTACAACTAGACAAAGCACTGCAACTGGTGTTGTGTCACTGGAAGATGGAGGAGGAAGCTAAACTAGGTAAATTATTAATATTCAAGATGCATATGTAATTAAGATAAAACACCCTTTCTTTCGGGGCTCAATGTATTATTTTTCCCTCCTGAGTTCACATAAGTACTTTATTCCAGAAATTAATTCTCAAAGGGTAAACTTTCATTTCATATTGTGCTCTTCACAATCAAATTGTCACCGGAGGCTATGTAGTGCACTGTTCCCCAAGGGAGTTAAAGAAGAGAAAAAAGATGAAGTTGTGAAGTGAAGTGAGACCATGGTATGGTATTCCCTTGACCCCTTCTATACTGTATATATATACATACACAAGTAACTGCCAAAATAAAAGAAACACTTGAGTAAATAAGGAAACCTACAGGCCCGAGTGCTTGTAAAGTGTTCAGACAGCTCTGTTATGGTGTGGGGTGCATTTTCCTGGCATGGTTTAGGTCCACTCAACCCCATGGAGGGGTGAAGTGATCACCTTCATCCTAAGGTGAAGCATTTATATCCTGATGGGAGTGGTCTCTTCCAGGATGACCGTGCCCCCATACACAGGGCACAAGTGGTCACTGAATGGTTTGGTGAGCATGAAAATGATGTAAACCATATGCCATGGCTGTCTCAGTCACCAGATCTCAACTCAATTGAACAGTTATGGGAGATTCTGGAGCGGTGCCTTGAACATCAATTCCATTAGTAAGTAGCCAGGGTATAAGCAGGATCATGTACAATGAGCAAGTATATCACCCCTTACATATACCGTGTACTCATGGGCCATTGCCTCAGACAGTTGTTCCCGAGGCTCCTTTTCTCTCTTTCCTGGACACGAGAGTCCACTATTGCTGAGGAAAACCATGCCCGTCTCTGAAGTCCCTCTTCCTTCAGTTTCTGTCAGCCAGTTCCAATTATTCAAAGCACAAACAGGTATAATCATACCTGGTCTGGTCCTCCTCTCAGGGGAATGGATCTTCCTTTGAATTCTGGCCCCCGTTCAAATTTGTTCAATGTAAATGCATTGCCAGAGGCACAACAACAAATTCTTGAACTCGGGGGAAAATATGTGGCCGAGGCCGTTCCGCCCACCTTTCTCCCTCTCCCCCTTTCACTCTCTGCCTTCCTCCTTCTCTTTCCCCTCTCTCTCTCTCCCTCCCTCTCCCTTCTTCTCTCTCCCTCACTCCCCTTCTCTCCTTTCCCCTCTCCCTCCTTCTCCCCTCCCCTTCTCTCTCCCTCTCTCCCTCTCTCCCTTCCTCCCTCTCTCTCTCCCTCCCTCCCTCCCCCACTCTCTTTAACTCCCTCCCCCTTTCTCCCCCCTCTCTCTCCCTCCCCTCTTATGCAATAACTAAGTGCCCAGCACTTGCTAGTGATCAACATACCCCAAAAAGGAAATAAATTTTTTGTGAAAGACCACATTCAATTGATATAATGAATAAATCTGTGGTATTCAGTTTGCCCTTGGAGAGGTACATGCTTGCTTTTTCTTGTGTTCACAGTAAAACCAGCAAGCAATTCAGACCCAAAAAAGTTAGGTGTGTGAGTGTAATCAAGTTTTCTCGAAAATGTGTCAATCTACTGATAAAGCAGATTTTGATAGCTCCACAGTCAACACATGTAAAAAAAAGTTTTCCTGGAGCTTGCTAGGAATCATTCCAAACTGATAGACCCCTAAACCTTCATGATGTCATACAGGGCTCTTCAACCCTGGTCCTGCAGGGCCGCAGGGCCTGCTGGTTTTCGTTTCCCACTTCTTGTGGGTTTTTTGGTCCTCCAGAACCAGGATTGAAGAGCCCTGGGCCCGTATTCACAAAGCATTTTATCTTACCACTAGAAGTACTTCTAAATCGCACTAAAACCTTTTAGTTAGGAGTCCCACCTTAAAACCTATTCACAAAGCTGCAAAGACAAACTCATACTAAGGAATTCCTACAATTTTCAAGTTAAGAGTGAGAGCGGGGTTGACGTCGTTGCTAGGGATGACGTTGTTTCTCATGAACGAGCTTACTCAGAATGCCCACAGTGATTGGCTGATATAGGGGATGGGTCATCATAGAGAAATCGTTTTTCTGCCGCTGTTTTTACAGTAACAATTCCCTAAATCTCGATGCAGAGTTACAGTGAAGAGATAGACAACCATGTATGTTTTGGTTTGCTTTGTTTTTCATACTAAATGCCTTTCTGGGAGGCATGTTTTTAGAAACGCGACCGAATTAAATAGAATTGAAACATTAGCGATCTTTTATTTTTTTATTAAATTAATTCAGGCATAAGACCACCCTAGTTAAATCGCCTAAGGCGTACTGAATCTAAAAATGTATTTTGTGAAATTTTCGAATAAAGATTTAGTGAAATAACTTCAATTGAAAAACTGAAATTATCATTCATTCAATTCCTTGAGAATAGTTCCTGGCAATTTTTGGTGGAAACGAGCCTTGGTCCCGTTATAATTTTTTTTACTGATCCGACAAATGATCCGATGCACCCCTATTATATTCTAATAAAGATTCAAGATTCAAGATAAAATACAAATGTACGCTACGTGTCACTGATTTAACATGAAATCAAGAATACCGACTAGTCAATTGGTTACATGTCTGCATCTCGTAAACAATCAGCTGGTATCTATATATAATATATATAATATTATATATATAATACCCTCGCGATTGAGGCGGTACCTTTTTATGAGCTCTGTATCATTCAATATCTCCAGTGTTGACGCGATTGCGACAACGATTGCCGGCCGCAGCAGATTTTCGGATCGCCGTGAGTAGGTCTTTAGCGACTTAGAAGTCCTCTTGGCTGCTTTTAACTTCTCCTGGACTTAGGAGCTGTTTTTAGCTCTCAAACCCTTTGTGAAATACTCTTATCCCAAAAATGTAGGAGTCCTAAATTTATGAGTGACACGCCCATTATTTTTCGGACTTGCTCCTAAATTGCGCAGTTAGGACCAACGTTTACCCTTAAAATGCTTTGTGAATACAGGCCCAGATGTCATGTTTAACAGGTCATCCTGAACAAACATTTTTTGATCGTCTCCAATCTTATCCGAGTAGGGCCAGTGTGGGTGCAGGTTTTTGTTGTAGCCCAGCACTACAACACCTGATTCAACTACGGTAATCAACTAATCAGGGTCTTCAATCAAAACCTTTATTAGTTGAATCAGGTGTTTTAGTGCTGGGTTCGAACAAATGCCTGCACCCATACTGGCCCTACTCGGATAAGATTGGACACCCCTGTTTTACTAGCTTGCTATCCATTAAGTAGGCAAAATGGCATGCTAAATTACACTAGTTAAATTAAACAAAGACATGCACATGCACTGATTTTATTTAACAACATTGCCAATACCAATGCAGCAATACATTGTATACTGAGCTGGCCTTTCAGTTTTTTGTTTTTGTTTGTTTTGATTTTGTTGATAACATATGCCTACCATTTATTTGTGCAAAATTTAGTCTTTCGAGGCCCTCTCTAAGATTCATGGGATTCGTCCTTGCATTCAGTTATGGATTCAAGCAGCATTTTTACTTAAGGCAGACTTATAAATTATAAATAAATGCAGGAATTATTTTTTCAGTTTGGTGAGCTAATTTGCTTAATGTTTATTGCTAAATCAAATAAACTGTGAGTAGCCTAATTTAATTTAATTGTAAACATAGCTCAATGGCGATTGAGCTCTTAACTCATGCGTGTTTGTGACCTAGGTGCATCGGCTTACCAAAAATCATACATCAGAAAAAGTGCACGCACTCTAAAATATGGTCAAAATAAGCAAGCGTTTACTTCATGAATTGTTCATTAGAGTTTGGGCAGAAGGTTTTGAGAATGGCTCCCATTCAAAACCACAAAATTCTACTATCATTATCTTAGCTGTTTCATGGCCTATTTGGCTGAAATCTACTCGGATTGCCGTGTGGTGTGTAGTCCTCGACTCTCAAACCAATCCGTTGAGCCTTTTTCTTTAACCAAGCCTCGGTAAAATGTCATCATTGAATGAAAAAAACAAACCTATAACAATTAAATATATATACAGTTCTCCACTACACACAGTATCACTCTTTCAAAGTGATACCTAGCTAAATACTAATGTTAATTTGCTTTCCAAGAATGAATCTGCTAATCGTTATTTATTGTTCCATGGCCCGATGCTTATTTTGAAATGTGATTGCCCAATTGGGCTACCACTAGTCAGTTTGTGGTAGCCCGAATAGAAAGATGGTAGCCCGAAAGAGTCCTCAATGAAGTCCAGGAGGGGTTTGTTAGGCATGACCTCCACCTGAAAAAACTTAAGTTATCTTAACTTATCACTTAAGTTAAGATACTATTATTTTCCAGGAATAATTACAACTTGTCCTTAATAATACTTAATAATTCTAGGTTTTTCATAAGGTGCAAAGAAGAACAGCTCTACTCTTTGAGAAAGGGGTGGGGTAACACTAAAAATGTTCAAATGTAGTTAAACAGTGATGCAATGAGTAAAGAGTACACCACCCATCCCTGAAGAGTAATCTAGTGGTTAGAGGTATAAAATCAGCTTTCAATGGGGAAAATATTCAGTTTATTCATTTTCAGCGGTACACTTGGATACAAAGCTAAATGTGATGCCTGATACAATCAAACACTGTCAAAGCTGCTCACTTTTCTTGTAAATGATATAGATTTATTATATAGAGAATTATTTAGAAGCAAAGTACAATAATTCATTTAAGAGCCTTAAGTGTCCTTGTACCCAGTCACTACATCCGAGAGCCCGGCCTCGTTCCTTCTGATGCATCTCCTCGAGGTGTATTGTATTCACGTGCAGCCGTTATCATTCATGCGCAATGTGATGTCAGATATGCATGATAGAAGGTCAGGGGAATCCCGGGAGACTGAGGTTGCCGCGTGCTAATTGTAACAAATAACTCACAAGAGGATAAGAGCTCCCCACACAGCCCGGTTTAAGGATTTCTGTGCACAACCAGTGTCTTACATTTCACTGCAAAATGAAATATGAGTATAATTTGCCGTGAAAAAAATATATATATCTGTATCTCAAGGTGCGCATTTAGCCTCTTGGCAGCCCGTTCGCTTTATAAATTGCAGCGCAGAACCTTGATTGCTGGAAGTGAACCATGAACAAGATGTAGCTCTTCATAACGATATAATTGAGCGAAAGCCGAGAGCGCCGTGTCTCGGGTGACTCCAAAAACAGATCAGGGGTAAAGTACTTGGTACAAAGCAGCCAACTATAGGTACGCTTGGATACATCCAAATGTGGAAATAAAATGCTGTGACTACTAATTAAAAATGCATTTTGGATTTACCATACTTGCAAATGTTGTATACTGCAGTATATAAATTATTATGAAGCATTTTGCTGATTTGATACACAGTACCAGTCCAAAATTTGAGTACACCTGCTGGAAACTACATTTATCTCATAATTGACAATGTTTTGCCCCATATAAGTTTCTGTAAATACTTTAAAGTGACAAAAAACACACGTAACAATAAACAAAAGGAATATCAAAGCAATGTTCAAGAAAATAGAAAATTGTCTCTAAATCTTGGATTCCTCAAAATAGCCACTCTTTGCCATGATAACAGCCTCCCAACACAGGCCATTCGATTAATAAGCTTCAGCAGGAAATCACCCGACATGTCTTTCCAGCTCTCGTGCAGCAATTCCCAAAGACACTTGTCGGTTGCTTTGCTTTGACTCTTCTGTCTAGTTTGTCCCATACAAGTTTTATGGGATTGAGGTTTGGACACTGGGCAGGCCAGGTCATTAGTTTGAGTTGTCCTTCACGTTCCTCCTTCACCAGATAGTTCTTGTACAACTTCAAGGTGTGTTTCGAGTCTTACTGAAGAATGAGGTGTCCGATTAGCCGTATTCCCGATGGAAGGTGTACTCAAATGTTTGACTGGTACTGTATATATACAGTATATTATATATAGGTTACAATGCAGTATATTTTTCTTCTGCATGGGAAATATGATTGACAGACATTTCAGCAACCTTTTAATGTATTGTATCCACTTGAACAAACAAACAAAAAGTAGTTATGTATCTGTCCTCATATTTGCAGGAAAAATTTAGTCATTGACTGATTGTGAGATTGTACTGCTACTGTCCTTGTATATATTTACAACAGTGAGAAGAGTACAGAGAATAACCATGGAACTACATATTAGGAGCAAAGAAAATTGTTAGGTGCGAGTAAATGGAAATTTTATTTCTGTTGTTTATTGGGGACAGGTGTTGGAAATTAGCCTTTGGCTCTAAACACTTAATGCAATGCATCTGATGCTTGTTTTTTTTTATAACAGTTGTCCCTAACAAATAAACAAACAAACAAATAAATAAATACGTTTCATGTATGGATGCTGTGTATTTCATTATAAGTTGCTTTCACCCCCAGAGGCTAGCAAGAAGCTCATGGGTTTCCGAGTTTCATATAAATTGAATGGGAGCAATTGCTTTACCAAGGAAGACTGAAGACATTTATCACATTGGTCCCCACGAAACTGACTCCATCCTTGACAAGTTTCAGCTGGTGAGCAATTTATGTGCTGCTGATCAGACCTGTGAAAAGTGCTATTCCATCGCTGTTGGTGACAGGATCTCGCTCGGACTGAAGTTTCCAAACTGGGCAAATCTCTCATGTTTAAAGCCCCCCGAAAGGTGTAATTTTGCGGATAATTTCCAACCATCACGCTTCTACCTAGCCCTTGGTTAAAAATGAAATGGATGCTATTCCATTGACCATAACTCACATTGATAAAGAGGTTTCATTAGTTTTTCACTAGGCCTCATTGCAAGACTGGACTCTCGGTGTCTGTTTTTTATGTGATAAAAATAGGGAATGCTCTTAAAATGGCATGGCTTTTATACTGGGACGAACACGAGGCAAAAGACCCCGGTTAATCTCTAAATACTTCAACACAATTTAAAGAGAATCAGAACATCTTTAATTAGCTGACCTTGCATATCTGAACATACTCAAATACTTTGAAGCGACCCAGCATACTTTAAATGAGACTTGGAGACATCCTCGGCTGGTGTGTGGGCGAGCGTTCTGGCACAAAATGGCTGCCGCGCATCACCCAGGTGGGTGCTACACATTGGCTGTGGTTGACGTGAGCTTCACTGTAAAGCGCTTTGAGAATGTTAAAGGCACTATATAAAAGCAAGCCTTTCAGCAACTGAAGGTAGATCGCTACCTTTTCAGGTAGGTACTTCAATAACTACCCACATCCAGAAAAAACATTTTAATATGTTTCAGAACATTCCTACACGTTCTTACACACCACAATACATGTTTTAGCTCTACTTAGCATAGTTGGCAACTACGCCTAGCCTGGTCAGTCTCATCACAATTTAACACAGATTACATGACTGGACCAAGGTCTGTATTCAATAATGGTTTGTCTTTAACTTTGAATAACAAATAAATAAAAGTGTTACTTGTTTCAGTGCATTTCAGTTTTTTTCATGAATTTTGCTTATAGCCAACTAACTTGTCTTAGTCATGAGTTAAGGACAAATGTTGATTGTTGATTGAATCCAGCCTAATACTCCACACTTCTGTTCATTTCCTTTCTTCAATTTCAGGTTCCAACTGTGTGCAGGTTTGTTATTGCTGAGACTATCATTTTGTCACTGTGGCCTGAAACAGAGATGTCCATGAAATTTTATAAATATTCTGAATTCAAGCATAAAATGTCATTTAAAAAATAGACTGGCTTCTCTTACTTTTTGTACCCTGTTGGCTTGTACTAGAAATTAAGCCAAAGTATATATATATGTTTTTATGGTGTCAAGTGATGAAAGCTTCAGTTTAAACAGTTCTTTCAAGGTTTTCTTTTTTTCAAGGTATTTTCAAGGAACAATTACATGAGCTTGTGGACTGATTGATTAATTATTTTGCACAGAATTGAATGTCCCTATGAATTACAAGAGAAATCTTCAGACTGCTTATCCGCATGGCAAGAGTCTCAGTGATACAATGAACAAGTCTATTTTTTTAAAGCTCTTTGTGATATTTGCAATAACTTTGACTTTTAATCGCCCGGGGATTTTTTTTAAAGCTTATACAGCATTTTATCATAACTCTACTTGACCTTACTTCAACGTGTTTGAGTCTATTTATATATTAGAAAAGTTTGCTACAGTAGCCCTGAGGTGTTTTTTTGTGCCTGTGAGAGAGTTTAGTCAGCAAGATTGTTTTCACCCTAAAGACGTCGCAGATGATGGACATACATTAACAGGGTGACAGATGTCACTGTACAACCTGCCGTTTCATAAAAACGGAAAGCTATCATCGTAAGGAAAGACAAGGTTGTTCTACATCAAACCGTCACGTCAGGGGTAACATTTACATTACAAGGCTAATAGAAAGATTAGCATTAAGCCCACTTAATTTTCATAAAATCAGCAGGCTTAAATCGTAGCTGAACTAATCACCTTGTATCCAGCTCACAATGCAAACTGTGTGACGGGAAAGAGTGTCTGCCTTCTTGTGAGTGACAGCATTCTTTGAACTTGGTCTTATGGAAAGTTGAGCGGCTTTTTTTTTTTTTTTTTTGTGTATGTCTATGCCTCCAGAACCACTTCAATGCGCCTTGGCATGGATTCTACAAGTGTCTGGAACAAAACGCGAGCAAATCAAGGACCAGGGATCCCATGTAAATTTCAGCCAAGCTGAACACTTGCCATCGACTAGCCAGCAGTGTCACCTTGTAACGTCCATTAACCATCTGTGCAAATTTAGAACCTATTTCTATTGGTCTATGAACCAAAGTCTTTCAGGGTGTGGTCCGCATGGTCTAAACCAGAGGTCTCAAACTTAATACCACAGAGGGCCGTGTGTATGCACTGCTGCCTTCTACTACTCATTCAGCCATAAGCATTTACACCTCTGTGCATTTTTCAAGTTAAAGCACAGAATATAGGCATCATCAAAATTGTCTGCTAAATGGCATATATATGACCATGGTGTGTGACCACATTGTCCCGCTGTCCGGACATTCACGACGACGGACATTCCATCCGCTCAACAGCGATCTCATCAGCGGTGTTTCCCCTCCGCAGTGAAATGGGGGGTGGAACACACAGCTGCAGAATAGCGAGTTTACTCACATAACAATATCGCAACATTATACCACAGAGTATAAATGTGATCGCAGTGATATAACAGTTGCCGCTACCGTAGGCGTTGTAACAGCAGCCGCCATGGATGGAGCACGCCATTGCTGACTGGTGAGAATGCACTCCCATGGCAGAGCTCAGCTGCGCTAGAACTCCAGGTATAAGCTTGTGTGTGAGCCTCTTCAGCTCCCAGAGTCAGATCAGAGAGAGTGTCACAGAGGGAATGCTGAGGAAAGCACACAGACATGATAAGGTGGCAAACAGTAGGGGGGGTATAATCGATGTGTGGATATACGTTGTCAAACTGTGTCACGGCTATCCCAGCGCACTGTGAGGAGAAACTGTGCTGGAATCACTGGAGCACACCATAGAGCTGTTGTGGTTTGCTAGTGACTGGTCTGGTTAGGAGGGGGGGTGGGATATAGCGATGGCAGCTAGTTAACTCAAAAGGCCTGTATCATCGGTGAGCTGTGAGGATGACCCGACGCTGTGACATGAACACAAACACCCTGCAATGAGATCCGGCATAAAGTTGTATGGACACACACCCAAACGCATGCGCACACACACACGCACACACACACACAGACACACGCATACAGGCTGGCAATGTTATTGCTTCAACACTGTTAGCCTGCGTGCTGCAGCCAAGTTTTAGGAGGAGTAAGAGCTAGTGCCTTGTGGTAAGGCGGGCTTGGGCAGTTTTGGGCAGTTTTGGGCAGTTCTCACGCTCCAGTGGGCCTGGATGTATGATAAAATCTCGCAACGTTAGAAATAGTAATATACTTTTATTGCTGCTCGGATCGTCTACGATCCAGTCGACCTCAGGGGGTTAATGAAGATGGGGACATTATATTTGTGCAAAACATGGCTGCTCGCTGACATGTCATTTTTTAATATTTTTTATCTACATAAAAATCTTAATAAACACGTTTACAGCATTGACTTGACATCTTTATATAAAAATGTATCTATGCGGTTCTTTCAGAAATAATCTATCACTCTACTTATGCGTGTATGTTTGTAGGAAAATTTTAACTACGTACCTGTATTTTGGATATTGGCTAAAAGCTGTTTTGGCAAAATGTAACAAAATCATCAGAAACATTTAAGAAACATGACTGCAAACATTGACATTGGTTTTCACTGTTAGTTTTTCATGTTTACAACAATTTGATGCACATCATTGTTGGATTGGCCTTGCTTGTATGAAATCCATTTTGAAACCTTGTTCTGGTGGCCCTGAGTGGGATGTGTCATAGGTGAGGAGATGTATGACTCATATTGTAAATACATATGACATTCTGACTGTAATGCGTCTTTCACATTCAAAGCACAGTGGCAAGGGTGTGACATTCCCATCACTGATTTTAATCGAGAGAACAGGGCAGAAATGACAAAGTGTACTTACAGCCATGGGTCATGCCATACTTTCACTGTTGCACTTGGTGAGGTGCTAGTGCCCGACCAATCGCTAGTTGAATTGAGAAGCATGAAATATCTTTTCAAGATGGTGGAAGTCAACTGGTATAAAGGTTTGAAGGTTTCATTGCATATTGGTGTAATGATATCCTCTTTCAGATTTATTTAAAAACAGTATATACATAGATATTTTACTTATTCTGAGATTAGCCGGCTCAACCATGTGCTCATAACTGGCCAGAATCATAAAATAGCGGTTCACTAGAAAGTTATCTGTGGAAGTTGTTTTCTGTGTGATGGTAAAGATCGCCCATCTTTTTTTGAGTGGAAACATTCTTTGAATTTGGCCTTGCACAAAGTTGAGCAGCTTTGTACGCGTATGCACTATCTGTGTGAAACCGGCATGATTCACCAAGGAGCTAAAAATGCATCAAAATCTGAGCTATAGATATACACAAACAAGCTATAGAGAGGCACTTGCAGTGAAGGTTTTTTTTAAGGATTGAATCGCCTCCCTAAACACACTGATGTTTGATGCTTGACGTGATAAACCCTCAACGCATTACATCCTGTTCAATTTTATCCCGTTAAACAAGAGGCTGACAACAGAGGATCATCCCTTCTATGGCTCTGTTAAGTTGATAGAGAATGATTCTGCCCTACGCCCTGTTCCATAATCAAACAAAGGCCACATTTCTTCAACAATAAATATGATGCAGCAATGCTCCTATGAATCCTCCTACTCTCTCATCCAAGTGCAAAAAATATATGCTTCTGCGATGAGAAATATCTTTCATCAGCTCTACAAAGCAAAAGATAAACCTGCAGAGGATCTAAAATATGTAAAATACGTTTAATATTAGCACATTCTACTTTTTTGGATGCTTTTATTAAATATCATTTTCATACAAGTTGTAGCTGGTATATTTCAGTGCTTAGTCGTTTATTTTTTTATTTTTCCACAGTGGATATTAATATTTCACAGCTGTTGTGGGCTTTGGATTTTCTCTCCATGTCCACGATTTCGGTCAGGTGTTTTAGGGCTCCATTGATTGGATGGTGCTCTGATTGGATGGTGCACTTTGATTGGATGAAGCTTCTTTGCAGTCCTTGGACTTGCCTCGTTAGTCAGGATGTCTTTCACCTGTGCTGTCCCAGATAGTATTTAAGACTCTCTGTCCCAGGGCTTCATTGGGGGAGATGATACACCATAAGGCTGACACCTCTGTTTTCTGTCTTTACATGTATTCGAGACACTTGTTTTAGTCCCAGTATTTTGGTTTTGAGTTTGTTTAAGAGTTTGTTGAAACTGTCCTTCGAGGTACAGTGCGACTTTCAGTGGGAGCCCCCAGCCACTTTCTAGATACCTTCCCTCTTTTGGTTTGTGTAACAGTTGGTTGTCAGCTGGCCTTTTGTTCATTCCCCGGAGCAGCATTTATTTTGGGTTGTTTTTGGAACATGACCTAGCTTTATATCCGTTACAAGTAAATACCATTTGAGCAACATTGCTAAATTATTTAAACCGTTTCAACTGCCCCTGAAATTGTATATTTTTTAAAAAGTATTTGAGAACTTCATTAAAAATTGAGCACTGCAGTGTAATGCAAACAACCGGTTTTGCCAATTTATACCAAAAATGAATTAATTCAAACAGCAATTTCACTTTGTCCTTAACTGTGATCGATGAATATGAATTTAAGCACGGAATGTATTATTTTATTTTTTTCAATTCTTACAGTGTGGTTCATACATTTGAACAACTGTACACTTGTTCTGTAGGAGAATGGGGGGGGAAAAATCCTGCTTAAATCAGCTGCTCAAAGTTAAAATGGGATACAGAATGCATTCCTCAGACAATGTGGCTTTTCTTGCTAAGGACCGCTCTATTCCAGTGCAATGCCCTACTCGATAGACTTGCAGGCCACTGTAGTTTGCTGACTACAGCTCATGAAGGTCAGTGTTTTTTTACAGAAATGTTCACAATGATTAAAGACCGCCGTCAAGGTCTTGGCCACTTATTTTCCAAATCAACAGGCACTACATTAACATTGACACACCCAAAATTGATCGCACACCACCACTAGCTTATTATAATTTGTGTTGTTTATTCAAAGTTGAGTTGTTGGGTTAAAATGTTATGCACATGTAAGCAGAAGTCTGCTGCTGGAAATCACTTGACTGAAGAAGAAAAAACGAACGCAGAATTGCAATTAGAAAGAGCGCATGTTGTTCCCGTGCAGCCGTGCTTGCTTGGAGCTGCAGCGAGTATTTTCAGTGAATGTCCCAAATCTTTAATGGTCCCCGTAAATTCCCACCGGGAATATTGCGCAGGGTCCTTTTGTGTTTTAAACTTTTAAAAGCCCACTTAGACCCTCAATGTGCAAACACCGCTCGTATCAGGGACCATTGCATATTACTCTTTGAAGACACTTCAGATTCAGAACAAAGACCATACTAAAGGTATGGGTCAAACAAAGAAAGATGAGCACACAACACCTCAGGGAGTAGCTCCCAAGTGGCTGATCGGGTAAAGATGCTGATCATAGCTTAGTTGTAGTGTAGTGTTCAGAAGTAGTGTGCAGGTTCAGGTGTAGGGTACAGGTACGGGTGTATTTGTAGGGTGCAAGTCCTGGCGTAGGGTATAGGTGTAAGTATAGGGTACAGGTACAGGTGTAGAGTTCAGGTGTAGGGTACAGGTCTAGATGCATGTGTAGGGTGCAGGTGTGGGGTGCAGTTGAGCAGGTATAGGGCACAGGTGTATGGTGCGGGTGATTTGTGGGGAAACGATTGGTGATTCCAAATTGCAGAGAGAAAATCTGAAACACTGTTTTACAAATTGCAGGAGAAAAATATCTAATGCAGGCTTGAATGTTTGTATTTCTTTTCAATATCTGGGGATAATCTATAAATAATCAGAGTAGAAGTAGTGCAGTATGTATTTACCATGCATATACTGAGCCCAACAAAAGCTGAAATCATATTCAAAATGGAGAGAAATTAAACAGCTGGAGCATAGGGAGAGATTAGTGTTGGTCGAATAAATATAATGCTTATTAGACAGAATAATTACTCTAAGGTTAGGTGACTGATTTTTTTTATTTTTATAAGCTCATTAATTCCATTTAAATGTTCGGGCTGAACAATTTGTGCATCCCCAAGCTGATTTCAAGCAATATGTTTCAACAAAACAATTTCAACCCCACCACCCAAATCATCTTTTATGTCATAATTGTCAAGCTTACAGCAGCAAGTGAAGATGTATTAAAACAAATCTTTAAAAAAACAAAAACTGTAACTCTATTTGGCATTGCACCTTGAGGGAATGAAATTTCAGCAAGAAACCCTTGCTTCTGTAGAATTATCAGTTTTAACCATCCATCTACATGGGAGGTGGACCTGAAAGGATGTTGGATATTATTATTCGCTTGTATATGCAGTATTTTATTATTTATTCGTTTATTTGTAAGGGACAAGCACAGAGAACATTGACAGCCACAGAAGCAGTGCCCGATGCAGTGTACATGTGTATATAGCCAAAGCAAATTTCCAACACCAGTCCCTTGATGGGCATTTATAGTGCAATCAATCAATAAAATTACATTGTTGCAGTTTATAATCAGTGCATACAATGACCGAAAACAACAACAGCAACCATACATGACACGACAAAAAAAACGAAAAACAAGTTTAGAACATGAGCTCAAATACAATAATGATTAGCTGCTGTCATGATTACAATTTCAGCCAAGTTATAGCCAGGACTTGATTGTTGTGGAAAACATTTTAAAATCATGGATTTGTTTTGAACTGCCAGGTAGAGAATTCCAGAGTGTCGTACCTTTAATTGAAAATGCAGTATTCAATTGGTATTTGGCTTTCGTCTGTTTACGTTATCTGATATATTTCTTAGTGTTTTCATTGATCAGAATGCTGGTTTAATCCAATGTGGTCTGTACACCTGGAGGGAAGATTGAAGTCAGGGTTTTTAGCCTGTTCTGCCTTGGTAGCCTTGCATAATTCCCGGGACCACCTTGCAATCAGGGACTGTAATCAGGGAGCATTAAAAGAGAAGACTGTTTTTGAATGCTAATTGCACTGAATATACCCCCCCCCCGCTCCCATAGGAACCTTTTCCTGATCACAGCTAGATGCCTCGCTGACAAATCTGGGACTTGCATGATATGCACAGGACATTTTATTTGCAATTTCCATGGACTTTGGCTATAATATGGCTACAAAATACTCAACAAAGCAAAAAAAGAATCACCAAAGCAATACCGAAACAGTAACAAAGAACCCCCCCACCAAAAAACAAACAAACAAAAAAAAACTTTTCGATGACCCTTTGTCTTTGTCTTTCTCTTTGACAGTAGAGAGGCACACCATACATACTGAGATATTCAACAGGGAAGCAAAGAGACCAGTCTGAAAAAAAAGCCAAGTGGCTAACTTGATTAGCTTCAAACACCTAATTGCCCTGTTGAGCGTGGGAGATGGGTGCAGACTGCAGAATTCACTGAGCTCTTCTGAAACATTCTGCTCTAGTTTACATGCATATTTTACAGGGCATTCTAATAGTGTAGAGTAATGGTTATGGAACCGGGCTTGTAATGCAAAGGTTGCAGGTTCGGGGTCCCAGGTGGGGCACTGCCGTTGTACCTTTGAGCAAGGTGCTTAACCTGATTTGTTTCAGTAAATGTCCAGCTGTATAAATGGATTGTATGAAATAAATGTAAAATGTGTAAATCGCTCTGGATAAGTGTCCGCTAAATGGATGTAATGTAATGTAGTACTTTACCTGTGTTTAAAGGTACAGCAGTCATAATGGATAAGGTGCAAATTACCCCAACAATTACCAAGTAAAACAGAACTATTAAGGCTTCCCAAAGCCTTATAATTCTTATAATGAATATTGCTATTGATATTAATATTTCTAGTCTGTTGATGGCCTTTGTCAAAAGGAACCATTTTTGTTTTAATTTTTTATTCTTGTGACACTGAGGACGCCATTAACCGAAACACGTCAACCACAAAAGGAAAAATAATAAAAGGAGTACTTATGATTTAATATCCTTCTTTACTTAACTTGATATCTGAGTGTGGGCATCAGTGTGCCTTTTTGCAATGATATTTTAGGAGCCAACACCCCTTTTTTAGCAAAACAAAGTTCCAAGAACATACCCTTTTTAGTTTTATTCATATAATTTGTATGATTCAGTATAAATAAATTATCCCACAATATAAATGTGTTTTAAAGCAGGTTTTATTTAAGATGGACGTTGCTTTAGGAGGGTTGCATTTACGAGGGTTTAAAAGGATTTTCGTCTTGGGGCTTGTCCTTGGGGCACCTGGCCTTTAGGAAGACGTTGTTCCCCCCTATTGGACATCAATGACGAGGGAGAGAAAACAGAAAACGGAAGTGGAGATGGGGAAGCAGTGGGGTGCTGGAAACAGCTGGCGCGTGGGGGGAAAATGGGGGGGTACGTTGTGAATTTAAAACCTGTTGGGAAAATTGGTTTCAGCCGGTTCAGGGGAAACGTCAGGAGTTATCTAAAAATGTCCCTCCCGAATCTTTGTTTAGAATCCCCAATAACTCCACAAACTCTGGGAGCATTGCTTCAGCAAATGAGAACAGTTCTGTTGGAATAACCAGTGACGATCACAGCCCCATGAAACCCTACTCTACTGTCTTCGGAGGAAGGACAGTCCGCTGTCTCCACCCCTCCCCTGCTCGTCACGGTCAGGGCAGAACGAGCCGTTTTCTTATAAACAGTCCAAAAGGTCAAAAATCTAAAACCTTTCCAATACGATTCCCACAAAGAAAGCAGGGATGCTTTTTGGTCTAATGGTGCGCAGTAAAAGCTCAGTTGATTCTATGAAACTGTCACAGGCCGATGATTGTGAATTATAAGGTCTAATGTTATTCAGAGTCTCTAACCCAATATCTGTCTGTAAGGTGAATTGGCAAAGGCATTAGAAGTTATTATTGCACGTGCTGTGTACTTTATTAGCACTTCTAGGGTATGATCACAACTTTATTTAACTCCATTAGACTGTAAAGGGATTTCTTCCTACAACTATTACTATTATTATTATTATTATTATTATTATTATTATTATTATTATGGTTGTTGTGCTTCTTCTTATTATTTTTACAAATGGGTGTATATTCTGGAAAACTCATAATAAATTAGGAAGCTCCCCATTAAGAAGAGATTTTCCTGTTCTTTAGTCACGATGATGTTTCCAAAGTCAACGCTGCATTTGTAAAAAAAATAAAAATAATAATAACAGGTGCCAATTATTGCCTGTCTGTATCTTTTGTGAATAAAGGCACAGTGCTTACTCAACCTTGCCCAGATGAATGCAAATCCTTTTAATAACCCTGTAACTCTCCCTAAGGGTGCTCAAAGGTTGTTTGCGTAGGTGGCTGTGGAGATAGCATTATTAATTTTATTAAATAACAACAACAACAACAACAAAAAAAACACAAATCTCTTCTCCCTGGAGGGGGAGGACTGGATGATTAAAAAAATAATCATAATACACAAGCTTCAGATTAGGAAGTGGTTGGAATCGGCCCGCCGGAAAATGGCTGCACTCGTTAGTCTGCCTCTCACCCGTTTCAGAGAATCTCGGCAGCCCATCTCCTGCATTATGATAATTAATGCAACATTTCACGTCAATCAGGCAGGTAAATGGCTCAGCGCTGATGGTGAGCGGGAGGCTGCAGCGGGAGGAGACTGCCTTTGGAGGGAAGTGCATTTAATAGCTTTGCGAGTTCGTTCACAAGAGGGGAAGCGCTTAACACCCCTGGGTAAGGGGCCTAGTTTGTGGGCCGATATCTTCGTTTCAGAGAGGGTAGCAAACCATAGGGTGTGAGGGGGCCTGGGGTCAAACCAGCGAAACCTGCATAAGGTGCATGAGTGTGGGGTGGATCAGGCAGTTATTTAGGCTTGTTTCTTGTGTGGGGGGTGAAGGGGATAAGGGGTACACACAAATATTGGCCAGTTTCTGAGCAACAAAGCCGTTACATGCTTTTTAAGTCTCCGTTCACTGGCACCAGCTGTTTCACAATCTGGTGCCTTCTAGTCAGCATAGTTTCTCTCAGTTTTTTTCCTTTACAAACAAAGGTAGGCTGTGTAGGCACACCAGCCCTGGCTGGAAAAATACTAACCAATAATATCTCAAGAGCATGATCTCGCTGGAGGCGGCGGTCTGCAAGCAAAGTTGGGGTGAGACATTGTCCATTTAATTATTCAGTTTCCATGCGTTCCTATTAGGGAGGAACTGCAATCTAATGGCCAGCGCTCAATGTGTCTAATGGCCGCCGGTGGTCATTTTCCATACTTTATACAGTACGTCCACAAATGTGACGGCATTCAAATTTGTCAAAATGAATGGGATATTAATGGAAAGTTTTGTCGAACCTGATTCTGTCCTTGATGTAAAAAAAAAATAAAATAAAATAAATAAATAAAAAAAAATGATGAGATTGGAATAGGAATGTTCCATCATTAATGCATAAGAACAGGGATCACCATGGGGACCCCTTTCCCATTAAAGTATTGACACCGCTAGGCAGGAAGATGTGCTTGATATCCAGTTCTGCTGTTCTTTCCTAACGGTGCATCTTGCCAGGCTTTGGTGACCCGGTGGCCTGGATAATCTCGTAACCTCTGCTAATGGGAACTAATGGGAGCGCTCCTTCTCTTCCACTTGTGGTACTGTGGGAACAGAGGAGTAAAAGGCATTTTTCTGATGCTTTAATGCCCTGCTGCCCTTAATTCCATCAGAGCATCCTTATCCCATTGATTCTGTTGACGATGTAAATTATTTATCTTGCCATTTGTTTTCCATCAAAACCACATCGAATGTTGCACACTGCGAACATTGCTTACAAAATTGCTTACAGCAGTATGGCGTAAATGCACTGATGGTAAACTTGGTTTATTCTTCCCCTTTTCACAGAGCAGTCTCATTTGAATCACATATTGACACTGTATTATGTCCACACTGGCCATCTTCCCTTTTCTAACGTGAAGCATCTTTAATGCTCTGGGACGGTGTTGACTCCAGACTGTGCCAGTGCCGGTGTAGCGTCATCCAGGGAGGGAGGGATTCATCCGGTCGTGTTGTCTGTGCCTTGTCGCACACCAGTGACCCCTGCAAGTCAATCCGGCGCCCACAGTCTGCCGGTATAAAGCTGCACACGCAGTCGCAGAGACTGCGCACAGTCTCCCTCCAACACATCTGTGCAATCTTAACTTTTAGACCGCGGTGTGAAAATAAGCAATGACTGACATCCTATGTCTTGAAGGAAAGCGCGTGCTCGTCTACGATTTTATCCAAATTGACAGCGGAGGATGCAGCAAGTGTAGCTTAGAATAGAGTTGGTCATTCCAAACCAATTGGGAGAAAAAGCTTAAAAAAAATTGCTTTGGGAAATATTTATTTGAAATAGATTAGCTTTGAAGTTTCTTTATTGTGACACAACCGTGGGCGGGTGCATCCTTAGTCCTGTCTGGTTTCTGAGCCCGCCAGGGGCCAAGGTATGACACTCTGCCAGTGCTGATGCATCGTGGGTAGTGAGCAATGGTGTGTGTCATGCTATATTCACAGCCGGGGAAGCATTTATTAAAGCCGCACCGCTATGCCTTCTACTGAAAGGCCCCTAATTAGATTGTCTTGTTCAGTTACCTAGGTCTTTGTGTCCCGTAGCATTCACATTAAAGGGAAAAACAATGCTCCATACGGCAGAAGATGTAAGGAAGCCATCAATTTAATCAATAATTCCATTCAGATTCCTTCCCTAGAGCTGTGACCCACGTTCCAATAAGGGCACCGACCATAAATATGCTTTGTTATGCTACATCGCACGTCTTCACTTCACAGGCAAAAAGGTCATTCTGCAGTGCGGCTCACCATGAGCGTAGCTCACACGTCGAAAATGTAACCAAGTTTACGACGCTGGTCATAAACGGCAGTTTAAAAACGTGTTTCCTGCAAGAACTCGACTCATTTTATTGTTTTTTCAGTTGGAAAATCAAGCGACACGACAGATGGATAAGACACTCCAAGTACTCACATGCTCTTAAAAATTTAAATTTGCTCTGTCGGTTATGAGTTTTTTGCTTGTTTGTTTGTTTTCTCTTTTTAATAGACTACCACTCTCTTCCCTGATCTGGTTCAATGAGCAACGTGAGAAAAAATGCCTGGTAGTTGCACGGCAATGTAAGAGTGCATAGTATCACACATGAAAGCATTTCACACTTTACACAAAATCTTGTGCACAGGAGTGGTTATCTTGGGGGTGCAATTATCTTGGGGTGTGCTTGAGGTTCAACTGGGTAACCAACAGAGGTGACCACTGAACAAGAAAAATACTCTGTTGAAGAGCAGCAGACTGGTAGATATTTGCACATAAAAATAATTAAACTGATCAATAGAATGATTACCTGATGCCATAGTTTAGCAAAACACAGAATCTGTAATCTTGCTAAGAGGGAAAAAAAATCCCATTGTAAATACTGGCTCAACACTGCCCCCCTAAGGAGAGCAGTGCCACTGCTACAGTAACACACTCATATTACCCCAAAAAAGTGCAGCAATATCTTCAATCTTTAATAGTGATCTACAACCACACGCTTTTAAAAAGGGTCAGGTCTGCCTTGCCACTTAACGGCACAACAAAAACATTGAAATTCGAAACATGAGTCATGATGGCAATCTTGTTTCTTGTTCCAGTGTTGTAAAAGCAGAAGTGGGTTTTTCATATGTTTTACAGTCTTTCGAATGAAAAGCGTGGATTCAGAAAAAGCTTTTACGTTATGACGTTAAATGTACCTGAGCATGCTTCAATCAATCTGTACCTGAGCGCGCTTCAATCAATCTGCACCTATACAGAGTGCTCCCTGCAACACAACACCCACAATCCTGTCCAGCACCAAATCTCCAAATAGTAACTTTCAAAAAAAGCTTCCCTAACTTTCCAGGTGCAATGAATCAAATTAAGAAATCCAACAAAGAAACACATGGAATAAAATAATTATTGCATTAACGTGAAGCTTATATGATATGCAAATAACCTAGAGACCTCAATCAGTCAATCAATCAATCTATAAAAATGTATTTGAATTGAGCATTTTACAACACATTTGTCACAATTCGCGTTACAGCAGACCGTGGTCTGAACCTCTCACAAAGGCAAGGCTAGGGCAACAGGGGCAAGGAAAAACTCCCTTTTGTTGAACAAAAAGGAAGAAACCTCAGGAGGAGCCAGGAGGAGCCAGACTGAGGAACGGGAGCCCATGCTGCTTTGACTCGGCGGTCTGATGGCTGCTACTAATGGACAGATGAAGAATACGCTGCAGTGTGAAACATCTATTACACAAACAATAAAGGCTGTTAATAACACCATACCAAAGACAAGTCTCCATCTGCTCCAAGTGTGAAATAGGCCTGTATTACATCAAAATGTGTCCTTGACCCACAAATCTTAATTGTCAAAAGCAATATTTGTTTTCTCCCTCTTACAAACAGTTGGTTATGTTTTATGTTTTGACAATTGTTGAACTCCCAAAACTTGCATGTATTTGAAAGGAATGCTGATCGAATTCATGTAGTGCAAGGACGCCTTGCCGTCCTCATGTAAACAGTATGTTTTAATTGGATGTGTGCATTTATACAGATAGCAGCGTTGTCCACCACCATCAACAATCACTGAATGATGGAATTGTCTCATGGAAGAATGGCGTTGCATCCTTCAAATAGAGTTCCAGACACTTGTAGAATCTATCCCAAGGCGCATTGAAGCTGTTCCAGTGGCTCATGGTGGCCCAATGACCTATTAAGACACTTTATGGTTCCTTTTATTTTGGCAGTTACCTGTAATTGTAAGTCAAAATCAAGGAAAAAAAAATGCATCTAGTCTGTACTGTAGGCTTTGATGTACAGCTCACAAGTGAATCACAAATTTCTCCCCTCGCCAGCATTTGTGCAAGGACACATTGCCGTCCTCATATAAACAGCATGCTTTAAGCGTATGATGTGGGCATTGAAATGGAAAGCATTGCTCACTAGTGAATGTTTCTCTTGACTCGGACAGTAAAGGTTTGTGTGCTCCTGGGTTTCCCTTCCTGCCGTTCCTATGTGCGTCTCCCATGTGGTGTCAAACTGTTGTCTCTGCCATGGGGAAATGCCTGGAAAGGGCACTGAAATTAATGAATCCGCCGCACCTGAGGGGTTATATGGGGTCCTAAATTCCACAAACTCTAACATTGCTGCGAATTATGAAAGACCTCAAACACACACACACGCACGCACGCACGCACACACACACACACACACACACACACACACACACACACACACACATAAACGTCTATGTTAGTAAGAGGGGACTATTATTCTATACTCGCCAAACAAGGACCATAGGTTCTGTACATTAGACATCCTCAGAGTTACTCATAGTTATGATGTACTTACATAATCCTTTATGGAGAAACATTGTAATTGTGCATTAATTATCATTAATTACATTTTTTATCATTTTTTTATAATCCACAGGGAATCACGTCTACCTAACAAAGCAAGGACCTCCACAGCCTGCAGTAGGACACACATACACACACACACACACTCATAGAACAAAAGACTAATAATATAAATGTGCTGTCAAGAACGGAAAGATAAAGGGCCGATATTAACGAAGCTACGGCCAAGCCATATGGCGCTTTCCTCTCCTGCCATATTGGACGTCTCAATCTGTCGGGTTGTACACATGTGAATGGTAACGTGCGCGCAGGCTCTCTCATTCGTGAAGATGATCAGACGAAGCCAGCTTGGCTCATCCCAACTTAGTCTTTAATTACATGCCACCAGACCTGGGGGAAAAAGATATGCACGTAAAACAATTTGACTCTTTAGATGCTGGCAAAAATGTCGAAATGCTCCTGCAGGTCCCTGAGAATTTTCGACAACACGTGTTACTCGCCACGAACATACAGTCGCAGCAAATACACATTTGAGAATGTCAGTGAAAATGGATGTTCCTTTTAAAATTGTCAGTAATATTTCGATGACAGCTGTGGGAAGCGCTGCGGAATTGCAGAGGGGCCATTGAGTTGCATTGACCCGCAGAGACGTGTAGGCAGGGGCTGGACTGTGTCCCGCTCCACTCCTGTGACAGAAAATACCCCTAAAGAAACTCCTGTCTGTTTATTCCTGTTTAAGTCTCATTCTCCAACTGGAAATCACATTTTCAGCTTCAGGATCCTACTAAAATGTAATTACGCTCAGACTGTTGAAAGATATTTAAGTGAATTATACATTTCCCTAGTCATTGTAAAAATAATAATTTCTGAATGGGGATTCATTTAAATAGGTATTAATGTTTGAAAGCAGTCTCAGCAGGTAATTATATACAGAGCTATTGGTCGCCAAATTCCTCAACAATATATAGAAGCATTTTCCATGAAGGCATTGGCATAACTGATTTAAGGTCCCACTGCTCAGGGACACAATGCCCGGTTTCCTGACGGGAATGCAAATTCAGCTCTTGCTGAAAATGAAATTATTGTGCAATGCTTTGTTGAATCCAGTAACGTGATGAAAGATAAATGCATACAAATAGACAAGACAAGATATCTTGGTACAGCTTTAGATTACTGGGATATTGTTTTAAAAACAATAGGTTTGCAAAAAGGGTATATAATTGTATCCTATGAGTTTGAGTTTGAGGCATTTGTTGCCTGTGTGTTGTTACCACTTCTCTTCAAACTCGCAAGGACTTAATGTGAGCCATTCCCGTCTATACGACGTCCTCCAATTCCCTCCCCTCCATGTCTCCAGCAACCACAACACCTCTGAGAAATACAACTTCTTCAAAAGCTGTGTGCAGGGATGCCATTTTGCAATAACCTAAATACCGCCAAGCAGGAAAACCCCTTAGCCTTATAGGAGTCCTCTTTAAATGATTTAGTCTATTTAAGCCCTCTTTGGTCTATTTAAGAAAATCTGGCAATGGTTGTCTGTGTTTAATTCAGCAGTGTGCTGGATAAAAAATAAAAAAAACTGTTAGAATCAGAGGGCCAGTTAGTTGTTGCAATTGAATTTGTAAATAATTCATAACATTAATGGTGAATTTGCATTTGTTTGTTCGGGTGGGTGTTAGATTTTCGTGGAGTTGACTACTGCTGACGATGGCTGACGAAGCTGCAAAAATCGGAAAAAATCAACCTGCAACCTGTACAGCATGCCGCTATTAAGCATTTCAATGATTATATTACACTTAAGGCATTAAAAGGGCAGGTCAACTGTGGAGCTTCTCAGCCTGCATCTGCACCAAACAGAAAAGTAATTAAGGGCACATCTTTCAAAGACGGTCAAAATGTATTATGTCTGCTGCTTCTGTTGCACAACTGAATAGCGTATGAAAGAGAGAATTTGAGTCCGCTACAAAAAAATGACCGCCATTCATCCTTAGCCAGAACATAAGTGCGATTAGTTCACGTAATAAATATCACAAATTCTTTAGTCCCACCAGATACTCGGCTCTGTATTCTGAACATTGAATGTCCTGCCTCCCTTCTGAAAAATTCATTGAGGGCCGTGACCAAGTACAATACTGTTGCAATGGGCACACAGCGCCTGATACTCCTGTTACCATCTGGAACCTCCCGTAGTTAAAAAGCAGAGAGGACCGATGCAACGCCGGAGCGGGTATCTGGTGTGTCTATAGAGTCTATGGAAGTACTCCAGGCTTGCTTAGCCTTTCACTGCAGATCAGAGCTGGAAACCCACCGTAGCTGTAAACCCTCTGTTCCATAAGGAGTACACTTTACATGGGACAGACTTCTGTTATCACCATAAGTGTACAAATACAATTACACAGAGTTAAAAATTCAAAAGTCAAAATTATAATTGGGTAAAAAGTCATAATTACATTGTAATTACATTTGTAAGTAGGAGGATGGGGGAAACTCCAGGCAAAGTGGTTTCAACGGTTTCATGTTTTCAATCACAAAACAGTGAGATGTGAGGGTTTTTTTTAAACTATTTTTTAAATATTGATATTAACATATTGAATTAAGGAGTGGTCCTTAAAAACCTCAGTTTTAAAAGTCAAAATATGGCCTGGTGTTAGAAGCAGGTGACCCGGGTTCCTGGGCTATTCCTGGAGCGTCACGTTGCTGAGGCTTTTTCCAGGTGTCCTTAAGCGGTAAGACGCCGAGGGTCTGCTGTACATCTTCACCTCCACAAATTTAGCTTCATTATTAATCCATTAAGTGATTACGGGTTGAGATCGTACATAAAACAAAACGCGTTAATGGTTTATCCGGGAACAGAGCTGCTTGACCCAATTAATCCAAAGTGTTATTGTATGCAGTCTCCATCATGTGCAAGGCGGTGGATTTTAATTAAGTGACTCCGGGCTCTTTCGGCTGCCGTCATAATGCGTGCCGACGCCCCTTGATCTCTCATGAAGCCACCCCATGTTTTTTGATTGTCCCATTTGATTAGACGTGAACTGAGGAGACCAGATTGCCTTTCTGCTCCTGTTGGTGAAACAGAAAAGACACAGACCTGATAATGAAAACATATCGATAAGCAATAGCAACAACGGGATCCGAGTCAAAGGTGTAATCGATGTGGCTGTTGCCGAGAACGGTTTCCCTGCTACTTCCATTTGCATTGTTGTGTTTAAAACCAAGGGTCCCACTTTACATTAAGTGACCCTAATACCAATGTAATTATACTGTAACTGCAGAAGTTACAGAAATTTACAACTGTTTACAGATGTATTTCAAGTGTTGTTTTATACTAAACATTAAGTCCCCACAGTCACAATCATAATTGCTAGCTAGCCAATCCATTCTCTCCACTCTTTTCCTCCACAATCATGATATTTCAAACATACAAAGTTCAACATTCAAATGCTGAAATACAGTTTGTACAATTGTACAATGTAACAATGTGTACATACACAGTAGTTATACTGCAACTACTTGTAATACAGTGTAATTACACAGATATTAGGGCCAAAGTGGGGCCAAACCAAGACCTGGATTCAATCATTGTCCTTAACTTTGACCTAAACAACTAAATTCAAGAGAGAGTTTTTTGTCTGCAAAGACAGTTTGTCTAGATACCTTTTCTGATTGCTCATTGCTGAGCTCTGTTACCATACTTTATTTATCAGGAAATAATCGAACACTTGCATTGATTTGTAAGTCAAAGTTAAGGATGTTGAATGAGTGCAGGCTTTACCTTTATGGGGAATAATATGACTTTTAGCTTGAATGAGCCATATTATATTTAGTAATGAAAAGGAGTTGTTTTTATTGCTTAAAAAACTGTTTATGGAACATTCAGTTAATACTGAGTAGCATCATAACATTGACTTCATTCAACTTTAGTCTTTGACACAATGGTTAGTTTTTCTTCAATGCAAATACACTAAAATCACCAAACAGTAAAAAAAAAAAAAAAAAAACACAAGATAGGAGTAACTTTTCAGCCCACGCTGTTTCACAGGTTTGTTCCTGGCTGGGTTAACTTCAAACGGCATATCTTTACATCTGTGAGGCTGAGGAACTCCCTACCAAAGAAATCAATTTATTTCTGAACAGGTATTTCTCTACTGATGGCAGACCCACTTGCTTAACATTTTAAATCAATTGTTCCACAAAGCAATCCGGGTTATTTCATGATCAAGTCACTGGTTACTGTAACGCTGGTGTCACTGGTGACCTTTCAGACAGAGAGAGCTAAATAATGCATAGTGGAATGAAGATGACAAATGCACTCAGTCTCAGACCTACATTACCGCACGCATCGCTTCTAATTCTCATGAGAGAAAGTAGAGGCACCATTTTAAAAGGTCTTTTGAATTTTTCTTTTATAAATGGATTTTGAGGGAAGAGATCAATTTTTCCATTCTTCAACTAAATAGTCCAAACTTTAATAATAATTTGCTAGGCTGCCTAGGAGATCAATATCCCTTTTTGTTTTGTCTTCTCCTTGGTCACGGGGTGCAGTGGTGGACACTGTTAGCTCGAGATAAGCCTGTGACCGGAGAGTTCTGTGACGGCTGTGCGATTCGAACATGTTTTTCAGAGGTTTCGCGGAAGACGGCTCGGACCCAGGACCACTGACAGACATGATTTCCATCTCCACATTGTAAATCTGCTGTATTTGTCTGCTCTAGTGTCAGGGGTTCCCAAACATTAGGTAGGGACCCACTAGTGGATTATGAGAAGGCTTGAGGTGGGTTGCAAGATGACACATTAAAAGGAAACCTCCTGTATATAGTACACTTTCCACTGATGTACACGCCAGTCATACTAAACAAAGAAAATACTGCCTCTGTTACATTCACGGCACTAGTCACAGTACTTATGCAGTTTTGACATTATATATGCCATATATGTTGATGGTGTAGGAAACTACTCACTGCCAAACAATTGACATTATTTTTCAGTTTTTGGTAATCTAAACTTTTTTTTACCGCTTACCTTTGTACCATTTCAGGTTATTCACTGGACTTTAACTGCTTAAATTTGGAAAATGGGGGTGTTCTAAAACTTTTGACCGGTAGTGTATATATAAACTTTTAATTTTATTTGAGCATATTTTAATATACAGGTAACTGTCAAAATAAATGCAACACTTGAGGGGAGGAACGAGGGTGCAGTACCACGAGTGCCCATCGGGGGTTCCATGACCAGTACCGGCGGATAAGCCCAGCCCTCCCTTTTTCCAATGAGCCCCCCAGCCAGCTGGTACTCTCCTATCCTGGACCAGGGCCATTTGAGTGCCCCCCCTCCTTATTTTAGCAGCATATCAGGTTACATTTTAATAAGGAATGGGTCACAGGAAATGTATTCACTCATTTACTGGGTCTTGGTGACCTATGCTCCATTTGCAGCAGGTAGTGGAGATTGCTGTCCCTGCTTTTTTTTGCATATGCGGGATATAATGCAACAGCACTGTGAATCAAACACTGGTGTTGCCTGGGTTGCCTGGGTTGCCTCTTGGGGGGGTGTAGTGGGGGTAGAAGTAAAAAGCAGGCTTATGGTCTGGAAACGTACTCGAACATGTTGCAAGAGAAGCAACCAAGCTGGACTGGCTCCCAGGGTCCTAGGACATGAGCATGATCTTTGCCAATATTGCCTGTCCCTCTCACGCAGATATTTGTGGCTCCTGGCTGACTCTTTAAAAGTAATTGTGACTTATTCACTCCATTCCCCCCCGCCAGCTTGATGCAGAATGAATTGGGCTTTAATTGCCTGTTCCCTTCTTTCCCGCTAAGGTCATTTGGATGTAGAACCAGCCTTTTTTTTTTTTTTGGATAAGACAACCATCTGCACTGGGGTTGAGGGATTCAGAATGTCGGGTAATTAAATCATTTGTAAATCTGTAGCTATCACTGCATGTTATTGTAGTTTTTTTCCATCCCTCTTTTGAATTTTTTTGGATCATACTTATGAACTTCATCAGGCTTGAATAGGCCTATCAATTCAGAGCCCAAAGTAGCAATTAATAGGTGATATGTTTTGCTTCACCTTTGTCATCCCATGCAGACCCATATAAATCCTACAACACTACTACAGAATTCAACTCTCCTTTTGTTATACACTTCGTGCAATTGATTTTATTTTTCTTTCAGGGGGACAGTCCATAAAAGACACTTAACAAAAAAAAAAAAACCTCACACCCCCAAGTCATTTGCCTGGGAGTGCTGATGTTTCATTTTACAAAGAATGCCAATGGCTGTGTTGACCTGCATGGCTTGATGTGGCTGGCATTAACACTGGACTTGCACCACATGGTAGTGTCTAACCTCTCCACAGTTTGCCTTGGGTTTGCCAAAAAAAAAACATTTTATTTAGTTTTTGGCCTCCTTCTGGGTCTCCTCACTGTCACTTTGATGGCTGTTGGTTTCTAAGGGCTCGGGCCCAGTGGAGGCACTTCCTGCAGGAGCTACTCTAATCACAGGACAAGGCACATTGTAAAAATGTGAA
The DNA here is from genome assembly GCA_029706075.1 of Aldrovandia affinis. NCBI lineage: Eukaryota > Metazoa > Chordata > Actinopteri > Notacanthiformes > Halosauridae > Aldrovandia > Aldrovandia affinis. Next base: position 4,258,284 of record JAINUG010000055.1, read on the forward strand.
GCAATGCTCTTTCTCTTCCTTTGCTATCTTTAATAGCAGGCACAAGCCCTTTCTAAAGTGTGGCAAGACCTCCCCCAAACCACCCCCCCCATTTCTCCTTCACACCCGGCAGCCAACAGAGGAACCGCCAAGCACCCTTTCGCCAAAAGCAGCTCCCATGCTGCTGTTTCTGGGCCAAGCCGAGTTGGGTACTTCCTGGGGCAAGGTTGTGAAATGGGGGTTAGCTGGCTGTGGTGGTGGTGGAACCATGCCAAGGATGCAATTAGCCTGTGTGTTGGGCAGCACGCTAGTCGGCAGCGCGGTGGGATGGGAGCGTTGCACGGCACACCCCTTTTGTTACAAGCCTCAGACACGGAAACTATGCACTATGCGATTTCTGTAAGTTGGCTTTCAGTTGCCAACTTCCTCTGGACTGATAGGTGGATTGTCTTGCACGACTGAAAGAGCAGAACCACCTATTTTGTTGTGATATTGTTAGCGTGCTGCGTCTTGAAACAATGGGCTCCACAGCTACATGAGAATGGAAAGGAACTGTCGTGAGGTTGAGGTGTCTCAGTGGCTAATATTAGAATGGCTTGGGATTTATACGCACCTTGAAGACAAGCAATGGTTCAGGAAGCCAGTCAGGTGGACACAATCAACTGGTGAGATTCAAAGAGACTGTTCCGAATGTGCTCAAAACATATTAATTAATCTGGATGATAAGCATACAGATTAATTAAACATAACCTGTATGATATTATTTATTCTGCTGACCTTTAGGAGCCCACTGGTGGATTATGAGAGGCCTTGAGGTGGGTTGTGAGATGACACATTAAAAGGAAACCTCCTGTATATAGTACACTTTCCACTGATGTACACACCAGTCATACTAAACAAAGAAAATACTGCCTCTGTTACATTCATGGCACTAGTCACAGGTAACATATACAGGTAACTGTCAAAATAAAGAAACACTTCAGGGGAGGGATGAGGGATCCTTTAAATGGGTGCAGTACCACAAGTGCCCATCGGGGGTGCTACAAGCAGTACCGGTGGATAAGCCCAGCCCTCCCTTTTCCAATGAGCCCCCCGGCCAGCTGGTACTCTCCTATCCTGGACCAGGGCCATTTGAGTGCCCCCTTATTTTAGCAGTATATCAGGTTACATTTTAATAAGGAATGGGTCACAGGAAATGTATTCACTCATTTACTGGGTCTTGGTGACCTATGCTCCATTTGCAGCAGGTAGTGGAGATTTCTGTCCCTGCTTTTTTTTTGCATATGCGGGATATAATGCAACAGCACTGTGAATCAAACACTGGTGTTGCCTGGGTTCCCTCTTGGGGGGTGGGGGCAGGGGGTAGAAGTAAAAGGAGGCTTATCGTCTGGAAACGTACTCGAACATGTCGCAAGAGAAGCAACCAAGCTGGACTGGCTCCCAGGGTCCTGGGACATGAGCCCCCCCACCAAGGGTCATGGGGCTCGCTGCTTCAAAGAGAAATTAGGTCAAAAATAATAATAATATTTTTTGTATTATTATTATTATTATTATTATTATTACATAAGCACAAAACACATTATTGTTACCATTTTAATCCCTTTCATTTGTAAAAATTCTCCCTGGAGAACACATCATTGTCCAGTGAACTCTATGACAAATGTAAACACAAATTTGTTAATGCCAATAACTGCTTCGAGTTCAGGCAAATGAGGAGAAAACTAGGTTCATTAATGTTTAAAGAAACACCTGATCTTTATTTTCGGGTGATTCATTACAAAACGCATATTGACATTTGGGGTTTCGAGTGCTTCTGCTTTAGCTCATCCTTCTGCTAAGCAGTGCTTGCAACTACATTTTTCTGTATCTTACAGCTGCAGGAAAACAGTTTTTTTCAGTGACAGCCATTTTGCTTGAACCGTGAATGAGACTGGACTTTGGCCCAGTGTGTACCCAATTCAAATATTGTGAATGAACAAATACTATTCAACCAGCGTGTTGCACCTGGATGATTCGCAGCAGCCATTTCACACTGGAACACTTGCCACACATTAGTTCAAGTGAGAAGAAGGGATTCATTTACCCCTCTCAATGCCTTGAACCTGAGCCATTTCAAAAACCTTAAATTACTTTTTTTTTTCCTTTTTCCTGTTTAGAATAATGGTATTGGTTATGTCTGACAGCAAAGCCAACCCGCAGTTATTAACTGAAGGTCTATTATAAGCGCCCCGGCTTGTTGGCCATCGGATTTCATAGCCTGTAATTCAGTTATTAAGCAGCAGGAAGTCCATTAAGCCGCCCGTTGAGCGGTCCTTATAATTAGCCCATTGCCTTACATGAACTATCTCTAGTCCCCAATTACACAAACTTGAACGTTTATTCACAGAGAGGCACTGATGTCTATTGGCGAACATACTGTATATCTATTTGATTATCGCGAATGATGTTGAATGTAAATAATGATACTCGTGTTTTATAGTGATGTATGATGTGGCGATTGTGTTTTTGGGAGACAGTTGTAGTTGCATATTTTACTTGTTGCATTGGCTACACTCAACTACATCTATATATATAGCACTTGGGGGGAACTATTTTTATGCATTTTGCATTAAATGTATGTTCTTAATATCGCCATTACTAATTCTGTTCATTTTGTTAAAGGTAACAGCGTTTAACATCACATGCCAACATCACATGCCCTCGATCCCGTCATCATGATAGAACGTGGACTCACCACAAAACAAGTCCTTAATATTGGCTAGCAATATTTAAATGGTCGTTTATGGGTGTCTTCATTTATGCAATCAATTTTGGTAAACCCCTCTCTAACACAATAACAAGAGTGTGCACTAATTTTCTCAAAAAATGTGCTGTAATTTGTGCCTTCTAATGCCCATCTATAATTGTCCACTAAGTGCTTCGCATATTTGTTGGACAAAAAAGGCTTTTATCTGTAGATTTCATTGGGTTTTTTCCAAGCGTCTATATTCTTTATTCTTCTCCATTCAGTTAATGAGATCAGTCAATGGATTTCACCAAGCTCATAATTGGTCTCCCTTTGTCTAATTAATCAGTTCTTAATTGAAGCCATTTACCTTGTCATGTGTTCAGCTATAGCTACATGGTGAGACATTGAAAATGGCAGCAGTGTAGTGTAATGGTAGGGAATTGGGCTTATAGCACAAAGGTTGCAGGTTTAATCCCCAGGTGGGGCACAGCCATTCTAAGCAAGGTACTTAACCTGAATTGCTTCAGTAAAATATCCAACTGTAGGATTGTATGTAAAATAAATGTGGGCTGTGTAAGTCACTCTGGATAAGAGTGTCTGCTAATTAAGTTTAATGTAAAATGCTGAATTACAGGCTACAAAGCCCAGTCACCACTGGACCCTATCAACTATATGGCTGCATGAGGTTGAGGGATAGCTGTTCACCTTTGATAGAGTTTATTTATATATATATATATATATATATATATATATATATATATATATATATATATATATTGTGGTGTCCCCAGGGGTTGTGCGACACACACGGACCTTGCAGAGGGAGTAGGCAAGTTCAAGAACCCAGAGGAGGCAGTATTCACAAACAAGATGATAATTTATTAAACTAATACTGACACACAAAACAAAGGGTGGGGTCTTCAGGGGAATACAAAAACATAAAGTCCACAATCCTAGCTCGTTGTCAATGTCCGTAATCCAATTCAAAATCCAAGTCAGTTCCGCAATCCAGTCCGTAGTCAATCCAAAGGGGGTCCTCAAAACCATCCAATTTCATACACCAAAAACACTCCAACAATCACTCTTTCTCCAAATACTGGCTGGTCAAATAGACTTCACAGTACTCACTCTTACAAACACACAGCAACTCCTTCCCACACACGTTCCTACTCCTCTCAATGTGTGTCACAGGATCAGCCCTTTAAGTAGGCCTCGAAATGGCTTTCAGCTGGTCGTTAGTCCCCATTGCTTAACTCAGCTCAGGTGTAACTGTGGCCTGCTGGGAAATGTAGTGTTTCCTGGCTCCCATGTGTTGTAGGCCAGGCAGCCATTTCCTTGTGCAGCCCTTTGGGCTGCCACAATATATATATAAAAAGATAAACCAAAAAAAAGCTTCATCACAAAGGTTACAAAATTACATCATGTTCTCTCTCCGAGTGGTACTTCTTCAGAAAGTATCCTGTGGAAGACAATGGTGAATGTGTTTCACAATTTCCTTTTCCTTTTTCTATTTCTATGAAATATGTATTGACGTAATGGCATATGCATATCTTTTTGATACAATCCATAAGACACTTTTAAAAATTATTTTCGAAATTCTTTGTGTGAAAGTGTGGTACATTATATATAAATAACCCTCAAACATGCAAAAGTATGTGGCATTTTCTATGTACTTCGACCTATATTGAATACACTTGAACAAAATTAATTTATTGGCAGTTTTGGACACTATATGTAGTATATACACTATCAAAACTGCCAAAGTTTAGGTTACCAAAAACTGAAAAATAATTTTGGCATTTTTTGGCAGTGAGTAGTTTCCTACACCATCAAAAGGCACTTGGAAACTGCAGGAAACTCTGACAGGAAGAGGTCTGGCAGACTGCTTACCTTTGTACCATTTCAGGTTATTCACTGGACTTGAACTGCTTAAATTTCAGTAAAAACTGGAAAATGGGGGTGTTCTAAAATTTTTGACCGGTAGTGTATATATATATATGCAATATTTTTTATTACAAATACATTTTATTTCATTTATAAAAACGATATTAAGTGAATGGTCATTTTCCAGATTTGGCATTATGACTTTTACTTTAGGCCTGATTAAAGAGAGGTATTGTAGCACTGGATTTGTGTAACATTACGGTTAGCAAGGATCAAACTGTAAAAAGTCTAAACCTAAAGTCAGAAGGAGAAAGGTGGTAGAGGGGTTGGGGGTTAGGGTTTGGGGGTTAGGGATGAGATGGGCAGACTGAAAGGGCCAGAGTGAGAATTTTGGCAGGACCGCTGAAAATGCCACTCTTTGAGATAAGTCATGTGATCATTAAGAGCTCAGAGTCTTGCATTGTCACTGCAGTGGAGAGTGTTTTTTCCCTCTGCCTATTTGGTCCAGATGGAAGACTGCCTGCTACAGGCACATTCAACCTTACCTAAAGAACATATCCCATCTGTTAACCCTGTCCAGGCCTGGTTAGCTTTGGCCATTACAAGCTAACCAGGAAGGTTGGCTACAGGGTGCTGGAGCAGTTAGCCATTCTTTATGATGAAGGAACCTCTTCTCTCCTATGCTGTGACGCCTGCCTTCCTCTTCCCCTTGTTTGTGTGTGTGTGTGTGTGTTTGGGTGTGGGTGTATGCATGCACCTGTGCATGTGTATGTGTGTGCCTGTGCATGTGTGCGTGCGTGTGTGTGTGTGTGTGCATGTGTGCCTATGTGTGTGTGCCTGTGTGTGTCTGAATGTGTGTGCGCCTGTGTGTGTCTGAATGTGTGTGTGTGTATGGAGCAATCTGTATCAAATATTTTCACACCTCACTTAATTCACAAAAATGTTAATATGACAAATTGCTTTGTCAGGCAAGTATCTTGATTAAGACGTGCAAATGAGAGAATCTGCAATGTAAATATTTTGTACCTGTGAGGTCTTTTTTTGAGAGTGCATAACTAGAAAGAATATGGGAAAGTTCACTTGAATGTCGATCTCTAATGAGCTTGCAGGGGACTTCCATCGGACTCAGAATAAGCCTGTGGATAAATTCCTTTGACATTTGACTATTTTAAAATGGCATAAATTAACAAAAATATGAACTCCCAACAGCACACATACTACTGACAATATCATATTTGCACAAATGCGTCAATCATTTTCAAAGTATTTTAAGAACCATAGCACATACATTTTTGGAAAGCTGGACAAAACAATTATTTCTTGTGAGTAGTATTTTAAATAATACTAATAATACTAATACTACTACTACTACTACTACTACTACTACTACTACTAATAATAATAATAATAATAATAAATTAATTATAAATGATTTCTCATGAGTAGTATTTTGTCCTGATTGCTTTGTCAGTTTAACATGGCAAATCATTGCTGTGGGGCTTCCTCGTGACGAAAGGGATAAATATGTTTTTTTCTAACTGATCACGAGTAGATTTTTTTTCTCTCAATGTAACTATGCCCCTTTCTTGCAATGTTGCATGCTGTTCCAGTAATGGAACCTGGTTCTGAGAACTTGTACATTTGAACACTTGTAACAGGTTTCTATGGAAACCGAATCTATTCTCTTGATGTGTTGTCAAGAACCCTTTCAGACACATGGCCAATCCGTTCTGTGGTTTCCTGCGAAAAGCCAATGATTTCACCCTGAGAGGATAAGCAAAGCACAAACAAACGAGTCTGCTTTTCATTATATACAGTATATACGCCTTACATCAGGCCCTCAAAACTGAAGCCTGATTCAGATACAGTATAATGATCAGGACAAAGCTTTCTCTGTACACACACAGAGTAAAAAAGCATGCGTGTTCAATGTTCAATGACACTAAATTAAAATGTAACTACCGTCCACCACAGCCACTCCTGGACTATTCAAGCGTTAATGCAAACAACCACGCAAACACAGACACTCTGTGAAAATAGTCTAGAGGACAGAGAGCAAGACTTTAATGGGCAAAACATTTAAACCTTAAATATATATATATACACTACCGTTCAAAAGTTTGGGGTCACCTGCTGGAAACTATTTTTATCTCATAATTGACAATGCTTTACACCGTATACATTTCTGTAAATACTTTAAAATGACAAACAAACACATGTAACAATGAACAAAATGAACATCAAAGAAATGTTCAAGAAAATTATATTGAAAATTGAATCTTGGATTCCTCAAAATAGTCACCCTTTGGCGTGAGAATAGCCTCACAAACAGTGGCCATTCGGTTAATACGTTTTAGCAAACATCAATGAAAGCAATGCATGTCAAGGAAAATCAAATAATGAATAAAAACAATAAAACAATAAAATAGGGGACACTTCCCTTCCCCGATTCATCAATTTACTGATAGAAAAAAATACATTTAAGGGCATAAAAGGTCATTTAAAAACAGCATATGGGACTCCATGTGAAGCACGCATATCATAAGACGTGGTGCTAGAAAAAGGCTAGGTTAAAGAGATATTTTTTTAAGTGCCATTTAAAAATGTCAACAGAGCCTGCCTCTCTAATATCTTTGGGTAGACTGTTCCACAATTTGGGAGCATAGCTGAAGAAGGCTACATCTCCAATTTTCTTTTGGGTGGGGTTTAGAGTATCTAGAAAACCAGCAGTAGAGGATCTAAGGGCTCGTGAAGGAGCATAAAACGACAGGGAATCTGTGATATAGGCCGGTCCTAAGCCATTTAGAGCTTTGTACACAAGTAGAAGGACTTTAAAATCAATTTTGGTAGATACAGGGAGCCAGTGCAGTGTAGCTAAGACTGGAGTGGTGAGTTCTCTCCAGAACTCTCCCAGCAGCAGAGTTCTGGATAAGCTGCAGCCTCTCAATGGACTTTTTAGGAAGACCAGTAAAGAGTGCATTGCAATAGTCTAGTCTATTGAAATAAACGCATGAATACATTTTTGGCCGTACCTTGGCAATGTTTCTGAGGTGAAAGAATGCCACCTTGGTCACTTTGTTTATATGGGATGTAAAACTTAGATCGGAGTCTAAAATAACACCCAGACTTGTTACTTCTGGTTTGATCCAGGGAGTCAGATTGCCAAGTCTTTTAAGCAGCTCATCCCTTTTGGATTTGGGGCCAACTAATAGGATTTCTGTCTTATCCTCATTAAGTTTTAGAAAGTTATTATTCATCCATTTATTTATTGCCGACAGACAGGCAGTAAGGGAGCTTAAGGCATCTACATCACTTGGCTCAACGGATATGTACAATTGTGTATCGTCAGCGTAGCTATGGAAACTAACGTCATGTTACCTGATGATATCACCTAGAGGAAGCATGTATAGTGAAAACAGCAGAGGGGCAAGGCAGCTCCCTTGTGCGACAACAAAGGTTATGTCATGCTTCTCTGATACATGGTCCCCCAGACTAACATAACATTTTCTTCCTGTAATGTAAGTACGGAGCCAGTTTAGAACACATTCAGAGAGACCAACCCAGTTTTCAAGGCGATTTAAGAGAGTTTCATGGTCAACTGTGTCGAATGCTGCACTTAAATCTAAGAGAACCAGAACTGAAACCTTATTTGCATCAGCATTAAGTCTCAGATCGCTGACTATCTTTGTGAGAGCAGTTTCTGTGCTATGATTTGATCTGAACCCTGATTGAAATTTCTCTAGAATATTGTTTTCATTTAGAAAGTTGTTTAACTGGTGGAAAACAACCTTTTCAAGTATCTTTCTTAAAAATTGAAGGTTTGATATGGGTCTATAATTGCTAAGAATGTCACAGTGTAGATTAGGCTTCTTCAGTAGATGTTTCACAACGGCAGTTTTAAAGGCCTCAGGGCAAACTCCTGTTTCAAGGGATGTGTTAATAATTTTCAGGACGGAATCTGAGATACTGTTGAAAACACTCTTGAAGAGTGGAGAAGGGATTGGGTCGAGACAGCATGATGCTGGTTTGCTCAGAGTAACAATCTTACACAGTTCTGGGGTTGAGATGTTGGTGAATTTTCTCATGGTTGCCTGCCTTTCACGAGGTTGAATGCAGGAGTCGGCGATTGTTTTTGTAATGCCAGCTCTGATGGTTGTGATTTTATTGTTAAAGAAATTTGCTAATTCCTCACATTTAGGTGCAGAGGCTTGGCTTGAAAGGTCAGGGGCGAAGGCAGGGTTTAACAGTCTGTCAATAGTAGAAAACAATATTCTAGAGTTATTATTGTTTTCTGTAATGATCTTAGAGAAATAAGCCCTTCTGGCAGTGCGTACAGTATTATTATAGGTGACTATATACTCTTTGTAGATAGTACGGTGGACCTCCAGTCCTGTTTTCCTCCATTTTCTTTCCGCTGCTCTACATGATCTCTTAAGCTCATGGATTGTGTTGTCTATCCATGGAGATGTTTTGTTGTATGACTTCTTTTTAACCTTGAGTGGGGCAACTTTGTTCAGTGTGCTAGTCAGGTTGTTATTGAAGGCAATAACCATTTTGTCTAATGAGCAACTCACATCACACAGATTGAACAAACTTACAAGCTCATAGAACTCACTTTCTGCTGCAGCATTTGAGAATCGTTTCTGAACCAAACACTCATCTGTGATCCTAGCTACGGATAGGATGCTGTCAAAGAACACACAATAATGATCAGAGACCGGAATATGAGACACTGAAACATTATCAATAGCTAACCCTTTTGACACAACCAAATCAAGGGTATTGCCATGCTGGTGGGTGGCCTCTGTGACATGTTGAATAAGTTCAAGGCTATCAAGTAAATTTATGAATTCCATAGCCTTAGAGTCAGCACTGTTGTTAATATGAATGTTAAAATCTCCATTTAAAATTATTCTATCATATTTGGTGATAATAAGAGCGGCCATCTGGGAGAAATAAAGATAACTGTTTTGGAGGCCTGTATATAGTTAAAATGAGTACTGCTTGTTCCGCCTTGAGCACAAGGGCAAGATATTCAAAAAATTTAAACTTACCCAGATCCACCTTTGTACGTACAGCTAAACTGTTTTGAGTAGATGGCGGCAACTCCGCCCCCTCTTTTTTCCTGTCTCACTGACTGATAGGAGTTGTAGTCTGGTGGACATACCTCAATAAGAGTCACATTGCTATTCATGTCTAACTAGGTTTCAGTTAAAAGCATAACATCGAGTTTATGACTTGTAATACGATCATTAATTAAGAATGATTTGTTAGCTAGAGATCTAACATTTAACAGGGCTAGTTTTATAGAACTAGTTGCAGGGCCTAAGACAGTTAGTGGTTGACAGGGAATAGATATCAAATTAGTAAGGGTTGTTGTATGGGTTGATAACACTCTATTTAGTCTTTCACTAATCACAACATGTATGGGCAGCATTGCAAGAGAGTGTCTTTGTGATGTTGAAAGGCCAGCAAGATGAACATTGGGTCCCGGCTTGAAAAGGGAACATTCACAAGTATCCGCTCTGCAGAAGCAAGGACCCTGTGGACATCAGTTTTGAAGTTTGCAGGCATTGGTATCAGCAGTGCTGGTTGGACACTCTGTACTTAGTACAGCCACTGGGAGTGGAGGTCTGGGAAAGGGGGGGTTTATCCTGGCGTTGGGCCAATGGGTGATGAAGGCTGTAGAGGAGGCTGTTCGATAATAGTTCCACTCCGGCTCTGCTTGGGTGGATGCCATCTGCTCTGAAGACGTGTCTGCGCCTCCAGAACAGATTGAAGTTGTCAATAAAGTTTAGTCCTCTTTGGTGGCATGTTGTGGAGAGCCAGGTATTTAATCCAAGTAGTCTGCTAAATGTATTAACTCCTCTGTCAATTGTTGGTAGCGGTCCACTGATAAATGCTTGAATTTCTAGTCTGTCCAGTCTGTCAAACAGTTCAGTGAAGTCTTGCTTCAACAATTCTGAGTGTTCTCTGCGAATATCATTTGTCCCCACATGCACAATAATTTGGTTAATTCCTGGGTGGTCAGATGGTATTTGGGTGATTTTCTCACTAAAGTCACAGACCATTGCACCCATCACACTACATGTTTTAAACTTCTTACCTCTTATGTTTCTGATGGTGGAGTCTCCCAAGATGAGTGTGTCTGGTTCATCCGTTTGCTCTGGTGTGAGCCTGTGCTGGTTGTCTGTTTGGTCCGATGTGGCTCTGTGCACCGGCACAGCACCGTCAGCGTGCAGCCCTCTGTCTGTGCGCGGTGTAGTCCGTTCTTTTATCCCTTTGTGCAAATGGTTAAGAGTAATCTCCTTTTTTGATTTACACGTCAATAAAGGTTCGAACCTGTTTTCTAGTTGTATAGACAGTAGCGGCTGTAGTCTCTGCTTGTTTGCTCCTTTAGCTGGCTGGCTATTTGTAGCATTGTTCGGTGTCGAGTGTGCTAGATCCGTAGGCTGTGTCCTGTGTGACAACACCGATTTACAGTTATTTTTGGGCTTTCCACCAATTTTGTGCCAGTGGGTGGTAGACTCACACTGTTCTGTTTGCTTCACTGGTACTGATTCGGCTTTATCAAGTTTCGGGAAAGATACAGAGTCATCCAGAGCTAATGCTAACGTTAGCTCTTCATTATGGGTCTGCTGGGTAGCGCTAGGTTGTGTTAGCTTACCGGTCGGAGACATTGGAAGTGTGTCATCGAGATTTATATCCTTCCCTTTAGCCTGTAACAGGATCAGCTTGGTTTCCAACACAGCCATCCTCTGTGGCAGTTTGTAGCAGGCAGTGCATTTTGACGGTCCCGATGCGTGAGGGGTCATAATGTTGCAGTTGTAGCCTATATTCCCACGAATCGCGTTGTATAATTGTTACAACCAAAGACCGAAATAAAACTTAAATGTGCATTTAAAACTGCTAAAACCTTTAAAATAACAATATAAAACCTGAAATAAAACGATAAAACCTGAAAGAACGTAAAACCTAAAAATAAAACGATAAAACACTCCAGGACTCGCTCAGGTAGTCAAAAACGCTTCTCGCTCAAACAGGAAGCATTGGGACTAATGACCAGTTGGAGGCCTATTTAAAGGGCTCCTACCTGTTACACGTGGAGAGGAGTAGGAATGTGTAGGGAAAGGAGTTGGTGAGTGTGTTTGGAGAATAGAGAACCTGTGAAGTCTTTGTGACAAGCCAGGATTTGGAAAGAGTGTTTTGTGTATGAAATTGGACTGTTTTGAGGACCCTTTTTGGATATCGACTACGGACTGGATTACGGAACGGAACTGGATTTGTGGACTGGATTTTGGACAACAACAACGAGCTACAAATTGTGGACTTTGTGTTTGTATTCCCCGGAAGACCCCACCCTTGGTTTTGTGTTGTCAAGTTAGTTTAATAAATCATTGTTTTGCTTATATTACTGTCTCCTCCGTGTTCTTAAACTTGCCTATGCCCTCTGCAAGGTCCGTGTGTGTCGCCCAACCCCTGGGGACACCACAATATATATATATATACAGCTCTGGAAAAAATTAAGAGACCACTCCAGTACTTAATGAAGTACTGATTAGGTGATCACCTGAACCAAATCTTATTTAACGAGGAAAAGTATAAAAAACACTGCTGTGGTCATCACTATCCTCTTGCAATAGGACCAGCTTGATGGCAAAAAACTGTGCTAGTAGTACCTCAAAAGTAATTGAAATCCAAAAATTATTAACTATTGACCATGCCAAAAGAGTTGAAAATAAAAGTTTTGAGTGAGGAAAAGAAGGGTTCAATTCTGTCTTTGCTGGCAGAGGGATACAGTGAGCGTAAGATTGCTTCTATCCTTCAAATTTCAAAGACGGCGGTTCATAGGAACAAGGTCAACCAGCAGACATTGAGGACAACAAAGCTACAGACCGGCAGAGAGCAAAAACGACTCTACTGACCGGGATGACCGCCAACTCATTCGATCTGAGGGTGCTTCACCAAGGGTGGAATCGGGCAGATTTGTCTTTGTGAAGGACGCATGAATCAAGCCACGTACAAGGTTATCCTGGAAGAAAACTTGTTTCCTTCTGCTCTGACAATGATCCCCAACTTTGAGGATTGTTTTTTCCAGCAGGACAATGCTCAATGCCACACAGCCAGGTCAATCAAGGTGTGGATGGAGGACCACCAGATCAAGACCCTGTCATAGCCAGCCCAATCTCCAGACCTGAACCCCATTGAAAACCTCTGGAATGTGATCAAGAGGAAGATGGATGGTCACAAGCCATCAAACAAAGCTGAGCTGCTTGAATTTTTGCTCCAGGAGTGGCATAAAGTCACCCAACATCAATGTGAAAGACTGGTGGAGAGCATGCCAAGACGCATGAAAGCTGTGATTGCAAATCAGGGTTATTCCACCAAATATTGATTTCTGAACTCTTTAGTTAAAACATTAGTATTGTGAATGATCAATGAATTGTTTGAGCATGAAAATTAGGTAAATCATATGCCATGGCCATCTCAGTCACCAGATCTCAACCCAATTTAACCCTTTTCACTCAGAACACAGATTCTGGAGCGGTGCCTGAGACAGCATGTAAAAATGTAAAATGTGAAGACAGCGTTTTCCACCACGTTCAACAAAACACCAAATGATGTTCCAGACACTTGTAGAATCTATGCCAAGGTGCAATTAAACTGTTCTGGTGGCCCAGCGCCCTATTAATCAGTCAAATCAACAAATTATTTATATATGATATGACTCATTTAGAACAAGGTTACCTTTTTTAATTGATTCAATTATAGACTGGCAGGTGAAATCAGTGGGGGCCTAATTGCTCAACGTGTGGACACCTGGGGCCTATTTATAAAAAGTTGCGTAGAAACCATCCTACATTTGATGTGCGTAAGTGTGATTCAGATAAACTGAACGTACGCACAAAAAAAACGTGCATACGCCACTCCCCCAGATGTGAAATCTCTAAATCACAAATTATCTTGTAATTGTGCGTAGCTGAATGGTTTTAGATCTCCGCCTTGTAAACACCCCCTAATTAATATCATTAGCATATAAAGGAGCTTGAATCAAAACACAAATCCTCTACTTGATAATGGCGAGCTGCAAGAAAAATAATTTTAGCGAGGCCGAAATCGAGGTCCTGTTGGCGGAGGTGCAGATGCGTGCAAGGACGCCTTTCCAGTGGCTTTACCAATAAAACCAAGTATGTGGCCTGGCAGTCCGTAGCCCAGGCTGTGAATGAGGGGGTGTGGGCAGCAAAGGTCCCTGAAGGACGGAAAGAAAAAGTGGTCTGATTTAAAACTGAGGTCAAAATCTTTAATAACTCATTCCCTTCTTATTGCGCGGTTGGCCATATCTTCGAGAAGTGACAATGCTGCCATTCTTCCTCTTGCAAACCACTGCATTATTGGACATTTTATAGCCTACAAATTGACTGAAATGTTTTACACGTGTGGAACCATAATATGTATATTAAATACATTTCCTTCAAGGATGTGTCAATTATGCTAATATGGGTAGTTTTGGAAAACCAATATGAGTTTTTGTTTTGTTTTAAACAAAAAAGTAGCCTAGAAAGTAGCCTAGCTTATGTTGTTTGAATTTATTAATAACTTTATTGTGCAAACCATTACGTATAGCCTAATCAATGTGTTCAATCTGGTAATATTACTACTACTACTAATAATAATAATGAGCTCTTAGATTTCTGAATACATTTTACATTACATTTACATTTTAAGCATTTAGCAGACACTCTTATCCAGAGCGACTTACAATATGTATATTAATACATTGTAGGAACAATCATAGTACGCGCAAGAGATCAGTGCAGTAATACAGTGATAGACATCATTGCAGGCAGCTGCGGACCATATCTGGAACACTGGGAAGGAAAAGGTTAGTTTTTTTTATGGAGTAAGGAGGGGTATATAGTGTTGAGTAGGCAGTGGTGATGACAATTAGCTAGATGTACAGAATTCAGTGGTAGTGGAGTCTGGAAAGGTGGGTTTTGAGTCTCTTGCGGAAATTGCAAGCGATTCCGTGGTCCTGACCGATTGCGGAAGGTCGTTCCACCAGCAAGGGGTCAGGACAGAGAAGAGACGAGACCGCGAATACCTGCAGTACTCCAACATTGCCACAAGGAAACGTGCGTATGCCAAGTTGGAACCTGACGTGGAGCTGGGTACTTTTCCACGTCAAAGACCGTTTTTATAAATCTGAACTTTGGCGTGGATTTGAGCGTATGCACGTTCTAAGATCAAGTCTGTGCGTAAGCATGTTTTATAAATGAGGCCCCTGGTCACTCAAACTAAACCATTTCTGGACAATGAAGAGTTCAATGACAGAGCAATGAGAACCTGCATTGTGTTGAAATAAGTTTAAGGAAGAAATGATGGTAGAACTTACACATGTTTTCAGCAATGTTAAATGATCAAGAAATTAGCTGTTACATAAACTGACATATTAAATATGGGAGATCCTGAGTCACCAGAACATAAAAGCACACATGTTAATTTCACATATGCACAAACAAGGTTTTCCTGTACGCAGCTTTGACACCTGCTACAGTACTGTAGCTATGTTGGTCTCCTGTATTTCAAACATGATGTAGGCTACTCACCACTGGGCACGGGCAAGTTGAGATTAAAACCTTCTCTCAAACAGCCTACACTTGGCATTTGCAGTCAAATCAAGTTATCAAAAGCAAACCTCTTATAAATATGCACATTTAGTATTACTATTTAAAAATGGGTACTGTCACATGCCACGTGACAAACCCTGGATGGGAAACAGAGCAGCCAGGAGACGGAGTGGAGTTTGTCGGTCTACAGACCGGATTTTATTAATTCGATTGCTGTCTCTCCCCCCCCAGACATGGGGAAGAGACAGTGGGAGTAGCAGGTTAACATATAACAAAGACAAACACAGACACAAACACAAAATCTTCACTCTACTCGCTGTGAAGCTTTCGGGTAAAAACAACAAACTAAAATAACAAGCTAAAATAATCATAACTTATGGGACACCGCGCCTCTGCATCCGGAGTTCCCTTGGAACCTCCCCAGGCACACACATATCCAGTGACCTTTCAAGTGCTTCCCACCCATTCATACGGAGACACTCGCCACTCCCCACAGTGAGAGTTTTCTGGCAACCAGCCCCGAGACACCCTTCACTCTTCCAGTGAGAGTTCTCGGGCTGTTGCCCAGAAACACTCTCCACTGCCCGAGTGCAAGCTCTCTTTCACTAAAACTGAGGGCACACCAGGGCACCCTCTCGCTCTCCACAATCACACCGAGGGAGAGAGGCGGACACTCTTAGTGCACCCCTTCCCCACACACACAAGAAGCACTCTACTCAGTCACTTTCGACAAACGCCCACAACATACCACAACATACCACAACATACCACAACATACGTGCACGCACACTCACACACACATCAAGACAAGACTGACTAACTCCCCACTCGCCCCACCTGCTCTTAAATAGGCTTAGTTTCTGCCTAGCTCAGGTGGGACTCGTGAGGCAATTACCCAATCACAATCACTCAACTCACATTCTCACACAGACACCCAATCAGCCAATTGACTTCCATATCAATTGACTGATTGACACCAATTAAATAATTAAATAATAATTAAACCAATTATGGCCTTTGGAGCAACCTTCCGGGCCACGGTTTACTCTCACACCCTGTGAGAGTGCCAAACCTGCCCCTGGAAAGTCTACCTGCTCCAAAGGCCTCCACAACACAGACAACCATGCCACTCCCACGTGGCCGAGACCGACGTCCTCCACAGGTACATATCAACTATTTTATGGATACAAATATGATACGGCTATGGTATTCTGCTCTGTAGAGTTCTTGATGGACCGTTCTTTTTTTTACAATTCGTTTTTTCTGATTTTATCCCCGGTTTTCTCCCAATTTGGTAGCCAATTACTCCCTCTATTCTTAGGTCAATCCCCTCCCTCGTAGTTTGCTGCCATAGCCCTGTGACCGGCAGTGACAAAGTCGAAGCATCATCTCCTCCGAAACGGAACTCGTCATGCTGTCGACTGTAACTCCGGCACCCCAGAACCACTCCTGTGCGCAGCGAACTGTGTCGGCTTCCCTCCCCCGGTGGCACTCCCAGCCAGAGCCGACTCTGACGCGACAGGGAATTGAACCCCGGTCATCGTGGCCAGCATCGGACGTTGAAACCACTACACCACGCGGGAGGCCTTCGATGGACCGTTCTTGATGAAAGTGTCTGCTCACGCCCTCAAACCAAATTTGCAGTCAATTGATTTAGAGTGTCTTGCCTGTTTAGCCTTGCACTTTGAACTAATACACAGACATCACAGCCCAGGAGTATGCACTTCCTAGGAAAGTTGCCCTTTGTTGATGATGTCTTTCCTTCAGTGTTCAATTACCTTAGACACTGTTCCTCATGAATGGAAAGGAATGGGAATATTTAGGACCTTTATCTTGTATGTCATGCATAGCCATTTCTGACATAATATGGCCTTAAATAAATATAAGCATAAATTGAATGATGCTTTAATAGGAATTAAAAGTGTCTAAGAACAATTAACAGTTACAATTCAGAGGCTGCGAGAACAATTAGCAGTTACAATTCAGAGGTTGCAATTCGGGTTGGAACAAAAACCACTGTGCACAATGGGCCCCCAGGGCCGAGGTTGTAGAACCTCTGTTTTGTATGTGCACTGTACAGCAAATAATCGAAAATAATTTATTTTGTGGCAAATGCATACAAAGCAGCAGTTACACAATCATGTAAGGGAGAATTTTTAATTTGTGATAAGTAACAGTCCTCTTCAAAAGTGTAACCTTTTTAATTTATTTTAAACATTTTAATTGTTCCAGATTTTTTCGCCCAATTTAGTGGCCAATCATACGGTCTATTTATTGAGTTTAGCCCTCCCCACACAAATTCGAGACGGAATTCATCCACCCACATTCTGGAGTCACCCTTACGTGTTTCTCAGTGAACTCGTGCCGGCTCACCCTCCCCCTTCCCCTGGGGCGGACAGCCAAACGCCGCCCCAGATCAGGGCTCCCCACCAGGGCCGGTCTGGTACAGTTGGGTTTCGAACCACAACCGTGATAGGCAGCTCACACTCGTAAAGGACCAGCCAATACGGGTGCATTAGACCACTATGCTATCGGTGGCCCGATAGTGCACCCTTTAAAAGAGCAGATAATTGTTTGCAAATTCCTTCTTCATTGGTCGCTATAATGGTGCACAATCAGAAAGGAAGCAAACCCCATAGGCTACTGTTGTGATGCTTAATAATACTGTTTATTGTTTACATATATGAAAGGACATTTCAATACCCATGGGTCTTTGTCAGTTTTTCACAGTTTTTTTGTCAGAGCTCCCTGAATTAATCTTGTGAGCACAGAGACCGACAGAGTCAACCACTCACCAGACAAAAGAATTCACCTTCAGAGAGAGAAAGAATTGCCAATCCTGAAAGACGTACGCTGCAAACATTGCATTGAACCAAAATGTATTTGTGTTTGAGGTCTGCCATTCTCAGCATGACGCATTACAACGAGCAGTTGAAATGTGATTGGTTTGATGGAGACAAATACATATGCATTGACTGAATGTGTATTTCAGTTGCACACCTGATACAATGTCCATGAACTGTTGATGAACAAAGTTCAATTCTGCATCGTCCCATATTGAAAGGTATTATCTGCACCAACCCCCACCCACCCCTCCTTTTATTGACAAACACATACTCTTTTCAGGTTCCAACAACTCTATGATTCAACCTGTATGCTTCAACTACTTACAATAGCACTTGTAAGCAGTTTGCACACACACGGGAGATATTAACAAGCTCTGATGCTTATCAGCATATGCAGTGACATGTTAAATGGGCTCGCACTCCACAAACTGCATTAAACCAGCCTGTTAATCAGAGAAGAATCCAACAGGATTCCCCCGACAGAGACAGAAATGAACAGAATTATTGAGAGCTCTCAAATATTTCTGAAACTTGTCATATTGTCCACCGTTGCTTTTGCTCCTCAACCATTTTTTTTTTTTTAATCCCCTCCCCTGCTCAGTCTGGAATACTGGAATAATGGGATACTCTGTTGAGCAGCTCCTCGCGAGCAACAATTTACGTTTACAATTTTGTTATTCGGTGGATGCTTTTCTCCAAAGCGACTTACAAGAGTGCAATAACGTGGCTATAGATCATCGCTAGAGCTATCGAACAGTACAGCCTAATCATTGCCGAAGTTTGGGGCACAAAACCTGTCATAAAAAAGGAAGAGAAATGTTATTACTTTATTTATTTTATTATATTGCAACACTCTACGGGGTTTGGTTGTAGGTGTTACGTGGTGTAGTGCAACTCAAGAGACAGATCCACGGTCAAATGTAACAAAAATAGTTTTAATTAAAGAAAATCTGCTCTATTCAACCTGTAACCTGAAACCTGGCTCCTTTTATTCACTGTTGATTGGGTGTTAATTGATTGCCACAATATATATATATATATATACACACTACCTGTCAAAAGTTTTAGAACGCCCCCATTTTTCCAGTTTTTACTGAAATTAAAGAGTTCAAGTCCAGTGAATAACCTGAAATGGTACAAAGGTAAGTGGTAAACTGCCAGAGGTTAAAAAAAAAGTTTAGGTTACCAAAAACGGAAAGATAATGTAAATTTCAGAATGATAAGAAAAGGCCCTTTTCAGGGAACAAGTAATGGGTTAACGTGGGTTAACAGTCACTCTGTGCAAGTGACTCTGGATCCAGCAAAAGATCCCCAGACCATCACGCTTCCTCCTCCATGTTTGACAGTTGGTCACCACCACTGCCCAAAAATGTACAAAAAAAATATTTTTCAGTTTCAAGAAGATTGAGGTGAGGTCTGAAAAGGTGAGTTTTCAGTCGTTTGCAGAAGTCCTTCCACCATCCCCGCCCGGTCAGGGTGGCGGAATAACCTCGGTACCCTCCCCCCTCCCCACCCCAGCTCTCATTCTTCTTGATGCCAATGAGTCAGATGATGTTCAATTAAGAGGAGGCCTAATGGCTGTTCAGTGCACGAAAATGTGTGTACCTGATTACAGCTCTTATGGATGTCATTGAGTGGCCCGGCCATTTGGCGTACCACGTGAAATATCTTACCTTGGCCCCCGGCCTGTTCGGAAAGGTACATCACCACCACGTCTCCACATTATTAAAAGTGAATCAATGCTGAAAATAAATAACGAATGGCATCTTGAAACCAGTAACCCTCCAGAAAATACTCTTAAATAAACGAGGAAACCTGATGGATTGTGATATATAGATATATAGGCTTTTCAAGGTGGGCGCTTCAGGTATTCTGATGCTTTCCACATAGCCCTGCCTAGAGTCTGATCAGAGAAAATATATAACCATATATGTGTGTGTGTGTGTGTGTGTGTGTGTGTGTGTGTGTGTGTGTGTGTGTATATATATATATATATTGTGGCAGACTGCCGGGGGAGGTGCAGGGAGTGGTGATAGAGGGGAAATACGTGCTGGCTCCACCCCCAAACCTTATATGCAGGTCCGGAGGAAATAAGACGCACAGCTGACTACTTGGGAATATAAGAGAGGCGTTGCCCCTAGCCAGTTGCAAAGTACCATGAGGGAAACACATGGAGAATATAAGAGAAATTGCTATTGTGGATTGGATATTTGTGTATGACCTGGATTGTTTCAACATCCTGAATTGTTACCGACTGGATTGCCTGAGAACTAAGTATTGTATAAAAACCTGGGAAATGAACAACGACTACGGAAATGGATAACGGATTTGGACTGTTTGCTTTATTTCTAATAAAAATACAATACAATATAATATAATACAATACAATACAGTACAGTGCTAATATACAAATACAGTACAGATAACGGTTATGTACACAGTTAAGGTGCAAGAGTGTGCAAAAGGGCAGAGTAAAAGTCAACGGCACAGTTAAAATGAGAGTGTGCAAGTGAACAGGGGGGGGATAGAGGAAGGAATATATATATATATATATATATACAAGTATAAAAATAAATATAACCATATCTATCCAACCATATAAATAAACCATTTAAGTGTATATTACTGGGTCCTTTCTGCACATTGGTGCTTGCACCTGTGGTTAGAATGTCCAAGCAGCTTGACTGCAGTAGCTACCATTCAGTCAAAGCATTTATTTAGCAGACGCTCTTATCTTGGGTGAGTTACACGGATTACATTTATTTACATACAATCCATTTATGCAGCTGGATATGTTACTGAAGCAATTCAGGTTAAGTAGCTTTGCTCAAGGGTTCAATGGCCATGCCCCGCCTGGGAATCGAACCTGCAGCCTTTGTGTTACAAGCTCTGTTCCCCTAACGCTCACACTGCACTGTGGATTTGAGAATTCTTTATCCCTGGGACAATACGGGTCCGAAGCCAGGTCAGCCCAGAGAAGGGATAAATAGGCCAAGGAGAGTACAATCCGCTGTGACAAGTAGATCGTGACAATTTCTCTTCTAATTCAATCTTCCCACCGGCGCAATAGATTGACTTATCCTCAAATAAACTTGATTTGCCATTATAAATTGATTTTGGCGCACAGAATGATTCATTAAAAAATATAGATGGCATTATATCAACCCCCCATCCCGCCCACACGTAACACAGTCCTTATCCCCGACCTTTATCCGAGCGGGATAAGAGGAACCACAGAGTCTTGCAATCACCGGCTCCGTGTTTAAGAACCACGCTGGGTACTGTACAAGATTTAAGGAGCTTTTGAAAACGGACAATTGCTATGACCATAAATGTCACCAAATATGAAATACTTCATTGCGGTTAAATTGACTTAAGTTAACGCAGACCTGAGGGGCTGAGAGGCGGGAAGACTGAAGCGATGGGCGCGGGTTGTAAATTAAGCCATCTTCTACTGGAGCTTGGGAGCTCCCACAGGCAGGGCTGGGTTTCTCTAGCACCACTGAGTGAGTTGTGGGAGAACATTAAAAACCCTGACGACGTGATGGGGGGCATAAACCATCTCCATGTCTCGTTAAAGAAAAAGGGCAGAGTGTGCCACTTAACCAGTTCATCATTGTTTTACAGTTAATACATAACTCCCTGCAATGAATTACATATTGTTCTGCAATACAGTTATTGCAGCACATTAAAGATGTGATTCCACTGCGTATATACAAGTAGCTGCCGCCACCATCAACAAAACACCAAATGATGGAATGTCTCGCAGAAGAATGCTGTTGCCGGTTGAGTAGAGTACAGTAGAGTTCCAGACACTTGTGGAATCTATATCAAGATGCATTAAAGCTGTTCTTGCTGCTCGTGGTGGCCCAACGCCACCAACACTTTATGTTGGTGTTCCCTTTTATTTTGTTACCTGTGTGTGTGTGCGCGTGTGTATATAGTGTATAATTATATCACTATATATTTAATGAAAGCTAAGGATGTCTAAATCTAATAAATTATTTGACATAAAGCCAAACAGAAAAAGCAATAGATGCTATGCTGATAAAGGAAAATAACTGAATTTGGATGGGGGGAAAAGAGAGATTAGTAGAGCCAGCTCAGGCCTTTGGCTGTGTGCTGTTTTCAGGTGAATCTGCGTCGCTCTAAAAGCAAATAAACATTGCACATCCATCCCCTGCCAAACCATACTGTAAAAGGACAAGGGCTAACAGGCACGCCAAGCCACTAAAGCAGAGAATATTGACTTGTGGAAATAGTTTTATTTATTTATTTTGTCTTGTGACAACCAGGAGTCTTGCAAAATATGTCACTGACTTCCAAAATATTTATATGGTTTTTTTTCTCAATGCTGATGGCATCATCATGAAAAATAAAGGGTTCGAGTGTACTACACGAGAAAACACACCCGCGGCAATGGACAGGTTCAGTGACTAATTAGACATTTTAAGGTTGTCAAGAGGACAGTTAAAGGTGTACTTGCAGGCTAAGTGGAACGCTCAAAGTGCTTTTTCATGTTCTCAAAATGCCAGAAGTCTCCAGGGGTTAACATCCCCATGTTAAAAAATAAAGAAATAAAAAAACCATTATCACTTAAGTAGTTGGAAAGAAGACACGGGGACACTTAGCCGGAGAAAGGTTCGCGAAGAATGAGAAATTACAGCAATTGTGTGCTGCATTTAATGGAATAATCCACATCTGCTGTTTGAAAACCATATTTCATCAATGGGGTAAGGTGACAATTAAGGGCATGCGCACCGTTCTGAGTAGAGCAAATAAACCTACTGAGTCCCAACTGCTGCTTAGTTATAGACTACAGAAGGGCTGTCAGAGCATCAGTAATTCGATTGCTCACTGAAAGCTCTAGCATCCAATTACACTGCAGGTGGAAAGTTAAATACATGACTTTCGCTAGGGCTACCCATCACTCTGGGAAACAAATGCAAACCAAACTGACATGAACATCCTTTTTTATTAAAGAGTCATGATGTATAGAGGACTTTGTTAATTTGTTTTTAAAATGTGTTATATACACTGCACGGTGGAGTATAACATTCATTCATAAAAATAAAAAAAGATTTTACATTTCAATGATATTTGTATAGAGCTTTTTACACATAACTGGCACAAAGATACTTAACAGAAAAAGTAAAAACACACAGGTATACATATATATATAACCTAGAACCTTCTAAAGAGTAGTTTTAAGGATCAAGAGAAATCGAGGATCAAGTGTCACAGAAAATCTGGGGGAAAAAATCTATGCATACCAAAGAGCGGCCTGGATTCAAGCAAAATGTGTCCTTAAATTCGACTCACAATTATATCCAAGGGCTTGGGTTTGTCTTCACAAGCATCATTTGGCAGTTCAGATACAACTAGTCATGTAAGCAAAAGCAATAGCTTTGGATTGTTATCTTCGTAACAAACTCTCTTCACTTCTTCGTACCCATTGATTTCCTATGTTTATCTATTCAAGCCCCTACTTTCACAGACGTAAAGCTATTTGTGGTTTGGATTGTGGTTTATATTGGAGCTGTTACAGGGATTCATGCTTTTTAATGTATAATCTAGATCTGTGTTGCCTTTATTATAGGTTCTTTGTGCATTGTTGTTTTCTGCTGGTTATACTGTGGGTTTTTATTTCTTCTTTGTATTCTGCATTGAATTGATTTACGTTATCCTGGACAAAGGTGCCTGCAAAATTAATGAATAAATAACCCATTTACACTATAAATAAATCACATATTGAGGTTTTTAATTGTGTATCACAGGACTTGTGAGGGCAAAAATAGCAGAATAGCCATTGAATCCTAATGTATGTTTTTTTTGTATATACCATTTTCCTATATGCCATACCATAGATAAACTCCATCATAGTTCCAAATGTTTTTTTTATATGTTTATTGAGTTTTTTTATGGCCCTATGGAGGATTTCTTCAGTGAGTGATTGACCATGAAGAGATTGTGGGAGCACATTAGAGAATTGGAACTGCACCATGATGTGAGGGAGAGTACCTGGTAACTGTATACCTGTCAGCTACAGTGATTCAGTGAGTGTGGCTGGCAACCCCGCAGGGTGGCACGTAATTGGGCTTTGCATTGCCTGGGAGGGTGGCTTGCCCCTGTCCCGTCGTACAATAGCGCCTCCTTTGGACAGCCGGGTGCCTGCCGTCTACTGCTGTCAAACTGAACATGAAATTCACTCCTCTGACTCACTAACTGCACAGCTCAGCTTGTGGACAGCAAAAATGGCTCGATATGACAAGTACACTCACTGGCTGTTTGCCGACTCCCATGGACATGTCTGCGCCGTTAATTAATGTGTCAGAATCATTCATGGACCGGCCATTTTGTGGACTGTGATGTCACTCCTGAAAAGTTCCATTGAATGGACTGATTGCTCCTGTGATGTCACTCCTGAAAGGTTCCATTGAATAGACTGATCGCTCCTGTGATGCCACTCCTGAAAGGTTCCATTGAATAGAGTGATCGCTCCTGTGATGTCACTCCTGAAAGGTTCCATTGAATGGACTGATCGCTCCTGTGATGTCACTCCTGAAAGGTTCCATTGAATGGACTGATCGCTCCTGGGGTGGACAGGAACTCAGCTGGTGGACAGGGGGGTGAAATGAAGTGCCAGCTGGCTGTGCTTGTGCCCACCTGCACTTTCCGAATTCGGAGGATATCACAGCGATGAACCAGGCCTATTTTTGTGAATTCTACATTTGTAAAA
Organism: Aldrovandia affinis; assembly: GCA_029706075.1. NCBI lineage: Eukaryota > Metazoa > Chordata > Actinopteri > Notacanthiformes > Halosauridae > Aldrovandia > Aldrovandia affinis. Next base: position 4,283,088 of record JAINUG010000055.1, read on the forward strand.
TTAAAATCGGTGAGAAAATATATTTCATTGGCTAGATGTGACAAGCACAGTTTTTATAACTTAATAAAATGAAGGATCGGAGTTAACAGATTGGTTTGTCAGTGATTTCTCAGATTATTCAAAACAAAACACACAAAGCCCTGTACATTAAAAACACAACTGCAATTGCTGATTAGTATGAAAATTGGAAATCTGTTCCTCTATTTAACATTGTAGCTATTTTATGGTACCCTGTGGAGGAACCCAGTCATTTCGCCTGTCGTAGAGGTTAATTTAGTCTGTGCACAATGGCCTCACGCGTATTCTTCTACCCTCCTTCAGGACGCCCAAGTTTTGGTCTATGGTGCCCCCAATGTGAATCAGAGCAGCCATTTAATTAGGGAAGTGGATATCAATTAAAAGATAATTAAGGATAATGAGGGGGAAACCTGATTAAGAGGAGGGATGCTCACAAAGAGGTTAGTCTCTGTGTAAACCTGATTATTTCAGCAGCAGAGGGCGAGCCTCCTCAACTCCCTTTCACAACGGAGGAACGATCACCTCTCCAGACATGTTCACCAGGATTCCTGTGGAATCAGACTGTCAAGGAATCAGAGGGAATTAAAAGGCCTTATGTAACCCGACAGCACTTTATAAAATGAGATTTTTTTTAGTAAAAAAATCTGATTCAACGCACATGAATGAAAGGCACTGAAGCTTAAAATGCCATAATTAAAACCTGGGGAGTGTACTGTGGTCTTGTACTTTCTGAGTATAGCACTGAAAGCACAGGGAAATGGAGAAATTGTTTAATGCCGTGTGCAATGTGACAAGCAAATTTAGGTTCTTGCTCAAATCTCCAAAGGAGAATTTCAATCCGTCCTCAGAAAGGTTTGGGTTTGACTCTTAACGTTTTAGGAAGTTCAGTGTTTTTAAAATATATATATATATATATATATACATATTAAAAGTTTACACGCAAAAACCAATAAATGCCATTCCTGCAAAAACAATACCAAACAAGCCGTGATTGAGATCACAGTGCCATCTTTGCGATTTCCCAATGGTTTTCAATATATCTCATGCTTTATGTACAGTTATCGCAAAGATGTCACTGTGATCTCAGTCACGGCTTGTTTGGTTTTGTTTTGGCAGGAATGGTGTTTATCGGTTTTTGCATATGAGCTCTTCATATATATATACAGTATATATATATATATATATATATATATATATATAAATACTAAAAACAAAGCTTGTTTATCTCAACCTCGCTTCTTCCAACCGACAGAAAGCTGTCTTCACGCGGAGTATGAGCGCATCATCTATTCTGCCATTGTGACATCACAGCAGATGCTCTGGGGCCCAGAAGCCCAGGGGCGTGACAGTCTGAGTAATGTTCCGTCACCACGCACCTGATAATGAGCCATTTGTCTCTTTTAAATCGGAATGGCGGAGAACGAGAGCCGACACTTTGCGAGTTTAACATTTGTTCGTTTGTTTCCCATGCCAGGTGCAATCGTTTGCCAGCTAAATCTACTTTACGTTCTCGGAAGAGGGGTCTGGAGAACGCACCAGAGGTGCAGCCCGCCGCATATGAATTATTGCGCCTGATGATGTTAAGCGGCTTGGCATGTTCTCATTACTCCTCTTCACTCGGACTCTTAATGTGCCGCGATTGGTCGCAGACAGACAAACCCCTGCATTTCTGCGGATGGAAATTAGGGTCCGGGGTAACTAGAGTTCTGTCATTCTGATGCGCTGGAGCACTGGTACTGCTGCTGTGATGGCTTCATTCTATCTGTGGTGTCGTAATCCTTTGTGTTTTCATTATCAAAGCAGTGCAAAGGGCCTGGTGATTTAAAAAAGTGCAGCAAAAACGCAAACAGGTCGCACTTGAAAAAAATGCGCTCGGTACATTTTAAACTGAGTGACATTTTAAAGTACCTTTTAATTTATCTAATCCTAATGGGTTTTTTTTAACAGTATGTTTATGTAACATGTACTGAAGCATGTAAGAATATGTATATGTGAAGCACTTAGTTCGAAACAGAATGCTACCGCTGTGTGTTCTCAGTGTTGTAGTTGACATTAAAGCAATAATACACGAGAGGGTGTGTGCTGTGGTGACTGTTGGCACAACGTGATGTGGCCATAGGGCTAAAGGGAGAAACCAAAAAGAGAAGCTTTTATAAAACGGATACATCAAGTGATATAATGATATGTACTATAAAAATAAGACCATTTATAAATAGAAAACTATTACAGAATATAAGGTGTATTCTTCCGCGAACAAAGTTATTCGGTCACTAAGTAACGAGAGCTCCATTTCTGAGCTTAGCTAGAACTCTTGCACAGTTGGCACTTGTTGTTTGGAAATGAACAGCAACCTTCTTCTCTGCGCTCCAAGAAGGATAAACATCGGACAGCCCACTTTGAGGTTCTGGACATTGAATCGAGGTGGCTGAATGAGTTTTTAAAAGGCTCAAAGCATTTCTTTCCTGCAGAGAAGGGTGTCTTTCAAAATGACAATGCCCCCCATCCACAGATCGATAGTTTGAGAAGCATGACACTCCAATCAAGCAGGAGCAATCCAATCACGCAGTTATGGGATAATCTGCAACAACAGCATTTTCCACTTCCATCAGCTAAGTGTGGGTTGATTGACTTTCTCGTGGAAGAGTGCTGTTGTATTCCTCCTGCAGAATTCCTGGTAGACTCGGCACATGCAGGCCCATACTGGCCATTTCTGTTCACTACCTGTATGTTATGTTTTGAGACGTTTGTTCTGTTTGTTTTTGTCTTTTGTTAATTTTCTCATCACTTATCATTCACGTCAGTTCCCGTCTGTCTGTGTTCCTTGTTGTTTGAGATCCACTCCTTGTCTCTGTTATTGCACTATTCGGGTGATTTCGACTTTACGGGTTTTCTGTCTTATTTTCTTATCCCATTTACTTCCTTCTTTCTTTCTAACACTCTGTACATATTAGTTAGATGTATATAGTACTAACCAACTAATCTACTAACAGTAGGGATTTAGATTTCGTTATCTTGCTTTATCTGCACGCATTTTCTTTCTATGCGGTCCTCCCCTTCGAACTGTGCACGTGTCTGCCTGCTATTCCAGGTCGTTTATTTTCAGTGTGTTTATGTGCTTCCCAGTCCGTGTCTTTTGTCTCCCCTCATTATTGTATTAGTGATCCCTATCATTCTCACCTGTGTTCTTGCCCTTCTCTCCTCCCAGTCACACCTGATTCCTATTGTGTTTCCCTTCCCTGCTTGTATTTAAGTTCCGTGTTTGCTTTCATTCATTGTCAGAACGTTGATCATCATTCACTGTGCCGATTGTGTGTAAGCCAGAGTTTGTTTTTATTTTCCGAGACACCCCTTCTGTTTGACTTCGAGTTTTGCCTTCCGATTTTGTTTGTTTGCCCTTCTGATTATTTGGTTTTTGATTTTTGGGCTGCCTATTTGACTACTCTTTTGGATTTCGATTTTGTACCTTTTCTGACTCTGACTATCGGCTTTTGAACCTTGCTTGATCATTAAACGTTCCTTTACTGCCTTATCCTGGTCTGCACCTGGGTCCTTGTCCAGACATCACACTGTATGCATGCCTCGCCATTTGCCTTGCTGCTGTTCCCCATGGTGTTGATGTTGCTGCAGAGGGAGTTTGTCAAATTTGCAGAACCGGGTTGAGCAGCAGCTGGGTCGATGAGGTAAGACAATTGGAGGACAAAAAATACATCAGATGCACTCAAAAGGTTACTATGCAAAACAAAAATCTGAAACAATTCTGTAAACAAACTACAAATTGGTATCGGTTTATATAAATACTCACTTCATTGTACCACGGCTTGTTTAAATACTTGATTCTGATTGGCCGTGAGGGTGTCACATCGAGTACATTCAAGTTTTATATCCGACGTGTCATCCGGGTCAGGATGTGACATTTGTCACATGTAAAAATATCAAGGCGCCCACCACTGAACTTAACATTAGGTTCACAACAATGAAAATACGCTTAATTCAATGGAATTAATCTGTGAATAAATTTGTTTCTTAACGTAATTCACTGATTGTGTATTAATTCCTTTGGCAAGTAGCCGTGGTATAAGAGGGATAATGCGCTGCTGACATCTGTTATTTTAAACGGCCGACGTGTCCGCAGTACATCTCTTATCCCTTACATATCACACACACACGGACACATGCACAGCACACACACACACACACTTCTTTCCTGGGGCGCCTCCGGGACTCAGAAATACAGTGCCTGTGGACATTCTGCAAGGATTACGCGCATGGATTTATGGATTGAATTCAGATGAAATTTTAATTGCGGTGCTGAACTGCAGTGGAGAACCAGACGGCGAGATTGAATGAAGCCCTCGGCCGTGCAGCTCCTCCCTAAAGTGATAGAATCCATGAGAGAAGACAAAGAAAAATGAGTGAGGAACATTTTAAATATGTGATTATCAAAAATAATAATAATAATAAAATGAACAGGGAACACATATCAGGGGGCTCCTGGGTAATACTCCCCAGTGCATGCTAACAGAAGATAGGGATGACTAATCCAGCACTGGTATACTGTATATGTGTCTGTCTGTCCTACAATGTTGGATTGTAGCACTGTTCTATGTGCCTATGTTGTCTCCTTCTGGCCTTAATCGCCGATAAACGAGGCAAAAATAACACTGCTAATGCTGTTTCTTCCTTTACAGTTTTACAATTGGCACCCACAGCAAATGAACTAAGTAGTTAATTGCATTAGCTGGTCCGACTGAAGTTCTTTGTCGTAACAGATTTTCTCTCAACATGTCCATAAAATGAACAACTGGATTATCTGCATCAGGGCCTCAGTTTGTGTTTTGTCACATCGAAATGATGCCATTAATTCTAACCCCGCACAGCGCTGAAACTCCTTTTGTTATGATAAATGGATTCTTTTGGGAAAAAAGGGGAAAAACAACTTGTTACTTGTATTAACGGAACGCATGATTTATGTTTTTATTCCTTAACTGTCAAATACCAATGCAGAGGGAATTATCTGTATTTGGAGAACTTTGTAATCTAAATTGATGATCACGTCACACTGCCAGTATAACTGAACTCTACAAAATTAAATTCCTTAACGGTTCGTTTAAACATCCTAATCAATCCAGGACAAAGCAATAACTCATGGTAAAAGCATTAAACATTGCATTTCAGCTTGTTTTATTTCCAGCTACCCATCACTCACAGGTAAACAAATAGCACCTTTTATTTTAAATGTTTTCAATCCTTCCCCAGACCACAAATGTGTGCATCCAAAAAGAGAATTGGACTGGGCCTGAACAATATCCAAATAGCTAGACAATACATTTCTTTACAAAAAAAACTAAGAAACAAATTAAAAACATCCAAGTCAGTAGACTTAAGTGTTACATGCTTTATTTTTGTTCAGTTAAATGATCATTTATTCATTATTACATATATTGAATCAAAGCATTATTATATTGATTTTAGAGAACAGCAAGTATAGCTGACCCCAAACACCTGATGTCAGCGATAGTCAAATTGCATACTTTCTCCCATTGTCACCGGGGCGACGATACCACCTTCTATGCGCTGCCCCTGCTGGCCACAGTCGGCACTAACGCAGTCTGTAGTGCGTTATGGGGTGAGTGCAGATAGTGCCATGTCCCTTAAGAAAAAAATGGTCTCCCATTCAGAGAAAATGGTTGCCAATGTCTATACCCTGAGTAGTCAGAAAACATAAGGTGTCACTTCAATAAAATAGGCACTGGGGTAAACCGAGCGTCCATCCTTGACATCCTTCAGCTGCCATCCTGCTGCAGTCTTGTTTTCTTGATTTATTTATGCTGTAGGCTCAGCGTATCAGTCTGACATTGATGTGACAAGTACCTGCGTATCAGCCAGATCTGCTTAGCCATCGTACTTCAATAAAGGAGAGAGCGAACCAACTCACGATTAAAGGCATGTCATTTTATTTGGCCAGAAACATGAATGTCCCCTTTAAGAGGTGTGTGTGAATGCATCTGAAGAAAAAAAGGAAAAAAAACAGTTTTGTGAATAGCAGTTTCTAAGACTTCTAAGTCTCTTACAAACCCCTTTACTGCAAGGAATTGCAATAGTCCTCCTTCTGTCAAAACAAATAAGTGTGGCTCTCCTTTTTTTTTTTTTTTAAATGCAGTTATCATGTTGTCTATATTTACTTTACACGTGTTACTTTGCTTAGAAGTAACCTGTGAGTTGATAGGAATTTAGCTCAACAGACAAGTGTTGCCAACAGAAGCCTCGGGGAGAAAGACAGCATGGCACAGTAACAGTGTACAAATATTCTTTCATCAACACAAACAAAAAACCAGCTGCATTCTTTCACGCAGACACTACAAACTGATGGCTTATTTTTTTACTTTAAATGACAATGTCGAGATTGCTTATTTATTATTTATCTTGCCTGCCATTACGCATTAAATCAGTGCTCAACACAAGGGCCTACAGTGCCCCTTTAAAATTAAAATTAAAATTCTCAAAATGTATTAACATTAATTTATTTAAAAAAAAGAAAACTTGGAAGTTGTAGGGTAAAACGTGTAAATAATGGTGGAAAAGGTGAGTATGTTTTAATTTTAGGCTGTAAGGCAACAAAAGGTGACATTTTTGAGACTTTAAAGACTTTAAAGGGGCACTGTACATACACACACAGCAAAAACATACACATTACACATACACTGTGCATACATACACAGTAAGTCAGTCAGTGGCATGCTGTGGCATATATGCACTCTATGCTTCAGAGGATTTAGAGCCTCTACTCAATCCAGGGTTCTCTGAACCATGAAAGTAGCAACGTCTACTTTTGGGAGAGTTGAATGACTGCTCATTCAGCCCTGTTTCAGTCATTCTCCCCTCGACAGATTCCAAGAGAGATTTTGTGGCCCTATATTACAATTTACAATTGAGTTATTTGGCAGAGACGTTTATCCAAAGCGACTTACAAAAGTGCATTAATATGGATAGAGATCATCGCTAGAGCTATCGAACAGAAAGTTTGGGTCTAATCATTGACATTGCCGACATTCGTGCCACAAAACCTGTCATACAATGGGAAGAGAGAGGTTATTATTATTACGTTTGCAAAGGAGGAGTTTTCAGTCTCTTGCAGAAGATGGCTAGAGATTCCGCCGTCCTGACTGAGTGGAGAAGGTCATTCCACCAACTAGAGATGAGGGGGCAGGGCCATAAGGAGCGGCTACCGGGTGTACAGAGAGACAGTACGGTCAGCTGGCCAGAGGAGGCTGATCGGAGAGATGGGATGCGTTCAGTGGCTGAAGGTAGGAGGGAGCATTACTGCATATTACTCCTTGAACACAAATAAATCCCTGCAAAAATACATCACTGATGAGGCCTTCGGGTTCTCGGCCCAGGCTGAGCCATCATCGCCCTATGGTTCTCTGTTGCTCAGGGTCCCTTCTTGGTCCCTTCCAAAATGTCTCCACGTCGAGAAGGAAGCTACAGTTTGCGAGATTGCTTTCCACTTTAAATGACTCCCGGAATGTAATAGTTTTTTTAGCCGGCGTTACATTACAGGTCAATGGCTCGAATCACCAACTGGAGCCCCACCAACATGATTAGGCAAAGGAAGTGCATTGGTGACTACCAGGCGGCTCATCCTGTTAAGGCCCTGTTCTAGAGTGTGGATTGGCCCCCACAGCCTGGTACTGAATGTGTAACTTGCCAGTGCCGACATACAGCAGTACCTTAAGGTTATGAGCCTGACATCTATCTCCCAGGCTCACTGTTCTCCCCCCGCATGCAGTGGCCCTGTTCTCCCTCAGGGACAGTTCCTCCAGCACCAGTCCCTTCTCTGGGAGACCCTCACACAATCAAATTATGGGTTATTTTGAGAACAATATAGTCCTACATCAGCAGTGTCAACCCTTTCTTTCCACACAATATGTTACTGATGTGCTATTGTATTAACAATACAGAGACAATGGCATGGATCCAATAAAATAAATATATGGCTGTAAAACTTGGCTTGAACTATATGTCATAGAGCCTACCTAACACTGCAATAAGCATGTCATAACACCTGGCATAACCAGTCATGACAGCGTATTACAGCTTATGGCCAATGTCACTACACTGTAATAATTGATGCAGTGAATCCTACAAAACAGGTTCGAAGTGATCACTGCAAACATTATGGCAGTGTTATAACATGGGTTATAAGCTGTAACACACCATTTTAGAGCTTACGGTTCTGTGTGGCTCAGTAGGTAGAGCATGGCGCATTGATTGTGGGCATGGCCGTATCTACCATTGAGGACACAGAGGTCATGACCTCGCTATTTTTCTCAGAGTTGTATTTTTTGTACATACTGATTCAGTGTGAATCCTTCGTTCTGCCTCCTCTGGCAAACTGACTGTCCCATCCCTCCGGGAGCCTGGCAGCCGCTCCTCGCGGTATCGCCTCTTCTCTGTCCTGACCGCTTGGTGGAATGATCTTCCGCACTCGGTCTTCCACAGGAGAGGGTGGGTCACCTTTTCAGACTCCACTACCACTGAATTCTGTACATCTAGCCTATTGTCATCACCACTGCCTACATGTTTATTAGTACTTTTTGTATATGTATACTTGTTTAAAACTTCCTCTAAAATTATTATAATTTTAAAAATAAAACTAACCTTTTCCTTCCCAGTGTGACAGGTACGGTATGCAGCTGCCAACAACGGTGTCTTTCGCGAACAATGATTAATCATACCATATATTAATGCACATCTTGTAAGTCACTCTGGATAAGAGCGTCTGCTAAATGCTTAAAATGTAAATGTAAGATGTAGTGTAATACTTTACAATAAAAGTGGTGAATTACTGTACATAAAATGACTTCACTTCGGTATAGCAAAGATTTTGTACAAAGTCAAGATCAGTGCAGTAATACAGCAATAGACATTGTTCTAGGGAGCTACATACGATACCTGTAACACTGGGAAGGAAAAGGTTAGTAAATTATTATTATTTATTTTTTTAAATGAGGAATAAGCAGGGATACATATACAAGAAGTATTGAACAGGTAGGCAGTGGTGATGACAATTAGCTAGATGTACAGAATTCAGTGGTAGTGGAGTCTGAAAAGGTGGGTTTTGAGTCTCTTGCGGAAGATCACAAGTGATTCCGCGGTCCTGACCGATTGCGGAAGGTCGTTCCACCAGCGAGGGATCAGGACAGAGAAGAGGCGAGACCGCGAGGAGCGGCTGCCAGGCGCCCGGAGGGAAGGGACAGTCAGTTTACCAGAGGAGGCGGAGCGGAGGGGTCTGGGAGGTGTGTACGGAGTGATGAGTGACTGGAGGTATGGGGGAGCAGTACCTCTGGCCGCTTGAAAAGCAAGCACCAGTGACTTGAATCTGATGCGTGCTGCGATGGGGAGCCAGTGCAGTGAGGAGAGTAGAGGGGTGACGTGGGTGAACTTCGGCTGGTTGAACACCAGACGAGCGGCAGCGTTCTGGACTAGTTGCAGTGGCTTGATGGCGCAGGCCGGAAGGCCTGCCAGCAAGGAATTGCAGTAGTCCAGACTTGAGATCACAAGGGCCTGGACCAGGAGTTGAGTGGCCTCTTGGGTGAGGAACGGTCGGATCCTCCGGATGTTGTGGAGGGAGAAACGGCAGGTCCAAGTGATTGCTGCAATATGGCTCGAGAAGCACAGCTGGTTGTCCAGGGTTACCCCAAGACTCCTGGCAGACTGGGACGGAGACACTATGGAGCCTTCCACGGTGATTCCATCAATCATCGGGGAGCCCTTCGCTGGGAGGAAGAGCAGCTCTGTCTTCCCCAGGTTCAGCTTCAGGTGGTGGGTGGACATCCATGCGGAGATGTCAGCCAGGCATGCAGAGATCCGTGCCGGGACCTGGGTATCAGATGGAGAGAAGGAGAGAAACAGTTGAGTGTCATCAACATAACAGTGATAGGAAAAACCATGAGCAGAAATAACAGAGCCAAGTGACTTGGTGTACAGAGAAAATAGGACGGGGCCTAGCACCGAGCCCTGCGGGACTCCGGTAGAGAGGGTGTGGGGAGAGGAGAGGGATCCTCTCCAGGCCACCTGGTAGGACCGGTCAGCCAGGTAGGACTCAAACCATGTCAACATAGATCCAGAGATTCCCATCTCGACGAGAGATGAGAGCAGGATCCGGTGGTCTTCTTCTTCTTCGTCGTTTGGGTATATTATTTTCCTGCTCCCCTAGGCTCGGGGCCGAGGGGCTATCCTTTTACCACCTCAAGCCTAGGGGGGGTTCACCCAGGCTATATTTCGGGGCACACCTCCAGCAGCCATGTCACCGTGTCGTCATCCAAAACCGACAGACCATGGATCCCATTGGGTGCCCGATAAATCGGGCAATCCAAGATGACATGGTCTGCGGTTTGTTCCTCTGCGCCACACTCGCAGGCCGCGCAGGAGGCCAAGCCCCATCTGTGCATCGATGAGCAGAAACGCCCGACGCCAGTCCGGAGGCGGTTAAGCCTCACCCACGCCAGTCGGGCAGGTCCACCCCGATGGGGGAGGACCGACGTCTGGGATGAAGTCACGGAGTCTAGAGGTGTTTTTCTCCCACTCCGTGCTCCAGGTGTAATCCACCCACCGTGCCGCACTGATATTAAGGTCACTGCATTGCTGCAGGAGTTCCCGTGCGGCAGGCACAAATGGGTGTCTCGACTTGAGGCGCCGGGGAGGCTCAGCTGTTAGAGTGAGCCTTTCATGAAGCAGATGGTTTGGCTCCATGGCCCGGCATGCGAGACGTGCTATGGCTCCCCCACGGCGAAGCCCAGCGGGCTGGATGCCTGCAAGGATGGAGAGGTTGTCCACAGGAGTGGGACGCAGGCATCCTGTCACAATGCGCAATGCTTCGTTGATAGGCGTATCGATGAGGCGGGTGTGAGCACTGCGACACCATACTGGCGCGCAGTACTCACTAGTCGAGTAGACAAGGGCCAGGGCAGCCGTACGCAGTGTTCTTGCCCCGGCGCCCCAGCCCGACCCGACTAGTCGCCTCATCAATGCCACACGAGATGTTAGCTTCTTGCGCAGTGACGCGAGGTGTCGGCGAAACGTGAGCGACCTGTCCAGTGTCACGCCGAGGTACGTTGGCTCAGCGCAACATGGCAGGGGTATTCCGCCGATATTTACTCGGAGCTCACGTTTGGCCTCCTTGTTGTAAAGATGGAAGGCTGCCGACACCGTCTTTGCCTCGCTGAGCTTCAATCTCCATTTCTGGAGGTATGCCACTAGTGTCTTCATATCCTGGCCTAATGTCCCCTCCAATGACTGCCAGTCTCCAGCAGAGTACACCAACGCGAGGTCATCTGCGTAGGCATACTTCCGCGAGACTGTGTCAGGCAAGTCATAGGTGTAGATGTTATAGAGGAGGGGGGCCAGGACCGATCCCTGGGGGACGCCGTTCTTGAGGCGTCGTAACCTACTTCGCTGTCCGCTACCGGTGGTGAGGGTGAAGCTGCGATTTCGGACAAGCTCCATGATCATTCTGACCATGTGCCTGTCCGGCAGCAGGCGGAGCAGCTTGCAGGTGAGGCCGCGATGCCATACGGTATCGTAGGCAGCCGTCAGATCGACAAAAACGGCTCCAGCCTTCTTTTTGGCCGAGAAGCTGTCCTCGATGTCTTGGGTCATCAAAGTGACTTGGTCTACGGTCGATCTCCGCGTCGGAACCCAGCCTGCTCCCGGGGGAGCAGTGGGTCAACAATCGGTTCGACGCGGGCGTAGATAAGACGCTCAAGGATCTTGAAGGGGATGCAGAGCAAAGAGATGGGACGGTAGCTCTTAGGGTCCCCTTCAGGCTTATTCGGCTTCGGGATCGCGACAACTAGGGCTCTTCTCCAGATTTTGGGGATCTTCAGTTGGCGCAAGCAGGAAGAGAGGAAAGCTCTTAACCAGGACTTCAGAGCAGGTGCAGCATGGAGTATAAGCTCCGGGCAGATGGAGTCAGGGCCCGGAGCTTTTCCTGGCTTTATGTGCTGGAGGGCAGTAGCGAACTCCTCCGGTGTGAATTCACCGGAGATGTTGTCGCTACTAGGTGTTGGGGCCCTCCAGAGGTCAGACACTTCTTTTGCCACGAGTCGTGATGACTCGCGGTCTTTACCCTCGTATACCCCATTTTTCACAAATTGAGATGCGATTTTATTTGCAGAAATGGGGCAGTGACGAGGGGAGTGTCTTGACCTGCCAGTGAGGTTGTTCAGGATACTCCATGCCTTGCGGCTGGAGTGTGAGAAGTCGATGGTATTGACAGCCTCCTCCCAGCGCTCTTGTCTCCTCCGACCGAGTCTTGACAACAGGGCTGTAGCAGCCCTGCTTGACTCGGTTCCTGCAGGAGCCCGGAGGAAGGCGCAGTAAAGATTCTCACACTCCGCATCCCAGCATGGTTTGTAGCTATTGCGACGTCCACGTGGGATGGATTTTTTGGCCGCTTTCACTAGCACACTGCAGAAGTCCTGGTATGCCTCATCCACATTGTTGGTATTAGGCGATGGAAGATGCCTCGTGGATTTGTTGGTGAGGAGGCGGAAGCGTTTCCAGTTGGCCTTTCGGAAATTCCATCGCTTCACCGGCTCACTCGGGACAATGTCCACAAGTTTGGGTACGGTTATCAGCGATGGTCGATGTTGGGACCGTGGGAAATTTCCGAGCACACGTCTGTCAGGGAGCTGGTTGTCTACGCCGACACTCGCGAAAGCCAGGTCTGGATTAGTCCCAGTATTCCAGCGTCCGGAGAGAAAACTGGCTGGACCCTTGGGATCATGTAACAAGGTCAGGCAGTTGTTGGCTGCCCAGCCAGCCAGGTTCTCTCCGTCGGGTGTGTTAGTGTTGTACCCCCAGTCTTCATGCTGGCAATTGAAGTCGCCAACATAAAGACAGGGGTGAGGGAACACCGGGACAGACGCTGGCGTGAATCGCGAGTGAGGAGGCTTGTAGACGTTTACGATTTTTAAACCGGCAACGTCCACACACAACCACTCAATCTCCGAATCAGCTGGAGATTGGTCGGCGAGAGTCCAACTCAACCTTTCGTGGACAAACGTGGCGAGGCCATACTTCCTGCTCAGGATAGACCCAGCTAGTGCGAAATTTTGTAGCACTAGCTTGTCTGCTGAAACGCAGTGGGTTTCCTGGAGGAGGATGACGAGGGCCTTGAAGGTATAGGCCAGCTTTTCGATGACACTGATCTTACTGGCGGTGAGCCCTTCGGTGTTCAGCTGCAGTATTCTGGGTTGGAGGCCAGTGGGGCAAGCCCCACCAGCTCTCCTCCCCGACTGCTGCCGAGCACCAGCCCGGGTGAGGGCCCTTAATTGGCAAACTCGGTTTCTCTTATGACTAGGGGTCATAATTTACTGACGGGAGGCACCACGAGAAGGTGTTTGCCATGCCCCCGTGGTCCACGGTGTCGAATGCCGCCGAGAGGTCGAGGAGGAGGAGGGCAGAGCTAAGGGATTGGGACTTAGCCCCATGAAGAGCCTCAGTGACAGCAAGGAGAGCAGTCTCTGTGGAGTGGCCTGCTCTGAACCCAGATTGGTTGGGATCAAGCAGGTCGTTCTGTAAGAGATGAGCAGAAAGTTGGTTATAGACAGCTCGCTCTAACATTTTGGAAAGTAATTGGAGGAGAGAGACAGGTCGGTAGTTTGAAATAACAGCAGGATTCAGAGAGGGTTTTTTGAGGAGGGGGACAACATGAGCACATTTGAGGGAAGAGGGGACAGAGCCAGAGGAAAGAGAGGAGTTAATAACATTGGAGACAAAGGGGATGATGTCCATAGCAATGGACTGGAAGAGGGGGGAAGGAATGGGATCAAGAGGGCAGGTGGTGGGACGGTGGGAGAGGACAAGTTGAAGGATGTCTGAGTCAGGGAGGTGCGAGAAGGAGGACAGAGGGGTGAGAGGTTTAGGTAGCGAGATGGGTGAGAGAGAGGTTGGAGGGAAGGAGTTGCGAATGACATAAACCTTCTCGTGAAAGAAGGATGCGAAGGCATCCGTGGTTAGAGAGGAGGGGGGTGGGAGAGGAGGAGGGGTGAGGAGAGAGGACAATGTAGAGTAGAGTTTACGAGGGTTAGAAACTGAAGATTGAATTTTGGAAAGGAAAAATGCAGACTTAGCAGAGGAGAGGTTAGAGGAGAAGGAAGCCAGGAGTGTGTGGAAATCAGTCAGAGCTACAGGGGATTTGGATTTTCTCCATTTCCTTTCTGCCGCTCGCAGTTTCAGTCTGTTAGCCCGAATGGAGTCGGTTAGCCAGGGGGCGGGGGGTTGGAGGCGTGCAGGTTTAGTGGATAGAGGACAGTGTGAGTCAAAGGAGGAGGAGAGAGAGGAAAGTAGGGTGGACGATGCTTCCTCAGCAGGTAGCTGAGAGAAGGCATCAGTAGGGGAAGGAAGATAGAACAGTAGCCAACAGGGCAGCGGGGGAGAGAGAGCGGAGGTTGCGACAGACAAGGACAGTGGGAGCAGGTGAGTATGGTTTAGGCACAGAGGGGAGGGGGAGAGAGAAAGACAGAAAGCAATGGTCAGACACATGTAGGGGAGATACCGTAATGTTGGGTAATGCGCAGTTCCTAGTGAAGATCAGGTCCAGTTGGTTACCGACCTTGTGGGTGGATGGGGATTCAGCCAGGGTGAAGTCGAAGGACTGAAGCAGGGGGAGGAATGTAGAGGCCTGAGAGGTCTCCAGCGGCAGGTTGAAGTCACGAGGAGTAAGACGGGGGTGCCATCCTCAGGGAAAGCGCTGAGTAGGGCATCCATCTCATCTAGGAAACTCCCCAGTGCACCTGGAGGGCGACAGTGACAGCATGAAATTCAAAGGAGGAGGGTGAGAAGTGAGGAAGAGGAACAATACCAAATCTCCACAAGGGGGAGATCAGTATGCCTGTCCCTCCACCTCTACCTGAGGGTCGTGGAGTGTGGGAGAAGGTGTAGGCAGCGGAGAGAGCAGCAGGGGTGGCCGTGTTCTGTGGAGTGATCCACGTCTCCGTGAGCGCCAGGAACTGCAGGGAGAGTAGGGAGGCCTGGGCCGAAATGAAATCGGCCTTCCGGACAGCGGACTGGCAGTTCCATAGTCCGCCTGCTACCACCACGTCAACCCCGGGAAATCTGGGAGGGAGGATGAGATTGGAGAGGTTTCGGGTGTGAGTAGAATCTCTGCTTCTAGGCAATCTAGAAGAGGAGATATGGACTGGGATAGGGAGGAAGCATGTAGTGTTAGATGCAGAGGAAGTAGAACAGGGAGATACAAAACTATGATACTTACCGTGCGGCGAGCACTCCCTAGCTGGCCCCTCTCGGTGGACTCCTGCAGGTAGACTCCTCTGTCTTTCTCCGCCGAGTCTTCGTTCGGTGAGGCTAGGAAGGTGAGGCTGCCGCGAAAAGCTGCCGCTATCCACAACTATGGCTGCTTATATATGGCGAATTCCCCCGTGGTCGAAGGCACACTGGAATGCACGTGGTCGACTTCAACCTGCTGCTGGATACCCCTCAGTCCTCTGCATTTCTCCCCTTGCTTCAGTCCTTCGACTTCACCGTGGCTGAATCCCCATTCACCCACAAGGCTGGTAACCAACTGGACCTGGTCTTCACTAGGAACTGCACCTCACCCAACATTACGGTATCTCCTCTACATGTGTCTGACCACTGCCTTCTGTATTTTTCCCTCCCCCTCCCCTCTGTGCCTAAACCATCTTCACCTGCTCCCACTATCCTTCTCCGTCGCAACTTCCGTTCTCTCTCCCCCGCTGTCCTGTCAGCTACTGTTCTATCTTCCCTTCCCCCTACTGATGCCTTCTCTCAGCTACCTGCTTAGGAAGCATCATCCACCCTACTTTCCTCTCTCTCCTCCTCCTTTGACTCACTCTGTCCTCTATCCACTAAACCTACTTGTATCAGACCCCAACCCCCTGGCTAACTGACTCCATTTAAGCTGACCGACTGAAACTGCAAACAGCAGAAAGGAAATGGAGAAAATCCAAATCCCCTGTGCCTCTGACTGATTTCCACACTCCACCTTTTCCTTTAACCTCTCCTCTGCATTTTTCCTTTCCAAGATTCAATATTCTGTTTCTAACCCTCGAAAACTCTACTCTACATTTTCTTTTCTCCTCACCCCTCCTCCTCCCCAACCCCCCTCCTCTCTAACTGTGGATGACTTCGCATCCTTCTTTCACGAGAAGGTCGATGACATTCGCAACTGCTTCCCCCCAACCTCTCCCTCACCTAACTCTCCCTCACCCATCTCGCTACCTAAACCTCTCACCCCTCTGTCCTCCTTCTCGCCCCTCCCTGACTCAGATATCCTTCAACTTGTTCACTCCCACCATCCCACCACTTGCCCTCTTGATCCCATTCCTTCCCCCCTCTTCCAGTCCATTGCTATAGACATCCTCCCCTTTGTCTCCAATGTTATTAACTCATCTCTTTCCTCTGGCTCTGTCCCCTCTTCCCTCAAACACGCTCATGTTCTCCCCCTTCTCAAAAAACCCTCTCTGAATCCTGCTGTCATTTCAAACTACCGACCTGTCTCTCTCCTCCCATTCCTCTCCAAAACACTCAAGCGGGCTGTCTATATCCAACTGTCTGCTCATCTTCTACAGAATGGTCTGCTTGATCCTAACCAGTCTGAGTTCAAGGCAAGCCACTCCACAGAGACTGCTCTCCTTGCGGTCACGGAGGCTCTTCACGTGGCTAAGTCCCAATCCCTCAGTTCCGTCCTCCTCCTCCTATACCTGTCAGCTGCATTCGACACCGTGGACCACCAGATCCTGCTCTCATCTCTCGTTGAGATGGGAATCTCTGGATCTGCATTGACATGGTTCGAGTCCTACCTGGCTGACTGGTCCTACCAGGTGGCCTGGAGAGGATCCCTCTCCTCTCACCACACCCTCTCTACCGGACTCCCGCAGGGCTCGGTGGTAGGCCCCGTCCCATTCTCCCTGTACACCAAGTCACTTGGTTCTGTTATATGTGCTCACGGTTTTTCCTATCACTGTTATGCCGATGACACTCAACTCTTTCTCTCCTTCTCTCCATCTAAGACCCAGGTCCCGGCACGGATCTCTGCATGCCTGGCTGACATCTCCGCATAGATGTCCACCCACCACCTGAAGCTGAACCTGGAGAAGACAAAGCTGCTTTTCCTCCCAGTGAAGGGCTTCCCAATGATTGATGCGCAATCACCGTGGAAGGCTCCATAGTGTCTCCATCCCAGTCTGCCAGGAGTCTAGGAGTGACCCTGGACAACCAGCTGTGCTTCTCGGGCCACATCGCAGCGATCACTCGGACCTGCTAATTCTCCCTCCACAACATCCGGAGGATCCGACCGTTCCTCACCCAAGAGGCCACACAAATCCTGGTCCAGGCCCTGGTGATCTCACGTCTGGACTACTGTAATTCCTTGCTGGCTTCCAGCCTGTGCCATCAAGCCACTGTAACTAATCCAGAACGCTGCCTGACCCCTCGCTGGTGGAACAACCTTCCGCAATCAGTCAGGACCGCGGAATCACTTGTGATCTTCCGCAAGACACTCAAAACCCACCTTTTCAGACTTCACTACCACTGAACTCTGTACATCTAGCTAATTGTCATCACCACTGCCTACTTGCTCTACACTGTATCCCCCTGCTTACTCCACTTAATAAAAGTAAAACCATTTTAAAAAAAACCTTTTCCTTCCCAGTGTTACAGGTATTGTACACAGCTACCTGCAATGATGTCTATCGCTGTATGACTGCACTGATATCTTGCGCGTACTATGATTGTTCCTACCATTAATTTATACACATCTTGTAAGTCGCTCTGGATAAGAGCGTCTGCTAAATGCTTACAATGCAAATGTAAATGTAAAATGAATAGGACGGGGCCTAGCACCGAGCCCTGCAGGACTCCAGTAGAGAGGGTATGGGGAGAGGAGAGGGATCCTCTCCAGACCACATAGTAGGATCGGTCAGCCAGGTAGGACTTGAACCATGTCAACGCAGATCCAGAGATTCCCATCTCGACGAGAGATGAGAGCAGGATCTGGTGGTCCACGGTATCAAATGCAGCTGACAGGTTGAGGAGGAGGAGAACGGAGCTAAGAGATCAGGGCAGCCATTTGTAGAGCCTTAGTGACCACGAGCAGAGCAGTCTCTGTGGAATGGCCTGCCTTGAACCCAGATTGGTTAGGATCAAGCAGGTCATTCTGTAGGAGATGAGCAGACAGTTGGTTATAGACAACCCGCTCTAGTGTTTGGAGAGAAACGGGAGGAGAGAGACAGCAGGATTCAGAGAGGGTTTTTTGAAGAGGGGGACGATATGGGCGCTTTTGAGGGGAGAGGGGACAGAGCCAGAGGAAAGAGAGGAGTTGATAACATTGGAGACAAAGGGGAGGATGTCCATAGCAATGAACTGGAAGAGGGGGGAAGGAATGGGATTGACAGGGCAGGTGGTGGGATGGTGGGAGCGAACAAGTTGAAGGATGTCTGAGTCAGGGAGGGGTGAGAAGGAGGACAGAGGGATGAGAGGTTTAGGTCACGAGATGGGTGAGGGAGGGTTACGTGAGGGACAGGATGGGGGGAAGGAGTTGTGAATGACATCAACCTTCTCACGAAAGAAGGATGCGAAGTCATCCGTGGTTATGAGGAGGGGGGTGTGGAGGAGGAGGGGTGAGGAGAGAGAAAAACATAGAGTACAGTTTGTGAGGATTAGAAGCGGAAGATTGAATCTTGGAAAAGAAAAATGCAGATTTAGCAGAGGAGAGGTTAGAGGAAAAGGTAGCCAGGAGTGGCGGAAGTCAGTCAGGACCGCAGGGGATTTTGATTTTTTCCATTTCCTTTCTGTCGCTCGTAGTTTGAGTCGGGTGGCTCGAATGGAGTCAGTTAGCTAGGGGGTGGAGGGAGGTGAGCAAGTTTAGTGGAGAGAGGACAGAGTGAATCAAAGGCAGGGAAGAGAGAGCGGAGGTTGCGACGGACAGAGACAGTAGGGGCAGGTGAAGATGGTTTAGGCACAGAGGGGAGGGGGAGGGAAAAAGACAGAAAGCAGTGGTCAGATACATGCAGAGGAGATACCACAATGTTGGGGGAGGTGCAGAAGACCAGGTCCAGTTGGTTGCCAACCTTGTGAGAAATGCGGAGGACTGAAGGGTGTCCAGCAGCAGGTTGAAGTCACCCAGGAGTGAGACGGGAGTGCCATCCTCAGGGAAGGAGTTGAGTAGGGCATCCATCTCATCTAGGAAACTGCCCAGTGGACCTGGTGGGCCATAGACAACAATGATGTGTAGTTTGCATGGAACAGTGACTGTGACGGCATGAAATTCAAAGGAGGAGGGTGAGAAGTGAGGAAGAGGAACAATACCAAATCTCCACAGGGGGGAGATCAGTATACCTGTCCCTCCGCCTCTACCTGTGGGTCAAGGAGTGTGGGAGAAGGTGTAGGCAGCTACATTTTAGTGTACATTTTCAGTGGCCATTCATAATATCATGACAGTCTACTTCTCAGTGTTTCTGTTTCTGTTGCACTTTATAATGTTACTGCACTTTATAATGTTACCTCAATGTGACCTAAATGTTGTGTCGTAAATGTTGCACTGTCTTAACTGTTGTGTAATTGTTGTCTTAATGTTGCACTGTTGTGAATCGAAGCGCAATCTCGTTCTTCTACGTACTTGTATGTGGCAGAATGACAATAAAACAACTCAACTCAACTCAACTCAACTCTTGTAGTGAATTAGCTACAAGGGTAGACTGATTACATAAATATTTCTTAGTGACATTTCTCGTGACAAACCCCCCTAGAGGGGCTAGGTCTCATGACTTCGGTAATTCCCAACTCCTGGATACGGCCCTGGTTGTGGGTTCAATTCCCATTAGGACCATCTATACTGAAAAATGCATGCATTCACTACTGTAAGTCGCTTTGGTTAAAAGCATCTGATAAATGGTATATATTATATTATGTCTTGACTGTTTATGACTAGTGTTATATCATTCTTATGACAGCATTATGTAGGTCTTATGGTGTACAGTTCAATTCCAGAAATTCAAGTAAACTGTAAACTGGTTAAACTGTAAACTGGATGTCAGGCTCATAACTAAGTAAACTGTTACTGCCGCTTTTAAGGACACGTGGTATTTAATCAAAAAAGATTAAAGTTTAGTTGGAATCTAAATCTAAATTTGTCTAAATCTAAACAAATCAGCCTTATGCTCATAAGCATCACCCTTGTGCCGACAAGTATTTGCCTTCAGCTCATAAAGGCTGAAAATCTAGGAATGGTATCCAACCTGTGCAAAACATTAAAAACAATCACAATTAATATGCCTTATTAGAGGAAAGCAGAGCCCTGATACTGAAATAGAATATGCCTGTGCATTGTTTTCCGAGATGTGGATTGCATTTTAGTAGGTCATGAAAAATGCACGTCATTACAGGGAAAGAATGCACTCAAGGTGGAAAAACAATACACCATGCGTCCATTGTATTCCAATTGTGTGTATTGCTTTTAATTTGGCATTAGTGACCTTCCACACTGCACCCTAGTATAAATTAAAATAATTATTTAAATCAGCCAGCTTCTTTAAGTACACACAATTTTCAATTCCAAGTTCAGCCTTTTAGAACAGAGCATGAGCGCCTGATAAAAATTTAGTTACTCAGTTCAGTTGCTAAGATTAATGTATTCCTTTTCCTTTGGGAAAATTTTGCTTATTCAGGTAAATGCCAAAGTAAAGGCAACACTTTTGTGGCAGGGGGCAGCTAAATGGCCCTGGCCCAGGCTAGGAATCCAAACTGGGTGGGGGTGGGGGTCCTGTTGGAAAGGAGAGGGTCGGGACTATTCACTGCTACCAGCTGTGTCACCCCCAATGGAAACTCACGGTACTGCACCCGTTTAAAGAATTCCCCATTTACTCAAGTGTTGCCTCTTATTTTGGCAGTTACCTGTATGTCGTCAATTGTAGTTTATTTCAATACTGGGAACACCAATTACTGGCTATTGTGTGCACATGAAATGGCTCACTATTGTGCTGCACCTTCTTTCCAGATTTGACTGCTGCAAATAGTTGTTTTTTGTTATTTATGCATGTTTAATACCATTGTTCACAAATCCCTTGGGATCAAAGCATTGTCAAATTTCTAGCAAACAGGAATACTTTTGGTAGCACACACATTGTGTGCTTGGTTTCACTTTTCATTGGCCCTAATACCTGTGTAGGTATACTTTAACTACAGAAGCAGATACAGTAGAACTACTGTGTATGTACACATTGTTATATTGTACTTACAATTGCAAAAACTGTATTTCAACATTTGAATGTTGAACTTTACATGTTTGTTCCTATTGTGACTTTGGAGGAGAATGAATTAGCTAGCTAGAACATACGATTGTGAATGTGGGGACTTAATCTTGACTGCAGTAGAAAACAACGTTTCAAATACACCTGCAAACAGGTTTTTATAGCAGGACATAAACTTATGCCAATGGGCACTTCACTCCACGTCTGAGAGAGACTGTTGTTATGATGATTGATCTTGTGTAGGGGCTGCTTGCAGATGACCTTGAGCTTGGCCTCTGACCCGCAGGCAACTCACTCACTCTGCTTTTAGGTGCGCAATCACCAATAGCCCGATGTTTCTGCTGTGTTGAACGAGCGGGGGTGACTTCTGTGCTGAAGCTTAATGCCCTTGTATTCCCAGAAGCCTGATGAGGTCCGGGATGTTCCTCACATGTGCTCCTTGCGTTCTCTGCACCCGTGTCTGACCCATGACTGACCATGTGCGATAAAGGAATAATGAGAATCCATTACCCTGCAAAGGGTAGTAGAACCTCTGAGATACAAACTAATCTGGGGATGGAGGTTGTTCTGAATTCTGAAATATTCAAAATACACCAATTTAAGAATTTTAATCATTTGGATTCATTACTTAAATTACTGCAGCCTTGTTTTTATATATATATATATATATATATATATATATATATATATATATATTAATATATAAACCTTCATTTATAATAACTAAATGCTATCTTTGACCTCTTTCACAAACTGTCAGGTTTTGCTCTGCCCCTTCTTTTTATATTAAACCCTGTCTATTTTCCAACATTGTATTCTTTAGCAGCCATGCCAGTTTGTCTCATTTTGATTAAGGGAAATGGGTGCCTGTCCCTTTCAATCTTGTGAGACACAAGGACCAAAGAAAGTGTGCATTCTACCAGGGTTGGGATCGTCTCGTCGCGTGCCAGTAAGTGAAAGTTATCCGGCGTTAGGTTTTGTGTTTAGCTTCTGCATTCGCCTCCTGTTTCACTGGTCGCAAGTAGCAGTTAGTTCGTTTAATTAGCATCTTGTTGCTGTTACTCCAGTGCTTACTAGTTTCTATCGTTAGCTTAGAAGTTGTTTTTCAAAGTTGATTGGTACTTAGCTGGTTTCAATCGGTTTTATTGTACCAGGCGTAGCGCCCGTATCTGAAGTTGTGTGTTCCTTGAGCAGTGGGAGGAACTTGTGAGTTGCTAATTAGTCTGCATTGTTGCCAGGTGGCATCCCCCACTTAGTGCCTAGCACCACTCAGCTACTTAAATAACCATAGTTGTGGAAAGCGGCAGCTTTTCGCGGCAGTCTCCCCGTCCTAGCCTCCCCGGACGAAGACTCGGCAAACAAAGACGAAGGAGTCTACCTGCAGGAGGCCACCGAGGGAGTGCTCGCTGCACGGTAAGTATCATAGTTTTGTATCTCCCTGTTCTACTTCCTCTGCAACTAACACTACATGCTACCTCCCTATCCCAGTCCATATCTCTTCTTCTAAATTGCCTAGAAGGAGAGATTCTACTCACACCCGTAACCTCTCCAATCTCATCCTCCCTCCTAGATCTCCCGGTGTCGACGTGGTGGTAGCAGGTGGACTATGGAACTGCCAGTCCGCTGTCCGGAAGGCCGATTTCATCTCGGCCCAGGCCTCCCTACTCTCCCTGCAGTTCCTGGCGCTCACGGAGACGTGGATCACTCCTCAGAACATGGCCACCCCATCTGCTCTCTCCGCTGCCTACACCTTTTCACACACTCCACGACCCACAGGTAGAGGTGGAAGGACAGGTATACTGATCTCCCCCCTGTGGGGATTTGGTATTGTTCCTCTTCCTCACTTCTCACCCTCCTCCTTTGAATTTCATGCTGTCACTGTCACTGTTCCATGTAAACTGCACATCATTGTTCTTTATTGCCCACCAGGTCCACTGGGGAGTTTCCTAGATGAGATGGATGCCCTACTCAGCGCCTTCCCTGAGGATGGCACTCCCGTCTTACTCCTCGGTGACTTCAACCTGCCGCTGGAGATCCCTCAGGCCTCTGCATTCCTCCCCCTGCTTCAGTCCTTCGACTTCACCCTGGCTGAATCCCCATCCACCCACAAAGCCGGTAACTAACTGGACCTCATCTTCACTAGAAACTGCACCTCACCCAACATTACGGTATCTCCTCTACATGTGTCTGATCACTGCTTTCTGTCTTTTTCCCTCCCCCTCCCCTCTGAGCCTAAACCATACTCACCTGCTCCCACTGTCCTTGTCCGTCGCAACCTCTGCTCTCTCTCCCCCGCTGCCCTGTCAGCTACTGTTCTATCTTCCCTTCCCCCTACTGATACCTTCTCTCAGCTACCTGCTGAGGGAGCATCATCCACCCTACTTTCCTCTCTCTCCTCCTCCTTTGACTCACTCTGTCCTCTATCCACTAAACCTGCTCGTCTCCGAGCCCCCACCCCCTGGCCAACCGACTCCATTCGGGTTGACCGACTGAAACTGCGAGCGGCAGAAATGAAATGGATAAAATCCAAATCCCCTGTGGCTCTGACTGATTTCCACACACTCCTGGCTTCCTTTTCCTCTAATCTCTCTGCTGCATTTCCCCCTCTCTTACCATGGATGACTTCGCATCCTTCTTTCATGAGAAGGTCGATGACATTCGCAACTGCTTCCCCCCAACCTCTCCCTCACCTAACTCTCCCTCACCCATCTCGCGACCTAAACCTCTCAACCCTCTGTCCTCCTTCTCGCCCCTCCCTGACTCAGACATCCTTCAACTTGTTCTCTCCCACCGTCCCACCACCTGCCCTCTTGATCCCATTCCTTCCCCCCTCTTCCAGTCCATTGTTATGGACATCCTCCCCTTTGTCTCCAACTCCTCTCTTTCCTCTGGCTCTGTCCCCTCTTCCCTCAAATGCGCTCATGTTGTCCCCCTCCTCAAAAAACCCTCTCTGAATCCTGCTGTCATTTCAAACTACTGAACTGTCTCTCTCCTCCCATTCCTTTCCAAAACATTAGAGCGGGCTGTCTATAACCAACTGTCTGCTCATCCCTTACAGAATGACCTGCTTGATCCTAACCAGTCTGGGTTCAGAGCAGGCCACTCCACAGAGACTGCTCTCCTTGCGGTCACTGAGGCTCTTCATGGGGCTAAGTCCCAATCCCTTAGCTCCGTCCTCCTCCTCCTCAACCTGTCGGTGGCATTTGACACCGTGGACCACCAGATCCTGCTCTCATCTCTTGTCGAGATGGGAATCTCTGGATCTGCGTTGACATGGTTTGAGTGCTACCTGGCTGACCGGGCCTACCAGGTGGCCTGGAGAGGATCCCTCTCCTCTCCCCACACCCCACAGGGCTCAGTGCTAGGCCCCGTCCTATTCTCTCTGTACACCAAGTCACTTGGTTCTGTTATATGGTTTTTCCTATCACTGTTATGCCGATGACACTCAACTCTTTCTCTCCTTCACTCCATCTGATACCCAGGTCCCGGCATGGATCTCTGCATGCCTGGCTGACATCTCCACATGGATGTCCACCCACCACCTGAAGCTGAACCTGGGGAAGACAGAGCTGCTCTTCCTCCCAGCAAAGGGCTCCCCGATGATTGATGCATCAATCACCGTGGAAGGCTCCATAGTGTCTCCGTCCCAGTCTGCCAGGAGTCTTGGAGTAACCCTGGACAACCAGCTGTGCTTCTCGAGCCATATTGCAGCGATCACTTGGACCTGACGATTCTCCCTCCACAACATCCGGAGGATCCAACCGTTCCTCACCCAAGAGGCCACTCAACTCACCAGGCCCTGGTGATCTCACGTCTGGACTACTGCAATTCCTTGCTGGCAGGCCTTCCAGCCTGTGCCATCAAGCCACTGCAACTAGTCCAGAACGCTGCCACTCGTCTGGTGTTCAACCAGCCGAAGTTCACCCACGTCACCCCTCTACTCTCCTCTCTGCACTGGCTCCCCATTGCAGCACGCATCAGATTCAAATCACTGGTGCTTGCTTTTCAAGCGGCTTTACTGCTCCCCCATACCTATAGTCACTCATCACACCCTACACCCCTCCCAGACCGCTCCGCCTCCTCTGGCAAACTGACTGCCCCATCCCTCTGGGCACCTGGCAGCCGCTCCTCATGGTCTCGCTTCTTCTCTGTCCTGATCCCTTGCTGGTGGAACGACCTTCCGCAATCGGTCAGGACCGCGGGATCACTTGCGATCTTCCGCAAGAGACTCAAAACCCACCTTTTCAGACTCCACTACCACTGAACTCTGTCCATCTAGCTAAATTGTCTTCACCACTGTTTACTTGTTCAACACTATATACCCGTCCTTACTCCATCCAAAAAAAACCCCCACACTAACCTTTTCCTTCCCAGTGTTACAGGTATGGTACGCAGATGCCTGCAACGATGTCTATTGTTGTATTACTGCACTGATCTTGTGCACTAACTATGGTTGTTCCTACCATGTATTAATGCACATCTTGTAAGTCGCTCTGGATAAGAGCATCTGCTAAATGCTTAAAATGTAAAATGTAAATGTGAAACTACAGCTCCCATCAGTCTGCAGTTCCACACCTGGCCACCAGCTGCATTGTATGAAGCAATTAGGAGTGCTGGCAGCTGACACCAATTATGGACTGCACAAAAAGGACTGATTGTGCCACAATGAGGAGAGTTTGGGGGGCAGAAATGAATGCTGCTCATGACCCTGGTTTGCTATCATTAAGTTGATGTTACAGGTTTTGTTGATTTTTACAAGATTATTCTGTTTTAAAATGATTTATTGAAGACTTTATTTTGTATCTTGAGAGAAAATAATTAATTCAATTTGTGGTTTTTTTCTTCCCGTTTTTCTCCCAATGTAAAATGTTACAGCATATCCTTGAAATGAAACCTTGTGAGGACTATGTGTGAAGCGCAGGGCATCAGTTTAATTACCGAGAAGTGATGGTGGGAACCCGATTTCTACCTCCTCTTGTCAGACAAAAGGTTATTCATGACAAATTTGTCCTGTTCTGGGATTGAATTTACTTACTAAGTTTCAGAAAATGGCCTATCCCGTCAAGAAGAGAATTCACGCTGTGGAACAGAAGATAAAGTTTTGGTTATTCACTATTCACTTTTGGTTATTGCCACTTCCTTTTGGAGTTATCCCTGTTGAGATCATGTTTCATCAGAGGAAGTAACTCACCATTGGTATATTAGCAAAGCACATTCCTGGAAATTGGGTCTTGCATGCACTTGTCTTGCATGAACTGCTAGCATTTACCTCCAACAACCTTACCTTTAACAACCATTAAAAAATGATGCACATGGAAAATATTTTTTCCTGCAACAGCATTTAGCTTCTCTTTCACTGAAGAGCTCGAAATAGTTGATGCATCGGGCACAGAATCAGATCCACATTGTAAATATAAAGACCTAACTGTATCTCAGTACTCTCCCAGGTTACTAGGGTAGCAACAAATTGGTGATTACGGCACTGGCAATCTCAACTAGCCATGTTGTCGAGAATAATTCACAGTGCAACAGACTAAAAAATGATTGCACAATTCTTGTTGTTAGTATGATAGAAATCAGACACTCTATCATGGTTTGAATCTAACCAACACTATCATCCTTTGAAAATAAGCTATGATCTTGCCTCCCAATTCTTGTTTTTGTCAGTTATTACTATGTGGAGAAATGTTTAGTCTAAAGGACAGTGGGGCTTTCTCTCTGTGAGTCAGAAAGCAGCTGTCTTTGGACGCCTTGCCCACCTTGGCATAGCCGCTTATGGTTGCCACGGCAACGCCATAGCGAGCGTTCTGAGCATCGGTCTTGTGTGCTGCAGTGTACTGTGATATCCGTTCGTTACAACCTCAAAGGCTGCATTTATGTTTTGCAGTATTTATATTAATGCAGAGGTTCACTAGGATTTAATTCTACTTAGACGAGCCCCTCGTTCATGAAAAGCCTTGTACAAATTTGTGCACAGCACATGACACAAAATGCAAAAAAACTAAATGGTAACTCCTGCTCATTTTAGAGACCATTGTGCGATGTGTGTCATCTCTAAAGACTCAATTTGAGAAGAGTGAGGCAAATATTTGCATACCAGTAGAGAAAAACTGGATAAAAACAAAACTGTGTTTCCTGTCCCCCCATCATCATCTCCAGTATTACTGCGCTCACTTGGCGTCAGGGAGGCAGAACGAGAAGAGAGCGTAATTTATTCAAGAAACAAACAAACCAAGAAATAAGTACCCTCCTAATTCTTCACTGCAGAGGCATTTCTTGATCATCCGATTTCTTTGTTTTGCTTGCTGGAGTCTGAAGAGGCTGGAATCATCAATGAAGATGAAAAGCTAGATAAGGCACATCCTGAACAATTCGCCCCAAAGCTTATGCCTCATGCCTCATGCCTTAAAGTAAGCTTGTTGTTTTTTTTCCCAATTTTGTTAATTTTGTGGCCAGGACTGAAAAATCTGACCTGAAAAGTGCACATAGAGCCAGAGCCAGTTTCCTTGTGGTCATAGTTTTGCAAGGTTTTGGATGGAGAAAGGCCTTCAGCTTATATGACATAAATTAATGTTTGGGGTAATGTTTCTTCATCACTTTTTGTTTACACCTGGGAAATTGTTGTTGCAATTTGCCTCAGGCTGCTTTGGACATTTATTGCAGCTGCTTCTTCTTTTATTACATTTTTTAAAATAAAATAAAAAAGAAATATATATACACCATTTTTTTTTTAAACCAAAAGCAGGTCAAATTCTCATGCACGTTCTTGCCTCCTATCTGTTGTTCCGTCCATCCGTCCACATCCATCAATTTGTTTGATATTTGTAGCGGTTGTGGGTGCGTGACTCTGCAGTGAACACAATGACTAAAAAAATTCACACGAGCAGCGGCATGTTATAGCCACGGTTGCTATGGTTACGGTTTGTGGACCAGAAGGTCTCGGCAGAGGCGAGAGAGTCACGGAGCCCATCAACGTGGAAAACGAAAACAACACAAGTATACTTCGCTGTCCACATGTGTGACAACATTTAATGGGTGAAAGTGTGTGCGTGTGTGTGTGTGTGTGTTTGCTTCTGTGAGCTTGTGTGCATGCAGTAAGAGAGAAGGTGTGGGAGCAAAATAAATGCATCAATTTCAAATTTTAAAACTATTTCAACATCATCAAGTTGAGTTGTCTTTATCACCCAATCACCCCTCATCTTCTAGCCATAATTAGAGGCAACCAGGCCTGACCAGCATTTTTGTACATGACCCTGAGCATGCTGGGATGTTAATTGCTTATTTAATTCCGGAACAACACCTATGTGGAAGCATCTGCTTTAAATATACTTTGAAAAGTGCCCACCTCTTTCATTTCCTTGAAAAGTGCACACCTCTTTCACCTCTTTCAGACTTTCACCGCATTGTGCTGTAGAGACAATGCGGTGGTTCTCTCACCTGTGGTTTTCTTGGGACAGGTCTGGTATCAGCAGGGGAAAGCCTTTTGGACCAGGGCCATCCTTCTAGATCCTTCTCGAGAACCATTAAGGGCCGATCGGATTGGTTTCATCTTACTGCAGTCCCACGGCCCACTTTAGATCAAGTGTGCATCGGGGAATGAAAGAATGTCAGAGGATTTACAGAAATGGTGGCTATCGCACGGTGCCTGCCGTAGCATCGACTCGGCCAGAGGGAACCTTCTGTGGGCTGCCAGAGAACAGTAGCTCAACTTACATGACGATGGCACAACGCACGGGCTGTGGAACGGCACAGATGCGCAAACTCTTCATAACGGAAATGCAAAGATTTGACTCATTGATCGGTGACACTCGGCTGAAGCTGCGTCGCGCAAAGCAATTTGACGATGTCTGAAACTGAAACGTACGCTTTTTTGGGGTAATACGAACGGGAGGCGAGGTGAGTTATTTTATGGCCCGGAAATAGATAGGTTGGCGGCGAGTATTTTATGATGAACACAAATAATAATAATAGTAATCATCTTCATCACTACGAAATATCATTTTTATTATTATTATTAAGATCATAAGCAAACATAATGATGAGAACAGATCTTTAAGCCCATCTAGGTCTGTTCTCACCTCCCGGCTCACCATTTACCTACAGTCTATAAAATATCCAGCCTGGACTTCAATACCCCATGTGTGTCTGCTTCTACTGCACGACCTGGCAAGCATGGAAAACTCTGTGTAAAATAAAATTAAAATACTTCCTGATAGCAGTATGGAATTGACCTTGAACTACCTTCCCACCTGTGCCCTCTTGTTCTATGAACTGAACTTAACCTGAAACATCTTTGGTAGTTAATTTTGTTCATTCCTTTTTTATGAATTTAAAATCCTCAATCAAATCCCTCTCGCCTCCTTCTGCTAAGCATGAATACAATTATGCAGTGCTAAGTCACTAGCATTAAACCTGTTGGGCATGGACAGACAGTGCGAAACGTGCTGCCAGAGTTGTGACCAAGTCACTGTTATGCACTCATGCACTGTTATGTGTCTCTGTCTTCACCTTCAAGTTTCAAGTAAATCCCAAGTCATGAAGGATAAGTCTCAAGTAAAGTCCCAAGTCACCGTGTTCAGGTTACACAAGTCACAAGTCCCAAATTTCAGGTGTCAAGTCTTCAAGTCACATTCAAAACAAGATTCTTGAGTTATCTAGTCCAAGTCTCAAGTACTTGTATTTTTTGCAAGTCAAGTCTGAAGTCATCAAAATTGTGACTCGAGTCCACAACTCTGCTTGCTGTTATAATAAAAACAAGTGTTGCTTAAAAGAGAATTTTGATTGTGGAGCCAGATTATTATTGTGGAACAGACATTCTGCAAGCAGATGTATAATACAAGTTAGCACAAAATGACACACTCTAGCTCTTACATTTTAATTTCCATGTTTACTTCATTCAGTGTAATAAAAAGTGAAAATGTTGGCTTGTTCTAGAAATGAACAGTTATCGATACGGTCCATCCCATTTGGCAGTTTGCCAAATAACTGAACAGTAACATATTTTTGGGCATGATGCCTTTTTTTTATAGTCCGAGCTTGCGTTGATTGCTTTCGACAGTTCTGTATTACTTTATTGAGCCTCTCACTCATGTGAAGCTTTGCTAATTTGCTGGAATGAGAGAGCTGAGAGAGCGAAACTCTACCAATTTGCGGGGATCAGCTGGAATGATCGGAGAGCAAAACTTTACTAATCTGCTGGAAAGAACTGGAGAAGGAAACGGAAATAAAGCAGTATAGCCTGTCCAAACAAACAAACAAAAAAACAGCAAACAGGGAAGGCTTGAGGGCCGGCTGTTCTTAGCTCTCGATCCTCAGTCTCAGTCTTTTCAGATTTTTAACCGTGGTCAAAGCCAAACTGTCCTCGGTACGGCGATAGGAATTGGGTCTTAGGGCTGATTAGAAGGCCTGCACAATGAGAAATGAAATGGCTGTAAAGAATCTGTCACCTCCAGTACAGAGAGACGGGAAACACATTGAGGGATCCACAGAGGGCCAAGCCTGTCAAATTAATTAACCTGGAAACATGTTTGATTTTGAATGCCTGGCAGGAGGGGGACAGGACTTTCGCGGCCAGTAACAAGCTGAGAGCCGGGAAGTAATTGAATGCGAGCGTTACATGGACATAACGTCGGGGCATGCTTCCATGGAACATATGAAACATGGATGTTCAGGGTTGCTTTCACAATGATTGTGTTAATTCTTTGCATCGAGGATGTTATTACAACATTTACGTATTTACCAAAAGCTACAAACCTGTTCCAATGTAAGGATTTTAAAAATATCAATAAAATGCTGGTAACTGCCAAAATAAAGGCAACACTTGAGTTAATGAGGGATTCTTTCAACGGGTGCAGTACCATGAGTGTCCATTGGGCCAGGGCCAGTACTGTTGAAACTGACTGGCCCTCCCATTGGGTCACATTGGAAATAAAGGCAATACTTGGTAACCCGGGGGGACACTCAAGTGTTGCCTTCATTTTGGCAGTTACCTGTAGTTAGCCATTGCATTGGATGGAGTTGTGGACTGGCTCATAATAAATAGTGAAAATAGGAATGTGTGGCTCAGTAAAGGTACCCTATAACCTTCTACGCCAGGGAGACCAGAGGATTGTCGTGATTTTTCAAGAGCGAAGGAATGTTTCTGGGTCATCATAATTTGTAATCCCGGGAACAACAACCCTTAACAACCAATCATTGCAGGAGACACATTGGGCGGTGGCAAATATTGTTGTCACAAAAAATCTGTCACGTGTTTGATTGTTTGATAGGGGTTGTTGTTTCCTGGAAAAACCGTCTTGTAAGTCACTCTGGATAAGTGCTAAATGCTTAAAATGTCATGGTTTGAGTGCCTACACGCCACAGTTTTTGTTCAGTTTTACTACCGTTCGCGGACCGCGTTTATTCGCTTGTGGGTAGTTATTATTTTGCTATATGCGGGGGGTTTCGTTTTCCTATTTATTTACTGTAACGTTTCTCGCGGGGTACCGTCAATTGCTCCCTATTGTATTTTAGTGGGCACCCTGATTAGTCAGGAGTGACCTTATTGATCCCCCATTGGTCGCACTTGGGCCTCACCCCTACAAGCCCTCACATAAAATGTAAAATGTAAATTTAAAACAAATTGCGATGATCCAGGAACATTCCTCACTTGGCAAAGTCAGGACGAGCAAGACCACTGCGACCGAACACACAATTGGCTTTGTACCAGGAAGTACACTTAAGCCGGCCAGGGGTCACCACTGCATAAGTGCCCACTGCCGCCCACACATTACCAGTTGCTGTCAGTCTCTTCCGATTGACACTAGCTCTCATGTAGAAGGCCACATGACCCGTAGCATAATAAAACAGTTACAGGACTGTAACTGCTGCGTTTCAGCTGCAGCCCCCACTGTGTGGGTGTGGGAGTGGGGTGGGGTGGGGTGGGGGGGTCTCTGAGTGTTGACCTGACAGCAGAGTGATTCCGAATGGGAGAATGGAAGGGAAGGGGTGTGAACCTATAGGATGAAATGTTCCCGTTTGTGTTGTGCAATCAGTGTGCGCTCGGTTAAACATGCCCCTGCTGCCACATGTCCAAGTCGTGCGGCTCATTTTAACTTCCAGCAGCGAAGCCAAGGTTGCTTAGGGAACGTAAAAAAGCTCTTCCTTCGCTGATGGAGTCAGCAGAAAGGTTCGAATTTCTGTGGATATCACGGACCAAGCAGCTTTTTACAGGAAACACTGTGGCTGTCTGCCCACCTCACACTTCATTCAGGGGTTCAGTAAAGCGATGTGACTCTCTGCCCATCTCACGCTTCATTCAGAGGTCCAGTAAAGCACTGTGACTCTCTGCGCTACCTCACGGTTCATTCAGGGGCCCAGTTATGTCAGGGTTCTTTTGAAATAAGAGTTCTCCAAAGCCTTTTCCCAGAATTCAATGCATTGGGCATTAAGATTAAAAAAACTGCCATATGGCAGTGCCTTAATAAGAGATATGTTTTCCCTTCTCTTGACTCCAAACCCATCTCTTGATCAATTTAACACAGACTGTAACACAGGCTGTAAACAAGAGTAACACATTTTTAAACATATTTTTCTGAACAATTGTAAGAATAGCACATCGCTATCGGAGAAAGAAAAAGACAAGCTAATGATCATTGGACTGGAAGATGTTGCTAGGAAAGCTGAGTCACACTTTCAGTGGTATCCTGTTGTGAAGCACTGGAAACAAGGTAAAAATTCCAGCCCTTTAAAAAACTTAAAATGCCAGAGATCATTCCACTATTCTGGCATAATTTTCTATTTCCCTTTTTTGCTTTATCAATTAGCCCCTTTCTTTGATCGATGGTAAAAAGAAATATCAGGGAAAAGAAAATCTATTTTGTCAATCCCTGATGAAAAAAACATCATTACATTGTCTGCCACAAATTCTGTCTCTCATCATCGAACTGTGTTGCTGGTTGCCATAGCAATTCATATCACTAATGGTAATGACAATAATCAATGGTTACACTGTTGTAGCATTACGATCTCTTTCTTGCGTGTTTGCTTTTTCAGCACAAGACATGACTCAATTTGTCGGTTGCGTTCATTTGACATATAATCTCATATACAAAGCTGCATGCATTTAACCAGCCACACATCAAGCCCACTAAGCGCCTCCTCTGGCACCTTTCTGTTGTTTTCTACCGTCTTCTTTAATTACTCCTACCGAGTCCGAAAAATATACAAATCATCGATGTTTCAATAATACATTTTAAGTTTGGATTGTGTTTTTATATTTAGCCAGATATACAGCCAGATGCATTGTCACAAGAAGCAACACAAAATTGCTCGCTAACAGCAAGCAAATGATAATGGGTCGTCTAATGTTAGAGCTTATAGAGGGAGCCTAAACCTAGAGATGTTATTATAACATGGAGGAATGAGTTCCTCTAATTGAGTTTGTTCCTTAATTTGAAATTAGTTGGCTTTTTTATCATTTAAAAGAAATTGCACTGACTTTGTTCTCCTTGTGTTAGGTGCTGTTGTATTGTTGCTCTATTGATCTCTTGTTCAAGCTGTGAATATTTTTAAATGCACTCCTTGTGAGTCGCTCAATGCCTAAAATGTCAAATGAATCTGAAAACCAAAGTTAATCACATGTGGTTTGGCCTTAAAAAGGAATAATATTTGTTCTTCTTCTTAATGGAGCATTCTCTGTTCATTTAACATGAAATGCCCAACAATTGTGTGTGTATTCCAAAATGCAAAGAAAGCGCTCGGATTTCCCTCAAACCAAAAAGTATCTGCATTAAATACCCTCCATCATTGTGACCGTACAACTCACTCAAAACACAGCTTTAATAGAACTGAACAAGCACTGAAGAATGAAAGTGCCATTTCCCTGTTCAAGGGAACTGAAGTCTTTGTGAGATCCAAGCTGTGATAGCAAATCATGGATTCCCAATTTCTATGACCAATTTTTAATAACACCGGGACAGGGAAGATGCAAAATGCATACACTTCTGTTGACAGCATATGTAAAAATGTTCATTTTTCTTTCCTTTACTGTGAAAGTTGGCTGTCAGAGAGGTTTGGGGGAAGCTAAAAAGATACCCAGAAACCAAATGTACGGATGTAATATTCACTCAGGTCCCGATATGGGTTTGACGTAAATGCAATGAAATTATCCCAGAATCTTGACAACCAGATGGCCTCCGAAGAGCATGGCTGTACACGACTCCTACCAGCCTAGTATTCATAATCGAACAGGGACACCTCAGAGCTACATATCAGTGAATTAAATTGGAAATTTGTCTGAAGATGAAGGCAGCCAGGATCTTTTGAAATTCCCCCTCTGAAATAATCAGGCATATAATTAACTCTGAGTATATCCATTCAGCAGGCAGAACTAAAGTCAGGTTGAGTTTATTAGATGACACTTGACCGGGTGTATGAATTACAAGTTCATTGAGTGGTAGCGGAGAGTTGGCATGTAAATAAGAAGCGACAACCAGAACAGATAAAGAAAGGGCGCCCCGTTGAAATGTAGGTCTGCGTCGGCTTCAGAAAACGAATACAGGTAGCAAAGCTCACATATGCAGATCCCAAAACGAAGGAAATAAGCCTGCCAACAAAGCCAGTAAACTTCAAATAAAATCAATTTGATCTGTAACCTAAGCTCAGAAACCCTTCTCTTTCCGCACGCACACAGTAGACCTACAAACCAGCTCATTAAGACCCCTAAGAATAGCATTCTCAATCATTAAGGAGCACACACAAGTCAATATCCAGCTATAAACCCATTTCTATTCAGGGGTAAAAACACTTTTTTGAGATGACAAGCAGTTGGCTTATTTGTCCACATTATTCCTTTATAGTGCTTTGCAGCTTCTGTAAAAAGGAGCCATGGGGAAGTGAGCAGAGGTGCTTCGGAGGAGAGTTTTGACTGCGAGAGAAAAGATAAGCCCCTCATGCTTGTCCTTGTAAATCATCCTTGTTTTTGTTTATCAAGGGCCTGTAATGCAATGCAGAAAATATGTACAGTAGTATTCACATAATCGCAGCTTTCTTTAATTTATTTATATGTTTGTTTGTTTTACACAATTCTAGACGTGACTGTAATTCTGCCCATAATTAATAATCTCCATTTTATATTGAGTTTGGATTTATAATTTGAGCTCTACCTGATTGTCTGTGAACAATCTTTCTCAAATGATTTTCATTATTTAAAAATGGAAACTGACAACCCTTGACCAAATATTTATTGACCCTCATTGACTGATGGCTACCAGGCAAGAAGACGGGTGGCTACTGTGTTCGGTAGATACTATTGATTTTGTCATGCGACTTCAGCCCAATGGTCAGTTTGCACCTGTACACTTAATTTCCATGCAAACTAGACTCCGTTATGGTCAGGTTAGACCTGTTATTAGTAAATGTTGGGTACTTTGGTGCACTGTTGCGTGGATGAGCCTCATGGTCTGCATCCTGTTATGGCACTGTTCTAGTGTGTGGATGAGCCCCACGGTCTGCATGTTGTTAAGGCACTGTTCTGGTGTGTGGATGAGCCCCATGGTCTGCATGCTGTTAAGGCACTGTTCTAGTGTGTGGATGAGCCCCACGGATGCCAGAATCTGCCAGTGCTGACTGTGGCCAGCAGCCCCACGGCACTACCACCGTAATTGGTGGTAGTGTCGCGCAGGCTGGGTTGTCCGTGTCTCATCGCACACCAGTGCCCCCCACTGGTCAATTGGGCACCCACAGTCTGCCAGTATATAGCTGAGCATGAAGTGTCTTCCTCTGACTCACGTCTGTGCAACCTTAACTTGAAGACTGTGGTGTGAAAAGAATCGGCGGCTAACGTAATGTGCTTCGGGGGAGAGAGCATCCTTGTCTACGCTGTCCCAAACTGGTTGCACCGAGCATGGCTTAGAATACCATTGGGCAAAAAAGCGTTAAAAAACCCAGCCTTAATAAAAGAGGTGACAGCTAACAATATCATGGAGATTTTATTTGATTGGGGTCTTGACTGTTGGGATCTGAGGCTTCAATCCAGGAGAGTCCTGGAACTTCCGTGAGACTTGGGTCTATGTGCATTCCCCCTGGTGGCCTGCCTTATCTCTGCCCATTGAAGTTAGGAGAGTACACTAGCCAACCACAGATGGAGAACTGGCTCACAGCCATGCAAGACTTAGAGAAAGCAAGATAAGCGCTAAATTAGAAACTGCATCACTGCGAAAGGGGGAAAGGAAAGAGTTCTTTTTTTAACATAATAAGGTTTGGCTCCCTGTGATTTTATTTATTTATTTATTCAATTTGCAGAAAATCCAAACAAATCCTTTAAGGAAGTGACATCATGCATTTGTCTAAGCGCTGGTATGGTGCACAAATTCTAATTCCACTTTCAGAACACAGAACACAAAGACAGAAATAGGTGTACGAGAAGCAAGGGGAAGGTTTTCTTGAATTTACCGTCTGTGTTTTTGCTTCTAGTCATTATTTTCGAGGGGATGCCTATGAATATATCAGTTGTCACTGAATTTTCTGCAGTTTGATCTCTGCTACCATGGTGCAGCAGTGTTTTTCCAGTGAATTTTGGAAAAAGCAGCACTTTGATCACTGTTTTGTTTAACGTTGAAGAACAAGCCAATGAATAGGGGAGGTCCAGGCGTTCTCCTCACAGGTCGATGTGTTGAGCTGCCAGACCTCAGTGGGGTTAAACACGGCTTCAATGAAGCGTGAGCAAAAAAGTCAACTGCACTTTTTGAAGGCACCCTCTTGTTAAAAGTAGAAGTAGCGTGCCATGGCAACGCGACGAGGAGCAAGGGATTCCAGCAATGTGTCGCAGACATCCGTGGGCACGGCATCCCCCCTTCCCTGCTCGTTATTTGCTTTATGACACACATGAGTGTGAGCCAAAGACGTGTGTCAGCCTCCTACCTGGGCACAGCGTGAGAGAGGAGGAGGAGGAGAGGAGGGAAAACAGCCTGGGGAGACCAGAACCAATGGGAGCAGATGAGCCGTTCCGAGAGGAGGAAGACCAGGGAGGAGGAGGAGTGGGCGCCGTAGAGCAACTGCACGGAGACTGACTCACCAGGCAATCCTCAGCCACCTTGGAGAATGTCGTGCCGACCGTCTACTGCAGGCAACCCACTCGGAAAAGCCTCCCCCCGTGCACACACACACACACACACACACACACACACACACACACACACAGTCGACACCGGATTTGATAACAGGATGCAGACCGTGGGGCTCATCCACACACTAGGACAGTTCCTTAACAGGATGCAGGCTGTTGGGCCCATCCACACATTAGAACAGTGCCTTAACAGTACGAGCATCCCCTCACAATGTAGGCTGGATAGGGTGATGTGGGGAGGGGGGGAGGGGGGTCGATCAAGGTACTGCAGGCCCCTGATGTAGAGGGGCAGGCGACAGATGCGTGTGGGAAATTGTATCAGGGGTTTTGAGGAGGGAGAGCGTAGGTGCCATAGCTAAGCGGAAGACTGGCAGGATTATACTGTTTGTATAATCAGTCATGCATTCCAAGGATCCAACATTGTGATCAGGGGAGTTAATGACACTGGAAGTTATTTAGGATAATTTAATTTTGTGATTTATGTTTTGATTTTTTTTTAAAACGACATAAAAAAAATAGTGGACGTAACACATCAGATATTGCATGGTGTACCATCTTGACCTGAATCTACACTACCGGTCAAATGTTTTAGAACACCCCCATTTTCCAGTTTTTACTGAAATGTAAGCAGTCCAGTGAATAAACTGAAATGGCACAAAGGTAAGCGGTAAACTGCCAGAGGTTAACAAATAATGTTTAGGTTACCAAAAACTGAAAAGTTATGTACATTTCTGAGTTTAAAAAAAGGCCCTTTTCAGGGAACAAGTAATGGGTTAACGTGGGTTAACAGTCACTCTGTGCAGTGTTTACTTTTTAGGTGGGTGGTTAACATGGTCTCAACCGGGGTGGGAGTGAAATAAAATTATTTGGAGTGTGAAAGAAATGCTGATGAAAACGCATTTACGAATGTGGAATGCCTGACGATTGTTTGCAAAGGATGTCACACAATGCAATCCGGAGCGAATTAAAAAAAAGAATTAAAAAAAGAAAAAAATAACAATTAGTGATTCAATAATAATGGCGCTCATGCCCCTTGATACGCACTGTGCACAGGGAGATTAATAAGCGGATGCGCATGCTTTAGACGCTGTCCAACGCTGACAGCTTTTTGTTTGCCTGGCCACCAGCCTGGATGCCACTAAAAGGCTTTTCTCAGAAAGCTGATCACCATTTTCAAAGACGACAGATGTTAAATAAATAAATAAATGAAACCCCTCTTTCTTCCTAATTCACGTCGGTGACATGAACCCCATTACACGCACTGTCCCTGTCGGCTTGCTTTTAAGAGCTCATTTCGATGCTAAAAAAACCCAAAGCTTTTTGGCAAACAAATAATTACTGTACGGCACAAGCGATTGCAAATCGCACGAGAGAGGCAGCCCTTGGCCGAGCCCGAAAATGCAGGAAGAGAAAAGTGAGTATACGCAGAATACGGACGAGACATAAGTAGGCGAGGTGAGCGCCTCCAAGTTCCTTCGGAGAATCTAGCAAGCGGTTTTGAAGTGTCGGCAGCGCGAGGCAGTTGTGCACAGCAGACCCCGAAAGAATTCCAAGTCCTCAAACCAGATGAAGCCATGAGCATACAATTTGCAATTTGGTTATTTGGCA
This sequence comes from Aldrovandia affinis, assembly GCA_029706075.1. Taxonomy (NCBI): domain Eukaryota; kingdom Metazoa; phylum Chordata; class Actinopteri; order Notacanthiformes; family Halosauridae; genus Aldrovandia; species Aldrovandia affinis. The sequence continues at coordinate 4,322,112 of JAINUG010000055.1, forward strand.
GATGCTTTTGCCCAAAGCAACTTACAAGAGTGCATTTGTATGGTTGGAGATCATTGCTAGAGCTATCGAACGGAAAGTTACGGTCTAATCATTGACATTGCCGATGTGCATGCTGCAAAACCTGTTATACAAAGGGAAGAGAAAGATTATTAAACACATTTACTGTATGTGTGTGTGTATATACACTGCCGTTTTTTGTAAAACAAACTAATTTACATTATTTTTCAGTTTTTGGTAACCTAAACAGGTTTTTTTTAACCTCTGGCAGTTTACCTTACCTTAATGGTACCTTTGTACCATTTCAGGTTATTCACTGGACTTGAACTGCTTAAATTTCAGTAAAAACTGGAAAATAGGGGTGTTCTAAAACTTTTGACCGGTATTGCATATATATATATAGGGCAGAGAAGAGGCGTGAGGAGCAGAGCGGTTACCAGGTGTGTGAAGAGACAGGACAGTTAGCTGGCCGGAGGAAGCTGATGGGAGAGATCTGGAAAGGGTGTATGATGAGATCGGTGACTGAAGGTAGGAGGAGGCAGTCCCCCTCGTTGTCTGGTATGCCAGCACCAATTACTTGCATTGAATGAGAGCTGGGACAGCAACCGGGAGCCAGTGAAGAGTGGTGGGCAGCGGGGCATCAATCCCGACTGATGGTTGCTCAGCTGCTCTGCAATCTACTCGCAGCCCTTGAAAAATTCTAGGCCTTGCTCGTCTCAATGAACACCATAACATTCTGCAGTCGACTCGCAGCCCTGCCATGATTCTCGCCTTAAGGAACACCACAACATCACGAGCGAATGTGCTGAGAAATCAGCGTCACTTGGGGACAAGCAGGAACATTATCACATGCTGTGTCTGTTGGGGCTCGGCTTGTCTACTTGCGCTTTATGGTCCTTAACTTGCTAGGAAAACCGTGGGAGGCTGTGTTTTTTGTTTGCACTTGTGGTGCATTTTATGTGTCATGGAGGCCCGTTCCCCAATCTCTATTGCAAATATCTCCTAATTTTATGTCGAAAAGTGGAACCCATGAAGGACCTCATTATGGCTTTCTAGATCATGGAAAATGAATACTGTGTCACATAAAGCAACAGGGGCAGATTGATTCTGCGGATGAAATGGATTTTTAAAGTAGTCATTTATAGATCGAGAGCCATTTCAATATATGCCTTAAATGGCCTGTGTAGACCAGAAAGTATTTTACTTTTGGTTGGACCATAAAATCGAATTAAACAATTTTCGATGATTGCTGGAAATTATGTGTCACTGATATAGGTACCTGCCGAAATAAAGGAAACACTTGAGTAAATTAAGGGTTCTGGCGGCTCTGTTATGGGGTGGGGTGTATTTTCCTGCCACGGTTTAGGTCCACTCAACCCCTTAGAGGGAAAAGTAAACGGCAATAAATACAAAGCCATTTTTGATCACCTTCATCCTATGGTGAAGTATTTCTTTCCCAGTTTGATGAGCATGACAATGTAAATCATATGTGATGGCCTTCTCAACCCAATTGAACACTTATGAGAGATTCTGAAGTGGTGCCTGAGACAGCGTTTTCCACAACCATCACCAAATGATGGAGTTTCTCGTGGAAGAATGGTGTTGCATCCCTCCAATCGAGTTGTAGAAACGGAGTTGTAGAAATATGACAGACAAAAACTTAACCTAGTGCAGTGGCAGACAGATATCTTATCTCTTTGATAATTTGCTTCTCAGATGAGCATTGTGTGAGTGTGCGTGTCATTACGCGCAAATCAAATCAAATAGGAATAAAGTGCCTCAGCAGACATTTGAAAACAATAGGAGGAAAAAGGTGCTATTGTGGCAAGGATGGCTTAAGGATATCAATCAGAGTTAATGAAAGGGGGCTAAGGGAGGCCTTATTCAATCCTTTATGTTAATCCGTTTCTGGTTTTGCCCCATCCAAACGCCTGCCTACATAACTGGATTCATTACTAGGCTTAATGAACGTAGGTGACTGTGTGCTGGAGGTACTCAGTGTTTCACCTTTCAGACTCTAAACATACAGTTGCTCAGACTCCTATGCGTCATACTGTGCAGTCCAGCTCGGTTGGAACTAAAACCAGAAACGCTTTGGCACTCCAGGACCAGGGTTGCCTGATCCAGCTTTAGTTTATAGCATGCTTGATTCATATCCCACATGCTTCTCTGTGCATTAGTTAATAGGATCCCCACCCCGAGTAGATGAGCATACTTTTTTTTTTCAAAGCACAGTAATTGCATTAGGTCTGCCACTTAAGAAGTTAGTGTCAGTGATGGGTGAGATAAGAATCAGTAAGGAATTCACACTGGTTTTAGAAATCAGTGTGGAGATGGAAGGCTAAGCAAAGTCCCTGTCATGCTCAGGCAGAAAAAAAACGGATATGAAAAGAACATTTAATATTGTGCGCATAAATTTCGCTTCAGGGAAGAAATATATTCAATTAGAGAGCAGGGCATTATTTTGAATGCATACACAAAAAGAATAAAGGGCCTACACTAAAGAGGATCTACACGAACCCAATAACTGATTCCCATAATGGTGGCCACACAGCTCCACAGTGAAAAGTGTTTCCGGTTACCCTGGCTTTGTACACATGCATCTCTTTGTTATTGTTGCCATTTTCTTCTAAGCACTTATTTATCACTAATGGTTAAGTCTGCCTGCCCTACGGACTTAAAATTGGAATGAGATAATATTGAAATGATGCTTTTCCCTAAAGGGATAGTCGCCTCATGAATCCTGCACATGTGACTCATGTGTTTTATTATTCTTTTGGACATTTCACATGCACGCTGCGCATTTCCACATGTTTCATATCCCTTCTGTTGTTGTTTCATTTCTGCTGTATTGCATGTCTTTGTGGAATGTGGGACGACGGGTCAAAATGCAGGACTGTCTCCTACACAATGCGGGAACATCTGGTCACCCCACAAGGGAGGAGCAAGCTCATCTCAGCAATGCTCCTGTGACTAGCACTCCTTTCTGACAAGTAGCTGAATTCTGGATTTCATAGGATGTTCTGGCATAGAAAACAGAAAAGGCACAACTACACATTTAATCAAATCCTCTGGCATGCAGACTAAAATTGTTTGCATTGTGTTACATTTTTATCGATACAGTTGTTTTTTTAAATTATTTTTCTCACTGAATTACTGTCATAAATAACGAACCAGAGGATGAGTGTGACTGAAGATATACTAGCACTACAAATACTGCACATACAGCGAGGTGATTGTACAGGCTGTGTATGATTGTGTGCGGTTTGTTATTCTGGTTTTGTGCAGAATCGCAATTAAATTGCATGGGCATTGACAATATGTATGCCACCCGCAGGTTGTCTTATTTTTGTCATCTTTTCAGGGTGGAATGATGGCTTTTGAGAACTTCCATTCTTATACTCTCCACGGCATTGACATATCAAGCTCAGGCTGAACCCGTTTTCTTCTAGGAGCTGAATTTGACAGCTTCTTCAAGCTCTTCAAGGTTGCTGAATGCGGCATGAAAACAGCACACACACACAACCTGACAGACAGACACAACATTGAATTGTGCATAGCTGAAACAAATTGTAGTTTTATTTTAGTTTAGTAGTATTTTTGGGGGGTTTAATTTTAACATTTTAAAATGGACTGTTACCTGCATTTGTATTACCTACTGGCCAATATGACATAAATAAATACATATATACTGTATAGTATGACCTGTTTATGAACTGTCTCAGAAAGGTCCCAGCTGTATATTTTTGACTGATTGCTGCCATTATCACATATACTTTTGAAACAGATACAGTGGGGTCCAAAAGTGTGAGTCCACTACCAAGATCAGTTTGTTTTCATCATTCATTGAAAACTAGCACAAAGTTTTTACTCATGTGATATTTGTTATTCCAGAATGTCATAAAACACTGATACAAATAAATTAAAAAGTTTGTTTGAGAAAGGATGGTATGAGATTGAAATATCTATAAATATTTTGTTTGCACACCATTGCCTTCCATTTCCTCAAAATGTTGTGAGACCTTATTTTTCATTTAAGTTTTAATACACGGACACTCCTAATACACATTGTGAGCTGTTTTTTGTCTTCTAACAATTAATATCAGATATTGACGTAATTAATATGGTCCTATGCGTGTTCTTGTTGCTACTGCAGGTGCTTTAATCTTGAATGAGGACACTTCCTTTGCAAAAGTTTTCGCAGCTGTTTGTAATTGTCAGCAGAGCTTAGTGAAGTAGTTAGAGGTCAAATTGTTCTGAGTAAAAATGTTGTGTTTTTGATGAATGATGAAAACAAATAGATCTTAGTAGTGGACTCTACTTTTGGACTCTACTGTATGTGTGCCGTAGGATTTTCCTGTTATTTTCTGGTCTACTGTAAGCCATGAACCCAGCACTGCTCAGGGAACTACGTACACTACCGTTCAAAAGTTTGGGGTCACCTGCTGGAAACTATTTTTATCTCATAATTGACAATGCTTTACACCGTATACATTTCTGTAAATACTTTAAAAAAATGACAAAAACACATGTAACAATGAACAAAATGAACATCAAAGAAATGTTCAAGAAAATTATATTGAAAATTGAATCTTGGATTCCTCAAAATAGTCACCCTTTGGCGTGAGAATAGCCTCACAAACAGTGGCCATTCGATTAATACGTTTTAGCAGGAAATCACCCGACATGTTTTCCCAGCTATCCTGCAGCAATTCCCAGAGAAACTTGTGGGTTGCTTTGCTTTGACTCTTCCTTTCCAGTTTGTCCCATACAAGTTCTATGGGATTGAGGTCTGGACACTGGGCAGGCCAGGTCTTTAGTTTGAGTTGTTGTTCACATTCCTCCTTCACCAGATCGTTCTTGCACAACTTCAAGGTGTGTTTCGGGTCGTTATCTTGCTGAAGAATGAAGGAGTGCCCAATTAGCCATAGTCCAGATGGAAGGTGACCCCAAACTTTTGAACGGTAGTGTATAGTTTAAACCTGAAGAACTAATGCCGGCTGCTCGCTCTTTTTGAGAAGATGCTTCCGAGGGAGTAGCAAGAAGAATAAGTCTCCCGTCCCTCCCCTTCCCTACCATTTCCAGTTGAAATTTGAAGGGGTTGGCTTTCCTCTCTCTGTCACTCTCACACAAGAGAAAAAAAACTTTCTAGGATGTCATTTGGCATTTTTCCTCCCTGTACCCACTAGAAGCATTTCTACCCCTTTCTACCCCTCTCCACATTGACCTGGTGATGTTTTCTCAGCACATTGCAAGTTGACACATCCTTGCATGCCATCTACTGTTACAGCAGTGGCATCAAAAACGCTAATGTATGGCAACGTGACATCACTTTAAAATACAGCGTTGTTAATGGGTGAAACAGTAAATGGTAAAACAGTTTGAGCTCCCTGCTTGGCCATGCAATAGGCTTACACAAAATGCGTCATCCTGCCTCGACTAATAACTAATCATCAAACATCAAGAGCAAGCGATAATTTGCACGATAGAAACGCAACACAGCAGAGTTGGAGGAAAACATGTCTTACCTTGTGGTGAGAGGTGCAGCTCGTGCGCATACATTTTGACTGGTTGAGACGCTGCCCGAAAGGGTTAATTTTTGTGGACAGATCGAAGTTGCATAACTATCAATAAATAAATATTATTTCCATAACGTGTTTCCAGACTAATATATTTTAACTGGGAATGCAACCTTTTTGGACTAAATTAGAGTTGTTTTTTATCAACGTAGGCAAAAAAAAAAGAGGTAAAAACGCAACTTCTACTGGTTTATTTAGGCAAGTTTTAAAAATAGACCATGAAGCCAAGGTATGCCAACAGACATGCCAATGTGTTACAGGACCACTGCATTGATGAAGGCCTTCCTGATGAAAAAGAACATGTCAAGATCACTTTTATTTGGCCATTTCAAAGCGCAGTGGAAAGCAGGCAGAAACTTTTATCCAGGGACTGCAATAATTAATGTGAAGCAAAACAAGACTTAATAATTAGCTACAGGTACAGTATGCAGCAACCATGATTAATCTTACCATGTATAAATGCACGTTTTGTGAGTCGCTCTGGATAACAGCATCTGCTAAATGCCTAAAAAGTCATTATCTGCAAGTAATGTTACACTAGGACCACAACTCCAGACTCGACTTCAGTATGCTACATTGCCTAGGAGCATTATGCTCCTTACTATGTAAGGAATACATAGTACATAGTAGCCTATGTAGTACATATAATACGTAGAAGATCTTACTATGTAAGAAAATAAACCACGACAGGGTGGTGTGTGCGGTCTCAAGGCAACAGAATTGTTGTAGTGCAAAGTTGTTCTTAATTATTTGCCTTATTATTCGAAGGTTCAACTGAAATTGAATGTTTAACGGCTTGTGTATTGATTTAATATAATAATATATACGCCATTTAGCAGACGCTTTTATCCAAAGCGACTTACAGTAGTGAATGCATACATTTTTTCAGTATATGTGGCCCCAGTGGGGATTGAACCCACAACCTAAGCGTTGCCAACGCTGTGCTCTACCAACTAAGCCACAGAGAACCCAGAAATCCAGAGATTTGGAACTATGATAAGGGCACTATTGCAGGAACTACTTCATAGCCATGCAGTATTATGTTTTTCTGTGCTGTTTACAGGAAGATAATCAATACCCTCTCGACCAATAGGAATCAAGTATTTCACCAAGCTGTGGTGTAAGACCAATAGGCAATTTATTTTCCACTGAACTGAACTTAACAAATTGCTTGAATCAAGGTGCGTCAGGTGTGTGGTACAAAACGCTTCAGGTGTGGCTCCAGGCTCCATAAAGAACAGAGTACATCACTAGACTCCTCTCCCCCCACATCTCCCACAACCACATATAATGTATAAATCTGCTTCCCACATAATTAAACAATTGCCACACAACATCTGCATGCTATGAGGGTATCTGGACCTTAGCTGGGCTACACTGGGCCTTATTATGTGGAAAAACACAAATGCACCATTTAGCAACAATAGCTGGGTGAATCATCACATTCCAGACAAAATATTTTTTGTCTACCCAGAGATTTTGGTGATCATGTAGGAACTGCGCATTCCCTGATGACATTCCCCAGCATCCCACATGAGTCATCCCATTATGGATATAGCCAGATAATGTTACAGCTAGCTACTGTAGCATGTCCATTTCTGTGTTGATATGTGTGCAATGCTGCAAGTACAGAAAGTCAAAAAAAGGGAGTGTTAACGATGGCAGCGAGGACCAGCCATAATTAATATCTGTGTTACTGTTGCTTTTGTTTTTTTGCTTTCACGATTGTATTTATTATTTTTGTGGGAACATTGAAACATTCTATCAGAGAGGAGTTAGGGGTCTGATAGTGAAACAGAAAAACCCTAAGCCCTTTTGTTTGTGTGTGTGTGTGTGTGTGTGTGTGTGTGTGTGTGTGTGTGTGTGTGTGTGTGTGTGTGTGTGTGTGTGGCAGTGAGGATGTTAACATGTATCCATGCTCAAAGGATTCAACCTTACAACACTGTTCATGTCATCGCATGAACAAGATTACTGTTCATGCGATGACTCGCACAAAGCTGGAGGATTTATTTTTGATTCAATAAAATTAAAAGAACAAGTGAAGAAAAGAAAATTTGACGGGATTGCCATCAACAGCAGGCTGATCCTTATATGACATAATGCAGCACGAAGCCTGTGCCCTGCACTTCGGCATGCTGTACGTGACTGGGGAGAAGCTTCCTGTCAGACACTTCCTTGAACGTACCCATTGCACCTTCCCTTGGGCCCAGCGAGGCCTTTCTGAGTGGCTCTCTGCGCTACATTGTCTCGCAGCTGTAATTGCTACATGAGCAAGTCATATCCCTAGACCCGTAACAAGGTCAACGTGCAGTTGTGCAGCCAATGTAGCAATTGTGTTTTTAACGACGACTGATTGCTGCGCTGCACTGTCAACAAAGCTTGAATAGCTTACAGCAGAAAAGCATGGAAAAAGTGAATTTCATATTTCTGACGCCATTGATAAGGAACAAATGACACATAATACTTTTACATTTAAAAAAACTAAACTAGAAAGCGCAAAAAATATGAGAAAGATAAAAGCAAGTCCACACCAGATGAATGAGTAATTATGTTTTAGAAATCATAGACGTTCAGGAAAAAAAGGAGCTCTTTGTTAACAGTCCCAAGGGCATGAAAAGGAAAAATCAAACAAATTTATGGAGGTAGCATTTCATAATGATGGATTGAAACATATTACGTAAAAAGGCTTTTCAACAACTGAGAAATCATGTTCAATAATGAATAAATACGGCACTGCAGGTTTTTCCTCCAATACTTTTTGAAGGCAAGGAAATACCTGGGTTCGTACCAAAAGCATGCCACAGTGCTAACATACTAGATACAGTATATGTTTAGTTTTTTTCAACTTTCACTTTCTGCTGTTTTTCTCCCCCATTTTTAGTATCCAATTAGACCCTCTATTTTTCACATCAATTATCCCTACTCCCTCATACATTTTACGAGTTCGCTGCCGTAGTCCTGATACCGGCAGTGACATGCGGCTGGGCACCGCCTCCTTCGAGCCGGAACCCGCCAAGCCAGTATGGGCGCACAGGGTCACTCCTATACACAGCGAACCCGCATCAGCTTTCCTCCCCCCTCCCTGGGGCGGACAGTCAATTGCCGCCCCCTAGTGGCACTCCCGGCCAGAGATGAAACTGGTGCTGCTGGTAGAATTGAACCCCGGTCGCAGTGGCCAGCATCGAAGGTTGTACCCACTAGACCACCCGGGAGGCCCCAACCTGCTATATTTTAAAGGTCCTGAACAGTCAAAATGTCATGTTTCCCATCAAATAGGACAATGTTTGGATGAAACCAGATTAAAGTGGGATGTTGAAAGCTTGAAAACTGACCGTTGCGGGTACGACGCTAAAGCTTGGTCAGGCTCCTCTATTGTGTAAGAAAATAAAAATAATTCTGGTGTTCCAATCCGATTGGCTGGCATGGGAGTATTTATGACATCAGCAAACCAAGCTCTTTTTAATACACCAATGACGGCATATCAAAAATCACTGCCTACAACTGTCATCACTTCATAGATGAGGCATGTTCGCATTGTTTACTAGCCAGCAAATGTAGCTAGCTAGAAAAATTCAAACATGATCAAACAATAGCTCTTAGCAACATGGGAAAACTGTGTCGTGTTTGGATGTCAAAAAAACGAACGTGACCTTACACATTCTACCGAAGTGGAGGGAGAGAAAAGGCTGCAATTTATTCAGGTTTGGCACACTCTGTCAAATAAGGCAAGCTTGTGAATATTAGCTCCCCACCCACTCAGCCTGCCTTACAGTCTTGCTCATAGTCAGAGATGAGAGATAAGGCATACATCTCCAATACTGAGCATTTTAATCAGGAAAAAAAGTATTGAGGTTGATTTTTTGGCACACTCTAAGGTCATTCTGCATGTGAAATATAATGACGGTACAGGACCTTTAAGGAATGTAAGCACGAATTACTTATTTTCAGAATTATCATGACCTTTACTGGTCTTTTCAATACTTTAATTCACACAGAATGTTGAAACATTTAACTGAGGGAAGTAGCACTAATGTTTACACTTTGTGAAATTGCTAGTTGCAAAATTGAGTATTTGGAGATTCAAGACAAGGAATGAGTTGTAAGTCCAACTTCTTCTTCTCCACCGAACTGAACTTGAATCGAGGTGCGTCAGGTGCACGGTACAAAACGCTTCAGGTGTGGCTCCAGGCTCCAAAAAGAACAGAATACATGACCAGACTCACCACCCCCCCCTCCCCTCCAGTTTCCTATAAGAAAGACAAAAAAAAGTCAAATTTTCCACCTGAGGAGACATGTCTCTTGACATTTCATATACCAAAGAGCAAAGCAATGGAATTTATTATGTATTCTGTTTTTGGCAAGTGCCCTTATCTAGGATAATGTACAGAGGGTAGCAGATTCAGGTTCCGAGTATAGTAAAGTGCGCATACAAATCACAAATCCTTGACCAATTTAACTGATACTTGTGGTTCATTGAGCTCGAAGAAGCAAGCAAGTCAGTCACAAAGCATGACTCCCTGTGTTGAGTATGAATAAAAAATTCATTTTTGACAGGATAGTTATCTTTCCATTTGATCGGCTTCACATTCCACCCTGAAGCAGGCTGCGTTGCGTTCTGGCATGGCATGCATTTCCGAGAACACTCGCCTGTAATTAGAGTTCAGGAACTTAGCGGACGGCCTTTGAGACAGGCCGCTGTTGACTGTTTGCTTGCGAAACCCCCCGTTAAAAAGATAGAAATATTGTCAAAACATAAATCATTTACAGCATGCGGCTCAAATATGTGTTCAACTTGAACAATATGATTGGTTTTAAAATATCCATGCAGTACTAGTTATACATTGATGAAAGTCAGACAGATTTAATGAATGCAATCAGGCTTTTTTTTGTATCACAAGCAAAGTGTGATACAACCAAGGGCTGTGGCTTGGATGATTCAATACATAGATTGCCCTTATTCAATCAGATCAGAATCAGATGAGCAATCACTGAAATTAGCTTTGTTTGTTAAGGATGTATATTGATTGAATCCAGGGCCTCTATTCATGAAGTGTCTCGGAGTGGGAGTGCTGATCTAGGGTCAGAATTCCCCAGGATTCCTAGCCATTGTTTTAGCCATCCTGTGTTAAAGCCTGGCTTATGCTGATTGGCTATGTCTCCTTTCCTTTGCACCATGGTGAAAAGCAGAGCCAAAATGGCTGCACACATGGATGGCTGCTGTCCGTAATGTACAACCGTTGTAGTTGTCCGTCGAGAAGGACAGGAGAGGTCAACTTCGGCCTCCATGCAAGGTACCAGCCAGAATGTGCAGGTAGAACAAGAATGTGCCCAATTTGTTGAAAATTGTTGTAAAGTCCCTTAAGTTGTTTTGTTTTCTTTATCTGTTGCCATACATAGCCTGTACCACAAAAATCCAAACTGTTCTGATTTCAATGTCATGAACATTGTGTTCACACAAGCACGCAATCTCCCTGGTTATATTGTGAGGCCAGGGCTTTTCATTTTCGAAAATAGCCATTATAAGGTTATTCATTTACAAATAAGGTCCTTGAAAAACTTTTTTTTTGGAAAGTGCTTGAATTTTGCATTCGAAATACTGAATCCTCAGAGGCCTTGGACGGTGTAGAGGTAAAGGCGTTTGTCCGGAATGCAGGTTGCCTATTGCGGCAGTGGTTCGAAACCCGGCTGCGCCAGCCCAGCTCTGGCTGACAGCCCTGTCCGGAGTGACGATTGCCTGACCGCCCCAGAGGGAGGGGGGAAAGAGAGCCAGCACAAGGTCGCTGAGAAGCGCAAAAGGGAAAAACTGTCTTGACTCCGAGGATGAAAAATTGTGAAAAAATCTGTAACAAACAAACAAAAATAAATACTGAACCCTCTCCATGACTGTGCCTACTGCATCTTCTATCCATGCTGGGGTTTTTTAAGCTTTCTCTGAAAAATAATCTTTAAAAAATCTATATTTTTAACTGTCCTATTACACCTTTGGACATACATTGTCGTCATAGGTGTTTTAGCAACCTAAATAACTTGCAGTGATAGACCCTAATAATATTGTTGGAAAGATTTGATCTTTTTACATTTTATTTTCGTATTGTGGAAGCTGAATTAAATAAAATGCCTTGTGTATGCTTGCAACATTATGTGCGCGTGGAAGTGCTGGAAAAGAACTGAGAAAAACATCTCTGTCCCAATATAGAGGCTGTTGACTTGCTTGTTTTATGATCAAGGTCATGTTGACCTATCCAGTCAGCAGAAGTTCCGATGTGCCAATTGGTATGATGGGTGTCAGTTCTTATCCTTTCAGGATATCCTTTCAGGATAAGAACTACAACTGCCAAAGAGAGATGGGGAAGAAGAGCATTGACTCAGCTTATTTTCTGTTTCCTGAAGAACTTCTGAGGCATTACCATATTCTGCATAAATATTGATGGCTTGCTTATATTAGTTGGAATGGACACAAGGTTTTACTGAGTGTGTTATTCTCCATGCATGATGAACAACTTTGAACTCACGCCGTCCTAACCTCAGAGTGGCCTGATTTCCACAGCAGCATTGTACAATGTTCCATAGGCAATCACAGTGATAACCATTACTTTTTTTTTTTTAATGGACCGCTATAAATGAATGGTAGTCAGTTAGTGTTCATTAAGTTACAGTTAAAGTTGAAGAAACTTGCAGGTTGCCCAATGGAGATTATTCATAGCTCTCTCCTTTCATACAATTGGTTAAATGCAAATCTTCATTTCATGTCTTCACAGCAATCCGAATATTAGAGACTAAATGCATCATATTGCGCATCATAGCACCATATTGTTGTTTCTTGTTGCCTAACCTGTTTGTATGCACTTTTGTAAGCTGCTCTGGATAAGAGCGTCTGCTAAATACCTAAATCTAAAATGTAAACGTAAATACAACTACATTTAAATCAGAAAACGTTTGCTTGTCTCCTCTTTGTTGGAGGAACTAAAAAAGAAGCATTTTGCAGCTGTGAAATATTAAGCGTCCTTATGTTCTTCAAATTAATTTCAGGCTTCAATGAAACGCGATGGCTTTCCAAACAGTGTCAGCGCCTCCTTTGGTTTGAGAGAAGTTCAATATGCATTTAACAAGGCACCTGCCAGTACTTGTCCACCCGTTGACTCCCACAGGCCTTTTAGAGTGCCAGGAGTTGCACAGAGTGGAATGGAAAGCTTTGTCTGGGTCTGAGGACCCTGAGTGGCACGAGCCTCGAGTGGCACGGATAGCCATGTCCCCTCAGGGCAGGAAAAACAGTGCGAACATGAGACATTTTTAACGCCTTTGGTGAGAATCAGCTGGGCCTTGAATCCACACCACATACACAAATGTTATTTATATATATATATATATATATATATACAGTATATATATATAATATAATATAATATATGTAAATGTATACAGGTAGGGGCGGCACGGTGGTGCAGTGGATAGCACTGTCGCCTCACAGCAAGAAGGTCTCGGGTTCGAATCCAGGCCGGGGGCCTTTCTGTGTGGAGTTTGCATGTTCTCCCCGTGTCCGCGTGGGTTTCCTCCGGGTACTCCGGTTTCTTCCCACAGTCCAAAGACATGCACGTTAGCCTAATTGGAGAGTCTAAATTGCCCGTAGGTATGAGTGTGTGAGTGAATGGTGTATGTAGTGCCCTGCGATGGATTGGCGACCTGTCCAGGGTTTATTCCTGCCTCTCGCCCCTATGCATGCTGGGATAGGCTCCAGCCCCCCCGCGAGCCCTGACCAGGAATAAGTGGCTTAGACAATGAGATGAGGTATACAGGTAGTAGACCAAATAATGGAAACACTTTAATGAAAAAGGACTTGTATTTTGAAGCAATTAAGTTGCTAAATAAAAAGGAGTCTGCACGTGTTTCATATTAATGTCTTCAGCCGTTTTTATGTTTTCAGCTATAAAAGATTTGTAAAATCAAAACCTTAGTATGTGAGTTTCTAAAGAAAATGTTTCGTTTTTTTCCAATAAGATGTACAGCATACTTTAGGTGGAGTAAGGCAGCATGTTTTCTGCATGTATAGCACATGTGTATACATCAGGGTTACTCAAATCACAGTCATCGTGGGCAGAGTACTTCTGTTTTTCCAACCTCCCTTTACCTGAGAATCAGGTGTGAAGACACTCTGGCCAATCAATTGCACTAATTTTTCAATTACCTACCTCAGAGAAAGGAAAACCAGGACCGGATTTTGATTCGCGGGCCAGACTTGAGTAACCCTGGTGTACACATACACATACTTGTGTTTTTTGGGACATTTCACAAGTGAAATTCATACCACTTTTCCATGAGAGGTACAGATGCATTTTGATTTGGCTTTCACTCGAAACGGCCCTCCAGATGGTACGTAAAGGGGCTGCCACACGGCCGTGCAGAACCCGTGTAGTGTAGGAGTGGGGGATGTCATGTGCAACACTGCGCTCTTTCAAGATTGCTTCTGCTCTTGAGTGGCATCTCCCTCAAGTCATCCTGCCACACTAGGCCTGGTGCTCTTTCACATCCCTTCCGTTTAAACCTTATTTCATTCCCAGTGGTGACGTGTAAGCTTGAAATAGACTTTTCCTTAATTGTGGCTCACACAATATGGTTCTCTTTCTTCAGGTCATCTTAGAAAATCTAGACAATGAGTCCAATAAATCACATTGAATCAAAAGTAAGGATACACTTTTAACTTGCACAGGGATATCGCACCACTCTTGGGAGTGAAGCCGATTACAGGCTAGCGAACAAACCTCCGGTATTTATTATTCAGCTAATTAATTGCTTCATTGATTAAAAATAAAAAATAAAAAATGAAAGCTGGTTTGGAGCGATAATCAGTTGAAATGTAGGACTCTGACCTTCTGTGTTTCCTCCTCACATGGGAGATCACGTTTAATACAGCACTCTTTCAAGATTGCTTTTGTTCTCAAGTGGCACCTGCTTTTGCTTTTGCCTCTGCTTTTGTTCTCAAGTCACCGAACCCACAAGGCCTGGTGCTTTTTCATGTCCACCCCTCCCGTTTAATCTCAGAGAGGAAATAAATAAATCTATAAGCACACAAAAAAAAAATCATCCAGGAAAAAGGTGAGGGGACAAACAGCATGGTGTCAGACAGGAGAGATCAGGCCTTCCGCTGCAGCCGTCCATCCTCCAGAGACACAATAAAGCCAGCAGGTGACCGGGGCGCACAACGTCTCTTCGGTTTGCATGGTTGTGTGAGGTGCCAGGACCAGCTGAACCTTAGCCCGCAGTAAGGAGAGCGTCTGCTGGCCACGGTGACTGGGCCACGGCTGTAACGTTGGGGAAAAATCGACAGAACGCAGAGCGAGAAGAACTTCAGCCCACTTTAATTACCTTACATCCAATTAACTTTTACTGCCTGCTCAGAGATTAGCAAGTGAATTCATTCAATTCACATCCTTTTGTTTTGGGGGGATTGTGTTAAAGGGGTGTTCCACTTGGCTCCACTAAATTTTTTTAATTTTTTTATGTCATTTACATACTTTCATTAATGCATATGTCATTCCCTACCTCCAAAATAGGTGGCATATATACTTTTTTTTCCATGTATTATATCTATGTATGTATTGACATCTCATTTGCATAGCTTCATAACAGAATCCCAAGGACATATAAAAAAAATACCTATAAATGACGTACTCACAGACGTTTACAAATATTAATTACAAAATAAGTTTTAAAGTAAGAAAAAAATATCACCACAGCAAACCTACACAGGATGACCCCACCCGATATAACAAGGGATGTAAGTGTGCGATATGGTCTGAGAGATATAACTATGACACACGAATGCTGCTGTTGGGACCAAACAGAGATGAATAAGTATGCATACCATCACGGTGCATGTAACAAACATATATATAAATATATACATCAGGGTCCAAAAGTCTGAGTCCACTACCAAGATCTGGAAGGAAGTGTCCGTTTTCAAGATCAAAGCACCTGCAGTAGCAACGGGAACACATAGAGGGCCATATTAATTATGTCATTATCCAGTATTAATTGTTACAAGACCAAAACAACTCACACTGTGTATTAGGAGTGTCCATGTGTTAAAACTTGAATGAAAAATAAGGTGTCACAACACCATCATACCATATTTTCTCAAACAAACATTTATTTGTATTTGTATCAGTGTTTTATGACATTATTGAATAACAAATACCACATGAGTAAAAATGTGATTAGTTAGTTCGAGTTAGTAAAAATTTGATTAGTTTCTGATGAACAATGAAAACAAACAGATCATGGTGGTGGACTCAACCTTTTGGACCCCACTGTATGTGGTAGGTATATATATATAAGGTATAAGTGGTACCCTGACCCCCCATAAGGAATAAAAAAACTCCTCTTTGCTGGAGATTAAGGATTCTCTGTTTTGATGTAACCAGGGCTGGACTGGGACAAAAAATAGGCCCTGCCATTTGGCTCAGACCGGTCCATCACAATCGGTCGGACACCGCCCATCACTATGACATCCTTGCAGTCTGTTCAATATGCATATGAAAAAAAGCATGTGATTGGGCCGGCCCAGTGTCAGTATAGAAAATGAACCAATGGGCCGCTGTCCATTTTTTGTTGGCCGTTAGATGACAAAAAAATTTTTAAATCTTTTTTTAAATTAAAAATAATAATTATACCGGCCCTACCGGCCCAAAACTAGACCGGCCCACCGGGAATCGGCCCGGTAGACTATATAGCCAGTCCAGCCCTGGATGTAACTAAGACACGAAATAGTGAGCACATGCCATGTATCTCTAAGCCAGATCACAGACATGCAGCGTGAGCTCAGAACTCTTTGCAAACTGCCCTTGCGCTGCAGGCAGGCTTAGCCTCACGCAGCACCCATTCACCACTGGGCAGGTAAGTCCGTGGGCTGCTCAGGCCTGAAACATCCTTCCAGACAGCCTCATAACCCGGACACCGTCTCACTACATGCTCGGTCACCTTTCCGCTTCTCTCATCGCGTACACGCCCAGCAAAGAAAATATATGAAATAAAAAACTTTCTGAGAGTGGATTTATCAAATGGCATTTATCAACAATGATACACAGCAGTGGATATATTTAACATTTTAAAAAAATTACATTTGTCAAATATCTACTTTTGAAGTACTGCAATATTAGTGTTTTTATTTTATTTTATTGAACCATATTAATATCTGTACTACTTTACAGATATGGAGGACCATGCTTGCCAGAATAAAGTAAATACATAATCAAATGTTTGAATAAATGAATAGAAGCTACCTCGTCATTGTTAAATATTTTCCATAATGGAACTTTGAATACTTTTTTTTTTTACTTTTTCCATTTCATTCGCAGTGGTGAAAATAGAGCTTGAACTAGAGGATGCTGAAATCCGACCTTAAAAAAATCGCTGGACTCAATCAACAAGTGAAAATGCAAAGATTTGGTGTTCTGTGAAGTGTAGTTTACTTAATAAATAAATAAATAAATAAATAAATAAATAAATGTGAACACATATATGTGTCTTCTGTATATACTGTGTGGCTTGTATACAAATATGTGGGAATACGTTTACTAACCTTAATTTATAATTCATTTTCAGTATGTAGTATTTGGCTAATGAATTGCTGTAATTGCTTTTATTTAATTTTTTTATGTAAAAATTTAAAATACATTAAATCTGGTTGATCCGTTGAAATGTAGGACTCCGGCCTTCTCTATTTCCTCCTCACAAGCCACCATTTAATTTTATAAATGCCTTTTATCATTTCACAGTGACACTTGCAGGTAGCCACATTTAATTTCATAATGGTACTTTTCAAATATGCTGCATTCCCTTTCACAATGGCATTTTTCATAATAAATTACTGACTCTGTCAATCAAACCTACTTGGCAGGATCAACCATACAGTTGAATAATCCGCTTGCAAAACATGCGCTTGACTTAATGTGGTTGCCGTGGTGATCCCACAGGATATTAGTACGGAAGTACAACAACATAAAGCTGATTAGTTAATATACGGGTAACTGCCAAAATAAAGGAAACACAAACATAAAGTGTCTTAATAAGGCATTGGGCCACCACAAGCCACCAGAACAGTTTCAATGCACCTTGACATAGATTCTGCAAGTGTCTGGAACCTTATTGGAGCAATGCAACACCATTATTCCACGAGACATTCCATCATTTGGTGCTCTGTCTCAGGCGCAACTTCAGAATGTCACATAAAGACCATTCCCATCAGGAAATATGCCTAGATATCAGCGCTATTCCCCCGGCAGAGCCTTCAGAGCAAGGAGTTTTTGTCACGGTTCGAGGGAGGCATAGTCGCTGTCCCAAGGAGGTCAGAAACCAAACTCACGTTTCGAATCGTTTCTCCCCACTCAGTAATACTGTTATGTCGACAGGAACGGACCCAAACGCAGACACAGACAAGGTTAGAATGGAGAGTGATGATTTAATAATAATAGTAATGACAGAGGTAGTGGAAGATGATGAGCTGGACAATGGAAGAGATGCACAGGAGGGCAGACAGGATGAGGGAACCGGAGGGCAAGCTAAGCGTGCAGGCAGGCGGGGCTGGCAGGACGGACAGAGCTGGCAGACAGAAGAGGAATGAACCTGAACACAAAGGGAGACAACAGGAACAAGGGTAAACATACATATAACTCAACACACAAAGAACAGTAAACACAGAGTATAAGATAAGGCTTTCTGAAGTCAGTTTCTACCGAGAAGGGAAAACAACGATCTGACAATGAATGACTGGAAAACCGGGGTAGATATACTGCAGGGCTGATGATCTTGATGGGAAGCTGGTGTGCCGGAACGGACGACGGAATTGGCAACAGGTGAGCATGATGAGGAGTAATGAGGGATGATAATTGAATGATGGAAAATAATAAAGCAATTAACACAAACAATCACAAGGGAGAAACAAGACAAAGGAAAAAACGAGACAGGAACAAAGGGAATGTGACAAATACACCTACTGAGAAAGCTCTGATTATTGCCAATTGCATTTTACGAAACGTGAGGATAGACCATAGTCCAATGTTTGCCTGGGGCCAGAGCTACTGATGTGGAGGCAAACTTAAAGGTGCTAGCTAAGAATAATTGTAAATATTCTAAAATTATTATCCACGATAAATAAAATAATTTTATTTTGGTGTGTAAGCTCGCAAAAACACTCAGTCGGGAAGTAATTATCTCTGGCCCTATCCCAGCCCGTTGGAGTGACAAAGTCTACAGTAGACACACGTTGCTAAATCGCTGGCTGGCTAACTGGTGTACTGACAACAACTTGGGCTTCATAAACAATTGGCTGACTTTTTGGGGAAAGCCTGGCTTACTGAAGAGAGACTGGAGAGGTTCTCTTCTACTATCTAGAAAGTAGTTCCCGTAGTCTAATCTCACAAAATTTGTGACCTCTCAGAGCGCTAGCCAGGCAGCAGACTTCTCGTCCTAAACTACTGTCTGCTAGCTTCCAAAAACCTGTGACTAGCTTAGCTATTGAGACTGTGTCTGTCCCTCATTTTGGAAATGGTTTTAGAAATAAAAAGCTATCTGAGCACACTGGCTGTCATGGCATTTGTGTACATAATCGTATTTATATTAAAACCTCTCAGCCTGCTGTAAGTGTTGCCTGTAATAAGACATATCTTAAATGTGGATTGTTAAATGTTAGATCACTTTCCCCCAAGGCAGTTCTTGTGAACGAACTAATCACTGACCATAGTTTTGACCTGATTAGTTTCACTGAAACCTGGCTTAGGCCTGGCAAATACAATGCACTTAATGAGGCATCTCCTGATGGTTATGCTAGTTATCAAGCGCCGCGTCTGTCCGGTAGAGGGGGCGGTGTTGCTGTGATTTTTGCGACAAAATTTAGTTTCACACCTAAATGTGGGGATAAGTTCTCCTCTTTTGAATCACTTGTTATGCTTTCTGGACGGTCAAAAGATAAAGTTACCTCATTGCAATCCTTCCTCTTAGTAACTATTTATAGACCATCTGGACTGTATACTGTCTTTCTTTCTGAGTTTGCAGAGTTTTTATCAAGCTTGGCAACTATGGCAGATAAAGTTGTGATTGTTGGAGATTTCAACATACATGTTGATAATGACAGTGACCCTTTAGGATTGGCTTTTGCAGCTATTATTGACTCTGTTGGTTTTATTCTAAATGTGTCTGAACCAACCCACTGCCACAACCATACCTTAGATTTAGATTTAGTGTTATCCTATGGTATCGATGTCGAGAATATCATTGTGTCTCCCCTGTACTATCGGATTACTTTTTGATTACTTTTGAAATTCAGGTAAATATTCCTATTAAATCGGAACCTAGATACTATTCCAGCTGCTCTATAAATTCATTGACGGCTTCAAAATTTATAAACATACTTCCCGAGTCATTAGTATCAAGTCAGGATCCAAACAGCTTTTTGTCAATTGATCATCAAACAGATGCGGTAAATCATATTTTACGGAATACACTTGATGCTGTCGCACCCCTCAAGAGATAAAAATGCAGTCAGAAGAAACTTGTACCCTGGTTTACTGACCATACCCGTGCCCTTAAACAAGTGTCCAGGAAATTAGATGGAAATGCAGATGGCGCTCTACCAATTTAGAGGTTTTTCTCTCTGCTTGGAAGGACAGCCTCATAAAATACAAGCACGCTCTTACTACAGGTAAGTCATCGTACTTCTCAAAATTAATTGACCAGAATAAAAACAACCCAAGATTTCTATTTAACACGGTAGCTAAACTGACAAAAAATCAGTCTTCAGATTACAGCAGTTAATTCTAATGATTTCATGAACTTGTTTACTGATAAGATTGAGACAATCAGAGAACAAATCATGAAAATGACTCTGTGGAAGGCGTCGGTCTCAGCAGCTAATCAGGACGATTAGCGGCCACGCCTACTGACAGAGCAGTAAGCGCACACTCCACTCCGTGTCTGGACTACTCTGTTCCCGTCCAGGGTGTGTCACGTGGCGTGTGACAAGTGGGCGAAACCCGGAAGGAAAGAGCAGCAGATTGTCTTGGCGTTCTGTTTGTGGAGTAGCCGAAATGAAGTCCACATACTGGAAGGAGGTGGCGGAAGAACGGCAGAAAGCTCTGTACAATGTTCTGCGGGAGAATGAGAACTTGCACAAAGCCATTGAAGCAAAGGATAAAGAGATCTCCAAACTGCGGATTGAGAACAAGGAGCTGCAGGGGCTGACTGCAGGCGTCCAGCTGGCAGAGAATCGCCTGGCGGTCCGTGGGGATACGGGAGATGTTCCCAGAGAGCTGGAGGGCTGAAAAGCCCATGGCACAGCTCCCGCCCCAACGTCCCTATTCCCCGTCTTCCCAGAGAGCTGGAGGGCTGAAAAGCCCAGGGTACAGCTCCCGCCCCAACGTCCCTATTCCCCGTCTTTCCCAGAAAGCAGGAGGGCTGAGAAGCCCAGGGTACACAGCTCCCGCCCAACGTCCCTATTTCCCCGTCTTCCCCAGTCCATTCCCAGCCCCAACCCAAGTCTACGCCCCCTCCCCCGAACCCGTCCCAACCCATAACCCTCCCGAGACCATGTTTTTAATCGTCCTAACCTCTCGGTTCCAGGTCACCCAGGGTCTGCACGGACGACGGGGCAGGACTGTTGGCAGTGTGGGCGTCCTGGCCGCATCCGTCCGAGTCTGGCCCTTGAGGATGTAAACATCGCCGGACGTCCGCTGCCCAGCACTCTCCCGAACCAGCAGAGTCGTTTTGGTACCCGTAAGTATCAAAGGGAAAACAATCCAGGCGCTGTTGGACACGGGTTGTTCTCGCACCCTTGTGCATCAGCGTCTGGTTCAACCCGAGGCATTGGACAGGCTCACAGAGGTGGCGATAAGGTGCGTACACGGGGATGTACACTACTATCCAACCGCGCGGATTGAATTTTATATTGGGGGAAAAAAAGCATAGCATGGTGGCAGGGGTTACTCCCCGCACCCCCCTTCCGCTGATTTTGGGGCACGATTGGCCGGGATTTAGAGCTACAGTTCGAAAGGGGATTGCGGAAGGGGGCCCGACAGGGTGTGGTCGCTATCGTCTTGTGGCAACTGGGGGAGGGGCGTCACAGATGACAACGACCCAGGGAGGGGCCGTCGGCTATCGCTCCGCAACAACCCGAGGTGACCGTAAGGCGGCTTGGGAAACGCGGGCGGGGCCGCGGCTCCCGACTCACCAGAGTGACTGATTTTTCACTCGAACAGTCGCAGGACGAAACGCTCAGTCGAGTAGCTGACCAAGTGATTAAGATTGATGGCCAGCTGCTTTATCCAGAGCGGGTGGTGACATACCCCTATTTTTGTATTTTACAGGATAGACTGTATCGCGTGTGTCGGGACGCCTATACAGGAGCAGAACTTACACAGTTATTACTGCCCAAAAGCCGTCGGGAAATGGTTTTCCAGGCGGCTCAGTAATCCCATGGCGGGTCATTTAGGACAGGATAAGACACTATCCCGGATAATGGCTCGATTCTATTGGCCGGGCATTCGAGATAACGTCCGTCGGTGGTGTGCGGCGTCCCCCCATGTCAAAAAAGTAAACCCAGCGGCAATTCCAAAAGCTCCATTGTACCCTTTGCCTTTAATAGAGGTTCCGTTCGAAAGAATTGGAATGGACCTTATCGGGCCATTTGATCGGAGTGCCAAAGGGTACCGCTTTGTATTAGTTATCGTGAGACTACGCAACGCGATACCCTGAGGCTGTACCCTCCGCAATATATCTGCAAAGACTATTGCGGAGGAGTTGTTCCACTTTTTCTCCCGGGTGGGAATCCCGAAGAGATTCTCACTGATCAAGGCACTTCATTTATGTCACGAACACTGAAGGAACTGTACGCATTATTGGACATCAAGTCGATTCGAACTAGCGTATACCACCCACAAACTGACGGGCTGGTAGAGCGGTTCAATCAGACATTGAAATCCATGATGCGTAAGTTCTTTCAAACCGATTTAAAGAATTGGCACAAACTAATTGATCCGCTGATGTTTGCCTTCAGAGAGGTTCCCCAAGCCTCCACCGGTTTTCCCCGTTCAATTATTATATGGGCGACGTCCCAGGGGTATTCTGGATTTATTAAAAAGAAACTTGGGAGGAAAATCCGAGCCCCAGCAAAAATGAAATTCAATACGTCATGGACCTACGAGCAAAGCTGCACTCACTGGACAAATTTCACGAGAACATTTGCTCCAGGCCCAGGAACGACAGAGACGGCAATATAACAGGGGGCACAATTGCGAAATTTTCAACCGGGAGATCAAGTCCTAGTATTACTCCCAACGTCAGCATCTAAGCTGCTCGCAAAGTGGCAAGGGCCCTTTGAGGTTACACGGCGAGTGGGGGATGTTGATTATGAAGTCATTCGCTCGGATAGAGGTGGCTCACGTCAGATATACCACCTAAATTTATTAAAACGGTGGAGGTGGTAGACCCTGTTTCGCTTGCCATGCCAGAAAATCCCCGAGATGAGCTGGGACCGGAAATTCCAATTGAAAGCACAGGACTTCCGGTCCCGTTGGCAGCCATCTTACGCCGGGCCAGCGAGCAGAGGTGAGTAATTTACAACGCTGTTTTTCTGACGTGTTTTCTCCCTTACCCGGCGAACGGACTTGATTGAACACCACATTCAGACCCCCGCCAGGCACCGTGATTAGAGCCGGCCATATCGCTTGCCTGAACACAAAAAAAGTGGTTCAGGAAGAATTGGAAAAAATGCTAGACATGGGGGTAATAGAGGAGTCTAATAGTGACTGGTGCAGCCCCATTGTGCTTGTGCCTAAGCCTGATGGGTCGGTTCGATTCTGTGTGGACTACAGGAAAGTTAACGAGTATCGAAATTCGATGCCTATCCAATGCCCCGGTTGACGAGCTGCTGGATCGGTTGGGCACTGCTCGCTTTTTATTCGACACTGGATTTAACCAAGGGCTACTGGCAGATTCCCTTGTCTCCAGCGTCCAGGGAAAAGTCGGCATTCTCTACTCCGTTCGGCTTACACCAATTCCTGACCTTGCCTTTCGGTCTGCATGGGGCTCCGCCACCTTTCAGCGCCTAATGGATAGGCTACTTCGACCGCATGCTGCATATGCCGCAGCATATTTGGATGACATTGTCATCTATAGCCATGATTGGGAGCGGCATATGCAGCATTTGCGGGCCGTCCTACAGACGCTGAGGGGAGCGGGGCTCACTGCTAACCCAGGTAAGTGCGCTATTGGGCGGAGAGAGGTACGGTATCTGGGGTTCCTCTTGGGCGGGGGCAGGTCAGACCCTTGATTGATAAAACCGCAGCCATTTCTGCCTGCCCACAGCCCAAGTCTAAAAACAGGTGAGATCCTTTTGGGACTGGCAAATTATTATCGCCGGTTTATTCCGGGCTTTTCGGCACTAGCCAGTCCCCTAACTGATCTTACCCGAAAGGGAGCCTCAGATCCGGTCCAGTGGACGGAGCAGTGCCAGGCGGCGTCAGAGTATAAAAAGCGACTCTATGTGGCGGCCCTCTGCTAATCAGCCCTGATTTCTCTCTGCCTTTATTTTACAGACCGACGCCTCGGATAGGGGGTGGGTGCAGTTTTGTCCCAGGAGCGTGGGGAGGAGCGACCGGTATGTTACATCAGCCGGAAGCTTTCAGAGAGAGGCCCGCTACAGCACCATAGAAAAGGAGTGTCTGGCGATCAAATGGGCCTCTCTCACCCTCCGGTACTACCTCCTGGGCAAGGCCTTCACCCTCTATACCGACCATGCACCCCTCCAGTGGCTACACAGAATGAAGGACACCAACTCCAGGATCACTCGGTGGTATCTCGCGCTACAGCCCTTTTGCTTCCGAGTGATCCATCGGCCAGGGTCCGCGAATGGGTGCGCAGACTTCCTCCAGGGAGGGGGAGTCTGTCGAACCGAATGGGCCCTGGCCACATTCTGGCGATGGAGGTGTGTGGAAGGCGTCGGTCTCAGCAGCTAATCAGGACGATTAGCGGCCACGCCTACTGGCAGAGCAGTAAGCGCACACACCGGTCCTGTCGATAATAATTACATCTGTGTGCTTTAAGACTGCTCTGTTCCCTTCAGTAGGTGGCTGGAACCAGAGAGGCGTTTGAGACCGAGGAGCGAGGAAAGGACAAGGAAAGAAAAGCGAACCAAAGTGAACCAAAGTGAAGGAAATATCGAACGGACTAAGAAAGAGCCGGTTCGATATTGTATGATTTAGTTTTGTCTTTTCATTTAGTTACCCGAAAGCTTCGCGGCAATTAGGTAACGTGTTTAGTTGTGTTTATTATTTTACGCTCCCGTGCTCGTTCTCGGCCCAGTGGGGGAACAGAGAACGCGCCCAAAAATCAAATAAATAAAAGTCCGGTCCGTAGACCGAAAAACTCCACTCCGTGTCTGGACTACTCTGTTCCCGTCCAGGGTGTGTCACGTGGCGTGTGACAGACTCCAATATCTAGCACTCCAACTCCCAATAGGGCACAGGGCTATCAGGAGCAGGGTTGTATAGAGACCCTTGAGTTTTTCACTCCCTTGGATCTGGACAAATTTAGTAAACTGGTTATGTCCAAATCATCTACATGTCTGTTAGACCCCATACCAACAAAGCTTATTAAAGAGCTTTTGCCTGTGCTAGGCCAGCCCATGTTAGATATCATAAATACATCCCTATTATTATTATTATTATCCCTATACATCCCTATTATTCTTTAAAAGTGGCAGTAACCAAGCCTCTTCTAAAGAAACCAAATATTGACCCTGTTAATCTGAAGAACTATAGGCCCATTTCAAATATTCCCTTTTTGTCAAAACTTTTAGAGAAATCTGTAGCTCAACAATGAACTGCTTTCCTAAAAACCAATAATCTGTATAAAACACTACAATCAGGTTTTAGACCAAACCATAGCACTGAGACAGCACTTATTCAAGTTGTAAATGACTTACTGTTAGCATCGGATACTGGTTGTGTTCCTATTCTAGTGTTCCTTAACATAAGTGCTGCTTTTGACACTATTGACCGCTATTCCTTCACAGGCTAGAAAACCTGGTTGGTTTGCGTGGACGGGCACTCTCATGGTTTAAATCATACTTATCAGACAGGTTTCAATTTGTGCAATTAAATCAAGAGCTCTCTGACTACTCTCAGGTTAAATATGGTATTCCACAAGGCTCAGTGCTGGGACCATTACTGTTCTCATTATACTTGTTACCACTCTGTAATGTTATTCGTAAACATGGTGTGAATTTCCATTGCTATGCAGATGATACACAGCTGTACATATCAATGAAACCAGGTGAAATACTTCAACTCACTCAGTTAGAGGCTTGTATCTCTGATATATAGAATTAGATGACAGTAAATTTCCTGCTTTTGAATTCAGATATAACAGAGATGATGGTTTTGGGCCCCCAAAAAAGTTGGATCTGCAGTTAAATGCAGGTGATTGCATAGTTGCATCAAGTCTAATGGTCAAGAACCTTGGTTTTATTATTGATCAGGATCTTACATTTGACACTCATATTAAAAACACTTCTTTCACCTAAGAAACATAGCTAAAATTAGGCACATTCTGTCATTAGAGGATGCAAAAACCTTGATGCATGCTTTTGTCGCATCGAGGCTAGACTATTGTAATGCCTTATTATCTGGCTCCTCTAGTAGCTCTCTTAAGAGTCTTCAACTAGTGCAGAATACAGCAGCACGTATTTTCACTAGATCCAAGAAGTATGAGCACATTACTCCTGTGTTAGCATCACTACATTGGCTTCCTGTTAAATATCGGGCTGATTATAAAGTACTGTTGCTAACTTTTAAAGCAGTGCACGGACTTGCACCTATATATCTGACCGAAATGATTGCCCCTTATAAGCCGACACGACTGCTTCGTTCACAAGAAGCCGGCCATCTATTACTCCCTAGAATTTTGAAAATCACAGCTGGTGGTAGAGCCTTCTCTTTTAGAGCTCCTCTGTTGTGGAACGGTTTAGCAAAGTAGTCTAGATTAAAAACATATCTTTTCAGCCTTGCCTACTGCCAAACATAGTCTAGGTGGAGAGATGGAGAAGGCCGTGCCCTAGTGTCTTATGGAGTGAGAAACTTTCCATACTTTATCCTTGATCGGGTGTGGATGGATTGGAACTCTCTCATGGCTGCGTGTATTCTCTGCCCCTCTCCTAATAGGTATGCTGCCATAGCTTACACCTGTCGGGGCTATCTGTATATTTCCTATTCTTGTGCTCCCCTGCTCTTACATAATGCTACTGGCTATAGCACTGCCTTTTTGTTTTTTTGTTTTTTTTCGGACTGCATGTTCACTTCTCTGCCTCGGCCTCTGACTCAGGGGTACCTGCCCCTGAGCCCTAGATCCTGCGAGAAGTGTGAGCTGCCCCCATCAACCCTCACCCCCACGCCTACCCCAATCCCACACCTACCCCAGTTCCTGGATCTGGACCCCCTTCACGTGGTTTAGCACCCCCTACTGACTACCTAACTCAGGAGGTGCAAAGTCATTCAGCCCTGAGTCACTTTGGACTGACCATGATAAGGTATTTTTTGGACACACCCTGTGCTGGCCAGAAGAGGATGGGCTCCCCGCCTTTTCGTCTGGTTCCTCCCAAGGTTTCTCCCTTTTCCTTGCCACTGTTGCCTTTAGGCTTGCTTTTGGGGGGGTCTAGGCCTGGGTTCCCCTTCTGTTAAGCGTTTTGTGACAATTCAATTGTGAAAAGTGCTATACAAATAAATTTGATTTGAAATGGAAAAGAAATGCTTCACCATAGGATGAAGGTGTTCACTCAGGCCATGGCAGGAAAAATCACCCCACACCATGAGAGCCGCCAAAACAAAACACACATTTACTCAAGTGTTTCCTTTATTTTGGCAGTTACTTAGCATGCTCTTTTCTGGATGGACTGAAAGTTTAAATTCTACAGATGTTCACTCAGAATGGCTTTGTGTTTCTGACGTTTACCCTCTAAGGGTTTGAGTGGACCTTATCCATGCCTGGAATATGCACCCCTCACCATAAAAGAGCCACCAGAACCCTTCATTTACTCAAGTGTTTCCATTATTTTGGCAGTTACCTGTATCTAACCAATAAGAAACAATTATCTGGCCTCCCGAGTGGTCCAGTGGTTACAACGTTCGACACTGGCCACGGAGACCGGGGTTCGATTCCCCGTCCCGCCAGAGTCGGCTCTGGCCAGGAGTGCCACCAGGGGCGGCGATTGGCTGTCCGCCCCAAGGAGGGGGGAGGGAAGCCGACAGGACGTTCGCTGCGCATAAGAGTGGCCCTGTAGTACCGGGTTACGGTCGACGGCCTGGTGAGTGCCGCCTCGGAGGAGACGATGCTTCGCCTTCGTCACTACCGGTCGCAGGACTACGGCAGCGAACTCACATTACTAGCGGGCGATTGACATAAAATAGTGGGTCTAATTGGCTACTAAATTGGGGGAAAATGGGAGAAAATCTGAAACAAAATCATAAAAAAAAGAAAGAAAGATTATCTGTCGGGCAGGTGATATCAAGCACACAGAAAAAGGAGGAGATGAGAATAAATCTCAGTGCTTGTGAATTATTAGTAATAAAGTATTATATGAATTATAATAAATCACTACTTTTTAACAGAGCTCGTCGACCCACTAGACTGGCATTTAGATAGATTGCCTGCAGTAGCGTATTCCCCTTTATCCTTCTCCCACCATGAAAATCCAGCCTCTAGCTAGCTGTTTTTTAAAGCACTGTTTTAATCTTCAGTGGTAAACATGACTTGGTACCTAATGTCATTATATGTTACACAAATATGTCACAGAATAAAACACATTTCCTGAGGTTGCTGGTATGGGTTAAACAAGGTACTTACACATGATTGTAGCCTCAAACCTGACCTCGGGACGATTTTTCAGGTCCCTTTCTCACCTTTGGTTGACCTTTCCCAGGTCACAGGTCAAAGGGCAAAATCGAAAAAGTAAAATAATTACTAGCATTTTTGAAGTCGGCGCACACAAAAAGCCAGTGCTTTAACGGGGTGAACCACCCAGCATCACATCATTTCAGTATTTTTAGCTCTTGAATATAACCGAAAGTAATTCACACTGTGCTGGAAGCTCGGATTGGTGGCTCGGTCACCCTGCGGGACCCCTGTGCTTCTGTTCACAGAGTCACAGAGCTACTCCACACGAAGAGAGCTCTTATCACTGCAAATTAGATCCAAGAGTGTCCCGCCGCAATGGGACAGGGGCATCTCACCAGCAGGAGAAAGCTCATGAGAGGTTTTTACAATGCCAGGCTGAAATTGCACTGTGGGTTTCTCACGTCCCGTAGATCCTGGCTGTCATTAAGGAAAGAAGAAAAGCCTGTGCCAGCAATTACTCCACACGGTTTATGTTCGTTATAATTCAATGGCAATTCCACTCGGCGGCTTAAAAATTTGTTTGTAATTGGATATTTGTCTTGACTTTTTTTTCAATGAGAGATTGGCCTGGTGACACGTGAGGCGCAATGCGTGTTGCAGATGGGTCTCATTATTGATAATGGAAACTGCCTGATGCTTCTGTTTTGAAGGGTGTTCTGGTTGGTCACACAGACACTGCCGGGGGGGCAGGGGAGGGGACGATGACCATACATCTACTTTTAATTAAGAGAAGCACAGTTTGGTCAATGTGACGAACGCGACGATAATTAGCCGGTTTGTGATCTGCAGAGGCGGGCGGGTTGAATGTACTTTTCTAGAACGGGGGGTGGCTCATGAACAGAGTGGGTCGTGACTAATGTGGGCATCGCCGGACATTGCAGACCCAAAGCTCCCGCCGAGACAACGCGGGCCGCCGTTCATTTCAACGCTCGGGTTAGACGCCCTCCTCCTGGGCTCAGGGATCAGGGACATTGTTTCCCATGCAGCCCGTTTGAGCACAGAGATTAAGCACAACACAAAGACAGGGGAAGAAGGAGCCAATGTGTCTGCCTCCCGCAGTCGCCAGGACCACCGTCCGGGTACAATGGCCTACGGCAGATAACAGAGGAGTACAGTAAGAGAGGCGCAAAATTAAGAGATCAGCTCCATGGCTCTCACGCTGCACTCATATTTCCGGGCCTCTCTCTGTCCAAATCCAATTACTGCTCTCCCGTCGCTCTGGAACTTCTTTGTTACCGTAGACAAGCTAATAACATCTGCAACAAAACAGCCAGTTGTAGAGCTTTCCTGATGTACCGGCCCCCCCCAACCCCATACCCTCCTCTCCTCCCTCCATCCAACACACACAAACACAAAGGTTGGTTCTGCCAGGCACACACTTTCTTTCTTACAGTTCTCCACAACCAGTTAGATCATTCTATCTTTTTTTGTTCCTCCAATTCTATTTAATGTAGAGCTTGTTGAGTGGAAGAACTTGC
This sequence comes from Aldrovandia affinis, assembly GCA_029706075.1. Taxonomy (NCBI): domain Eukaryota; kingdom Metazoa; phylum Chordata; class Actinopteri; order Notacanthiformes; family Halosauridae; genus Aldrovandia; species Aldrovandia affinis. The sequence goes on from JAINUG010000055.1 coordinate 4,352,101, forward strand.
GGCTCTATCGATTTATTTCCTCCTCTCTGCTTTCAGGGTACTGTATATAATGTAATTCAGCAGGAAATGATTTTGTGGTTTACCCTCCTACCGTGTACATCATCTAACACACCAACATTAGCGAAATAAGAAATTGACAGTATGTAAAACACTTGACTGTTAAACTGGGGAGAACTACCCTCTTATCGGTAGCAGACTGAGAGAAAATAATGATCCCAGGCTGTAAAAAGGGACCCCCTCAAAGTTCTATGACACAAGATATACAAACACGCACGGTGTCAATATTGATATTGGCCACATGGGTTCTGGCTTTTTTTTTGTTGCCATTAAATACAATGGCAAGTGCATCATAAATATTTGAATGTTTAACTGTTTCATTATGAGGACAGGCCAGTCAGTCCTTTTTGGTTCGGCCGTTTTTGTCTTCAGAGTGTACAGGAAACACCAATAAATGGACGTTGGGCCACCATTAGCCAGCAGAACAGCTTCAATGTTGATTTCCATCCATCTTTGAAGAAAGTGTGAAATCCAATACACGAATAAGAAGAGCCATTACAGCCATTCTTGGCAAACTCCCTCTTTACCTCTGTAGACTTCTGTCTTTCACCACTAGCACCTACCAGACACGGCCTACTAGATGGCAATCACTAAATGTCCCCAGGGCCACTACTGATCTGGGTAGGACTGCTTTTTCATACTGTGCACCAAAGGCTTGGAGTAATCTGCAAACTACACTCTATTTAGATGTACTAGTGCCCCTCATTGACTTTAAGACGCTGGTACAAGACTCCCTTCAAGAGGAGTGTACATTTTTCTTGTAGGCCGGATGATAATCTAATGTTTTTGTACTGTATTGTATTTTAATGGTGGAAAATGTTTCCGTATTGAATGCTGCTGCTTCCTTGGCCAGGTCTCCCTTGAAAAATATATTTCCATCTCAATGGGATTTCCTGGTTAAATAAAGGTTAAATAAAATAAAAAATAAAATAGTTTCCACATATCCAAATGTAACAGAATTTTACCCATGAATCCAATATTTAAAACTTAAACTTCAAAGTATTTCAAGCCATTCAAACTTCACTTTGTGATTTGAAGCACGTCTGTCAAATAATGTTTTCTGATACACTGGCGCTCCGATGTACAGTATGTGCGTTCACACAATGCATTTAATTTCGTTTCAGTTGTCAATGAGAGCATATGGACTGAAAGGAGTGCATTTTAAAAAGTGCATTTTAAGGATTTCCCTCTCATTTCAGTGAGAAACCACTCCCGAAACAAATCGGGCTGTGAAAAATAAAATCAAGTGTCACAACTTTGCACTGAACTTCCTTATAGGAAATTATTCTGCAGTCTCTGAGGTGGTTCACGATAAACAAGCAAACTTATCTTGCGGCCTTTTCACTGTCATCCATCTGGCATGGCAACGGAATCCGCAGCAGCGTAGGAGCAAGCCAGTGAACGTACCTTCTGTTCAAGCTGATTGGAGCGCGTGGAGAGATTCCCGTGCAGATTTGCCAGGGGACCGCTGCACCAGGGACTCCCACTTCCACGGGCCGCAGCCCGTCATATTAGTAAACAATAGCACCTGCCAAACGCCAGCGAGCGTCAGAGAAGGTGTTTTCAAAGTTGCGCGAATGCACTGAGGCGCATCTGTTCATTGCAGTAAAGGCCCTCCTGTTCGAAACAGCGGCAGTGCCAAATACCTTCTACAGCTTTCCAGCAAGACGTTCCCCAAATTATATGACAATTTTTTTTGTTGCCTTTTTTTGGATTTTGATTAAAATTATTATGATTTCTTTTTTTTCGGGAAGAAGATAAACAAATGTGCATTAATAAACAAATCAATGGCTCTCGAAAACAAAAGCTTGTCTCATGACTGTGAAATGCTTTAATGCCATTGTTAGCACCTCCATCTGTGCAGACTGCAGTCATGAGGCAGAGAGGCTTGCACAATATTAAACCTGTATTTTGGGGGTGTCCAATTGTCCAATTCTGGCTATGAGCTCCCATTTTATTTTATTAAATGGAGAAACATTCCAAAATATAACCTCCATATTTTGAAATGTCTTAGTGTAGTGAGTGCAATAACTCAGGCCAACTATCACATATTCCAGCAGCATTTCATTTCACTTCTTTGGTCAGTATGTGATTTGCAGGGGTAAAGCGAAAGCAGAGAGAATTGGAATCTATTTGATTAGTAGCCTTTTTTTTGGAGGTGGGGGCATTGGCGAGGGGTTGGTATTCAGTGCCGTCATAGCCAGGAATTCATTTTGGCCGGTGGTTTGAGAAAATACATATGCGAATTAATTGTTGATGTAACAGGGGGGTGCACAAATGAATTGTCCAGCAATAGATTAACAGTTTGGAACTGTCATAAAACATTTCAGGGTGGGCATGAAGAGCAGTAGATTAACTGTCATAAAACATTTCGGGGATGGGGGGGTTAAACCCCCCTTTTGGCTATGCTCTAGTGGTTGGATTTGCAAACGACTTTTGTAGCAGATGTATTCTGGGCAGGTAGTTGTCAAACCCTCATTACTGCTGGTAGCCTGCATGTAACAGGCTAGCAAGGCAGCCGCAATAGAGACAGAAAATGTCCACCAAAGGGAAGGGAAAAGACATAAGCAGTAACGGGTGAATAAAATTGCGTGAGGTGGAAGCTGCAGTGGAGAGTAGCTCTGGCAGAATGGGGAAAGCATAAAAGCATAATTGGCAACAAGCTGCCCTTTTCATGAAGATGGGCGATTTTCTTCACCAGAGATTTGCCTTTATTATGCCTTTATTGTAGCACTTTTGCATTGCATGTTAGACGTTTTCATTTTTTTACAATGTTTTTGATGTTTTACAATTATTTATTTATTTTTCCCCAGTTCAACATACATACATATGCACATACATTATATACATACATATTCATAGATAAAATCATACTTAAGCAAAACAACTGCAAAACAATGAATGCAAAATAATATAATACATTTTAAATTGAAAATAAGAATTATAATTATATTTGATTATTTCACTGATTATGTAACAACCAGACCTTTTTTGCTCTAGGTATATTGGAGTTTCATCTCGTATACAACTACAAAGGATTTTCCAACTTTACTTGGCTTGCCTCCGGCAAATTTTGTAAAAGGAAATGGCTGTATGGAGAGAGTTTTATGTTTTTTATGTTTTTTCTTTGTTTTAAGGTGAGACACTGGTGAATAGGGAAAACAGATTAACTAATTATATCACAATGAAACTTTGCCAGTTGATTACTTACATATTTATTTTTGTATACAATTTTTCTAGAAATTCATATTTAAATGTGCAAATTAGGCAACCTCATTAAATATGCATAGATTTGCATATATTTAAAAACAAAACATCTAGATATTGAACAGACTTACATTTTTTATTCCATTTTGACAACATATTAGAGACAAAAGTATTTACAGAACATATATCCTTTTATCATTTTATAAATCAGAAAATACTATATACAGGTATTGTGTTTTTGGCATGTTTTTAAGAACAAAATTACTGATTGTAATTTTATAAATTACTTATTCGAGTGTAAATTACCTATTACACAACTGAACATATCTAAACTGTGTAAATACTTGTTGGATTATATTAAGTACAACTAAGAAGCACTAATTGCACACTTTATTATTCTGTATTATGGGACTGGGAGTTTATTACAAATGTACATACACTAAATAGCAGTGTTGTGGAGTAGCTTAACTTTCAGTGTAGTTTAGTTGGTTTGTATAATAATAATAATAATAATAATAATAATAATAATAATAATACATTTAATTCTTAATACAATTTGTTACTATTACATTATTTGAAGTGGCTTCCCAACACTTGTAGATTGTTTTACACTTTCTGACACTTTCTACCTCTAATCTCTTTACTACTATACCTGTTACACGTACAGTAATAAAGTAGTAGTATAGTAGTACCTCTCCTGTGTCTGACACCACATCTCTTCAGGTGGAGTGATGGAATAGCTAACACTTTACTAATCTTCCTTTGGACAGCATATCTCAGTCCTAACTCATGTGCTAACAGGACCATTCTGATGTTAACATCAAACGCTACATCGCTCTTGGTTGACTCCTGAAGACGTGATTATGGGAACACGCTTTTTCTGTACCCATTCTCTTGCTCTTTGCCTTCGCTACATTCGAACAACAGACCGCTACTAAACCCTTGGTTTTGGGGTTTTATATTTATACGTAGGCCACTTCCCATGCAATTTGGACATAGCAATCCATCCAGCAGCTCATTCAAACGTGACACATGCATTATAAGCCACAGTTGTGTGGCTGGTCTGTCATCCTGATCATCCGGAGCTTTCCCCATTTCGTCAATTTTGCATGTTGAGGCACTGATAGTTGGTGACTTTCTGGCAGACTCATTATCATGTTTAGGATGACAGCTACCTTCCCCATTAGATATTCTTCTGCTGGTAGTAGTTAACTGACCACGTCTATTTTGAGTAGCTTTTACACAATTGTTTTTGTTTCTTGGTCTCTCAATTTGCCGTAGAACACTAAAGTGCTGAATACATCATGTGATGCGTTTGAGAAAATCACATTGTCAGAAATGGCATTTGAGCTTAATTTGCCAATGAGATTTCTGAAAGTAGCATTTGTTCGTTCACCAATTGTCATGACTACAAGGAAGATGAGCATATATTGATCTGCTAACATTAGGCTACAGCGAACAAGGTTTACAAAAATATATTACACTCTATGGTTTTTTCAAACATCGCGGAGCCATACCTTGCTCAAAATGCTAACATTTGCTAAAGTTAGGATAAATTTGTGGACGTAGGACAAATATAGTAAAATAAACATATTTATGTGCAGTTTGTCCATTAATATGATAGATAGATAGATAGATATATACTTTATTGATCCCCAGGGTGAAATTAGGTTGTCTTACAGCAACATGAAAACATAAAAACAATAGACAATAGACATCACAAAAAGATAAATAAATAAATAAATAAAAACACCAGACCAGCATTAAAACAATTAAAACCTCATTAAAACCTCATTAAAACAATCAGTCAATCAATCGGTAGGCTTTGCCCTTGTGTTGTTAAAAGTATGAATTGCAGCAGGTAAGAAAGAGCGCCTAAACCTAAAAGTAGAGCACTTGGGAGCAGTGAAATGACCACTAAAAGAGGACATGTGGCTCATCAGGACAGGCTGGAGAGGGTGCAGACTATTCTGCATGATGGCCCTGGTCTTCTCCACCCTGCTCTGAACCACAACATCAATGGGCACCAGAGCCATTCCTATGGTGGAGCTAGCCTTTTTGATTATCTTATCCAGCTTCTTAAGGTCACCCTTCTGTACATTGCCCCCCCAGCATACAGAAGCATAAAACACCACATTGGCAACAACACTGTGATAAAACATAAATAGCATCTTGCTGCAAACGTTAAAAGCTCTTGGTTTTCTTAAAAATAAAAGCCTGGACTGGCCTTTTCTATAGATGGCATCAGTGTTCTTTCTCCAGGCCAGCTTATGGTCCAAATGTACCCCAAGGTATTTAAATAATCCACAAACTCCACATCAGCTCCATTAATACTGATAGGGAAGTTATTTTCTTTTGCTAACATTTAAAATCAATCAGTTTTTCTCACTCCATGACACAAAGTCAGCGATCACTCGCTGTGTATTTTCATATTAAAGCATTTAACCAATCACATTACATCAGACACTCTCTGACTATCCAATCAAAGGGTGTGAATACGCTGACGTTACCTAGGCCTTCTAGAAGGCCTTCGTGTCCCCAACTCAAAATCTGACTGGTTGAAGCAACAGTTTGATCAACACTTATTTTATGCTACAGGGCCTGCAGAACTGATTGTGAAGGCCTCCAGGCAGATTTCTTTGACCCTGGCAACAAATGATGGCTGAAATGTGATTGGTTAAATGCTTTAATATGAAAATACACGTCTGGATGCAGCGCAACCAGGGGAACAGCTATGAAAGGAAGCGAACAGACCATTTGGAATTATTTAATAAGTATTCATGGACAAAATATAATGAACATCAGTCTGTGATTCAGATATTTTTTAGGCCAGCAGAGAAGGCCTTGCAGGCCCTGACGGCCCACCACTGCCATGATATCAGTGTTAAAGAAGACATGTTATAGAAGAAAAAGAAACAAAAATCTGAAAATTGACAAGTGGAAGAAAAAACTGCATGTCTCGCCTTAATACATTGGAATAAGTATTGCAATTCAGACAATTAAAATAGCCTTGCAGTAGTATGTTATATATTAAATCATCAGCTTGGATGGAGGGATTAAGGGATAGATGGATAGACAGATAGAGGATGTAGTAGGTTATACTTTACACTTGGGTGTTTAGAAATATACATGTAACTGTCAAAATAAAGGAAACATAATAGCATAAGAACATAAGAATACATAATGACAAGAACGAGGGGTTCAGCCCATCCAGGCTTGTCATGTCCTAATCTAAAGAGTATCTAGTACTGCATCTAGGCTGGACTTGAATAGTCCAAGTGTTTCTGCCTCAACTACCTGACCTGTCAAGCTGTTCCAGGCATTGACAGCTCTCTGTGTAAAGAAAAACGTCCTAATATCCGTATAGAATTTGCTTTAAACTAATTTCCACCTGCGGCCTCTTGTTCTGCTAACCGAACTCATCTTAAAAAATCTTTGGTAGTTCACTTTGTTAATCCCTTTTAGGAATTTAAAAACCTCAATCAAATCCTCCCTAAGTCTTTAGGCTTAGCAAACGGAGTATGTGCCTTATTAAAAGACTACTCATCAATGTCAGTGGGGTTGATCTGGTTTAAGAGGGTGCTGAAATGTTCAGCCAATCTTTGTCGCTTGCTGCTGGTCCTTGATAAGAGTGGTGCCATCGGCAGACCTGAATGGTGTGACATGTTTTATATGGCATTATATATACAGTGGGTTCGGAAAGTATTCAGACCCCCTTAAATTTTTCACTCTTTGTCATATTGCAGCCATTTGCTAAAATCAATTAATTTCATTTTTTTCCTCGTTCATGCACACACAGCACCCAATATTGTCAGAAAAACACAGACTTGTAGAAATTTTTGCAGATTTATTACAAAATAAACACTGAAATATTACATGGCCATAAGTATTCAGACCCTTTGCTGTGACACTTGTATATTTAACTCAGGTGCTGTCCAATTCTTCTGATCATCCTTGAGATGGGCCTACACCTTCATTGGAGTCCAGCTGTGCTTAATTATATTGATTGGACTTGATTTGGAAAGGCACACACCTGTCTATGTAAGGTCCCACAGTTGACAGTGCATGTCAGAGTAAAAACCAAGCCATGAAGTCCTAGGAACTCTCCATAGACCTCCGAGATAGAATTGTGTTGAGGCATAGATCTGGGGAAGGGTATAAAAACATTGCTAAAGCATTGAAAGCACCCAGGAGAACAGTGGGCTCCATCATTGTGAAATGGAATAAGTTTGAAACCACCACAACTCTTCTTAGAGCTGGCCGTCTGGCCAAACTAAGTAACCGGGCAAGAAGGGACATGGTCAGGAGGTGACCAAGAACCCAATGGCCACTCTAAGAGAGCTTCAGAGTTCCTCTGCAGCGATGGGAGAACCTGGTAGAAGGACAAACATCTCTGCAGCACTCCCATCAATCAGACCTTTATGGTAGCACTTGGCATTCAGGCCAAAAATTTCAATTTGTGTCTCATCAGACCGGATAATCTTTTTCCTGATGCTCTTAGAGTCCTTTAAGTACCATTTGGCAAACTCCAGGTGGGCTGTCATATGCCTTTCACTCAGAAGTAGCTTCCGTCTAGCCACTACCATAAAGGTCTGATTGATGGGAGTGCTGCAGAGATGTTTGTCCTTCTACCAGGTTCTCCCATCGCTGCAGAGGAACTCTGAAGCTCTCTTAGAGTGGCCATTGGGTTCTTGGTCACCTCCCTGACTATGTCCCTTCTTGCCCGGTTACTTAGTTTGGCCAGACGGCCAGCTCTAAGAAGAGTTGTGGTGGTTTCAAACTTATTCCATTTCACAATGATGGAGCCCACTGTTCTCCTGGGTGCTTTCAATGCTTTAGCAATGTTTTTATACCCTTCCCCAGATCTATGCCTCAACACAATTCTATCTCGGAGGTCTATGGAGAGTTCCTAGGACTTCATGGCTTGGTTTTTACTCTGACATGCACTGTCAACTGTGGGACCTTACATAGACAGGTGTGTGCCTTTCCAAATCAAGTCCAATCAATATAATTAAGCACAGCTGGACTCCAATGAAGGTGTAGGCCCATCTCAAGGATGATCAGAAGAATTGGACAGCACCTGAGTTAAATATACAAGTGTCACAGCAAAGGGTCTGAATACTTATGGCCATGTGATATTTCAGTGTTTATTTTGTAATAAATCTGCAAAAATGTCTACAAGTCTGTGTTTTTCTGACAATATTGGGTGCTGTGTGTGCATGAACGAGGAAAAAAATGAAATTAATTGATTTTAGCAAATGGCTGCAATATGACAAAGAGTGAAAAATGTAAGGGGGTCTGAATACTTTCCGAACCCACTGTATATATATATTCAGTATGTATGCCATTTTGCAGATACTTTTATTCAAAGCGACTTACAGTAGTGAATGCATACATTTTTCAGTATATGTGGTCTCAATGGGAAATGAACCCACAACCTAAGCGTCGTCAGCGCCATGCTCTACCTACTGAGCCACACAGAACCACAGATGCATATTTTTCTTTGTGGACCATAGATGCATAGATGCAGTCAGCAGCAGCTTGGTCGTTGTTACTATGCTATGCCAGTTAGCAAGGAGCTGGCAGGCTAACTGCTAACAACATAGAATATTTTAGAGCATGAGTGAGTTGAGTGAGTAAGCATGAGTTGGATACACAAGCATAAACCTGTGAGGTACGGGATAAGGACCCAGACGCAGATTAGGATTTAGGCAAAAAGGATCATTTAATTCAGGCAGGGGTCAAAACCAGAAGTCAGAGTAGCGAAGGTACAAAATCAAAATCCAAAGAGTAGTCAACAAACAATCCAAAAGTCAAAACCAAGAAATCAGAATAGGCAAACAAACAGAATCGGCCGGCAAACGCAAAGTGAAAACAGAAGGAGTGTCTCGGGAAAATGCTACAGACTCAATGTAGCTTACTATCAATCGGCACAGGGAATGAAGATCAACGTTCTGACAAGGAGTGAACATAAACACGGAACTTATATACAAGCAGGGAAGGGAAACACAATAGGAATCAGGTGTGACTGGGAGGAGAGAAGGGCAGGAACACAGGTGAGAACAATAGGATTCACTAATACAATGAGGGAAACGAAAGACACGGACTGGGAATCACATAGACACATTGACAATATACGACCTGGAAGAGCAGGCAGACACGTGCACAGTTCGAAGGGGAGGAACGCATAGATAGAATCTGCGTGCAGAACAAGCGAAACGTGAGAAGCGTACAGGGATAGGACAACGAGAGAGAGAATGATAGCGATAGATAGAAGCGTGAGATAATTAGTAATTAGTAATGTTAGTAACTTCATCTAAATCCCTAATGTTAGTAGATTAGTAGGTTAGTACTATATAAATCTAACTAATATATACAAAGTGTTCTAGAAAGAAAGAAGGAAGTAAAACGAGATAAGAAACTAAGACAGAAAAACCGAAGAATTGAATTTCCCGAAGTGCATGACAAAGACAAGGAGTGGATCTCGAACAAAGACAGACGGGGAACAGAACGTGAATGAAACGTGAATGAATGATAATATAAACAAAGTACAAAAACAAACCGAACAGACATGGCAAAACATAACAAAACCGAAAGCATGTGTGATGTCTGATTTAAATATTTTTGTTGAAATTGTATTTATTTATTTTGAAAAGGGAAGGAATGATCTCTTCCCAACGTTCCAGCTATACAATTTATTTTATTTTTTTCAGATTTTTTCCCTGATTTTCTCCCAATTTAGTAGCCAATTCAACCCAAATGCCGCCGGCAATCAGGGCTCCTGGTCAGGTTTCCGACCACAACCGCAATAGGTAGCTCACACACGTAAATCGCCAGTCAATGCGGGTGCGTTAGACCACTAACCGTTAGCGATACAAATTTCAATAAATTGTGACTTCAGCAGGCAATTTCATCAAGTTCATTAGGTCTAAACCCCTTAAATAAATGATCAATTGTACATTGTTTGCACCAATGTAAGATCAAACAAAGGCTTAAAGTTAAATTAGATTGTGATTAAAGGATTAGTTGATTAATTGGACCAATTAATAGAGTAATTGTTAGAGCCCTAAATCTTACACATAGAGAACTAACAGTAATAATTCATGCCACATTCTATTATTGCACTGATATATTTTTCATAGATTGCTGCTTTTATTTGCAGTTTGAACTTTTAAGCCTGGATTCGTTCAATATTTGTCCATAACTGGTCAAACTTTATATAAAGTGGCCCTAATACCTGTGGAAGTACACTGTAAGTACAGAAATAGGTACTATGTAACAACTGTGCATGTACACCCTGTTACATTGTACCTACAACTATATAAATCTGTTTGCAGATGTATTTGAAGTGTTGGTTTCTGCTGCAGTCAAGATTAGATTTAATCAATATTTGTCCTTAACTTTGAGTTAAAAAGTAAATGCAAGCCTCTCCTTTTTGGTCCCGATAAACAGTTTGCGCAACTTTGGTGTCAACTTTGGCGATTGCTGAACTCAACGAACTGTGTTGGTTCAGATAGGAAGGAACGCTTGAATTGAATTGTGAGTCAAGGTTGAGGACTAGTATTGATTGGGAGGAAAAAAAGGCCTCAGTTGTAGCTTCGCATGGATTGCAATTTTCGATGCTGTAAGGTTTACAGTTGTGCAATGCGTATGCCTCTACAGTAAAGACTTTCACTTCAAAATTAGATTTCTGATACCTTTTCCAATATGTCACGAAAGTGCCTGAAGTACAAGTGCGACACAACCAGAATTCGGCACTGATTGATTAGTAAAGGCTCTCAAACTGTGTTGACATACAATAGCATGCTGCACATTTCCCAAAGGTACCCGGGAGCTGGTACGATGTAACGCAGAAATTCTGACGATCGGATCTTAATGGCATAAGAAGCGGAGCAGAACGTGCCCTAAGAGGGAGGGGCAAAGCAACAGCTCCACGCACTGAGCCTCGCTCTGTGTCCGCAGAAGGCATTGGTACTCGTGTAGGCACTGGCAGCTTAGGGCGGCCATGAGAAAATAAGCCACAAGTGTGTATGACAGTGCTACCACTGTAGTCTCCCTGGGTTACAGCTAGGGTAACCTTCATTCGGCGCTGTCCAGCTATGTCCTACATTTTAAATCAAATAACAACATTACAGATATGACCGCCCCCAAATGGAGATATATTATAACACAAGGGCATAACCACATATTAAATATTGGGGGGAGGGGGCATAATGACAGGGAATGTTTTATATCTACAAATTATTGGGGGGGGACAAATATGAATGTTTTGAATATTGGATGGGGACATGCTCCCCCCCACACCCACTCATTACGCCTACGTCATAACCCCCGACCCCCTGCCCTGTCGACAAACATCACTTATTTTTTCTCTGACTTTGTTATTTTGATTACTCCTTTCCCGTTTCCGCAGTGCCCCGCAAAGTCATCGTGCCTCTCCTGCACTTCTCCTGTTCTGATCGCTCAAGATATGGCAGCCTTTCCCTTCACTGTAAACCTCATTGTCAACATCGCGAAAGTTCTGAATGGCGCCAATGGCTGTGTTTCAACATGGTGGTCATTCCGTGTCGGCATAAAACCTCCACTTTGCCCTGAGTCTGTGGACAGCTCTCTCAACTGCACAGCACGCACTGCTGAGCTTTTGGCTGGAGGTACAAGCATATCTCAAAAAATGGCTTCCTAAGCCCTGAAAATGGACATGACACATCACTTAAAAAGAACATCTGCAGAATGTAATCTTTGTCTGTCCAGGAAAGAGCATGCTACAGGTAACTGCCATAGGAAACACTTGAGTAAATTAACCCCCTGAGGTCAGTGCTTAGCTCAGAGAAGCTTTGTGATTTTGGCGTGGTCTGATATTTATCTCAATTTCATCAACTTAACACACACTTACTCCAAAGTGTTTGATATTTTTATTTGAAGGACAATCACAGCTACATTTATATGCCATCAATAGTTTGGTCAGTATCATATGCAGCTTGTAAATAGATCTACAAACACACAGGTTATAAAGAGTACATTTTTCTGCCGTCACAAAAGTTGTGAAAGCACACACTAAACTATAGTGACGAATTGTTTTGCCAATATGCGTTTGTTCATCAAAGTCTTGGTTATGTAAGGATGTCAAAATAGTTTAGCACATCTGAGATCTAAATAGGTAAAAACCTGTTTTTATCAGAACTGGTCAAATTTTGATGAGCATGAACCTGATGTAAACCATATGCCATAGCCGTCTCAGTCACCAAATCTCAACCCAATTGAACACTTATGGGAGATTCTTGAGCGGCACCTGAGACAGCATTTTCCACCTACATCAACAATTCACTGAATTATGGAATGTCTTGTGGAAGAATTGTGCACCTTTATGTTGATGTTTCCTTTATTTTGGCAGCTACCTGTACAATTTCCACAAACCATATAAAAGAGGAACAACAGAGAATTCTCCACATTGGAGCCACTTACAGTCTTCTGTTCCTTTCTTCCGATTGCCCCCTGCATATTCCAAAAATATTCAATTTTTACACAGGGTCTCGTGACCTTCAATGTGATCCTGTTTACACAACAGGAAACGATGGTGCATGTCTCTACAACAAACAAAAAAAATATAAAAGAAAAAAGATTTTGAATGGGCTGGGGTGCTTTGACCGTCTGGTTCTAAACCCCTAGTTACTGCAGTCATTTACCGCCCCCCTAAACCAAACCCTGCATTCTCTTCTGACTTCCCTCAATTCCTTTCACCATCTGTTTTGCTACTGGGCGACTTCAATATACACGTCGACTCAACTGACTGCAAAGCCACTGCTGAACCCCTGGACATTCTAAACTTTTTCAACATCACCCAACATGTAGATTTTCCCACCCATAAAAAAGGACACACACTGGACCTGGTCTGCGCCTCCAGCATCACCATCAGCAACCTGACCAGCTCCGACCTCATCATCTCCGACCACCTGGCCATCATTATGGACTTGACATCCCTACCCCCCTCATCAAGCAGAAGCGCTCCGTAACTTTCCGGAATCTCAAGTCCATCAACCCCTCCCCTATCTCCTCCATATTGGCTGACACCATCTCTGACTCCATCCTCATCCAGAATGCTTCCCCCACTGACCTGGTCAACACCTACAACAATGCGCTCTCCTCCTGTCTCAATCAGCTCGCTCCCATAAAAATTGTCACTGTCCACTCATATGCCTACAAATGACACCAACAGCAATACAAAGATGCCCTTAACAGCGCACACTCTTCTCACTACTCCTCCATCATTCAATCTGGCAGCAATAACCCAAAGACACTTTTCTCTACCATAAGCAAACTCCTCAAACCTATGGACACCATCTCTAACTCCTTCACCATCAGTAAATGTGACTAATTTCTATCATTTTTTCAAACAGAAATTGACACAGCTACACAGCCAACTGTCCACCTCCTTATCCACCACCATCTCTGGTCCAGAACCCGTCTCCCCTCTACTTTCCAATAATCCACTCACATCCTTCAATGAAATTACCGCATCCGACCTATCCTCTATAGTCATTGGCATGAAGACCTCAACCTGTGACCTGGACCCCATCCCCTCCACCCTAGTTAAGGCCTGTCTCCCCTCACTCTCTCCTCTTATCACCAAAGTTATAAACTCCTCCTTGTCCACTGGCTTCATCCCCCCAGCCCTAAAGCTTGCTGCTGTCACCCCTATATTGAAAAAAAACGGACTCGACCCCAACACCCCCAACAACTGCCTTCTCCAACCTCCCCTTCCTCTCAAAAATCTTAGAGCGAGCTGTTGCCTCCCAATTAAAATCACATCTGGATTCCAATAACCTCTATGAACCTTCCCAATCTGGCTCCAGACACAGCACAGAAACTGCTCTACTAAAAGTCACCAACGACATTCTCCTCTCTGCCGACTCTGGTCTCTATCCATCCTTATCTTCCTTGACCTCAGTGCTGCCTTTGACACCATCAACCACTCGATCCTCATCACACGCCTCGAGTCCTCCCTTAGCATAACCGGCACAGCCCTCTCCTGGTTGAAATCATATCTCTCCGACAGACATCAATTCATCTCCATCAACAACAGCAAATCCTCAACTGCCTCAGTCACCCACGGTGTCCCCCAGGGCTCAGTGCTTGGTCCCCTCCTCTTCATCCTGTACATCCTACCACTTAGACAGATCCTCTGCCACCATGGCCTCAGGTTTCACTGCTACGCAGATGACACACAACTCTACCTCTCCACCAAGACCATCATTGCAGCCACCCATTCCACCCTTACCACTTGCCTCACAGACATAAAAACATGGATGCAAAATAACTTTCTCAAAATCAACTGCAATAAATCATAAATCCTCATCATTGGCCTAAACTCTGTCACCCGTCCCAACCAGGATTTCTCACTTAACATCGATGGGTCCATTGTCACCCCATCCACCCATGTCCGCAACCTCGGAATCATCCTCGACCCCACCCTCTAATTCCTCCCTCATGTAAACTAGATCACTGCCTTTTTCCACCTCAGGAATATTGCCCGCCTCCAACCCTATCTATCTTTCTCCGCTGCTGAAACACTGATACATGCATTCATAACATTCAGGCTCGACTAACTGCAACAGCATCTTATATGGTTCATCAAACAAAATCCTCAATAAACTCCAATATGTTCAAAACTCCGCTGCCCGCATGCTCACCTCCACCCACTGCACTGATCACATCACCCCTGTCCTCCATGACCTCCACTGGCTCCTGATCAAATACAGGATACATTTCAAGTTACTACAAGCTATCAACAACCTGGCACCCCCCTACCTCTTTGATCTCCTCCACCACCACACCCCTACCCGTTGCTTCAGGTCCACAGATGCAAACTTACTCCAAACCACCAGAACAAAGCACCGGACCTAGTGCGACAGGGCCTTCGCTGCAGCCGCCCCCTCCTTTTGGAACGCTCTCCCCAGTCACATCCGAAAGGCCAACACTCTGCCATCCTTCAAGAAAGCCCTCAAAACCCTCCTTTTTACTATTGCTTTTGACACCTAACCTTCTATCCCTCCCCTCTCCCCCTTCCCTCCCTCTCGCTTCATGCCTTACATTTTATATTTCCCTTATTTTAGTCATTTACTTGTATCTTTTTATATACATATCTAATAAATCTTTTATAAATCCTGTGTTTGTAAAGCATCTTTGAGTATTTAGTAAAGCGCTATAGAAATATGATGTATTATTATTATTATATCAGAAAGGCAATAGGTTGGAATTTGAATGAAAATTGCAAATAATTCAGAAAATTGGACTCAACACTGCACATTTAAATTGCAACTCCTTGTCCAGTGCTTAGTGTTATTTTTCTGCTTTTGCTATGTGATGATCTTTGAAGTAATACCCTTACTGTCAACAACTTCAGATGTGTTTTTAGATGATTTACATTCTTTCAGTGCTTTCTGACAATATTTGCCCACATTTCCCATACGTTAAACCGGAGACAAAAGAAAAACAATCATTTTTATGCTGTTTTAAACAAGTGGTAGTGAACGGAGGGGGAATATAAAACAATACATTTGTTGAAACAATTAAAAGCTCTCACCATATGCCAGTTTCAGCAACCGCTAAAAGTAATTTGCCAAGCTGTGTTTGAAAAGAAGAAGAAAAAAAACACTTAGTTGTAAGCCACATTTAGCTGTAAGTCAAGGTTAAGGACAAAATAATGAATGAATCCAGGATAGATTCATAGACATTGATACATTTAAACTTCTCATTGAATATAACGGGTCACATTCCCGTATCCTTAAAACAGACACATTTTCCTTTTGCTCTGCTGTGTAATTTCCTGTAAGACCTTTTGCTGCCTGTAATGTGCGTCATTACACTTCTCGCACCTCCACCCCCCCCTCGTTTCAATCAGGTGGTCACAGCTAACGCTGCCACCCCCCTTGTCCTGATGCAGGTAATTGGGGGTGTCACCTTCAGCACTGTAATATGAACAGCGCAATGCTTTTTGCTCTCAATAAGTGGGAAACAGTGGTGGTCTGACTCGTCGTATTCATCGGAATGGGATCTTGACGCCACCCAGTTGGCAAGCAACTGAAGCACGGCTAATCTAACGGCCCCGCGGTCTGATAAGCCACGTGGCCATGAGTCACTCCAGCGACTGAGACGGTGGCGCCCACGCCTTCCCGCCACGCTGGAAGGCCCAAGATTGCGGCTGTGTTAATTGCCTGCCCTTTAAATAAGCACTGTATAAAAAAAATTAAGAAAACTTTATCTAGCTTCTCAGGTGCTGGCTCAGCAAAACGCAGCCTTGAATTATAAATTAAAGACCTCGTTCGCTTTTCTGTCACTCACCCCCATATGTATCCTTCCTTCCATTTTTTAAACAGTCATTATTATTGACAAAAACAACCACAGGAAGGCCACCTCTCACTCTGTGACACATACATCCACGTCACTTTTAGTCACGCGCTGCTCATACGTCGTTCTCTCTACTCCACTTCCTGTCTGAATGCACGCTTAAAAGGCCCAATGTCCTTCATTTCACTCTGACAGTGTCCACTGTGGGAGACCTCCATTTTAGATCATTGACAGCATTCTTAACCTACACTTGGTTTTATGTAGGTAGGCTCCTTTTTGATTTTATACATATGCAATTTCCCATGCATATATGAAAATATAGCACAGCCAATCAGAATCAAATATTTATTCAAGCCATTGTATAAATATCTATATATGAATGCAACAGGTTAATTTATGTCTAATTTGATCAATATATAGATATGTATCCAATCTGTGGTATAAATAGCTATATACTAATGCAATGGATTGATTCCTGTGTAATTGTATCCTGTTTGCTTAATTAAGTCTGGATTTTCATTAAAACAGAGGGTAATTAGTGTCAGATAACACAGCCATGCTGGAGCAAGGTATGGTGCATGATGAAACAATTAGAACATGCACAGCATTCTGACACAGACCAGAGAGGGAGTTTCTACAAACTCAGTAATTATCTTTACAATAGTAATTAGTAAAAAGCATACAGATCTTACAGAAGCAAGTGTAAAGTGCAACTGAAAATGACCTAGATAAAATAAAATTAGATTATTGTAGGAATTTCATTTGTTACACTGTTTTTCATTGTAAGTATGCATATGTGAATGTGTGTGTGTGTGTGTGTGTGTGTGTGTGTGTGTACATCAAGTCTATACATGCTTGTGTCTAGATATGCATGTAGAAATGTGTATATGTACATGCACAAATATGAATATAGCTATATGCACACTTAGTATACCAATTTTGTATTCATGTATTCATATGGTTCTGTGTGGCTCAGTAGGTAGAGCATGACAAGAGCGCTGACAATGCTTAGGTTGTGGGTTTGATTCCCATTGGGGCCACATACTAAAACGTATGCATTCACTTCTGTCGGATAAAAAGCGTCTGCTAAATGGTATATATGTACGTACATGAAACACATGACATGCTTAATTTTATTTTCTTAGTCTGGAAACAGGACAGATCATTAATCAACTTGCTGCTACTAATGTACACTACCGGTCAACATTTTTATGACACCCCCATTTTTCAGGTTTTACTGAAATTTAAGCAGTTCAAGTCCAGTGAATAACCTGAAATGGTACAAAGGTAAGCGGTAAACTGCCAGAGGTAAAAAAAAATTAAAAATTAAAAAGTTTAGGTTACCAAAAACAGAAAAATAATGTACATTTCAGAGTTATAAAAAAAGGCCCTTTTCAGGGAACAAGTAATGGGTTAACATGGTTAACAGTCACTCTGTGCAAGTCGCCGACTCTGGATCCAGCAAAAGAGCCCCAGACCATCACGCTTCCTCCTCCATGTTTGACAGTTGGTGTCACACACTGAAGAACCATCCTTTCGCCTACTCGACGGCCTACAAAAACCTTTCAAAATTTCAAGATTTCAAATTATCGGTCCATAAGACCTTCTTCCAAGAAGTATGAGGACATTACTCCAGTGTTAGCATCACTACATTGGCTTCCTATTAAATATCAGGCTGATTATAAAGTACTGTTGCTGACTTTTAAAGCAGTAAACGGACTTGCACCTTTATATCTGACCGAAATGATTGCCCCTATAAGCCGACCACACGACTGCTTCATTCACAAGAAGCCGGCCATCTATTACTCCCTAGAATTTTGAAAAGCACAGCTGGTGGTAGAGCCTTCTTTTTTAGAGCTCCTCTGTTGTGGAACGGTTTACCAAGGCATGTTAGGGATTCGGACACAGTTTCAATTATGAAGTGTAGATTAAAAACATATCTTTTCAGCCTAGCCTACTGCCAAACATAGTCTAGGTGGAGAGATGGAGAAGGCCATGCCCTAGTGTCTTATGGAGTGAGAAACTTTCCATACTGTCACCTCCTCAATGTGTTACCACCACTGTTATGCTGGTTATCCTTGATCAGGTGTGGATGGTTTGGAACTCTCATGGCTGCGTGTTTTCTCTGTCCTAATAGGTATGCTGCCATAGCTTACACCTGTTGGGGCTATCTGTATATTTCCTATGCTTGTGCTCCCCTGCTCTTACATAATGCTACTGGCTATAGCACTGCTTTTTTTTCTGACTGCATGTTCTCTTCTCTGCCTCGGCCTTTGCCCCCGAGCCCTAGATCCTGCGAGAAGTGTGAGCTGCCCCCATCAACCCTCACCCCCATGCCAACCCCAGTTCCTGGATCTGGACCCTCTCCGTGTGGTTTAGCCCCCCCCGCTGACTACCTAACTCAGGAGGGGCAAAGTCTTTCAGCCCTGAGCCACCTTGGACTGACCATGACATGGTCTTTTTGGACATACCCTGTGCCGGCCAGAAGAGGATGGGCTCCCCCTTTAGTCTGGTTCCTCCCAAGGTTCTCCCTACCAAGGGAGTTTTTCCTTGCCACTGTTGCCTTTAGGCTTGCTTTTGGGGGGTCTAGGCCTGGGTTCCCCCTCTGTTAAGCGTTTGTGACAATTCTATTGTGAAAAGCGCTATACAAATACATTTGATTTGATTTTGATTCTTCCAGTCCTCAGTAGTCCACTGGCGGTGCTTCATGGCCCATGCAAGCCTCTTTTTCTTATTTCGCCATCTTAGGCTGGCTTTGGCTTTCTTACTGCCACTTGACCTGTCAAACCTGCAGCTCGAAGTCTTCTCTTCACAGTTGAAACTGAGACTTCCTTACTTCGACCAGTGTTAAGCTGTGCTTGAAGTTGTTGTCCTGTGAGCCGCCTATCACGCAAGCTGTTGACTCTCAGAAACTTGTCTTCTGATTTTGTTGCAGCTTTGGGTCTGCCAGATCTCTTCCTGTCAGAGTTTTCTCCAGTTTCCAAGTGCCTTTTGATGGTGTAGGAAACTATTCACTGCCAAAAAAATGACATTATTTTTTAGTTTTTGGTAACCAAAACCTTTTTTAACCTCTGGCAGTTTACCGCTTACCTTTGTACCATTTCAGGTTATTCACTGGACTTGAACTGCTTAACTTTCTGTAAAAACTGGAAAATGGGGGTGTTCTAAAACCTTTGACCGGTAGTGTATAACAATAACTTTTGAAATAAATCATAATTCAAAAGGCACTACCCTACTATGTTAGGGTCAGTTACAGTATTGGTAATTGCTTACCACTATAACTCAGAAATGTTTGAAATAAAAATAGGTCATGAAGCACTAGCCAACTATGTTAGGGTCAGTCACAGTATTATTTATTGACCCAGCCTAACATGGCAATCTATATTCATGGGCAGCTTGTGGGGAGGGGGAGGAACACTGCCAGGATGTAAAAAGTATGAATCCAGTGAAGAAGGCGCTCTTTGGAAGTGGTCCATTCAATCAGTTGATTACAGGAAGATTTGGGCACTCTTCATTAGTAGAAAATACATAAAATGTAATATAAAAAGGCCTTTATTTATACAGCATATCCACAGCATTTCAGCCTACTGACCTTTGTCAGGGCATGAAATGCCCTATGAAATGCCCTGACGGATGCGAGCAAGCCGGAACACATTGGTGCAACACGTGATTTTGAATGATCTCATCTGTGGATATGCCACACATATAAAGCCATCTTTAATATTTTTTTACCTACAAAAAAGAGTGCCTTTAATCCTTCTTGGGATCAAAACATGTGAATGTGCTCTCGTGTTGTGCTACACCTGTGTCTGGCATTTAGACATGTATTCATAGCAAATGCATTCAAGAGTGCTGTTTCAGAGTGCATCATCATAATCATGATAATTTTTTTCACCCACTTCATTGTATTTAGCTAACCTGGGGTAATGGTCTGTTTAGCATCTGTTAAATGTGCATTCAGTGTAGAAATTTCAGCTCAGTTGTAGCTGCCCAATGAGTCTTTTAATTTCTTCACCCCGCCCCCGCCCCGTTTGAAAGTCACTCTAAATGTAAATAGATCCCATGCCTTTCCAAGCGGTCCGCGATCACCTCTCAGAAGCGGTCTCTGTTTGACTGCCTTAATTCACACAGCTACTGCTGATTGCATCACAGCTACAGTTTTCTTAAATGGCTCAAAAAATGTTTTTAAATAACGCCAGACAGTCAAAGAGGATCAAGGCATGAAAGTGTCCTACAGTCAACTGCAAAATGAATCACACCCTTGATAAAGATGATCAAATAAACAGTGCGGGCAATGAGCTACAGTATATCTTATGCTAAAAAAACGTCTCGGGGGCAGTGGATAGCATAGCGGTCTAACGCACCGTATCTTGGCTGGTCGGTTATGAGTGTGGATGCCTATCAGGGACGTGGTTCAAAAGCCCTGGCCATTAGTTCCAATCGGGGGCAGCATTTGGCCGTCCGCCCAAAGGGGAGGGAGGAGGGTGAGCCGGCACGAGTTCATCGAGGAGCAGGAAGGGCATCCGTGATTGGGTTCCGTCTCGGAGGAGGCGGATCTACCGGGCTGGAAAAATTGGCTCGTTACCCAGAGGACGGGCGGCAGACTCGTGGGGGAGGTAAATAGAGGGTATAATTGGCAACCAAGACCAGGCCTATCCATTGGTACAGGCCATCAGCACTTGCAGTACTGCACCCATTGAAAGGATCCCTCATTTACTCAAGTGTTTGCCTTTATTTTGGCAGTTATCTGTTTCAATGAGTAATTTCAAGTTGGCTCTCCAAACCTGGTGGATTGAAACTAATCAGTCATTGCAGGGACAATTAAGCAGTTTTTTTTTTGGGGGGTTAAGAAAGAAACCAACCAGCAAAGTGAACATTCCATTGACACGGACACCTTGTCACAATTTATTTTTCTTTAAATGAGCTTGATGGCTTACTCCCAGTTTCCTGGCTGTCAGCTGTTGAGTGAATTGGGGAAATCCATGGCGAGGACTTTTTCTTCACACATGACCAATTTAGTGAAGAAATAAACTGTACGAGCTTTGGGTCAGCGTTCCAGAGGGGGCATTGCGGTATGCGAAAGCATTTCTTCATTAATTTACCCGATATGAATAACATAACCTCGG
Organism: Aldrovandia affinis; assembly: GCA_029706075.1. NCBI lineage: Eukaryota > Metazoa > Chordata > Actinopteri > Notacanthiformes > Halosauridae > Aldrovandia > Aldrovandia affinis. The sequence goes on from JAINUG010000055.1 coordinate 4,373,835, forward strand.
AACTTCCTTTTTTCCCCCACATTAGAACACTCAATGACCATCGTCTGTTCACTCGATGGATTTTCGATGGAACCCACCTCTTCAAACTGCATCTGGGCTCAAACTAGGCATCCCATCAAAGTCTGAGCTGTAAATCCCCAATACAAATACACTCCATTCCCTCGCACTCCCCTTTGTGCCTCATATGGATGCTTAACCGTATGTGATAAGTTGCGTAATGACAAGTGCTTTAGTCGGTGTGACAAATGTCTCAGAATCGTTGCTGCTTGTTGCCTAACCTCTTTTGTGTGCACTTTCGTAAGTCATTCTGGGTAAGAACGTCTGCTAAATACCTAAATGTAAATGTATGTATTATATCAGGTTCGGCTGGCTTTATGGCCCCACATCCCAATCAGTTCAAATGATTCAGTTCCCAGCTGAAGGTATCCCTTATTACCCCCACCTTTCTGTTGTATTCATTGAGCCACTTTCCCCTGCTATGCATCAAAATAACCTTGGTATTACAGGTTTTGTGGTACGAACTTCAGCAACGACGATGATTAGACTGTAATTTACAATTCGATAGCTCTAGCCATGATCTTTAGCCATTTTGGTGCACTCTTGAAAGTCACTTTTGATAAATGTGTCAAATAATACAATTGTCAATTGTAATCTCAGGAATAATAGACTTATCCTGAGGTTTGTTTCATTTCCGATGGTAAGCATCTGGCTTCACATGTACCGGCGGTGGTACACGGATCTCATCTAACCACCCAAATGACCTCTATCGACCTCAATCTCACCCCAATCCTTAAAAATAATGCCTGGAGAGAGAGCGTATTATATAAAAGGTTTGAGTCTCCTTAACAGGCCAAATTACAAATGAAGAATGAGTTCATTACTTCTGATAAATCTGTCTAATTTCAGACTCTGGTATATAAACCTCGCAAAATGCTATTTGAAGGATAAAGCATAAATATCAGGGGCTACCAGCACAGAATCTCCACAATTGTGGTATATATACAATATACAAACCCCAAATAAGTCCACTCCCAGTTCGACAATAAGCAACCAGAAACCATCTTTCCCGAAATGGCCTCCTTTTCCTCACTGATATAAATAAATGAAATAAGTTAATAAATAAATAAAACAACTTTGCCATTTCAACAGATTAGGAATATCCTATATCCAGTGCTTGAAATGCTCGGTGGAAAACCAATACAATCAGAAAGCACCTCGCCTTCTCACCCCCACCCCCCTCCCCCATTTAGCCCAACCCTGACTTTTTGATCAATAACAAGCCGATTATATTTCAATCATGAAAAAAATAAATAAGAGGCGCTGTCCAAATGTGTACCACATATTGACACACAGTTCTTTTTTTGTTTTTAACTCATGAAGTACTTACGAGGCAAGTTGAACACAACCTTCCACATCCACTCAGTTTTCAGTATGCATAGCCATTAAACAACCCCCCCCCCCTACATGGAAACCTCTCTCTGCCTTGGATAAAATAAATGTATAATATTTCATCATAAAACAGAAATAGATCTATAGTAACACATGTGCTCTACCCTGAGGTTATAGTAATGAATTGTATGCAATAACTCAATGTGGAGTATTGTATACATAGGGCAGGGCATGCTAAAGGGCATGCTCATATCTTCGGCTTTACAATACCATTCGCCCTTAACTTTCAGTGCTGTCTTCAATATGTTTACTATTTATTTATACACATTTATATACAAACCTTCTCTGTTGTGCACATGGAACATAATAACTGATTTTGTTAAGGCTGGTTTAATTGAAATTGACAAATTTTTGTTTAATTTCCTTTTCTTCCCTTTTAAATAAACTTCCCCTTATGCCCTGTATTTTGCAGTGTTTGTCTTGCTGTGTTTGGTAATTTGCCTCGTATTTTTTCAATTTAATTTAGTTTGTTGTCACACATTCATTACTCACCTTCATAAAAACCATGGCATAAAAACCACACATTAATTACTAACCACCTATTTAGATTCCACTACCACTGATTCTATACATGAATTAACTGCCATCTCCACTGTTTACATGCTTAAAAAATTAAAAAAAAGACTAACTTTTCTTTCCCTGTGTTACAGGTACAGTGTGCAGCTACCTATCTATTGGTGATATCTATTGCAGAGTTACTACACTGATCTCTTCTTGTAAGTCGCTCTGGATAACACCATCTGCTAAATGTCTAAATGTAAATGTGAATGTAAAAACAAATGCAAGTTTGTCTTTAAATCACAAAGTGCCGTTCTTGGAAGAACAGACCCTTTCATGGCCATGTAAAAGAGTAGTTGTTTTAGTTTACCTGGAAAGAGTGCAGGTGGAATTTTCTGAGAGACAGAGGGTTTGAGAGGTTTGTACATAGCGGGGTGGAGAGGAGCACATAGAAGAGAGGAGTCTTTGCTTTGCTGTTTGACAAGAGCTTAACAGTATTGTTTAGAGTGCCAATGTGATCTGTCTTGGGCAGGGGCGGGTTGAGTACCTCCTGCCTCATGCCAGGAAAATGCACACTGCCACACCATAGCAGAGCCACCAGAACCCTTCATGTATGTGTGTTTCCTTTATTTTGGAAAGTACCTGTATCTTGAGTAGACAATGGCAGAAACAAGGTCACTGGCAGAACTGTTTAAAGCTCTTAGGAGTTCAACACAGGTAGCGTGGTACAGGAAGAGCCCTCATTTGCGAGTCAATGCTAAGGACAAAGGTAGACTAAACAAGGCCTTAGTTTTTAGTTGGTTTTTTTCAGTTTTCTGAGCTCAGCGGTCGCAAAAATTGACTTGCTAAATGGTGTTTGTGATTTTTTTTAAATTAGAAAAAGTTTTGCGGTTAAGGCCACAGTCTTAGCTGTTCAATGAGCATGTTATATAGTAATGATTTTTATTAATGTAGTGGATGGAGTCCATGGATTAATAACTATATGAGGAAAGTTATTGTCAAGGAAATTTCATGCTAATTTCTTTGCACCAGAAGCGTTTCCTTTGAAAGGGTAACTGAAGTGGCTCAGAGACGTTTTCCATGCTTGCGTTCAGCAGGGGGCAATTACATCAATGGGGAGTTCTAAATTGCATTCTTCATCAAAAGTAATGGAATAATTACGTTTTTACAGTATGGTTCGGTTCAACTGATGACAAAAAATTAATAAATAAATCGAATGTAAAATTTTGGCCTGGAATCAATGAACATTTGACTTTGACTCACGGACGTGAATGTTTTCTTCACGCAGTTTGTTGAGATAACTACGATGATCGCTGGGCTCACCAAACTGTGTTTGTGAAGAAAAAAAATCAAGGCTTGCATTTAATTGTAAGTAATTTCAAAGTAAAGAACAAACATTGATTGATTCCAGGCCTTTTGTTTGGCTTCTCTCAATGTGCCAAGAGAAATCTATGTTAATTATGCGCACACGTTGTAATTAATCTTGTAAAAATGCTTTTGACCTCTGGTTATTGCAAATTGACTTTTTTCCCACAATAATTAGATATAGTTGATGACAATGAAGTGCAATCCCTGACAGGGACTATGTCAATCTAACCGCCATAGGGCATAATAATTTTATCTGATGAAGGAAAAAAAAGAAGTATTTTCTTAATTAGAAGAAGGTTTTTTACAACTCTTGAACTATACATTCATAATAATGTGAAAGCACATTATGGCTACTTTCAATCTCTCACATACCATTTCTGGTCCCAATCTGGAAATGAAATCTGGAAATTCATAACTGAAACCAAAACTCATTCAGACCATCACTATAGCCCTAGTCCTAGCCCTTCCCAGCATGCCTCAGCAACAGATTCTAATTTTTTATGTGCCAAATTACTGTAATGGATTATATTTATTTATATTCTTTTTTGTTTAATAACTTGGAAACCCCAAGGCTATTCTTGACAATGACTGACAGCATTCTTAAATTATGTAACATTCAATATTAAATAAGACCTTGAAAAGAGAGAGCAGAGGACCAGCAACCAACTTGGATATGAAGGCTGTTTTTTTTTTTTTTAGTTCCAGTAATAGATGGTGTATTGATGCTGCATAAATCCACTCTGCTGTCTGCATATGGATGTTCTCATGAGTCAGTTTACACCTTGCTATGGATTCAAGCACTCATGGGAATGTTTTTTTCTCCGAATTGACAGCCTTGGGAAAATGATGTCATGAACAACCCCCCCCCCACCTTCCTCCCATTTAAAGTGTAGATAGATTTATTACTGAGATCTGACAACCAGGTGTTCCCAGAGTCTCCTCTGATAACAGATGCCATTTATTTCGGTGGTTCCCGCCATTATGATTGGCTGACTTGACAGGAAACCTGGGAAAATAACAAAACCTGAGGTGAAGTAAATATTTACAACATGAATCAATGGCATCAAGGATGCTCCTATGAATAAACATTACTGGATGTGCCCGTCTTAAAAAAAAAAACACCACAGGCCTTCAAAAACCGTCAGCCCATTTGGGAAAAGCACTTGCATTTTGAGCGCCTTGCTCGCCAGATTTTTCTAAGGCGATGTGTTTAATTGGGTAATCACCATTTTTAAGCACCTAACGTAAGCAGATAAGCAATTTTAATCACAATCCAATGCTGTCTATTAGGAGTACATAACGTGATATTCATATTGAATCGTTCATGCCACAGTTGTGGTATTTGGTATGGCATAATGGAGTCCAGCAGTGAACACGTGTACAGTTTTTCTGTGTAGAAAGCAAGCACCATGACCATTGTGAAAAAAACTCAATTTTCATTATTTTCTAACTCCCTGTTCATTTGAATGTGACTATTTATCCACAGTAAACAATGCCCGTGAGTGATCGCAGAGCCGAAAGGTATGATTCGTGATTTCAAACTGTAATGTTGATAGAGTAAAAGGAACTCATACTTTTTTCCCATATAGCAATTAGCGCTGAACTCTGATACGTTCAATTCTCTGCGGAGCACATATTCAGAATTCCACTCGATGCGTGGACGTGCATGCGAAGGGAATGCCTAAACAGACACGGGCTCTCCTCTTTGTGGGCCCTGACATGCAATTACATGCTGCACAAGGTTTATACTTCAAGATCATTCTTGGGAATTGACACATTTGGAATGACTGCAGAAAGTAAACGTTGCATGCATTATGTAACATGTGTGTTTTTTCCTCTGGAACATTGCTCTTTTTCATGCCGCATAGTTGCAGTGCATGCAATATATTTTCCTCAGCTTCTACACCTTGACATGTTATCTTTCCTAAACCCGCATTGTAATGATTTTTTCATCTTCCTTCCGCCCCAGTGCAATCTTTCAGCTCTCGCGTATGTGCCTAAAGCTATTTTTCCAAAGTGAGCATTAGCAAAGCCTACCCAGCAGGAAGGGGAGTGCAGGCCCTCATTTCTCAGCCCTAATTCGAGTGTGAGATGTCTACATGCACAAACTTTGTTTATTACAGTCACGATCAATGTTTCACAAAAAGTACATACAGTATGTGTATCAGATATGTGTATATCATCGTCATCATAAAAAAAAACTTTTCAGTAAATGAGAGAAACAATTTAATTATTATGAATTATTATTGTATTATTATTATCACAATATTAGACATTTTAGAAAAGACTTAGTCAGTGTTTTGAAAAAACTTTATATATGACAACATGATATGATAGAATAACACAACAACAGGAAGGGAAATAAATTATCAATAATTGAGATAAAATCACATGAACATAGGTATATATGTGATCACATGTGAATATCGATGAAGTAAATGTGACAGCGCTTGGAAATGTGTGGTATGCATGTGAAGTGTGTGGTATACATTCGGAAATGTGTGGTATACTGTACATGTGAAGTCGTGATTTTTCCAGAAAGGTAAAAAGAACAGCCTCAAAATCTGAACACCTCTCTCTCATGATCTTACAGTACACCTTAATGCCTTTTAAAAAACAATTCTTAAAAATGTAATATTTGATACTTTATATTTTATATTATATTAATATTTGACATTAGCTAATATTTATTGATACCTTTGAGACCACGACTGTGAACTGCTCATAATAGTGCAGATCTGGATTGTGTAGATCCATTTTGGTGAAATTGTGACAATTGTGAAAAGCCGAAGTGAATTTGGCCAAAGAGATTTATAGGAACCCGTCAGATGTTTTCATTTCAGCTGTTTTGATTGGGGTTGGGCCTGTTGTGGATGTCAGAGTATTAAGGACGTTCCCATAATTAGCGCTCAAACCGCATTGCAGCTTCACTGCATTGCAACAGAGGAAACCTCAAGGGCGGAAATGGAATGCAACAAAAACAGGGGTGGGGGAGGATATGTGCTGGGAATTTAGCCAGCTGGTACCTGACCTCAGCAATGGCCCATGGTCAAATTATGTTCCTGTTATTTATTTATTTATTTTTGAAGTGATGTCTCTATCATTGTTATGTAAGTGCATTTGTGGTTTTCCTTAATAGTCAGCTCTTATACTCTTTTTTCCCCCCGCTCAAGCCCGCTCCTCAGACCGTTACAAGACACGCTCCCCGCCACAAACTCCCTGGGCTGCTGCACGCCCGTTCGACCGCATCCGACCGGATTTGCCCACCGGTTACTCCCTCTGCAAGTCTACTCCGTTGCACGTGGCTTCTGGAACTGTCAATCGCACCTCAATGAAGGCCTATTCCCCCACCGACACCGGCCTGGATTAAAATAAACATCGTTAGCATTTGGCCCTGCAATAAACCTGAACGTTCCTTTTTTCCCCCTCCTTCACAAACACACAGTCTGGCGAGTTCAGCAATGACCAAAATGAGCACGAAAATAAAATCAATCAATCCATCCTCTTCCACGAAGGTCTCCCCAGACGTACAGTGTATATATGCCAACCGGATTAGTCCACTCCCCTGGACCATTACAGTTGCAATAGTTAGAAGGCCAGTAAACAGTGCACAAGGCCAAGTAAAATTATCGATCACGCACCATCCCAGATGGTAGCTGACACCAGCATGACACAGTGAGAGCCAGGTACAAACAATAAACTTTTATCTTAAACGTGAGCAATTATTTATGTTTGGTGCAATATCTGCACCTATTATACAAAAGCAATGATACAATGCTATTTAAGATTTGTAGCTATACCTCCATCTAAACAAAGCTCCAAGCACATGAATTGGTTTTGAGCATGGTAACATTTTAACAGTATTAACATAACATAACATAACATAAGGGGGAGACGAGAACAGGCCATTCAGCCCAACACTGCTCGTCCGTTCCTACCACTAATCTGCTCACCTGCTTAGTTTATCCAAAGGCTAGAGTGTCTAACACTGGATCGAGCCTAGCCTTGAATACCCCTAGTGTCTCAGCCTCTACTACATGTCCAGGCAAGCTATTCCACGCATTGATCACTCTCTGTGTGAAAAAATATTTCCTAGTGTCCGTGTGAAATTTACCCTTTGTCAGTTTCCATTTATGCCCCCTCGTTCTGCTAACCGAACTCAACTTGAATAATTTCCTAAAATTCACTTTGTTAATTCCTTTAATAAATTTAAAAGCCTCAATCAAATCTCCCTAAGTCTCCTTTTACTAAGCTTGAACAGTCCAAGCATCTCTAGCCTTTCCTCATAACACTTGTCTTTTATGCCTGGAATCAGTCTGGTTGCCCGTCTTTGGACCTTTTCCAGCGCATCTATATCTTTTTTGTAATGCGGTCCCCAGAACTGCACACAATATTCCAAGTGTGGCCTAACAAGGGCATTGTATAGGGTGCGTATGATCTCCTTCGATTTGTACTCTATACTCTTGGCTATGTATCCCAGCATCCTGTTGGCTTTTTTAACTGCTACCGCACATTGACCAGTCCCAGTATTGTGACTGTTATCTCTGTGAAAGTTTCTGTGTCCTGCACACTTTCAGGTGCTTTTATGAGTATGAATATTATGCAGATGAGGAACATATTCACTGAGAATTAATTAGAGCAAAACAGACACCTATTCACAAATACCCATTTGCGAAGCTGTTAATTATGCCATTAACAAAAATGTATTTGCGCCAGTCTTAATGAGAGAAGGGACTACTGTAGAAATGTTGGGTTTGAACCAAAGCACCACACGGTTCCATGGCCCTTGTGGAACAGGATTGATGTAACATCGAGATGCTGTGCTGCACGGGCCATTCGGCACATCTAGGCTCGTTATGTCCTAATCTAAAGAGTATCTAGTACTGCATCTAGCCTGGACTTGAATAGACTAGAAGAACCAGACTACAGCGAAAAACCTTTTCAATGCAAGCGTTACATACAGTCGTGGGACCAAATAAGGCAAGAACCAGAGAAGTACAGCAGTCACTGCAGGCAAAGCAGGTGATGCTTCCCAGCAACCAATCACATATTAGACCACCATTGGAACAGCTGTTGGCACGCCAGAATTTTGCTAATCAGTCCACTAGCAGCATGGCCATTCACTACGTTAACAGGTAACTGCCAAAAGGGAAGGAAACGCTTGAGTAAATGAAGGGTTCTGGCGGCTCTGTTTTGGTGTTGGGAGAATTTTGCTGGCATGGTTTATGTCCACTCAAACCCTTAGAGGGCAAGGTTAAAGCCAATAAATACAAAGCCATTCATGAGTGATCACCTTCATCCAATGGTTAAGCATTTCTATGCTGATGCGTGTGGTCTCTTCCAGGATAACAGTGCCCCATCCACAGGGCACGAGTGGTCACAAGATCTCAACCTGACTGAACACTTATGGGAGTTTCACCTGAGCAGCACCTGAGACAGCATTTTACAACAAATGATGGAATTTCTCATGGAAGAATGATGTGGCATTCCTCCAATAGAGTTTCAGACACTTGTAAAGTCTATGCCAAGGTTCATCAAAACTTTTCTCGTGGCTCGTCGTGGTCCAATGCCTTATTAAGACACTTTATGCTGGTGTTTTCTTTATTTTGGCAGTTACCTGTATTTTGCGTTAGTTTAACCAGTAATCATCATCTCGACTGCCTCACCTCGATAGTCTACTAGTGGGCTGCTCTAGAGCAGGGCCATATCCAGGAGTCGAAAATTACAGAGGACATGAAAATGTACACTAAAATGTAGCTAGCTTTGTGCCTATCACCACTGTCAACATATGCTACGTTAGCTAACGTTAGCCTAAATTAGCCTATCACCACTGTAAAGTCTGAGTAAAAAGTGGTTTATGTAGCAATCAGCTAGACAGAAACAGAGCGACAGTAGCTACTACCCAAAACAACCAACAAAGTAGCTATCGATAGATGATCTCTGGAGATGAATAGCATTAATCTGGCTATAATACAAGCAGTCGACTTTTTTATAATGTGAGAGATCTCTACACCGACATCATGCTTTGTTTGGCTTCAGATCAGCAGTCTGAGTTACAACTCCCGCTGTGCAACGTCACTGTGTCATCTTTGCCAAGCAAAGATTTTGTAGTAACGACGAGATCTGCCAGGTTGGGACGGGTCCACTTTACTACCACACACACACACACACAGAAGTAATGACGATGACGGTGATCAGGCAAGCGGTAATCTTGGCTTTGTACAAAATCTTTGCTATACCGAAATGAAGTCATTTTATGTACAGTAGTTCACCACTTTTATTCAGTATTACACTGAATCAGTAAGTTAAAAAAAATACAACTCAGACAAAAAAAATACAGAGGTCATGACCTCGGTGTCCTCAATGGTAGATACAGCCATGCTCTAGAGTTGAATTGCAAAATGCCAGCAGACTGCTAGTGGGCAGTAGATGGCATAGAAAGTGTAATGAGACTGTACATGAACACAGAATGTTTTACAGCAAATATATTGTCCCAAACGGCGTCTCTTGGTCTTCTGATTTGTTTAGACCAGTGGTCTGTGAAGACGTGCCCACAGGCATTTTCCTGCCCGCACAAGATGTCTAACATGCCTGTGAAATGCACAACAGCACTGTGCTCATGACTCTTAAATAGAAACTCCCTTATGGAAAAATCACACGCATTTCACAAGTGAAATGTCAAAAAATAAACACATGAACATGTATAAAGTGAGCACCATAATTCATTGGACAGTGACACGTTTTTTGTTATTTCCATTCTGTACTCTAGCACTTTGAGATTGAAAGGATACAATGACAATGAGGTTGAAGTGCAGACTGTCAGCTTTAATTTGAGGGTATTTTCATCCTTGTATCCTTTCAAACTCAAAGTGCTAGAGTACAGAATCAAAATAACAAAAAATGTGTCACTGTCCAATGAATTATGGTACTCACTGTACATGATCACATGTGAATACCTATAAAGTAAATGTGTGGTATATATGTGAATCACATGTGAAAGGTCCAAAAAACACATGTGATTTACATGTGCAGAATTTATGTGATCTAAGGATTGTAACAAACATCCATTGTAACTGTGTTCCTGCATTGGTCTTGGCCTGCAACAGATTAATACACATTAACATTGTTTGTATGTGGATGAAGATTGCATTGAAACTCCACCCGTTACAATTAAATTATTAATCATGTGAATTGCATGCATAGTGTGACCCAGCAAGAGGTTGCACTGGCCTAGGTGTGACTTGTACAATAATTGGACTTCAACTGTGAAATTCAGTTCTCCGTGGTAAACATTCCAGGCTCAAAGCGCAAAATAACACAGACAAAAAAACAGAAATAAAACAAAAGCGGAAGAAAAAAAAACCTAGCTCGGAGTGGAGCCTCACTATCACTCTTGCCGGTCCATGCGCCGGGCAGCTAAGCTGTTTATCAGCGGCAGGTAGAACGGGAAAAAACTAATGAATGGTCAAAAACAGACAATGGTCAAACACAGGGGAGTTACCCACACAGGCAAGGGTATGGTTGTTAAATCGGGCAGTCCGTCAAACCAGGGTCATACACAGTCATCAAAAAAACCCACAAAGCCAAAACAATCCTCGCAAAGTACACAGTGAGGCATAACTTACTCCCACACTGCACTCTCAAAAATAAAGGTACAATTAGGGTTCCTCTGGGTACAAATGTGTTCACTGTACCTTCAAAGGTACACATAAGACCTTTCATGATACCCTGATTAGATTTTCCTAGAGAAAAAGATACAAATTGAGGAAGGGTACAGATATGTACCCAGGTAGGACAATGAATCCTTGTTCAGACTGGCAGCCATATTGGAATGAAAACGAGGCTTGTGCTGCAAGCCAACATACTTTTTCTTGCAAGGGTACAATTATACTCTTCTGACTGAAGACACAATTCAGTACCCTACAGGGGTGCTGCACAATGACAAGCATTTGTGCTTTAATAGGTACAACACGATACCTTTTTTTCAGAGAGTGAGTGCACCTGTGTGCGTGTCTTTTATCCTCCCGCTGACGAGCTGTAATCTTCCTCAGGTATACAAAATGAAGACGTGGCGCCCTCAATTAGGAAGGACCGTAGCCAGCATTGCGCCAAAGTAGATAGAAACTTGTGTTTAGAAAAGGACTGTCATACAACAGACTGGTGGGTAGTGCTGCACACAGAGAGCTGCACAGATGTTAATGAATAAAGGTGGGCATGCAGGAAAAGCAATACTGAATATAATGAGACTGTTGTTTAATTTTAACCCCCTGAGGTCGACTGGATCGCCGACGATCCGAGCAGCAATAAAAGTATATTACTATTTCTAACATCACAAGATTTTATCATACACACGCAGCAAAAACATTGACAGAAACCTTAGAATCGTGACTTTCCGATTTGAGCACTGGCAAATAATATGCGATTTTTAAAATTAGGTTAATTAGACCAAAAGTAAACCTTGCCTTTTCCTCTCTGTTTTACCTGGAAGTACCGTCCCCCTTCTATTGACATGGTAACTAGGTGCTAGTCTCGGGGAGGGGCGTGGGGCCATGTGTGAAATCGCCGTGTACAATGTCCCGACATTATATCGCATCTTGTCTGTGTTTACGGTTGCGATCTGCCAGCAACAGACTGTGTATGCTGATATTTATTTTATTTCCCATGTTTTCACATACTCTTGAAAATATATGAATTCTGCGTCTTGTGACGCTATACGGAAATAATCAGAATCATTGCCCACTGGGGCCACATATACTGAAAAATGTATGCATTCACTACTGTAAGTCGCTTTGGATAAAAGCGTCTGCTAAATGGCATATATTATATTATATTATATTGCGAACTGCTGCGAATAATTAACGGGAGGATATTTAACCAGCTGGCATTCTTTGTTTCGGCGCTTTGACATTATCTAGCTTAGCTTGATAATACCTATTGTGATGAATGTTTCTTGCCTCTCAAGAACTTGTTTGTTCGTGTGTGCTTATTGTTGTTTAGATTCCCAGTGTTTAGTTTATTCAGAGTTTTTGGATACGTTTTGGATTTACCATTTTACTTTGTTTGTTCCTGATCATTGGTTATTTTGGTTTGTTTTGTTTATGTCTTTCCGTGTCTTCGCAGACAGGGATTTTGCTTTCGTTTTCCTACAGACGTTTAAAGATAAATATCTTAAACCCAGAAAACGGGCTACTTTTGATCATGTGCCTGTGCCCACTGCCAAACAGACTCTGGATGTTGGCAAACTGGCTTCTGTTGGTCGCAAGAAATGCGTACTCTGCAAGATGTCGGGGAAACAACAGTGCACTCCATGGGAGTGCAAGGTTTGTGATGTTCCCTTGTGTCTACAGTTCACCAGAAACTGTTTTGAGAAGTGGCACCAAAGACTGTGAAAGAACAGATTGTCTCACGATGTTTTAATTTTGCATTTTTGGTATATAGTTTGTGTGATGTTTTCAATAAATATTCCAAAATTATTTTATTTTTTTCTGTCTTCTGCATGGCTCACTGACTATTGCTTACTCTGATGGCTTTTGTCTTTGTCTGATGGCCGTTGAGAGAGAGATGTCCCATCTGACAGATCTTACAGGTGTGGACAACCCTCAGGTGTGGATCATGAATATTCAGGAAATTAGCATAGAGCCCTCCCACAGCCTGAAATAAATTTGACCAGTTCTGATAAAAACAGGTTTTTAGCTATTTAGATCTCAGATGTGCTAAACTATTTTGACATCCTTACATAACCAAGACCTTGATGAACAAATGTATATTGGCAAAACAATTCGTCACTATAGTTTAGTGTGTGCTTTCACAACTTTTGTGATGGCAGAAAAATTGACTCTTTATAACTTGTGTGTTTGTAGATCTATTTACAAGCTGCATATGATACTGACCAAACTATTGATGGCATATAAATGTAGCTGTGATTGTCCTTCAAATAAAAATATCAAACACTTGCTTTGGAGTAAGTGTGTGTTAAGTTGATGAAATTGAGATAAATATCAGACCACACCAAAATCACAAAGCTTCTCTGAGCTAAGCATGGACCTCAGGGGGTTAAAAATGTACTTTCGAGGGCTGGCGGATAGAGTAGCGGTCTAAAGCACCCGTGCTTGGCTGGTCCTGTACGAGTGTGAGCTGACCCGTTCGAAACCCGTCTCTGCCAGACCGGCCCTGGGGGCGGCATTTGACTGTCAGCTCCTAGGGGAAGGGGAAGGGTGGTCGGCACAAACTTGCTGTGAACCATGGGTGTCTATGGGTGTCTCCAGAAAGGGGGTCAGTGAGTTCCATCTCAAAGGAGGCGGATCATCGCCGGCCTTGGAGAGTAGCTTTCCCCGTAGAGACAGGTGGCGAGTTTGTGGGTGAGGGTTCATCGAAATAAATAGAGGGTATAATTGGCTTCCAAATTTGGGAGAAAAACGGGGAAAAATCTGAAACAAAATGTATAAAAATATATACTGTATATATACACTTTCATCATAGTAAAATTTGCATTTCGCACGTGTACCCTCAAAGTGAATGGGCATGATGCCTCTGGTTGCTGGAGACATTTTTTTTACCACGTTTACCTGTTTAAGCTGTTAAAATGTTCGTGCGAGCTCCACAAAAACTCAACATAACTGCTCTTTGCAAATTCATCAGAATGTTAACAAATATAAATAAGTGTACAAAATATTAAAATCCAATATCACATACAATTTTTTTTTTACAAAAGTTATACTGGTAGTTATACTGCATCAGCAAGGTCTCTCCCAGGCAACGATTTCAAAGCAGACTGGGGTTTCAAGATGTGCTGTTCAAGCTCTTTTGAAGAAGCACAAAGAAACGGGCAATGTTGAGGACCGTAGACGCAGTGGTCGGCTAAGGAAACTTAATGCAGCAGATGAAAGACACAACATGCTTACTTCCCTTCGAAATCGGAAGATGTCCAGCAGTTCCATCAGCTCAGAACTGGCACCAGTGGGACCCAGGTACACCCATCTACTGTCCGGAGAAGTCTGGCCAGAAGTGGTCGTCATAGAAGAATTGCGGCTAAAAAGCCATTCCTCCGACGTGGAAACAAGGCTAAACGACTCAACTATGCACGAAAACATAGGAACTGGGGTGCAGAAAAATGGCAACAGGTGCTCTGGACTGATGAGTCAAAATGTGAAATATTTGGCTGTAGCGGAAGGCAGTTTGTTCGCCGAAGGGCTGGAGAACAGTACAATAATGAGTGTCTGCAAGCAACAGTGAAGCATGGTGGAGGTTCCTTGCAAGTTTGGGGTTGCATTTCTGCAAATGGAGTTGGGGATTTGGTCAGGATTAATGGTGTCCTCAATGCTGAGAAATACAGGCAGATACTTATCCATCATGCAATACCATCAGGGAGGCATCTGATTGACCCCAAATTTATTCTGCAGTAGGACAATGACCCCAAACATACAGCCAATGTCATTAAGAACTATCTTCAGCGTAAAGAAGAACAAGAAGTCCTGGAAGTGATGGTTTGGCCCCCACAGAGCCCTGATCTCAACATCATCGAGTCTGTCTGGGATTACATGAAGAGACAGAAGGATTTGAGGCAGCCTACATCCACAGAAGATCTGTGGTTAGTTCTCCAAGATATTTGGACCAACCTACCTGCCGAGTTCCTTCAAAAACTGTGTGCAAGTGTACCTAGAAGAATTGATGCTGTTTTGAAGGCAAAGGGTGGTCACACCAAATATTGATTTGATTTAGATTTATCTTCTGTTCATTCACTTTGCATTTTGTTAATTGATAAAAATAAACTATTAACACTTCTATTTTTGAAAGCATTCTTACTTTACAGCATTTTTTCACACCTGCCTAAAGTACATATATATATATAGTATTCCCTGCTTTTAATAGGTATATTGTACTTCTAAAAAATTGTACATCACTTATATGCTATAAAATCAAAGAGCCTTTCAGATTCAAAATCTCTGAATATATTTTTCCCAGCAATTTTACAGATCTTCATAATCTAAACTGCCCAAGGATTCACTAATCTCAATAAGAAGATTTAAAATTGGTATGCTTATTAATAAATCATTGTCGGTTTAAATTTCTACCTTGGGATCAAAGATAAATGTGTGGAACTCTTGCAAAGTGGCTTGTTTCCCTTACTTTTTAATCACTGTGCGCACTGGAATCATTCTGGTTGTTGACAGCCCGGAACAGACTTTGCTCCCCGAGGAAAGATGCTATCTTGATAACAATGCAGAAATGCTTCTCAAGTAACTGAAGTAATTTTTTTAAAAGACGGTGAAAGAAAATAGAGGTCGGAATTTAATCATACTTAAACCTTAGCAATAATTATGTAGTAGTGATTATATAGTTATATATTGGTTGCGTTTCAGCTTGCACAGACTCCATATTTCAGTACTGAAGCAATGGGATGGGGTGGTCAGACAGCAGTAGACCTGTGCTGTGAACTGTGGCCTTTCTTTGTTTTTTCTTGTTTTGTTTTTTTTCAGCTGTACAGATGTTGCACAGACTCGCCGATTTTAGCCCCTTTGGGAAAGCGCACTGCATCATCCATTGATTTATGATTGGCAGAGGAGTACAGTGCGTGCGGGATATGACATTTTCACAACTCTGATATTGATTTTTCAACTCATTGCTGCATGGCTGACAACACTTTCATCTCAGATTAGTTTTGTTGCCATAGTCATACGGTGCAATTCCAAAGGTGACTTTTAAATGGTTCATTTGTTAACCGGCGCTGGTATGCTTTTATAATAAAAATGATTGCAATTTCAGTACCACAGCTTGAGTAAAATATCCCATTGTTTTCATGGCACGCTGAAACATCATATGTGTAACTTAGTCATCGTGTAGTTTGGTTCAGTTTAGTAATAATTCACCAAAATTACCAAATTAGTGCAATTTTACCAGCACAACTTGAAATACTGTGGATATGCAAGAATTAAATGGAAAAAAAATATATAATGTGAAGGTACCATAGGTTTCATATCCATTTTTTACAATTTGAAGGGCGAGATACTCTACTACCTAATTTAGACATATATTTGTTATTTTACCAAAAGGCTACTTTTCCCAGTTGTCAAAAGCCTTGCATATTTTTTGTTGCATAGTTAAAATACAATTCGGTTCAAGGTTCTCGGCCACTATATTCTACTCTTTGATTGGTCATTTTTGAAGTGTTCTGTCCTGTCTAGTCTTTCAGAGATGCAGGATGAAGGAATATTGCTTTCTACAAACATGAAAAATATTGAATCCTATGAAAACGCCCAGGACGATTGTCAGCCAGTGAGGACAGGTCTGCTGCACTGCCATTGTTGGATATCCAGGTCAATACATTGCCCTTACAAGATTTAGAAAGCACACCTCAACCGTGGACTGGAGATGTGTATTCACATTTGTTCATTCCATAGACGTTGTACAAGGCAGCCCATTTCCACCCCTCCAACACCTGTGACATAGAGTCATCGTGTGCTGCCATTGCCCCCCCCCCCCCGCTCTGTTCAGCTTACATAAATTTCCCAGCAATATGGAAGAGATCCAATATCCACACAGTCATCTCCATTCTCCCCCAAGCCCAGCTGTGCATCTCATGATTGATTAGTGCTACCCTTTTGCTCAGCCAAGCCTCCAGGCCCGGGCAGGTGGTCACTCATGCATTTCAGCTTTCAAAAGGACGCTCGTCACACGCTCAGTGGGAAACACAGGTGAATTAAAAAATCTGCTCATGTCAAACAACAAGCATAACATTTTTTATTAAGGGAAACAACATTCAAAGGTAATGTCTGTTAGCGTCAATTCGATCAATATTTTTCTATATCTTTTCTTTTTTAGTGAGGCAATGGAGTGTAAATAAGGACACCTGCTAAAATGGTAACATGCTTTTCCTTTTAGTTTTTTTACCCCTACCCCCCAAAAGATGCCACCAAAGGAACCGGTGATTGGGAAAAAATACACATACAGATAGTGCAAGCATCCTCAAGGAGCCTGGTGTCAAAGTACTTAAAGTTAATATACAACACCTGAAGGAGGAACTACATGTGATTAAAAACATAATTATGATGCAAATGACTCATTTCTGTATCTGAACTGCTGAGTCTTTTTAAAAAATACATAAAACATGGTGTGCTGGTAATATAGAATAGAAATGATTAGCTGCCATTGATTTGTTCAGCTTGTTTATTTTTAATGCCACGTTTGTAAGGACTATCTGGTGGAAATATTGGCAAACAGAATATACAGTGATAATATAGAGAAGCACAATGCTCTAAAATGTTGGTTTTCACCAGCGTATTATTTTGTGTCACATTTCATCAAGTGGATCGAAGAGGAGCATCCCAGGACTGTAGTCGTGCCAGCCTATTAGTCAGCCCTATTCTGTCATCAAGCTCCGTAGAGGAACACTAGAAGAAGAAGTCATTCTGCCAGGGATTAGTAACTCAATCTTTCACCAAGGAGTTTCAAATGGCAGTGTAACAAGGGAACCAGTTATTTAAGTGTCATATTTAAGAGCATGCATTTTTCACCACCTTTGTCAGGAACCTGCAGTTCCGTCCTCCAACACCAAGAGGCAGATGGAGGACTTTCTGATGCTACTTCTTAAGCAATGGTAATGCATTACAATCTCAAATAATTATTTAATTACCACAAATGAGGTGCGTATTGAAGTGTTGTAGACTAGTCAGCAGTTGACGCTGCACACACCCACACATATTTATTTGGAAGTAGGCTACTGCTTTCAATTGTTAAAATACAGTGCATTCAGAAAGTATTCAGACCCTTTCACCTTTTCCACATTTTGTTATGTTACAGCCTTATTCTAAAATTGATTAAATTATTTTTTTAAATCAATCTACACACAATACACCATAATGACAAAGCAAAAACAGGTTTTTACACATTTGTGCAAATTTATAAAAAAGAAAAAACTGAAATATCACATTTACCTAAATGTCACGAATGGTACCAGAAAATCAGGCGCGGACCCAGAAATGCAATAGTGTCCTTTATTGCGAAAACAACAGGCAATGGTCAAACGGGAGCAATCAGGGCAATACAGGCGTCCAGTGAGTGGTCGGGGACAGGCAAAGTTTGTTTCAGGCTTCAGCTGTGTCACAGGCAGGCAAGACGTGGTCAATGGGCAGGCGGAGGTCGATACCAGGGAAACAGTCCGGGGAACACAGAGAGGAGTGGGGCTGGAACCACAAGGAGCACGAACAGGTGGGTCAGGGATGATACTGAGATACAGACAAACATGGGAGCTGACACGATGACACAATGACACAAAACACAGGTAAACGAAGAAACCGCTGGAAAGTTGTGGAAGCATAAGCAAAGCACAAGACAATCTGGCAACGATCATGGGAAAATGCACAGCTTATATACATTAGACATAACAAGAAACAATAAGGAATTAACACGAATGCAGCTGACTGCAATCAGACACATGAGGAATAAGTGAAAACGATAATACAATGACGAGACAATCTGGTAATGAACATGGGAAAACGAACAGCTTAACTACATCAGACATAACGAGAAACAATCAGGAATAAACATGAATGCAGCTAACTGCAATCAGACACATGAGGAACAGGTGAAAACGATAATACAATGACGAGACTGGAAACAGGTAAGCGAAAGTAAAAACACAGACCGGACAACCAGGAAACAACATGGAAATAAACTACAAACACCTAATTACGGGGAACATGAACACGAGACGTGACACCTAAATATTTAGACCCTTTGCTATGACACTTGAAATTGAGCCCAGATTAATCCTGTTCCCTTTGATCATCCTTGAAATGTCTCTAGAACGTGACCTGTGGCAAATTCAATTGATTGTACATGCTTTAGAAAGTTCACAGTGCATGTCAGAGCAAAAACCAAGCCATGAAGTCCAAGAAACTTTCCATAGACCTCTGAGATAGAATTGTGTTGAGGCATAGATCTGGGGAAGGGTAAAAAAACATTGCTAAATCATTGAAAATCCCCAGGAGCACAGTGGGCTCTATCATTGTGAAATTGAAAAAGTTTGGAACCACCACAACTCGTCTTAGAGCTGGCCGTCCGGCCAAACTCAGTAACTGGGCAAGAAGGGGGCAAAATATTTTATATTTTGGTGTTGAACTTAATAATTGTCAGATAATTTGTTGTTTTGCTCTTTCGTGACTCTTTTTTTCTCTTTTGTAGAGATGTAGAAACTTGTCCATAAGAGGAAACTCCCTTCCCTGAAACAACGTAAATTTGTAGACTTCCATGTTCATTTGAGTAATTACCACTAATTACTGAAAATAGAGTGCCACTTCTTGAGAGAGGTGGTGAAAAAACACATGCCCTTAGTCTAGTATGTATAGTAAGTGTCATATTTTATCCTGGAATCCTGGAAACTTGGACGGGCTCATTTTGGAATGTTTCCATTTTCAAATGTCAATACCTTCAATCCACTTACAGATGGCCCTTATATAAATTTGTTTCTGATTTTCCCCCTGTTTTTCTCCCTATTTGATAGCCAATCATACCCTCTATTGATCCAGCTATCCCCCTTCAACCAGCCACTACCTTGGGACCGGCAGTTGCAAGTACCTTTACCGGTTGTGCCACCAGGGGGCCCTGTCATGGCCCTTATAACCCCTTAGCCCAGGGGTGTCCAATCTTATCCGAGAAGGGCCGGTGTGGGTGCAGGCTTTTGTTCTAGCCCTGCACTAAAACACCTGATTCAACTAATTCACCAATCATGGTCTACAATCAAGACCTTGATTCGTTTAATCAGTTGTTTAGTGCTGGGCTAGAACAAAAGCCTGCACCCACACTCGCCCTTCTCGGATAAGATTGGACACCCCTGCCTTAGCCCCTTTAGGTGCATCGTTTCATGAATTGTCACGAGAAAATATAATCACTCCATGTCATGTGATTATAATTTTGTAAATTGAGCATTCTGTATCATCTAAACAGTGTTATTCTCAATCTCCTTCATTCTGTCATGAACAGTCATTGTACAGATCTATTGGAATTAATAATATTTTAAATGTATTTTCTTCTCTCTGTCAAATATTGTGTTTTACATGAATTTATGCTTTGGTGCACTACCTACTGTTATGGCTGTTCATATCAATTATGAAATTGTTCATATCAAGATTATACCAAATGTACTCACAAGCTTCATGGGGGTAGCAGACATTGATAGCTACATTACAATTATATCTAAGTGGCTGGCTAGTGATACTGTATGTATCAGCAAAACACTATCACACCTTGGCAATGCTGACAGGAACAATTGTTACCTTACCTCTCAAAGTATTTAGTCTTATCAGGATCACTATGTCAAACCTCAAAAATAAATAGGAGACTAAAAGTAAATTGGAATTTATTGAGGAATAAGATAATTATGTATAAAAGGCTGGCTAACAATCTCTCTGGCTGCTTGCATTCTGAAGTGTTCCAACAGCAATCAAAAAGAGGGAAACCTCATTCAACCCACATTTGTTTTCATACTGTGGTGAAAAGTGTTCTTGCCATTTCATTGAGACCCTTTCAAATTCTGTTTTAATAGAATGCTTTATATTTAATAAAAGGCTTCATTAAATTCTTAATAAAACACTGGTTGCTGAATTATAAAAAACAGTTAAAAACTAATTTGTTGACATTTAGCTCAAAATGAATAAATGTTACTATAGAATAAATGTTGCTATAGAGCCAAGGTTGCCAGATTGAGAGAATTCCACACAGGGTTACAATATGCATTGTGGAGCTTGGTCATATATACTGTATATATGCTGCCACATTATATTTGAATATCAAATCTAATTTTGAATCTGCATTCAAAAACTAGTTTCAAAGATTAATGGAGAGATTTTTTAAATGATATTTTTTACTTAATAATAAAATGACGTGCCCATGCCCATAAGCAACCCAAATGACGACTCAAATGGCCAATAACGTAATTGAAACAGTAGCCCACCCTATTCCCTGCTAAGAGGTTATGTCATGTTTATGAGGCTTCAGTTAAAAACCTCCTATTTGGACCAGATTGGAAAACATTTGGGCAAGGAAAGCGACGTGATTTTTGACTTGGTGGTTTTTAACGAATGAAATGATTCCCCACCCCCCACTCATTGAAACATTTGAAAAGAGGAAGACGTATGGGATGAGAGAGGAAAGTGGCCCAAGACCAAAATGTTCTTAGTGTGTTGAAATGGCAGTGTTGGGAATATATATATATATATATATATATATATATATATATATATATATATATATATATATATATATATATATATATATGTGGTTTGGGGGTTTTTGGTCACACTGACCCTGATGGGGCCTGTACAAAAATGAGGAAACTACAAGAGTATTCCTATGAGGTTCACTGAGCCAATGATTAGCCACATAATCTATACCCCCTCACATTTCTCCCAAGACCATTTTTGAGAGCCCTCCACTTCCGCAGAAATGAAACTGCAAATTGCACAGCCCCCTCCACCCCTCCCCCTCTCAACCCACCCCACCCCCCTATACAAAATAGGAAACACTATGTGATCAAGGAAAAAGGTTTGGTAAAGTGTTGAGTCCTTACACCGGACCTGTCCATAGAAGCATCATTGGACACTGGAATCTGGAATGGAATCCTTTCATTTGCACAATGCATCAGTCAATCAATAAATCACTCAATCAAATGTATTTATATAGCACAACTCATACAACTAAGCATTGAACATAAAAAGCAATACAACAATAAAACAATAAAAATGGGAAGACAAATTAATAGGGAGGCTAATGCAATTACGCAAGTGAAAGGAGGCAATAAATGGAGGAGTAACAGTATATAAAAGCAATAAAAGAATTACAAAGCACCCTTGGTAAGCACATCTTGGTATCAAAATGTTCCAAAATCCCCAGGATATGGTCATCTGTGCAGGTTGCCACCTTTGGACGCTGAACATGCGGAGGGTCTTGGGGCATACATTTTACAACCATACTGTACGGGAGAAAAGGGAATACTTCAAAAGGGAAATTAAGTAATACTGGGCACTTTAGCTATACACCATAAAGCCTTCATTATGCGGTCATGACATAATACCTGTTATAACCATTCATGACAGCGTACCATAGCTTGTGACAACTTCCATATCACTGTGATAATGTATGCAACAAATTTTACAAGACCGATTCAAATTGACTGACCGATACAGACCGATACTCAAAAAGTATCGGTCTGTCCTGTATGACAGTGTTGTGACATTTGTCATAACCTGTAATAAGCTGGTTATAACAGGTGTTACATCATCCTTATGACCACCTGTGACACTGGGAGATTTGGAGGGAGGAGTGGAGAGTGCTACGCCTCCCTTTTGGCTGCTGTCAGGTGTTCCTGTTCCCTCCCACAGCCTGGAGAATACTACAGGACCTTGGACAGCAGCGGCCTCACCTACAGGCAGGCTCACCTGAGGCTAATAAGCAATCAAACTCGGTTGTGAGCCATTGCCTTCATTAGGCCATTATAGAATTTTGGGGCATGGAGGAAGAGGTGCTGGTTTTTTGTTGCGGTTTACCCTCTAACTAATATTTTTTGATTTAACTGAGTTTTTTTATTTTATTTTTTTAATAAAAGGATAAGGTTGATAAACTGGCCATTGACCTATGAGAACTCTTTTTTTGACTTGGTCTTTCATCCACTCACCACCTGGCAGGGTGGCCACGCAGGCTTTATAGCATATAGGTCAAGTAGAATTGCTATAGCACACAAACCCAATTCAAGCATCTTCACGATTGTTGACCAGTTGTAATATTATTAAAAATGAATGTATTTTATTAGGGGACCTAAACACTGATGTTTCCAAGCCAGACTGCACAACTTTTGGAGCTTTTAACAAATTTAGAAAGTTATTTGACCTGACCCAATTGATTAGTGAACCCACACGAGTAAATCAGATGTCTCAAACTATCATTGACCTTATCATGGTGTCAGATAAAGCTAATATTTCCCAGCATGGGGTGATACCATATGGCATTAGTGACCATTACATGACTTTTTGTACTAGGAAGGTGTACAGGGAAACCTTTTCAAACCATAAAACCGTAAAGATAAGATCACTCAAGAACTATTGTGTGAGACCTTTAGAACAGTTGGACATAGTAAATTGGTCAGCTGTGCTGGAAAACCAAGATGTAGACGAGGCCTGGGATAGTTTTAATCAGCTTTCTTTAAATGTTGTAAATGCTGTGGCTCCACGTAGACAGGTCAGGTTAAAGCAGAGAACAAGCCCTTGGTTTAACTCAGAGATCTTGGAATCTATTAAGCAAGAGAAAAAGCACTACACCGGTTTAAATTCTCAGGGAACAGGCAGATGCAGATGATTATAAATTATGGAGAAATGAGGTGCAAAAGTAGAATTAAATTAGCAAAGAAAGAGTACTATCTCACTCAAATAAAGGAGAACCAAAAAGATTCCAAGAAGTTGTGGAAAATCTTGAAGGAAGCTGGTTGTACAGTTAAAACTAAAAGTGGGATACAAAACATAGGCTTAAATATAAATGGTACATTGCTAACAAACAAAGACCAGGTAGCAAATGAATTTAACACCTTTTTTACCTCGGTAGCTAGCAACCTAGTGGAGTCCCTACCCCTAGGTCAGGAGAGTTCGGGGACGATTATGTACATTATTTTTATGAAAACGTGGTATCCAGGCCAATAGTTTCACCTTCTCTGAGGTTTGTGTAGAGACAGTGGCAGACATGTTGTCCAAGCTGGATATAACAAAGCCACAGGCTTGGACGGCATCTCAGCTAGATTTCTGAGGATGGAGCCAAGGTAATTGCCCCATGTGTCACCCACCTCATCAACTTATCTTTAGAGCAAGGTGTCCCCGTGCCACAAAGCAGGCCAGGGTTATCCCCTTATTTAAAAAGGGAGCAAAAACAGACCCTGGAAACTATAGGCCAGTGTCCATGCTTAGTGTCCTATCTAAAATCTTGGAGAAAGTGGTACATCAGCAGATCACAGAATATGTTGACAAGCAGGGTTTTTTGTATGAACTCCAGTCAGGTTTCAGGAAATCATACTCACCGACACATGCCTTCTCTATCTCACAGACAACATCAGGAGTGAAATACTGTAGATAAAGGGAACATGTGTGGGATGGTCTTGCTGGACCTGCAGAAGGCATTTGGACACCGTCAACCATGATCTGCTTCTCTCCAAGATGAGAGCAATGGGTCTTGACTCACAAGCAGTCAAGTGGTTGGCTTCATATTTGTCAAATAGGGAACAGAGAGTAGACGTAAATGGAACGTTATCAGAACTCAAACCGCTAGACTGTGGGTGCCACAGGGTAGCATTTTGGGCCTCTGCTGTTCCTTTATATACATCAACGACATGCGAGATGCATGTTCGTGCCAACTGTTCCTTTATGCTAATTAACCATAGGGATCTGAACATAATACAGAATAGGCTGGGTGAGGAACTTGCCAAGATTAGTGGATGGTTAACGGATAATAGGCTATCCCTGCACTTAGGAAAACCGAAGCCATGTTGTTTGGATCCAAACCCAGTCTAAAGAAGGCAGCAGGGCTCAGGATAGAGCTAGGGGCAAGACCATAAAGGCCAAAGATAGTGTTAAATACCTGGGCTGTGTGTTGGACGGCAGTCTAGGAGGAAGAGATGGCCTTGCAGGTAATTGGAAAAGTGAATGCGAGTCAAGCTACTATCTAGAAAGGCAGGTTTACTGGATAGGGATAGTTTAAGACTCCTTGCGAACAGTATAGTCCAGCCACAGTTTGACTATGCGGTATAGCATGGAACAGTGGTCTGCCAGAAGGGCTGAAAAAGAAGCTGCAGATATCACAGAACAAGCTGGTTAGAGCGGTAATGGGCATGGGCCCCGTGAGCATGTAGGGAGGTGTCAGCTAGAAAGTCTGAGATGGCTACCTGTAGAGGCCAGGGTGACACAGATGAGATTGTCATTGGTACACAGGATAGTGAATGGTAGGGCCCCAACTACCTAAACGGCTATTTTCCAAGAACAGGTGAGACACATAACCACAGAACCAGAGCTAGCTTGGCGATCTCTGTCCAGTAAGGTGTAGGAAAAAGATTGGTCAGTCTTCATTTGCGTATGTAGGACCTCAGGAGTGGAATAAATTACCATTAGACATCAAGGAAACCACAGATAAGTATAGTTTTAAAACAAAGGTTAAAGCATGGCTCATGGGCAAAATCCCAGAGTAAATAGGTCAGTGGGTTAGGTTGTTGTTTCTAGCATAGGATACAGTGTTATGAGTATGATATTGTCTGCATTGTATGTGTAGAGTACTGTACCGTCGATGTTTTTATTGTATTATATTGTGTGTTTTTATTGTATTTTTGTATTTTATTGTATTTATTGTATTTTATTGTATTTTATTGTGTATGTGTTTTATTGTATTGTACTGTCTATGTGTTGTATGGGAACAGCAAGGACCACAATGGAAATAAGTCCATGACTTTCTTGTGTAATATCCTTGACTTTTTTATAAAATGCATGACATGTACTTTTTATTGACAAAGTCGAAATAAAAACTAAACTAAACTAAACACGATCCACAAACTAGACATAATGACCCTTGGGATCAGGCATCTGACAGGGATACAGCAATCTGATATGTGACCAACTAATTTAATTTCACCAATCACTGTGGTCATTTTGTCAGTAATTTAGTAGTTTCGCCAAAATGTGGTTATATTAAGTACGTACGGAAAGGACCAATGCTACCCCTTAACATATCGCAATATCATCTTTATGCTGAAATCTTGTTAAACAGCTTGCAGAATTTCCTCTTTAAAATTGTATTCAATAGGCACAGTCATTTATTCAGCTCGTCTCTTTTTTCTACTGGCAGCTACTGCTACTGCCACCGCTGGTCTCTCTTTGATGCATCCTGCCAGAGCTAGGAGTCTTCATTCACTGATTTACAACAAACGGATTCACGGACCTGCGGATAAATATCAGACCGGTGACATGTTTCACATTTGCCGTTCCATATGCTTCCTCAGCCTAATTGCCAAATTTCATTATGCATACACAGACAGTAATAATAGCCTGGTATTAAAAAACTTGTGCTGCAGCTAAGAGTTTCCTAACAAGGGCAGACAGTGTAATTAAAGGTTATAGATTTTTTTTATGCTTCATCACCCCATCATTTCCTTGACATCATTTCCGCCCACCCCTCTGTTATTTTCTCAAGTAAAAGCCCGCGAGCAGCTTTAAGGCTGAGAAGCCACGGGATTAGCATTGGAGAGCATGACCAGAAAGAAAGGGCGGTTTATTTCATAAACCTTTAATAGACAAGGACAGACTCAATGTCACCATGGAAAGCACATACAAAATGTACGCAGGGCAGTTCATTCTGACGCAACCCTGTTTTATTCCATGCATTGAATAAAACCATAGTTCTCATTCAGAGGATTAGTAGGACCCGCTGCAGGTATAATTGCACACAGCCGTTCATTTTCCAACATTATTATATTCATAATATATTATATTCATTTTCTACATTATGGGTCTATTGGTATTGTTCCATCCAATGGAACCTATTGAAGCCTATTGAAGAAAACTTTCTCAATAAATAAATAAATATAAATAAATGTACTAACCTTTTCCTTCCCATTACAGGTGCGGTATGCAGCTGCCAACAATTATGTCCATTAATGTATTACTACATTTATCTCTTGCGCGAACAATGATTGATCATACCATGTATTAATGCATATCTTGAGACAATACTTCGCCTTTGTCACTACTGGTCACAAGGCTGCGGCAGCGAACTCACTATACGAGGGGGGGATTGACATGAAAAATAGAGGGTGTAATTGGCTACTAAATTGGGAGAAAATGGGATAAAATCTGAAACAAAAATAAAAAATAGTATAAAAAAATGTAAAATGTCATTTTTGAAATCAAAATTTTGGAAATCAAACCCAATTTTGGGGTTTGCAATAATGTTCTTTATTGCAAAAACAATAGGCAATGGTCAAATGGGAGCAATCAGGCCAATACAGGAATCCAGAGAGTAGTGGGGGACAGGCAAAGTTCGTTTCAAGCTCCAGCTGTATCACAGGCAGGCAAGACGTGGTCAATGGGCAGGCGGAGGTCGGTATCAGGAAATCAGTCCGGGGAACACAGGGAGGAGCAGGGCTGGAACCACGAGGAGCACGAACAGGTGGATCGGGAACGAGACTGAGACAGGAATGAACACGGAAGCACGAACACGAACACGAGGAAACGAAACACGGGTAAACGAAAAAAAGTTGGAAAGTTGTGCAGGCATAAGCAAAGCACAAGACAATCTGGCAATGAACATTGCTGGCTGCAATCAAAACACATGAGGAACAGGTGAAAACGATAATACAATGACGAGACTGGAAACAGGAAAGCGATAGTGAAAACACGGTCCGGACATCCAGGAAAACATGAACTGAACCAAATAATCTATTTGCAGGGAACACAAACACGAGACGTGACAGTACCCCCAGGGATGCCACTTGGCAGATCACCAACCTGTACCGGATGCCGATGCAGAAATTCCTGGATCAGGGAGGGGTCGACGATATGTCTCTCAGGACCCCAACTGCGTTCCTCGGGACCATACCCCTCCCAATCCACCAAGAACTGGCGACCACGGCCCGTGCGTCGGACATCCAGCAGGCTGGTGAACGGTGTAGACTGGGCCACCTTCAATGAGCCGGGGAGGAGGCGGGGTGCGGACAGGAGGGCTAAAACGGGAGACAATGTAGGGTTTGAGACGAGACACATGAAACACAGGATGGATGCGGCATAGGGGAGGAGGGAGGCGCAACTGTATGGCCGAGGGGGTGATAACACGAATGATGGGGTAGGGACCAATACATCTAGGGGATTTTTACAAGAGCCCCACAGGGGAATGTCTTTGGCAGAGAGCCAAATCTTCTGGCCGACCCTGTAGCGAGGGGCAGGGCGGTGGCGGCGGTCGGCCTGGCTTTTCATAACCGAGACGTGGCGAAGCAGGGTGGCACGTGCTCTCCGCCATGTACTTTCGGGCTCTAATGATGAAGGCCTTGGCAGATGGCACCTTCACCTCCTTCTTCTCCTCCGGGAACAAAGGAGGTTGGTACCCCAGACAGCATTGGAATGGAGAGATTCCGGTGGAGGAAACGGGAAGGGAATTGTGGGCGTACTCCACCCAGGACATGGAGCGTGACCAGTTTGTTCGACCAGACAGCGCAGTCCCTTCCCCAGTTCCTGGTTATAGCGCTCTGTCTGGCCATTGGTCTCTGGGTGGAACCCAGAGGACAGGTTAGGTTTGGCGCCGATCACGGAGCAGAATTCTTTCCAGAACCCGCTGGAGAACTGGGGACCCCGGTCCGAGGTCATCTCCTGCGGTAATCCGTGGAGGCAAAAAACATGTCTCATCATGAGCTCTGAGGTCTCCTTAGCAGATGGAAGTTTAGGCAGCGGAATGAAATGTACGTTCTTAGAAAACCGGTCTACCACCGTAAGGACGACTGTGTTACCTTCTGATGGTGGTAGACCGGTTACAAAGTCTAAGGCCAGGGGTTGAAGGAGACCGCTGGGGCGAGCATTGGAGGTCTTGGACCGGGCACAGGGCACACAGGCTGCCACAAATTTGGCCGTGTCCTCCTTCATGGTGGGCCACCAAAATCCACGGGACAAAAACGCTAGGGTGCGTGAAATACCAGGGTGAAAGGCCATCGGGGAAGAGTGAGCCCACTCCAGCACCTGGGATTGGACGGTCTCTGGCATGAACAGGCGGTTAGCCGGCGTATCCCTGGGAGTCCGTGTGGTGTGGAGCGCCGAACAATATCAAACACAGCTGTTGCTACCATGCAGCTGGGCGGCAGGATAGGCTCCGGATTGCTCTCCTCTTCCGGAGAGGCGTAGATGCGGGATAAGGCGTCGGGCTTGGTGTTTTTGGAACCTGGGCAAAAAGACAGGGTAAAAACAAAACGGGCAAAAAATAGAAACCACCTGGCTTGACGAGGATTAAGGTGTTGAGCCGAGTGGAGGTATTCCAGGTTACGGTGATCCGTCCAGACCAGGAATGGTACAGCAGCCCCCTCTAGCCAGTGTCTCCACTCCTCAAATGCTAGTTTAATAGCGAAGAGTTCTCGGTCACCTATGCTATAATTCCTCTCAGTAGTGGAAAGGCGGTGTGAGAAAAAAGCGCACGGGTGTACCTTGTTATCAAGGGCTCTCTGGGAAAGGATCGCCCCTGTCCCTGAATCGGAGGCATCCACCTCCACAATGACCTGACGTGCGGGATCCGAGAGTGCGAAGGAAGAGAAAGATAATGGGTGGCCGTGTTGTAACGCAGGAATGTGTTGTTGACAAAACTTGTCTCATTTAGAGTTAAATCTAATGTTTTTGAGCAAAACTGTCAATGGCGAGTGTTATGTGTACACACAGGCGAACTGGACTGTTCGATAGTGCCGCATCACTGTCTTATGCCTGCCAGCCTGATATGTGGCTAAGAATATCTCTTCCACCACTGGCTGCATTCCTCGCCTTGCCTGGCGAGCCCCCGGCCCCGATGCCGTGGGTTCGTTGGATACAGTCTTTTGAGAATGATCTCATCGCAACCAACTTGCATGAAGTCCGTGCAGCTCGTAAAAAGGCGCTGCTGTGCCATTGCCTAGGGGAGGAGGGACAGCGCGTCCTGCTCACGCTCGGCACCGCCGACAACTATGCAGACGCAGTCACACTTCTACAGGCTCATTTCGCTACCCCATAAAGCGCTCTTCTCCAGCGGTTAATCTTCCGACAATGTCGTCAATTGCCGGGTGAGTCAGTTC
Source organism: Aldrovandia affinis (assembly GCA_029706075.1). Classification (NCBI taxonomy): domain Eukaryota; kingdom Metazoa; phylum Chordata; class Actinopteri; order Notacanthiformes; family Halosauridae; genus Aldrovandia; species Aldrovandia affinis. Next base: position 4,403,962 of record JAINUG010000055.1, read on the forward strand.
AGCAATACGTGGCTAATTTACGGAGATTAGCGAGTCTTGGCAAATTCTGTGTTCTGCCTGATGAGAAGATTCGCGATCAGTTAATTGAACACAAATAACAACAAGGTGCAGGAAAAACTTTTACTGCAAGAAGATACACTAACACTGTCAACAGCAGTAAACATGGCTTTTCAAATCGAGTCCATTGCAGCGTGCGCAGCTAAATTGGCCACTTCACAGGATTTGTGGCTACGCCACCATTTCAAGCCTCAGCGCAGCATCTACATTCTTAGCCCCGCCCCCGTCACTACTGAAGACGTGCAGATCGCACAGCAGTCACGTGTGCAGTGCTGTGGTAATTGTAGTTCCACATCCCATGCCACTGGAGCTCAGAACTGTCCTGCTCGTGGCCAAATGTGCAGGAATTGTGGAAAACAAAATAATTTTGCTAGTGCGTGCCAGTCTGCCCCAGCCACCACTCCAGCCCAGCACAGGCCACAACAGTCTCACACAGGTCATACTGTCATTCACAATGTTACCACCAGGTCAGTGGCGTTTAAAACATGCACAGTTAATCTTGGAGATGTTTGCATTCCCCTGCTGTTGGACCCTGGAGCCAGTGTGTCACTTCTCAATTGGGACACATACAAGCAGTTTGTTAGCCACATTCCTCTCTCTGCTCCCTCCACTGCCCTCCGCGGCTATGGGAACACACAAATTCACATAGCTGGCTCACTCCAGCTACCTGTACGCTATGGCACAAGGCTCCTGCAAGGTTTCCTTTTCAACGTTGCACGTCGTGGGGCGAACCTGCTAAGCCTGGACCTTTTTACGGCCCTTGGCTTCTCCCTCCTGGACACCAGTTGCTCTGCGATCCTGATGGTGGCTTCACCCTGGCACCAAAAATGGCCGGCCCTGTTCACTGGTCTGGGCTGCCTCACTGCCTTTACCCACCAGCCTCTGCTCGATGCTACGGTCAACCCCGTCATCCAGCCACTTCGACGCATTCCACTAGCTCTCCGAGACAACTACAGCACCTGTTGAAGAACGGCATTATTGAACCGGTGGATGCTTCTACAATATTGTCGTGGCAACAAAAAAAATCTGGTGGTCTCCGCATCTGTGTGGGCCTGCGAGCAGCAAACAAAGCCGTCATTCCCGATAGGTATCCACTACCCACATCGGAGGAGCTGACAGCACAGTTTTACGGCTCCACCCACTTCTCCAAACTCGACCTGCGTCAAGGCTACCTCCAGGTTCCCCTTCACCCCAGCAGTCGCGACCTAACAGCTTTCGTGACTCACTCAGGTGTATTCCGGTACACCCGGATGCCGTTTAGCCTCAGCTCGGCTCCAAGCTGTTTTCAGAAAGTGATGGCCTCTATCCTGGCTGGAATTCCAGGCGTGGCTGTCTATCTTGACGACATCGTCGTACATGGGTCTACTGTGGCTACCCATGACTACTGGCTGGAGAGGGTGTTTTCAGCGCTGGCCAAACACAACCTCACCCTCAACGACGAGAAGTGTGTATTTGGTGTCTCGCCTGTCTGCCCATGGCGTTTCCCCACTGCAGTCCAACATTGACGCTATACAGCAGATCCCAGCACCCTCCACTGCGGCCCAGGTTGCGTCCTTCCTGCGCATGACGGGGTACTACCTGAGGTTCCTACCGCAATACTCAACGACGACAGCTCCACTGCGCCAGCTCCTTCGGAAGGATGAACCCTGGGTCTGGTCGTCTTCCTGCTCCGAGGCTTTTCACAGCCTTAAACTGCAACTGACCTCGCCTCCCATCCTGGCTCACTTTGACCTTTTCAGCCCCACCCTCGTCACTTGCGATGCTTCAGCGGTTGCTGTTGGGGCTGTACTGTCGCAGCTGCAAGATGGGGTTGAACGGCCCATTGCCTTTGCCTCATGAGCTCTGAGCCCCACAGAGCAGAAGTATTCAGTGGGTGAATGCGAGGCGCTCGCATGTGTGTGGTCATGTGAACGATGGCACATGTACCTCTATGGCCATGCTTTCACCCTCCGCACTGACCATCAGGCCCTCACTGCCCTGCTCTCAACATCCGGCATGGGACACCCCAGGGCGTGACAATGTCGTAGCGGACCTGCTCTCCCGCTCAGTCACCGCCTCAGATGTGCCCACCTGCCCCGACTATGCAGAGGATGACCTCATCCAGCTGTTGCACACACCACTGGAGGCCGCTGTCTCCATGCAGGACCTACAGGTTGCTTCGGAACAAGACAGTTCTTGCTAAGGTCTGCACTTTCATCAGACATGGGTGGCCCTCCCGGGTCTCAGACAAGTTCTCCGCCTTCCACCGAGTCAGGGAGGAGCTCTCTTGCTGGAACGAGACTTTTGTGGCCCGGTGGTCTATGCGCCGTGAACCCCAGGTCACTTCGGGGACGTGTCTTGACCATGGCGCATGAGGGTCACCTGGGGATCGTCAAAGTGAAATGCCGGTGCCACGATCTAGTGTGGTGGCTCGGCATCAACCGGGACTTGGAAGCCCTCGTGAAGGACTGCGCAGCTTGTCTGGTTAGTGGGAAAATAGGAAATGACCCTGAGCCTCCTCTGCCACCGCTTACGTGGCCTTCACGACCCTGGGAGCACCTGCAGCTGGACATCTGCGGGGAACTTCATGGTGTCCCTCACCACAAGTGGTTCCTGGTCGTGGCCTATGACCTCTACTCCAAATGGCCTGAAGTCGTTGCTGTGGGCACTGTCACGACTCGTGCCGCCACAGACATCTTGGAGTCTCTCTTCACCCGGTGGGGACTGCCAAGCGTCATTACCACTGACAATGGGCCCCAGTTTATCTCGGCTGAATTCTCCTCTTTCTTGGAGTGCAAAGGGATTCGCCACATTCGCACGTCATTCTACAATCCCAAAGCCAATGGTGGGGTTGAGCGTTTTAACCACACTCTTAAGAATGGCGTCAGAGCACACATCGCCCAGGGATGCTCGTTCGATACCGCCCTCCTCCAGACCATGCTGCACTACAGGGCTGCACAGCACTCGACCACCACGGTCACACCGGTCTTCCTGATGATTGGCCGTGAGCTGCAACTGCCCCTCGACCGACTCAGACCTCCGCTAACCCCGGCCCCTGCTCCCCCACCGGATGCTCAGGCCGCAGTCTCTGATAACCAGCAGCAGATGAAACAGAGTTTTGACCGCTCAAAGCGGGTGAAAATGCCCAGCATCTCAGCTTCCGACTGGGTGAGAGTCCGCAGGCCACACCGCGACAACAAGCTGGCGTCCTTCTGGTCCTCCCCTATGCAGGTGAACCGCCGGCTCGGGCCAGCCACGTTCTGGCTCTCCCGGTGGCATGCTAGCCGCCTGCGAAAGGTACCAGCACCCCCTGATACGGGTGTGGACCCGCCCACTTCACATGGCATGTCTCCAGCACGGCTGGACGCCCACGCAGCTCCTCCACAACCACAACCCCACAGTGCCCCGCCCCGGTCTCATCACATTCACGCCCACCCGGGCCATCTGCGGGACTATGTTGTTTAGTCTTTCCGGGGGGGGGGGAAATGTTATGTGTACACACAGGCGCACTGGACTGTTCGATAGTGCCGCATCACTGTGTTATGCCTGCCAGCCTGATATGTGGCTAAGAGATACGTTTTACGATGTTGGTATGATAAACGAGTTCAGTTCATCCGCACATGCTGTCTCTGTGTCGTTCCTTTCCTGATATAACAGCGAGGGTGAAGTACATGCAGTCCACATTACAAGCAGGTAGAGCGATAGATGATTGAGTGTTGTGGTAGATTTTTAGCAGCTTGTTAAGACGGGGGGAGAAAGCTGCAGCTGTCTGACCTGATTCTGTCATTTATATATGCTTAGTATTGAGCTGCATCATGTCCCATGCATCCCGATTCAGGTTCAGGCAGAGGCTCCTTGTCCCGATTCAGGCTCAAATATACAGGTAACTCCCAAAATAAAGGCAACACTCTGGTCCTGGCAACACCTCGGACATCCTGAGCTGCGGCTCGCTGGGCCTGGAGCAGCTCACGAGGGGCCACTCAAACAGCCCTGGCCCGGGCTAGAAGAGTCCCAGCCAGGCACAGGGGTGGGGTGGGGGGGCAGCCCATGTACTGGAACTGTTTAAAGACTCACAGTACTGCAACTGTTTAAACGATCCCTCATTTACTCAAGTGCTGACTTCATTTTGGCAGTTACCTGTAAATTGCTCTATTTCTCAGATACTGAAGTTCTCCTCCATTTCTTTTTGTTCGGATGCCTAGCTTATTGATCATTAGCTTGTCGTTGTGGGTAGGCCTATCCATGAATATTGATGTAGATTTGTTAATGTACCAAAGGGCATGCCCAGTCAATCCTCAGTCAGTGGAGAGGTGAAATTCAGCAGTGTCCAATAAAATGTGTTTTTGAGGATTTTAACAGAACATAACATATGCGATTTAGCAGATGATTTTATCCAAAGTGACTTACAGTAGTGAATGCATGCATTTTTCAGCATATGTGGCCCCAATGGGAATTTAATCCACAACCTAAGTATTGTTAGCATTATGCTCTACCTACTGAGCCACACAGAACCACTAAGTTTATTTTCCATTGAAAAATGGCTGAATATAATTGTTAAAGTTTATGATGAAATAAGATGAACAATTAAACCACTTCAGGGCAACTTTTAAATACTATTATATATACAATCTATTTCACACTTTGTATTAGTCTTACACCAAGCACTGTGACACACAAAAGAGGGGGTGAGATTATATTGTACCTGGATATTATTGAAATCAATGTAAAACCCAGATAAGCTTTATATATTGGCTTGGATTCAATTTACGTTTGTACGCATTGTTTTTTATTTTCTATTTCATACTGGTAAGGCACTGTTCTAGTGTGTAGATGTGCCCCACAATCTGCATCCTGTTAAAGCACTGTTCTAGTGTCTGGCTAAGCCCCATGGTGTGCATCCTGTTAAGGCATTGTTCTAGTGTGTGGATGAGCCCCATGGTCCGCATCCTGTTAAGGCACTGTTCTAGTGTGTGGATGAGCCCCATGGTCCGCGTCTTGTTAAGGCACTGTTCTAGTGTGTGGATGAGCCCCATGGTCCGCGTCTTGTTAAGGCACTGTTCTAGTGTGTGGATGAGCCCCATGGTCCGCATCTTGTTAAGGCACTGTTCTAGTGTGTGGATGAGCCCCATGGTCCGCATCTTGTTAAGGCACTGTTCTAGTGTGTGGATGAGCCCCATGGTCCGCATCTTGTTAAGGCACAGTACTAGTGTGTGGATGAGCCCCATGATCTACATCCTGTTAAGGCACTGTTCTAGTGTGTGGATGAGCCCCATGGTCTACATCCTGTTAAGGCACAGTACTAGTGTGTGGATGAGCCCCACGGTCTGCATCCTGTTAAGTCAGTGTGTCTGGTATCAAATCCAGACCGTGTCAGTGCCAGTGACCGTGACTGTGACCATGACTGTGGCCAACAGCCCCGTGGGGCAACGCATAATTGCTGATAGCCTCGCCCAGTGAGGGAGATACAGTTGGCTTGGTTTAAAAAAATTAATTGGACCAATTCCCTTACTTATCAAGAGTTCACTGAAGGGTTTAGATTATTTCTACCCAGACTTGAAGCGATCTGGTTTGTGTCAATGCGCGAACTAACTATGTGTGCACAGTTAGGACAATAATTGTGAATTACCCATGGGCTATAATTAGACAGTATAAAGAAAACAACCACACTATCACCTTTGATATTAAAGATGGACAATATTCAGCTTATAATTTTATCATTAACAATCAGTAATTCAAGTTAAGTGCTGTTTCTTATATCAAACATGTAACATCTTAGAATGTGATAATTGTGGTGGGCTGTTTAGGTAATTGGGATAATCTAATACAATTTTGGACATTTTTTAAATGAATAAATAAAGGCCCATATTAACTGTAATTAAAGCAACTCTCATTTGGAATTGTTTATGAGCAAACAACGTGATTAAAAGCAGGAAACGTTACAGAGTGCGTGATAGCTTATGATTGGTACATTAAACCATTTCTTTCTGAAGATTAAATTCCATCGCCTTCGTCCACATTTCTTAATGATCACAGGAAATAGCAATTCAATTACATGAACCTTCATGGTCTCCTAAGTGTCCGTGCACCAGTTTTAGGTGGTGAAAACAATGCCTTTTTACCTGTTTGAATAAGGCATGTGAAATAATGGTCGCAATGGGGAAGGAGCTGGAGGAGACAAAAGTCATCTATGAAATAAAAAAACTTTATATAAAACTATAAAGCTAAAAAGTTTACCATAAAAACTGTTCATGTTCAGTGTTGTCAACTTTCGTCGATTCAACAACTTCAGACCCTGTCAGCTGCTTTTTTTCTCCATTTTTTGTTTTCTAAAAGCACCGAGTGAGACATGTACCGATTTTCAGCATGGTTTAGGGAAACACTGAAAATGAATGGATTTAAATGGATGGGGTAATTTTGCCCTGCGCTACACTTGTGACAGGCTCCAGTAAATACGGCTCTGCTCTGACTTTTTTAGTTTTTTGCAGTGTATTAAAGTAAATATAAGATGAACTTAGAAACCCACTCTGGAGAAAACAGCCTCCAAACTTTCTGCAATAATTTTTACACTTGCCCATCAAACCTCCAACCATATATATAGAAAAGGAATAGATACACCAAATTGGCAAAAAAGAAATGCATTGTGGTATAGAGTTCTACTTATTCCAAATTATTATTGAAACCCAGCTTAAAAAATTATACCTTTTTCAAAAAAACATGTTAATATAATGATATGAAGAAATTCTTATCTCTAATTATTTCAAAGAAAACATAATTGCTATTCAATATTCAATCAAGTTTATGTTCCTGCAACCTACAAAACAGTTCACTATGGCTTATAAGTTAGCCAACTTTCTTTATTTGTAATAAAGCTGGCACCAGCTCACTTCAGTGCAGCAATATGTGGCTCTCTATGGCTCAGTCGGTAGAGCATGGTGCTGCCAACACTTAGGTTGTGGGTTCAATTCCCATCGGGACCACATGTACTTAAAAGCAATCACTACTGTAAGTCGCTTTGGATAAAAGTGTCTGCTAAATGGCATATATACAGTATATAAATGCCCGACATTAGCTAGCTATTAGAAACCACTGGTGCAGTAGCTAGCCAGCTAAGTCAATACAACAGCAGCTAGCTAGCATTCAGCAGGTAACATTGTATGGTTCTGTGTGGTTCAGTAGGTAGAGCATGGCGCTGACAATGCTTAGGTTGTGGGTTCGATTCCCACTGGGACCACATATACTGAAAAATATATGCATTCACTACTGTAAGTCGCTTTGGATTGTGGAAGTGTCTGCTAAATGGCATATATATATATATATTGTGGCAGCCCAAGGGGCTGCGCAACAAAATGGCTGCCTGGCCTACAACACATGGGAGCCAGGAAACACTACATTTCCCAGCAGGCCACAGAAACACCTGAGCAGAGTGAAGGCAACGGGACTAACGAACAGCTGAAAGCCATTGTGAGGCCTATTTAAAGGGCTGATTCCCATTGCACTGGGAGAGGAGTAGGAACGTGTGTGGGAAGGAGTTGTGGAGTGTATTTGTAGAGAGAGAGAAAACTGTGAAGTCGTATGACCAGCCAGTGTTTTGAAAAGGAGTGTTGGAGTGTGTTTGTGTGTTTGAAATTGGATTGCTTTGGAATAACGACTACGGACTGGATTGTGGACTTGGACCTGGATTTTGGATTGGAACGGACATTGACAAAGAGATAAGGATTGCGGACTTTGTGTTTGTATTCCCCTGAAGACCCCACCCTTTGTTTTGTGTTTGTTCGTTTAATAAAGCATCATTTTGCTTATATTACTGCCTCCTCCGTGTTGTTAAACTTGCCTACGCCCTCTGCAAGGTCCGTGAGTGTCGCCCAACCCCTGGGGACACCACAATATATATATTATATATTAACAATATTCTTGTGCATTTCAAGGATGTTCCACCCCCTCCGTTGTCTGAACCAATCACAACTATGTATTGTCCTTTCCTTAGCAAGAAGTAATTTGTTAACATCCTAGCTGGCCAGACAGTCCATTTACAGATCTAGCTGGCTGAACAGGGAATTCCCTTCCCCATATCCTGATATCACATATGCGAATGTGCATTATCCAAGACCTGGAAATACAACAGCTGAAATGATGGTAAAAAATACTTGATCTAAAAAAAACATTTCTTCATATTTATTAATCATACACAAGTTTATTAGGGTACATAAAAGTTCACATGTTTTAGAGGGCATTCCTGAAAATTCTCCTGAGAATTGTAATCATGTGTAGAGTGCTTCCTGTGTGTGTGGGAAAGAGGGAGAGAGGGTGTACTAAGAGTGTCCGCCTCTCTCCCTCGGTGTAATCATGAAAGAGAGCGAGAGGGCGCCCTGAAAGAGGGTCCGCCTCTCGCCCTCTGTGTGATGGGAGAACTCGCATTCAGGCAGTGGAGAGTGTTTCTGGACAACGGCCCGAGAACTCTCACTGAAAGAGTGGAGAGTGTCTCGGGGATGGTTGCCAGAGAACTCTCCCTGTGAGGAGTGGCGAGGGTCTCTGTGTGTTTGGGGTAAAAGAGAACTCGGACTGAAAAGTTTGAGTGTCTCTGTGTGCATGGGTTTGGGAAGCACTTGAAAAGTCACTGGATATGTGTGTGCCTGGGGAGGTTCTAGGGGAACTCCGTTCTGAGGAGGCGCGGTGTCTTGTTCAGATGTTTGTCGAGTGTGTGTCGGGACAGTGCGTAGAGTTCTACCCTGTCCCGTAAGTGTTGATGTGTGTTAAATGTGGATGTATGAAGGCGGTGTGGAAAGCCGCTGATTGTTTGTGTTTGTTGTGTGTTCTCCGAAAGGGGATTCCCCCTCGGAGGAGGCGGGGCTTTCATTTATTGTTGGTTTATTTTAGTTTCTTACTTTAGTTCATTGTTTTTGCCCGAAAGCTTCGCGGCAAGTAGGGTGAAGACTTTGTTTGTGTTTGTTTTATTTTAACCTGCTCTCCCGCTGTCTCTCTCCCGTGTCTGGGGGGAGAGACAGAAAAAATCAAAATAAAGATCCGATCCGTAGACCGGCAAACCCCACTCCTCTGCCACTTCTTACCATCAGCTGCTCTGCTCCAGTCCAGGGATTGTCACGTGGCATGTGACAGGCATGTTTACCTTTTCCTTTCTCAAGGGCAAGCTGATGCAGTAGTGTGTGTGTGTGTGCTTGCATACAGGGCGTGTGTGATGCGTCAGTGCAGTAGTGCTGGGGTATTGGTGCTTGTAGATAGTGCATGCTGCATGCTGCTACTGCTTGCTACTCTCTGCTTTCAGCTACTGCTGCCGGCTAGCCCTCTTTGCAGGGGGCGAAAAGAGGAGCCGAGTGCGTAAGTCTCCTCCGCCGGTATACAGCCTCTCAACCGCCAAGACTCCTGCAGTGCCTCCTCGTGGCCACATATGGTAACTGGGTACCTTGCGGTCCCAGGTTAAACTGTAGGGGATCTCGGAGCAGCAGTGGGCCCCAGAGAGAAGGCATGCAGGCCCACCGGTGTGTGGACACGCCCTGGCATCTCTCAACCACTGTCCCAGCTAGTGGCAAATACCAAGGGCAGATGGCCATGGTAGGCAACCCATATAGGAGAAGGTCACTCCGAACTAAAACCAAGACTGTGAGACCCGGCGCCCCACAGTCCGTACAATTGCGCCTAGTAAGACCTTTCACAGAGTCTTACAACCAACCCTAATCATGAATCATGGAGAGTACAGTATATCCAAATCCTATACTTCCAGCAGCGGGAGTCCACAGGAGCCACGCGGCGGACCATGGTGCTGGTCCCCCCACTGAGGGACGGCATGACAACTGGGCCCCAAACCCAGAAGGGAGGATCCAGTCTGATCACAGCACACGGTACAAAGCACTATTGCATTGTTGGCGACCATTTACAATGGGAACCTTCAACGCAAACACAGTGAGAGAGGATGCAAGGTTGGCGGAGCTTGCACACTGTGCCGAGGAGAGGGGGGGTGGAGATTATGAGTTCCTGGGTGCGTAGGGCCCTCCGTAGGGCCTACCAGCACATGGAGAGGATCCTTCTCGCAAACTTTGACGGCGACCCAGTTACAACCGTTATGGTCGTGTACTCACCCACCACTGTGGCACTGGTCGAGGACATGGAGAAGTTTTATGAGGACCTTAGAACAGCAATCCGGGATGTCCTGACACATAACTTCCTCGCCATTCTGGGAGACTTCAATGCAAGGCTGGGACCAGAAAATGCACGCTTCACATACCACGATGCTACAAACCGCAACGGCGAACATCTTGCAACCCTTCTGGCGGAACATGAGCTATTAGCTGCTAACACCCTGTTCCAGAAAAGAATGGGTAAGAGATGGACCTTCCAGGACCGGGCTACTGGTATGCTGCATCAGCTGGACTACATACAGGTAAGGTGTAAGTGGAGGAACTCAGTCACGAATACTGAAACTTACAGCACGTTCAACTGTGGGCTCAAATCACTGAGTGGTCTCCATGAGGGTGAGACTGAGCTTGAGGGTCCCTAAGCCAAGCCCGAGGATCCGACATGACTGAAAGGCATTCTCAACAAGTCCTGACCTCCAGGCCAGATACACAGTGGAGGTGAGAAACCGCTTCCGACTGCTGGATGTGGAGGAGAGTCCTAACGCAATGTACAAGCGGTTTGTTGCTGCCCATGTGGAGGCCAGTGATGCAGAAGACCAGAACCTCCTCAAGGTCCAAGCATCGGGAGGTCGTGGCGGCGCGTGAAAAAGTAGTGGATGCACGCCGAAGCTTCGACCAAGAGCGGACTATGGAGAATCGTGAGATATTGAAGGAGGCAAAACAACTTCTCTTCAATACTTATGATAAGATCAAGGGGGAGGAGCTGATGGAAAAGGTGCGGAGGGTGGAGGCAGCTCAGGGAGAACAACGGTATGGGGAGTCATGGAGGGTCATAAATGAGATGAGTGGGCGCAAAAGGGAAAAGGAAGGCCAGGTCGCAGGCAACAGCCCGGAGGAGAGAGTGAACTCATGGTTCGCTCACTTCCGGAACCTCCTAGGCACACACCCGACAGTGGAGGGAGCTGAGGAAGAGATACCTGTGGTCCTCACAAATCTCAACATTGATGATGGCCCCTTCACAGTCACGGAGCTCGCCAGAGTGAAATTCACTCTGAAGCAGGGAAAAAGTGCTGGGCCGGACGGCATTCTCCCGGAGGTCCTCAAGAACTGTGACCTCGATGACATCATCCTGGAGATATGCAACCTTGCTCTGGTGAATAACAACAAGCCTGATATGTGGTCCCTCTCTAACATTATCCCAGTGCCTAAGTCTGGAGATCTCTCAAAGCCAGATAACTACCGTGGCATCAGTCTGACCTGTATCATTGCAAAGATGTATAACCGCATGATACTGAATCGGATAAGGGGCGCTATTGACCATCACTTGAGAGAGAACCAGAATAGCTTTCGAGAGGGGAGAACCACCATAGCCCAGATCTTGGCCTTAAGGAGGATCATCGAGGAGATGAAAAAGAACAACCTGACAGCGGTGCTGTGTTTTATTGATTTCAAAAAGGCATTTGATTCAATACACAGGATTGGATTCAATATCCATGATGAAAATTCTTAAGGTCTACGGTGTCCCTCCCAACCTACTCCGGGCCATTGGGACCATGTATTCAGGCACAAGAGTCAGGGTTGTGACCCCAGGCGGCAAGGGGGGTGTTGCAAGGGGACACCCTCGCCCCCTTCCTTTTCATCCTTTATCAATCGACAGGAGCAGGAACTCGGCTTCACTATTACATCCAGGAAGTCAAGACGAGTTCCTGCTGTAGTCCTAGCGGACCTGGACTATGCGGATGACATCGGCCTGATATCTTACCGCGTGGAGCAGGCACAGGAGCTTTTGAACAGAGTGGAGACGGAATGTGCCAAGGTTGGGCTTAGGCTAAATGCTAAGAAAACCGAGGTCATTACCTACAACATCAGACCACCGGACCATCTACCTCTGATAACTACAGGAGGGACTGCTCTGAAGGAAGTCAATGACTTCAAATACCTGGGCTCATGGGTCAACTCGTCAGTGTTGGTGGTGAGGAAGGTGCTTGCATGGAAAGCTCTGAACGGCATGGCCAGTGTGTGGAAATCCAACCTCCCTTGCAATATCAAGCTCCGCCTCTTCAATGCGACAGTGGAATCCATTCTCCTATATGGTTGTGAATGCTGGACCCTGAAGCCCGCCCTGCAGAAGTCTCTGGATGGGTGCTACACCAGAATGCTGCGTGCAGTACTAAACAGCAACCAGAACGAGCACATTACCAACAAGCATCTGTACGGAGAGCTACCAAGGCTGAGTAACAAAATAGCAGCTAGGAGAATGAGGCTGGCCAGCCACTGCCACAGACACCACGAGCTACCAGCCAGCAAACTGGTACTGTGGGAACCATCACAAGCACACGGACATCGATCACAAGGGCGTCCCACACCAACATACGTGGACATGCTGAAGATAGATGTGGGAGTGGAAACTACTGGAGAGCTCGCAAGACGCATGGAGGATCGGGTTGGCTGGAGACATCAGTGGAAGGCCCGTCTGAGGACGACTCAGTAGTAGTAGTGGCCGTCGATGAGAAGAGCTGACTTAGAAACTTGTTCCATGAACTGGTGATCTTCCTGAGATCTCAGACTTACCTTCATACTTGTGTTGAGGAAAGTCGTAATTAAACTGTCGGACTAGCAGCTCTTCAACATTCGCAATTGAGATCCGGTTAGCTGTAACACATGGTCATCCTGTTCCATCTGAACTAAATTCTCCTGAAAGTGGACCATTGACAATCCATGAATCACTTTCCATGGTTCCATGACCTTGTGTGCATTGGTTCCTATCAACTACCCCACTTCAGCGTCAATGCGTGGCAGTCGCACTTCCTCCAGATATGACCATCTGTCAACATCTTCCTGCAGGGGTATGTTTTCCCGCTTTACTGGAATGTCCTTCTGGCTGAATACGTTAGGCAATTCAATGAAGTCACTCTCCTCTAGACCACAAACTTCCAAGTCTGACAGCATGTAGCTCTGCACGGTCTTCTCTTGACCCATAGTCCGCAGCAAAATCTCAGTCCTCCTTCCTCTCATGTTCAGTGGGTCGGTGGGGGGGGGGGTGTTAACCGCATTGATCTTGCGGTCAATCTTAAAAGGTCCAATAAACTGAGGCAAGAGTTTCCTGGACTCCACACGCAGAGGGAGGTCACGGGTTTGACGTCCAAGGCGAGTTTGACGGCCAACAGCTCTCGATTACTGATATCATAATCTTGTTCTGCTGGAGAGAAGCAATGGGTGGAGTTTCTCATCCTGGGAGGACCGTTGAGAAAGGACAGTGCCAACTCTCATGTCCGAAGCATCCACCTCGACCGTGAAAGGGAGTGAGCGTTCAGGAAGTGTCAGCACCGGAGCGGAGGTGAAGTGGTGTTTGAGTGCCGTAAAGGCAACTTCGGCAGAAGAGGTCCAATGGAATTTGGTCAATGAACCCCTGGTCAATGGCGTGAGAGGGGCTGCCACGGTACTGAAGTTCCGGATGAACCGCTGGTAGAAGTTGGTGAAGCCCAATAATCGCTGAACCTGTTTTATGGATGTAGGAGTCGGTCAGTCAGACAGCTTGGGTTTTTCAGAGATGATGAACCCCAGAAAGGAAATCACTGGCACGTGAAATTTTTTTCTTTTAGAGAAAATCTGGATATTGTTAAGGTAGACAAATGCGAATGTATTAATAACATCCCGGAGGACGTCATTTATAAATGCCTGGAAGACAGCAGGGGCATTTGAGAGACCAAAGGGCATGACTAGGTATTCGTAGTAGCCTGTGGGAGTGTTAAAGGCCATCTTCCATTCATCCTCCTCCCTAATACGGACTAAGGTGTAGGCGCTTCAGAGGTCCAGTTTGGTGAACACCGTGGCGCCTTGAAGGAGTTTGAAAGCCGAGGACATGAGCGGGAGAGGGTAGTGATTCTTGATAGTAGCCTGGTTGAGACCCTAGTAGTCGATGCAGGGGCGGAGCTCTCCATCCTTCTTGCCCACAAAAAAGAAACAGGCTCCAGCTGTTGAGGTGGATGGGCATATGGCACCAGTGAGAAGGGCCTCCTGGCTGTAGTTTTCCATGGCTTTAGTTTCTGGAGCAGAGAGGGAGAAAAGACGACCGCAAGGGGGACAGATGCTGGGCAGCAGGTCGATCGCACAGTCGTAGGGCCAATGTGGGGGTAGAGAGAAAGCCCGCTCCTTACTGAAGGCCTCCAACAGGTTGTTGTTGGTGGGTGGTACCCGGGAGGAATTGGGGGGCACAGAGGAGTCAGCTGGCTCTCGAGCCCACACTCCCACACTCCCACAGGCTACTACGAATAGTCATGCCCTTTGGCCTCTCCAATGCCCCCGCTGTCTTCCAGGCATTCATAAATGACATCCTCCGGGATGTTATTAATACATTTCTCTACCTTAACGATATCCTGATTTTGTCTAAAAGCCCCGTTGAGCATGTGCGACACATCAGAGAGGTCCTCCAGTGTCTTCTCAAGAACGAACCTCTTTGTCAAGCTGGAGAAGAGTGAATGGAGAGTGGATGGAGAGAGCAGACAAGTGGCATTGCAGGTGGGGCCCCACTCCAAAAAGGTACCAGCATACCAGTCGAAGTGGGGGTTGTAACATTCTAGCCATGGGGTACCCAGTACAAGGGGAATGAATGAGGTGAAATCGGGCTATCTCGTGGTGTTAGTTAATAGACAGTCGCAAAGAGGTTGTGAGGGGTTGAACGTTGCTGGTACCCAGGGGCCTCCCATCCAGGGCCATGACCATGAGGGGATGGTCCTGATTGGCTGTGGGGATGTGATGTTGATGAGCAAAACTAATGTCCATGAAATTTCCCGCAGCTCCGGAGTCTACAAAGGCCACGAGAGGGTAGACTGAAGGCGAACCCCCGGGGATGTGGATGGGGAAGTGCCATTATGACCTGTCACAGGTCTCCCTCTCCTGGACGAGTCCATGCTTTTCCCAGTAATTCAGAGCAGATATCCCGGTAGTGCCCTTCGACCCCACAATACAAGCAGCAGCCCTCTCTCAGCCGCCTGTCGCGTTCAGCCCGAGTGAGTCAAGTATGACCCAGCTGCATGGGCTCATCTGGAGGGGGATGCGAGGAGGTAGGAGTCGATGCCATCGGGGTGTGTCTACGGGTAAAGGTGTCATGGATGGGTAAACGGACCTTGGCTGGGGGGTGTGTTGCCTGATAATGTTCTCTACCGCTCGCCCTTATCCAGTTGTCGACTCGGATTGTGGTGTTAATAAGAGTCTGGAGGTGGGTAATTGAGACCCCCTTTTCTTTTTGTTAAGAATGTTTTTTAGTTATTTTGTGACCCACGGTTTATTGTTTGGGTAAATGGTGATTGTTTTGGAGGGAATTACACTGTCCACACAGTAGGATATATAGGAGGATACTGTTTCTACTTGCTCATTAATAATATTAGTTGGTTTTAAACTCTTCCCAGATGGTACACTCAAAACATCCTTGTAGCATATCGATGTTCTGGTCAGTCCATTGTTTCATTGACTTGATCACTTTCTCTACTCTCTTTACAACCGGTTTGTACACTGGTGCAAGGAGGATAAAATTGTGGTCAGCAGAACCAAGGGGAGGAAGGGGTACAGATTTGTATGCACCTTCCACAGATCCATAGCACTTATTAACCCCCTGAGGTCGACGGGGTCGCAGACAATCCCAGCAGCAATAAAAGTATATTACTATTTCTGACTTTGCGATATTTTATCATGCACACGTGGCAAAAACATCGACAGAAACCTTAGAATCACGACTTTCCGATTTGAGCACTGGGAAATAATATGGGATTTTTTAAATTAGGTTAATTAGACCAAAAGTAAACCTTGCCTTTTCCTCTCTTTTTCACCTGGAAGTACCGTCCCCCTTCTATTGACATGGTAACTAGGTGCTAGTTTCGGGGAGGTGCGTGGGGAGAGGCGTGGGGCCATGTGTGAAAACGTCGGCGTAAACAACACATAAACTGTCCCGACAATTTGAGGCAAGATTTTATACAGATATACAATTTTATTCAAGATGGAAAGATTTTCTGCGCTGCAGTGTTTGAGAGCATTGATGGAAAGCGACGAGGACAACAACTCATCATGTCCCGATACTGAAGAGGATTCAGATGAAGAGAGACAGCATTTTAAATGTAGAATTGATCCAGCTGAGGACCTAACTGACGAAGAGTAAGTAACTATATTTGATTTGCCATGTTATCAAATACTCGTGAAAATATATGAATTTCGCGTCTTGTGACTACATATTCGTTGTTGCTTGTTGCAACGTAACAAATTGCAATAGGCACTCAAGATCTATGTAAAAATACTTTTCAAACAGCCTAAAATGTTATTAAAAAAAAGCTATTCACTGTAATGCTCTGATGTAGGTGTGTCCTTACAACCTTTTGCTTTTTATGTTTACAGTGACGACGATGTGGAAGACAAAGCACGTTCTCCTCCACCAAAAAAGCCACGCACGACTCCTACACAAAGGTATGTGTCTTATGTGCATTATTGTTAGGCTGTATGACTTGTAATATGTGGCATTCCTCTGCCAGATGTGATGTTTGTATTCTGTAGAGATTTGTGTATGATGTAAATATCACATTTCCTAATGCCTATTCCCTATGCCTGGCTTCTGTTCGCAAGAAATGCGTACTCTGCAAGATGTGGGAGAAACAACAGTGCACTCCATGGGAGTGCAAGGTTTGTGATGTTCCCTTGTGTCTACAGTTGACCAGAAACTGTTTTGAGAAGTGGCACCAAAGACTGTAAAAAACAGATGTTTTAATGTTTCACCGTGTTTTAATTTTGCATTTTTTGTAGAAAGTATGTGTGCTGTTTTCAATAAATCTTCCAAAATGAAAAAAGCATATTTTTTTCTGTCTTCTGCATGGCTCACTGACTTGCTTACTCTGATGGCTTTTGTCTTTGTCTGGTGGCCTTTGAGAGAGAGATGGCCCATCTGACAGATCTTAGAGGTGTGGACAATGAATCATGAATATTCAGGATTTTAGCATATAGCCCTCCCACAGCCTGAAATAAATGTGACCAGTTCTGATAAAAACAGGTTTTTAGCTATTTAGATCTCAGATGTGCTAAACTATTTTCACACCCTTACATAACCAAGACCTTGATGAACAAACGCACATTGGCAAAACAATTCGTCACTATAGTTTAGTGTGTGCTTTCACAACTTTTGTGACGGCAGAAAAATTTAACTTGTGTGTTTGTAGATCTATTTACAAGCTGCATATGATACTGACCAAACTATTGATGGCATATAAATGTAGCTGTGATTGTCCTTCAAATAAAAATATCAAACACTTTGGAGTAAGTGTGTGTCAAGTTGATGAAATTGAGATAAATATCAGACCACGCCAAAATCACAAACCTTCTCTGAGCTAAGCACGGACCTCAGGGGGTTAAGTATCTTGTCAAAGCACGTACAACAGGTGATATATTGGTGGAAACCCTTGAGTGCTTTATCTATGGAGCAATGATTAAAGCCTCCAAGAATACATTTAGGGGAGTACAAAACACTAAACTAACTATGAAAACTTTGTGAGATGGAGAAAAGCTTGGAAATGTGTTAACTCAAAACTGAGCACAGGAGAATGGGAGAGACTGGGTTATATACTGAGTGTGATAAGATAAATTAGAGACAGGTGTGAGTGGAAAATCACAGGGGAAGACTTGAAACTGTCATAATGGAATGCTGGGGCGACTGGGGAAAAATAAACAGTGAACCCACAAAAAAAAAAAGAAGAAAAAAAAAGGAAACTATGTTGCCCTCCTGCGGCCAGGGCGGAGAAGTACCACTGGGCCCCTGACAGTACTGTTCACAAAAGAGTGAAATGGAAGAGGTACCAGCTATTGGTGTCTCATTCTTCTCCTTGTTCTTTATGCCCAACTTTTGAAAAACACAAAAAGGACTGGGTGGAGGGGCTCGACTGGACAGAATTTGGGACACTGCATTCTTTTGCTCGCTCATGGGTTCAATGTTTAAGGGTTTTGCCACCAATTCAATGGACTACTACCTCAGGAGACACCCATGTAATCATGGGCTACACTGCAAGCGAGTATCAAAGTGGAGAGACCAGGACAGTCTTCCTTTTTATCCCTGGGGTTCTGCTATGAAATTACTGATAGCACTCCATTTCCAGGAGATGATATCTGCTATGGTGAAGGCTGCAGATACAGTCAGACCCCGGCTAACATTGCACTCCAAACCTCTGTCTGAGTACGGTCAAAAGCCACGGGACAACACCCAGGAGAAAGAATCTGCTCTGGCAGAGCGACAACCGCCTCCATCCACACAGGTAAAGAACACAGTTCGCTCCTCATTTTCCTCCCCTGTTGATTCCGGAGAGCTGCAGGCCGTGGCCAGACAATCGGGGAGAGCTCTGCAGGTCTAGCGACCTCACATCACTCCTCAGATTCCACTCACACCAGAAGAGAGGGATTTGCTGGCTGCAGCTCCCCTCTCCACCATGACGGCGGTGTTGGAAAAGAGCAAAAAAATGGGCACTAACCCCCTTGATTCTTCCCCCACTGATTATCTGGAGCAGTGGCACCTGGTTCAAAGAGAAGGGGGGCTTTTTAGGCAGATAGATAAGGAGGTAAAACAGGCAGCTTCCCCATCTCCTCATCACCACCTTTGAAAAGAGACTCTCTTATGGCTCACAACGGTAATGACACAAAGAAGTATCCAGGAGAGATTCATAAGGTCTCAACGCCTTATCACAGTTTCTGGGGACATAAAATGGATTAGATGGTTAATGGTGTACTGTTGGTGGACATTATGTTTTTTTTAATGCTTGCTGTTACTGTATGTTTGTTTGTTTTGTAACCTTCCTCTCCTATGTCTTTCCTGTTGTGCTGTAAATTGCTCCCTACTGTGCTAATGTTGAACTTTAGCATTTTTCCTGATGGTGTGAAGGATGAATAAACTGTGGTAGTCATTAATCCTTCACAAGAGAGGAAATGTCGGGAAGGTGCCTTTTGAAAAAACTGCACAGGCAGACAGAGTGTGGCCATCTTTGGCAGGTTTATGGCTCTGTGAGGGCTCTTGGGTATGTAGCGGTGGTGAACCAGTGCCACACCCCACAACTTCAGGGTTATACCTATGAGCTGGAAATTATGGATCATGGAGAAAATAATTATGGCCCGCCAGATTAAAGCGGAGGTCAACATGGTAGGATTGGCCTCGTCATTTGGTAACAATGCTCTTGAGAATATTATGGCTCTCCAAATATCAGCTCAACCATCATCTCGATACAAACGAAGCTGACTTCCCCAGGCCCTAGTGATGTTTGATATCGCCATGATTCTCAACATGAGAGGAGCATATCAATGGCAACCATGACAATATATCTTGTGGTTGTAAGTGATCCAAAACAAAAATATAAAAAGAAGGTTTGAACCTGGCTTTCGCTAGACCTTCCCCCAAATCGTAAATTATGGGCTAAGAAGGGAGTGAGCCAACCCCCCCTCCAAATACTTAAAGTGTGACCTGTTGGTGGCACGGGGCTAAGATTTTGGTGGGAATCCTTTTGTCCTTTTTTCCTGTTTCTCTTGGAAGATCTGGTGCCAGCTCACACCTTGGCTGTGTGTTTTGTTTGCATTTGGAGAGAGACAAGTTTGGTTTCGTATCATTTTCTTTAATTTCATCTCTTTTGTGATTGTTACATGTCAATTTTATGTCTAGGATTTAGTATTTGTTAAGCCGAAAGATCCAATTGAATATTTGTTTCCATGTGGGTGATTGTTAGGGCTTTCCAGTTTGGAATTGACGTCTTTCAGGTCACGGCCAGATGAGAATGGAGCTTGACGTGGTATGAGCAAGGTTGTAAAGTGGTAGCGATCATTTTTACAGAAAGTGGTGGGTTCATAATTGGCTAGATACAGCAGTTACTGCCTGCAAGCCTCACCTTAGTTGTCAAACAGAAATAAATGTTATATATGTGAGAAGGTAGAACTAAACGCTACATATTGGTTCCAATTTAGTATTTGTTCAGGTAGTTGAACCTATGTCTGTAGATTGGACATTCAATATTTTGTCTAACTGTTGTAACTGAATAAACCAGATGGGGTGCATGCCCCAAAACACTACGTGCCACAGCCCTTGCCCTCTGCTTCTCTACTGCAGAATATGCCTGCCCAGCATGGGAAAGATCCACTCACGCCAAAAAGCTGGATCCCGCCCTTAACGAAAGCTGTAGATGCATCACTGGGTGCCTGAAGCCAACCAACACCAACAACCTGTACATCCTGGCAGGTATTGCCCCTCCAGACATCAGAAGAGCAGTAGCCAGCAGGACAGAGCGGCGCAGGCAAACCACAGATGAGAGGCACCCCTACATGGCCACGTACCTGCCCCCAGCCGATTAAAATCACGGAAAAGTTTCCTGACCAGCACTGCTCCACTGGAGAAAACACCAACTGAAGCTCACCTCGCAATGTGGAAGGAAAAGCTGAACAACCACCCACACAGCCCGACCATGCACATCCCCGCCGCCGAAAGCCTCCCACCAGGAGATAACAACTGGGCAAAGTGGAAATGCCTGAACCGGCTCCGCTCAGGCGTGGGCCGTTCAGGAAGCCCTAAGCAGATGGGGGGCTACTGAGTGGTCCAACAACCTGTGACTGTGGCACAGAACCCCAGACCATGGAACATCTCCTCCGATGTCCTCTACTAGGCGGACCCTGCACAGCAAAGGACCTAGCACTCCAACAACACCAAGGCACAGCAGTGTACCAATCACTGGCTGGACGTCGTGTAGTCTGAATGGCGACTCTTGTATATGGACACGAAAAGAAGAACTGAATAAACCAGCTGTTCATTTGAATTGAATTGTGAGTTGTACATTTTGATGAAGGTTGATCCACCAGATTGCTCTGCCTATCCACAAATTATGGGATTTAATTGATAGTTGGTATCCTGTGTAGTAATTATTATATTACATCAAATAAATATAGTTTACATGTAGGATAAGTCAAATCAAATCAAGTTTATTTGTATAGCGCTTTTCAAAATAGAATTGTCACAAAACGCTTAACAGAGGGGGAACCCAGGCCTAGACCACCCCAAAAGCAAGCCTAACGGCAACAGTGGCAAGGAAAAACTCCCTAGGTAGGGAGAAACCTTGGGAGGAACCAGACTAAAAAGGGGGGGAGCCCATCCTCTTCTGGCCGGCACAGGGTATGTCCAAAAAAGACCATGTCATGGTCAGTCCAAGGTGGCTCAGGGCTGAAAGACTTTGCCCCTCCTGAGTTAGGTAGTCAGCGGGGGCTAAACCACGCGGAGAGGGTCCAGATCCAGGAACTGGGGTTGGCGTGGGGGTGCCCCCGAGTCAGAGGCCGAGGCAGAGAAGAGAACATGCAGTCAGAAAAAAAAAGCAGTGCTATAGCCAGTAGCATTATGTAAGAGCAGGGGAGCACAAGCATAGGAAATATACAAATAGCCCCAACAGATGTAAGCTATGGCAGCATACCTATTAGGAGAGGGACAGAGAAAACACGCAGCCATGAGAGAGTTCCAAACAATCCACACCTGATCAAGGATAACCAGCATAACAGTGGTGGTAACACATTGAGGAGGTGACAGTATGGAAAGTTTCTCACTCCATAAGACACTAGGGCACGGCCTTCTCCATCTCTCCACCTAGACCAGGGGTCGGCAACCCATAACACTCAAAGAGCCATTTGGACCCGGTTTCCACGGAAAAGAAAACACTGGGAGCCGCACCATTTTCTGTCGGCGGGGGGTGGGGGTGCAAATGAATCGGTCGCAGCGAAAAAAAGCTGCGACCAGTTCATTTACTTCGCGGACCGGGGGGGGTGCAACGAAAAATAATTCTTGCGCCCCTCAGATTTTCTGTCAACGGGGTGCTACGCCAAAAAAATGCGCCCAATTTTGCGCCCGATTCAATTGGATACTTATTATTTATTTTCCCAAGCCACGCGGAGCCGCAACATAAGGCTGAAAGAGCCGCATGCGGCTCCGGAGCCGCAGGTTGCCGACCCCTGACCTAGACTATGTTTGGCAGTAGGCTAGGCTGAAAAGATATGTTTTTAATCTACACTTAAAAATTGAAACTGTGTCCGAATCCCTAACATGCCTTGGTAAACCGTTCCACAACAGAGGAGCTCTAAAAGAGAAGGCTCTACCACCAGCTGTGCTTTTCAAAATTCTAGGGAGTAATAGATGGCCGGCTTCTTGTGAACGAAGCAGTCATGTCGGCTTATAGGGGGCAATCATTTCGGTCAGATATAAAGGTGCAAGTCCGTTTACTGCTTTAAAAGTTAGCAACAGTACTTTATAATCAGCCCGATATTTAATAGGAAGCCAATGTAGTGATGCTAACACTGGAGTAATGTGCTCATACTTTTTGGATCTAGTCAAAATACGTGCTGCTGTATTCTGTACTAGTTGAAGACTCTTTAGAGAGCTACTAGAGGAGCCGGATAATAAGGCATTACAATAGTCTAGCCTCGATGCAACAAAAGCATGCATCAAGGTTTTAGCATCCTCTAATGACAGAATGTGCCGAATTTGAGCTATGTTTCTTAGGTGAAAGAAAGCTACTCTGTAAGTGTTTTTAATATGAGTGTCAAATGTAAGGTCCTGATCAATAATAAAACCAAGGTTCTTAACCATAAGACTTGATGTAACTATGCAATCACCTGCATTTAACTGCAGATCCAACTTGTTCCTTAATTTTTTGGGGCCCAAAACCATCATCTCTGTTTTATCTGAATTTAAAAGCAGGAAATTTACTGTCATCCAGTTCTTTATATCAGAGATACAGGCCTCTAATTGAGTGAGTTTAAGTGTTTCACCTGGTTTCATTGATATGTACAGCTGTGTATCATCTGCATAGCAATGGAAATTCACACCATGTTTACGAATAACATTACCGAGTGGTAGCAAGTATAATGAGAACAGTAATGGTCCCAGCACTGAGCCTTGTGGAATACCATATTTAACCTGAGAGTAGTCGGAGAACTCTTGATCTAATTGCACAAATTGAAACCGGTCTAATAAGTATGATTTAAACCATGAGAGTGCCCGTACACGCAAACCAACCAGGTTTTCTAGCCTATGAAGGAGAATCTGGTGGTCAATAGTGTCAAAAGCAGCACTTATGTCAAGGAGCACTAGAATAGAAACACAACCAGTGTCCAATGCTAACAGTAAGTCATTTACAACTTTAATAAGTGCTGTCTCAGTGCTATGGTTTGGTCTAAAACCTGATTGTAGTGTTTCATACAGATTATTCGTTTTTAGGAAAGCAGTTAATTGTTGAGCTACAGATTTCTCAAAAAATTTTGACAAAAAGGGCAGATTTGAAATGGGCCTATAGTTCTTCAGATTAACAGGATCAAGATTTGGTTTCTTTAGAAGAGGCTTGATTACTGCCACTTTTAAAGACCTAGGTACGCAAACCCAATAATAGGGATGTATTTATGATATCTAACATGGGCTGGCCTAGCACAGGCAAAAAAGCTCTTTAATAAGCTTTGTTGGTATGGGGTCTAACAGACATGTAGATGATTTGGAGGACATAACCAGTTTACTGAATTTGTCCAGATCCAAGGGAGTGAAAAACTCCAGGGTCTCTACGCAAGCCTGCTCCTGATAGCCCTGTGCTATCTCGGCAGTTGGAGTGCTAGATATTGGAGTCATTTTCATAATTTGTTCTCTGATTGTCTCAATCTTATCAGTAAACGAGTTCATAAAGTCATTGGAATTATAGTTAGAAGGATAACCGATGGAAACTGAAGACTGTTTTTTTGTCAGTTTAGCTACCGTGTTAAATAGAAATCTTGGGTTGTTTTTATTCTGGTCAATTAATTTTGAGACGTACGATGACCTAGCTGTAATAAGGGCGTGCTTGTATTCTATGAGGCTGTCCTTCCAAGCAGAGCGAAAAACCTCTAAATTGGTAGAGCGCCATCTGCGTTCTAATTTTCTGGAAACTTGTTTAAAGTGAGGGGTTTTAATGCGTAATGCCAATTGTGTTCAGTATTCAGAGTGCTGGACTTTAAACAAGGGCATTTGACTGTTAAGGCTACTGTATTCAGGGAATAGACCATTTTTATTCTAGCTTCACTGTTCCGACATTCCTGTGCTGTTGGTTCAGTGTCTGTGGTTCAGATTTCACACATATCTGTCCATTACTCCTCTGAGTATTTGTATATAGCAATAACTTATTTTTAATAACTTTTCAATAACTTATCCCTGTAACTGTAAATCAAGAAGGTATCACACAGATACCACCATAGTAATATCTTATGTATTATATCATTACTATGGTAGTATCTGTGTGTGGATACCTTCTTGACATTAAATAAACCACTCCCTATCAAATGTTCTGGTATTACTGTTACACATTTCATTTGAATTAACACCACCTTTTTTTAGAGGCTTTTTTAGACCACTAAAATACTACTGCGCTCAATGGCAGTGCCAACCCACACCTCCAAAGAAATGATCCACCCCCAGTCACACCCACCCAAGTAAAAACGCTAGGAACAGGAGGGGATCCGCAACCTCAACACAAATAAGATTTACAATTTACTGTAGAATTGCAATTGTTAACAGAAAAATATTAACAAGTACTACGTGTTATAATTATTATAATATAATCTTGTTTCAGATTTTTTCCCATTTCCTGCCAATTTAATAGCCAATTACATCCTCTCTTTTCATGTCAATCCTCCCCTTGCATTGTGAATTCGTTGCCAAAGCCTTGAGACTGGCAGTGACAAAGGCGATGTACCGTTACACAGAGCCACCCCTATACGCAGCAAACTCATATCGGCTTCCTTCCCCCCTCCCTGGGACTGACAGCCAATTGCCGCCCCTAGTGCCACTCCTGGCCAGAGCCGATACTGACGCGGCCGGTGGAATCGAACTCCGGTCGCAGTGGCCAGCTTCGAAAGTTGTAACCGCTAGACCACCCGGGAGGCCCCATCATAATTATTTTAAAATAAAATCCAACAAAAATAAATCTGGCTGGATTTCATGATTCAATTGACCTTAACAGGAGCCCCAGGACCAGTAGATGCAAAAAATCCATAACATTAAAGACCCACCACCATATTTCACCGTAGGTATAGATCCTTTCCAATATACAGTATGTCCTCTATCCGAAGCAAAAATCCACCGCTGGTGTGCATGGCCAAAAGGCAAACTTTTGGTCTTATCTGACCGTAACACCTGGTTCCAAATGAAGTTCCAATGCCGATCTTCTATTGGAGCCCGGTGTTATGGTCAGATTAACTGCAAATTGTCCTTTCAGCAAGACAATTATCCCAAGCGTACCTCAGTATCAAACAAGAAATGGTTAACTGACCACAAAATGACTGTTTTGCAATGGCCATCTGGATTATTGTTGGATTTTATTAAAAATAATTATTAGGGGGGAGAATTGTGACAAATACCTTTGTATATTAATAATAACAATAATAATAATAATATAATTTAACCATTTTTTGAGCCTACAATACAGCTCATAACCTGTATTGTTTATTTTATACAGCCATTATTGCTCATATTTACCAATTTATATTTTTTTATGTTAGGTCACACCCACTAAGCAAAATCAGTAGGAGAAGTGTGGGAGTAAAACATCGACTTTGATACAACTACCATTTTTTTGGTTTACGCCAGCCCAAATATTGTGCTCTCCAGCTACATTTGATCATTATTATATTCCCTCTGCAAAGCACCCTTGGAAACAAGCTGTTGTCAAATTGGTCTTATTTGGTCATTGTGTCATGCCCTTGTGTCACGGACAAATCACATTCATTCTGCACATGTGTATCATACTGCATATTCACATCTATACCACAAATATCCGGGGGCAGGAGAGAAGGATTGCAATTTGATTCCCTGCCACCAGGGCGCAAAGGTTGCATTGAATACACCTTCAAACAACGACAGCTCACTAAGCTTGTCCTTTACATTACTTGTGACCGAGGAAAGGTCTGTCTATTATTGAGCCTTTCCTTTGAAATGGCGACGAGGGGCTCTGGTGAATGAAAATTGTACTTTCATCTCATAAGGACCTCCCACTTCAAAAGCCTTGGAGTGTATCGTCTGTGTTAAACCTCCATCTCATAGAGCATAACGTGTTCTGGGGTACATAACATGATATGCATTTCTATTAGGTGTAATGTAATTCCACTTCTGTGTGCCTAGGAGATATCAATTTACCCTTCCATAAGTCTGTGTGTGGTAAGTGGCAGCTGATTAGATTTGTCCTTGCATTTGAAAAACAATCTTTTTTTTTTTTTTAACAGGCTTGCTTTTGGGGGGCTGAAGCAATCTAGGTTGTTTTTTTTAAGCATTCTGTGACAACTTATTTGTATAAAATCACCATAGAAATAAGTGTGATTTGATTTGATTTATGTTATTTAAAAAAAAAAATTCAATAAGCTTAGTATCAAATTCCCAAAAATTACATATGAATATCACATTTGATTCCTTACGTCCGTATAAGAGAAATGTGTTCGCTGTCAATATGTTATGTTACGCTTACGGATTGGTATCCACTTACCGAAAAATTCACATGAATTCTCCACATTTCGCATACAATTCACATCTATAAGACACAAATCCACATGTATAACAGATATAGTCACATTTACATCTAGTTCTCACTAAGGCTACGTTTACACTGCCGGCCTTGATGCCCAGTTCCGATTTTTTGTTTATACCCAATTTTTTTAACCACCTGTTTACATGTACTTTTAAAAGTGATCCATATCTGACACCTGTGTTTATGTAGCGGGTGTGCTCTGGTACGTGAACGTCCGCTACAGAATGTGACGTCGATAAGAGTGTGATTAGTTCCCAGAGTTAGAGACGGGAGTCTTTAGCTCAGCGGGCTACTTTGCTCTCTTGTCGCGTCGAGATCCTTGGTTCGAAACTCGCTGCGGGCAGAACCAACTCCGTTACATTTACCATCTTTAGAGGTCCACAACAAATTAATCTTTCACTTATGGTTGTGCACGTGAAATGTTACACATCATTCAAAAGTATAAGATTGCCGCATTTTGAATGATGTGCAAATCGCAATGACAGTCGCATTGGCAGGTTTCAGATTCCTATCGGATTCATTTCCACATATGAATGTGGCCCAAAACGGATCTGAAAATATGCAATAATATATTTTTTCCTGTTACAAGTTCATAATACATATCTTATACGTGCCACATGTGAGCAAAAAACCTTATTCACATTCGATCACATACTGTATAAACATGTTTTGGGGCCTTTTAACCTGTGAAATTCACGTGATTTTTCTGCTAGGGTGATCATGGGAGGGGTCAGAAGTCACAGGACTCCCATAGCAACAACAGCCAGAAGGGATTCAAACTCAAACCCTTCAGTGACACATTGTTAGATTTAAACAGAGATGTTCAATGGGAGAATTAAGTTGGGAGAACCGCACCGCTAAACTAACCCCCTTACGTTTTGAAGCACAGTGGCAGAAGGGTGGTAATAGTTCAGGACCTGGACATTGAGTCAATCAATGAGTCAACTATGTATTCCATCCTATACCAGGGTACTCTGGAGCAGAATACGTTGCATAGCCGAAAGCCTATTGAGATGCATTGAAAGGAACGGATGTGAGCTCTACATGCAAGAAAGCCAGAGTTGAAACAATTCTGCAAGGAAGAGTGCTCCAGAATTCCTTCTCGGCAATGTGAGAGATTTATCAATACAATTTAGTTAAATTAATTCCTACTAAAATAGCTTTTACTAGTTACTGAAGCTAGGGGTGCACTTACTTTTATTTCACAGCACTGTAATAAATAATCTGACTGAGTACAAACCGGTCGTGTGGTCACGTCGGGGGGATAATTTAACCATGAATCCTGTCCAATCATCTCTCATGGTACCTTTAGGAGGAAATGCAGTGGATCCAGCACTATTGTGCATTTAGGGCTTCTCCTCTTTCACCCTACATGTCCACCAGAAGCGACGAAAGCAAACAAAGCCACCGGAAGTCATTCAGTGTCAATGGGAGCTGGCGACGGAAGGCGACGCAGGGCAAAGCGACCGTTCGCGGCCTGAACGCAATGAAAGAGAGTTGAGCAGACTTTGACTTAATGCAAATTACTGGTGAAGTGATGACCAATTGGAGGGATGGACAAATTGGTTTGCCCTTATTTCTCCCCACTGTAAACTAAAGTGCATGGTTTATGGTTCCTATCTTAAAATTGTTCTCAACCCAAATGAAGGAGAGGTTAATTATTGAAGTATATGGGTTTCCCAAACTTTACGATACATCCCTGTTTGTATACGGGGACGTCAACAAAAAGAACAACGCATGACACAAACGATTTGCTATCAATGTCTTCATAGCAATGTACTTGCTTTACATCCCATGGCCTCGGCTCAGTTGGCTTTACTACAAACCCGATAGTTGGACATGCACTAACCTAACACGCTCTTCCCAAAAGCTGCTTATGTGGGACCACCCACGGGCGTGTCATTGGCTGGCGCTCAAAGCGACGTGTAGCGGAAAAAAACACACGCTTCTGGCAGATCCCTATAGTTAGGAAGGCAGCAGCAGCAGGGCTTGAATGGAGGGACCGGAGAGAACAGAAGAGCAGCTGTACCAGGGCCTGTTCTCCGCAGCTTGACGGGAGTGCCGTCATTTCCCCTCGGGCCCCGGGGGCCCCTGTCTCACGTTCCCTTCGCACCACAGCAGTGGTGAGCGGACGAGGGAGAACCCAGCCGCTTTTCCAACGTGTCAAAAGAAGTCAAGAGGAGTTCTGGGCTCTGTCAGCACTACGTGGGATTTGTGTTGCACTTCTTTTTCCGCAGGTGTCAAAGCTCCTAAAAAAAGAAAAAAGAAAAAAATACAAAAAAAGGAAAATGACACCTCTAAGGGAGTTTTTTTTTGGATGTTGTAGTTTTATCGGGATACGAGTGCTTTGTCATCGGCAACTGGGGGAGGATTAGTCCGTTTATGTCATCAGTCAAGGTTGGAGTTATAAAGCTCCTTTCATGTGCCATTTCAGTGATCGATAAACAGAGGAAGCTGCAGTGGAGACACATTATCAAAGAGCATCTCATTTGCTCCTATGCCCCATGTGGCAATCTATAGATTGCTGAGTTTTTTACACTGTGAAGCACATGTTTTTTGAGCAATCAAGCAATCAGGCTTTGAAACCAATAAGCCTGCCTTTCCACTTTTTAAGCACTGGCGTGACTTTCTTTGCTAAGCTGCTCCAACACGCTGTAACTAAAGATTAACATGAGTTGGCAAAAGCAAAGTTTATTGTTTATCATGATAGTACAAAGCTGACAGCTGACAGATCTGACTATAGCCTTAAAGATATACATGCAGGTAACTGCCAGAATAAAGGAAACACTTGAGTGAATGAAAGGTTCTGGCGGCTCTGATATGGTGTGGGGTGCAATTTCCTGACATGGTTTAGGTCCATTCAGCCCCTTAAGGGGCAAGTTAAACACCAATAAATACAAAAGCCATTCTGAGTGATCACTTTCATCCTGTGGTCAAGCATTGCTATACTGATGGGAGTGGTCTCTTCCAGGATGACAATGTCCCCATCCACAGGGCACGAGTGGTCACTGAATGGTTTGATGAGCATGAAATATATGTAAATAATATTCCATGGCTGTCTCAGTTACCAAATCTCAAGCCAGTTGAACATAGATTCTGATGTGGGGCTTGTTTTCCAACACCATTAACAAAACACAAAATTATGATCATGCATCTCTCCAATAGAGAGCTCCAGACACTTTTCTAATCTATACCATGGCGCATTGAAGCTGTACTGGCCACTCCTGATGGCCCAACGCCCTATTAAGGCACTTTATGTTGGTGTTTCCTTTATTTTGGCAGTTACCTGTAGCGCCAAGGGCTATTTCACTGTGTAACACTATACAGTAGATTGTAGAACCATGCAGAGACCAGAAATGGTTTAAGGGTAGATAACGAAAACCGTAATGAAATCTATTTTCCTGGGAGCAGAGAAAGAAATGCAACAACATTGATTTCCAATGTTCCGGAATAAAAAACGTTGATTAAAACCTTAATTAGGCTACTGGTTTATCACTCTTTTTTTATCACTCTCTTTTTTTTATTTCCCAGGGATTTGCGCATTTTATAGAGTGGACAATGGGACACAGCCCTCAAGTGCAGACGTTCACCAGCACGTGGCCAGTATCACTGTGAAATCAGGCAAACGGCAGCATTGATCTCTCGGAGCTGCTCTTCTGCCCTAAAGCACTTTGGCACTGTTGATGCTGCCCACTTCCATAATTAGTTTGGTGCCACAGTCCGTAAAGGAGTGCATTTCACAATTAAAGTAAACAGAACCGTTAGGGAGCCAATGTTCTCTCTGATGCTGAAGCACCTCATCATAAACAACATAACTGTGATGAACCACAGCTTTCCCAGCAGTGACCAATATATTGCTTTGCCATCTAATATATGACATTAGACAGATTAGAAACCTAGGCCCCTTATTATCATATGATTCTGCTCTAGGTTTGACTGGGAAGGGTTGTTTTGTGAAATCAGAGCAGTAAACTGCCACGCCTACTACATTAAAACAAGACAAAATCAAGCTAAAAGCTTGCCTGATTTTGTAGAGGGAGTTTTACGCTGTAAGTGCTTGCAATTCTTGGGAATGGGGGCGGCGTACGAGCTCGCTGCATATAGGAGTGGCCCTGTGTGCATACCGGAGTTATGGTGACGGCTTGGCGGGTTCTGGCTCGGAAGAGGACCGAGCTCTCAATATGAGGGAGGGGATAATTGACATGAAAAGAGGGTATAATTGGCTACTAAATTGGGAAAAAATGGGGAAGAAAACAGCAGAAAGAGAAAATAGAAAAAAAAGAAAGAGTCTGAGCCTAGTCTTTTGAAACTCTTTACGAAGTCTCTGAGGAAGAGTCTGCGCTCCTTCACTCTTCCACAGCCTTTGGTGGGGTTAACAGCCACAAATAAAAAGTATTCTGCAAACAAGTATGAAGGCATCTAAAGTTTAGATCACTTGGATTAAGTAAGAAAAAATAAAAATAAACCTTTATCAACACGCATACTTTATCAAGTATGAATGCTCTTAAGTCCAAAACTCATTAGCATTGAGAGCTGCGGTCAAGGTAAATTTCCACCTCACTGTCAATGAAGAAAAACATGTTTAAAATACAAAAACATGGTCACTGTGTATAGTTACTCCATGCTGTAATTGTAGTGACCACATAGAACAATATTTCCTTCTCTCACCATCTTTTTGTTTTTGCAATTTAATGTACATTTCAATTTGATAATTTGGATAGTGTGAACTGAATACCATGCAAGCTAGTATTAATCTCAGTCTCAACCAGCTCCACTGCATATTAATCCCTGTGATTTTTAATGGGAAAGTTTAGGCACTTTAAAAGAATTGGGGCCTAGACGAGGTAAAGCCTGCTCCTCTTGGAATCAGTTTGTATTTGTATTTTTTATTTATTCGTTTATTTGTCAGGGGCATAGCAGAAGCATTAGTCCAATGTTAAAAAAACAAGCATCAGATGCATTGCATTTTGGGTTTATAGCCAAAGGGTAGTTTACAACACCTGTCACCAATAAACTACAAAAAAAGAAAAGTATGTGTCAAAAAAACAAGAACAAACAAACAATACAGTATACATTCACAAACATACTTAACTACAAAAAGCACATCCTCCTAATACAGCAGAACCGCATAACAGGAGCCCCATTCTTGTTGGGAAAGGATTGCTGTCAGTACTCCAAAATTGTGACACCTCTAACTTCATCTGCATTTACATAAATGGTAAAGCAGAATATTTGTCTGTCTTGAAAAATTAAGCAGTGTGGCATTTCTTTTTCATTGAAACAACAGGGGTTTTTGCCCCCCCCTCCCCCCCTCCCTTGTCAGCACAGGAAAAAAACATGCATTTCTTGCACTATAATCATCCAAACACTGTCAGGGAATGGAATTGAGCAAGATGTGGGTATTTTTTCTGAACAGGCGACTCAATAAGAAAGCCCTCCATTTGCATGTCCTGACACAAATCTGTGACCCACCCCCGAGGAAACGTCCCCCCAAAAGTGTCTTGCTCTTATTTTTCTGGGGCGGGCTGCACAATCTGCTTGATGCCCCTAGCCGCATTTTCAAAGGGGGGAAAACCGTGTGCACGGTATTACACAATTAGGAGATGCCGGCTTTGAACAGCGTCAAATTGTGTACATCAGTCAATAATTGGAAAACCTCACACTCGACTGCACTCCGATAATTTGCGCTGAAATGAGCAATCGTTCTGAACTTCAAAAAAGGCTCAATCATCTCAAATAATCTTTCAGGAATTAAGGGGAAGGCAGAGAGGCGCAGAGCCGCTCACTCGTCGCCACCATCTCCACTTCTGCAGAAGAAAGCAAGGCGGGATTTGCACCTGTAATGGAAGGCTGCCATTTTCAATTTACTGTTTAACGCTTCACCAGGGGATCATTACGCGTTAAATCAATCACCAACTGACCTCACTCTTTAAGGTTTTGATGTACACTACCGGTCAAAAGTTTTAGAACACCCCCATTTTCCAGTTTATACTGAAATTTAAGCAGTTCAATTCCAGTGAATAACCTGAAACGGTACAAAGGTAAGCGGTAAACTGCCAGAAACCAAAAAATGGTTTAGGTTACCAGAAATTTAAAAATAATGTTCCTTTTCAGGGAACAAGTAATGGGTTAACGTGGGTTAACAGTAACTCTGTGCAAGTTGCAGACTCTGGATCTAGCAAAAGAGCCCCGGACCATCACGCTTCCTCCTCCATGTTTGACAGTTGGTGTCACACACTGAGGAACCATCCTTTCGCCTACTCGACGGCCTACAAAAACCTTTCAAAATTTCAAGATTTTTAATTTTAATTAATCGGTCCATAAGACCGTCTTCCAGTCTTCAGTAGTCCACTGAAAGTGCTTCATGGCCCAGGCAAGCCTCTTATTTTGCCATCTTAGCAATGGCTTTCTTACTGCGACTCGACCTGTCAAACCTGCAGCTCGAAGTCTTCTCTTCACAGTTGAAACTGAGACTTCCTTACTTCGACCAGTGTTAAGCTGTGCTTTGAGCCGCCTATCACGCAAACTGACTCTCAGAAACCTGTCTTCTAATTTTGTTGTGGTTTTGGGTCTGCCAGACCTCTTCCTGTCAGAGTTTCCAAGTGCCTTTTGATAGTGTAGGAAACTACTCACTGACAAAAAATTGACATTATATGTTTTTGGTAACCTAAACTCTGGCAGTTTACCACTTACCTTTGTATCATTTCAGGCTATTCATTGGACTTGAACTGCTTACATTTCAGTAAAAACTGGAAAATGGGGGTGTTTTTTGACTACTTTTGACCAGTAGAGTACATGTTCACAAAATGGTTGCCTACAGGAGAAACACTATACCGTCTTCCATTTACTTCCATTACTTCCATTTACCTACTTGGCCTGGCATTTCGGGAACAGAAAGGTGGCTTTGACAGATAGTAAACAGCTTTTATGTCATTATATAAATCTTATTGAAAGTCTCTTTTGACCATTGACATCAATTAGTTCTGAACATGGACCTTTTGATATTTTATTTTTAGTCGTGTTACAGGTTAGACTCTTATCTAACATCCTGTGAATGACATTTATCAAAGGTTGTGGCATCACAATGGCTTGAATATAGAAGCCAAATTCAGTCCACAAAGAAATTAGTCTTTCAACTGTTAGTTTTTTCTGTGCTTGCATAACAACACCATTTGGTAACCTGCAATTAATACATTTTGTGTAGAAACGGATAATGACTAAATATCATGACACAATGCACTGCGATAGGACACAGAGTGCAAGTCATTCTACAGTGTTTGTGAGGTCATACAAATGTTACTTAGAATGCATACAGTCCCAATCATACATTAACAGATTCCACTAAAGAATGTAAAACGTGTAGGTATGTCTTCAGTTGAAAAGGAGCAATTTCCTAGAAAGTGTTTTGAAGTGTTTATCTTGTGTGCATTAGAGTCCCTGATTCAATCAACATACATACTGTATGTCCTTAACTTTGACTTTCACAAATAAATGAAAGTTCAAGTTCAGCAATCGCCGAAACTAGACTAAATGCACTTGTGTGACAAATGTTGATTGGATCCCGGCTTAAGTGTCCTTGTGTTTATGAAATTGATTTAGTTGCCCTGCCCCTTACAGCCATCACCAGTTCATAAAATCGCAATGGCTTAAAAAGTAATTTTGCATTATGGCCACATACATTTTGTTAAACCATTTGAAGAATTTGGCCATACTAGGGACCATAGAACGCAGAGTATATGCGTATGGCTGTGGTCTCTAAAAGGGGATGTATGGCAGCTGCATTCGTACTGTAATCCAGGGGTCAGTCCTGGAGTGCCAGAGATTTTTCTGTTTTTTTGTTCCATTCGAGCTTGATCGCGAAGTTTGATTGATCATTAAGTGTTGGAGCCTCAATATTGAGAGAGTCTGAATGGTGAAACGCTGAAACACTTGGTCGCCTGTGTTCATTAAGCTTAATAATTAATCCACTTATGTAGTTAGGGATTCGGACGGAACAAAAAACAGAAACGTCTCTGGCACTCCAGGACCAGGGTTCCCTAGCCCTGCTATAATCCAATGTGCACAAGGAACAGGGGTCTCCAATCTTTCCGAGAAGGGCCAGTGTGCGTGCAGGCTTTTGTTCCAGCACTACAACACCTGGTTCAACTAATCAAGGTCTTGATTGAAGACTCTGGTGTTGTAGTGCTGGAACAAAAACCTGCACCCACACCGGCCCTTCTCGGATAAGATTGGAGACCCCTGATAAAGAACATCGGGCCCATTTATAGATT
Source organism: Aldrovandia affinis (assembly GCA_029706075.1). Lineage (NCBI taxonomy): Eukaryota > Metazoa > Chordata > Actinopteri > Notacanthiformes > Halosauridae > Aldrovandia > Aldrovandia affinis. The sequence goes on from JAINUG010000055.1 coordinate 4,438,927, forward strand.
TATATATATATATATGCCATTTAGCAAACGCTTTTATCCAAAGCGACTTACAGTAGTGAATGCATACATTTTTCAGAAAGTGTTGTTAGCACCATGCTCAACCTACTGAGCCACACAGAACCACTGTGTGCAACTTTTAGCGAGACACCTAAATTAGTGAGTTCAGTTTAAAGGCATTCACGCCGCTTCATCTGAGTGATGGAGCACGGTGTCTTTCCTACGTTAGAAAAAGAACTAACACTTTGACATCGTTTTTGTTTTTGTTTAAATGCCATTTTTTCCCCACAACTTTAAAGCTCCCATCCGCCCAAGAAATGAGCTTTGTGAGGTATCTATTTTTCATCCATTCTTTAGATGATATCTGTATTAATGTGCTCGTGGGCCTAATGGCATTTCAGGTTTTGATTTATATGTTTCTCAGGAGCCGTGTAGAATATCAAGTAATTGCTTCACTCGAAGCGTTCACCTGACACGTCACATTAAGTCGCTCTGCCTACACTGCCTTCCGGCGTGAACTCTGCGGCAGGCAACAGGATACACAGGACACAAATCTCAACGTTGTTACGTATCTTAGATCTGATGGAGAATCCAGGTCAAATGGCTGACTTTTTGGTGATGGTCTGTTTTTTTGGTTTGTTTTTTCTCGTTACTAATTATTTGGGATGAGAGCAATGCACTGATGCGCAAAATACACAAAAATGTAGCTCTGGAGCAACACAGAGAGGAGCTCTGAACTTCATTTGAATAGGCAGTCACACTCCATTAAAATGCCCACTCTGTGGTATTCTTTGAGTCATTGGGCCTCATGCAAGAACATTTTCATATTTTTATCGTATCTTTCTCGTATTGTTTTCGTGAGGTGACTTCTACGAGTGTTCAGCAAATGCTCGTAACTTCAGAAAACTGTCGTAAATGACAACATAAACATGCTGAATGCTACGTCTTCTTAAATGAGTTCATGTGATTTGTGAATTAGCATAATTAACCCCAATAATGCTATATAAGGTTAGGCTTCCCGCCCCATTTTCATAGGAAAGTCATTCATAATAATGGCACCGAACAAAACCAAGAAGAAAAACTTTACGAGCTCGGAGACTGAAGTACTACTATCTGAAATAAGTAACCGAAAGCACATACTATTTAAGAGCGTCAACAGTGGAATTAAGGGACCTGTTCAAACCAAGGAGTGGGAAAAAATTACTTGTGCAGTTAACGCAGTAATATCTGTTGCCCGTAGTCAAGGAAACATCTCGCGAAAGCAAGGCGATCCATGACTGCAACAGGAGGGGGTCAGGAGGAAGTCTCCGTTACGCACACCGACGAGCGAATACGTGCCATAATTGGCAAGGTTGCCTTGTCCAGTGTTGCAACGGATATCCCCCTGGACAGCGACTGACAGCGAAGCACAGCCCGTGGTAACCGAAAACGCGACACTAGCCATTCGTCTGTCTCTGCAAATAGATCAGCGCACTCTCTAAAGACGCGCTCTCTTCCAAGATATTGTAGTATTATACCATAGCCTCAATAGCCACAATTGAAACAAATGATAATGATATAATTATATTAATGAATTATGAATGATATTATCCTACAATTTGAAAAGAAAACAGTCAAATATAGGCCTACAATTGTCAAACAGGATACTCTTAAAATGATTATACATTATGAATTCTATCATTTATCGTGTAATTTATAACTCAACAGTTCTTCTGTAACAAAATAGACTCCATTAGTAAAAAACAAAGTTGTTTTGCTTTGGAGAATGGCAGGCAAATTGTACGTATGACTCTAGGACAGCTCTGGACCACTCGTAAATCTTGTTCGTACCTAAATACGAGAAAATTGGTGAATGCGGCAAATTCTCGTAAATCACTCGCATCTGGCCCACTTGCATCTGCGCAGAAATAAATGCAACCAAAGTAAAGTATGTCTTGGATCTATTAAAACTTTTAGTTTGGAAGGACCAGCATCGCACACATGTATCTGGTGAGCTAGATATCCGGTTATGTCTTTCAAATCTGTATGGACGTGAAAATACTGTGTTAGACTGTGGATATAGGACTATTATGTTATATTTTCTTTCATATGCCTTGATGGTGATTTTATTTTGCATAATATACAAATTGATGAGTTCCCAGCCCTAGAAAAATAATCTTATGGTTATTATGTGTTAATTATATCAAGTTCCATGTGAAGACCAGTCACCTGACTTGCCAGTTATGACAGGTGTTATATCATGCTTATGACCATGTTATGTAGGCTTTATGGCATATAGCATTGTCGATTTTTAAATTGACACAGTAAAGGATTCTTTTGATACAGTTGACCACTCAGAAATTGCGAGCACAGGTCACCTAAATCATAAATGATCTTTTATGCTTAAATATATAGTAGTATGGCCTGGCGGATAGCGTATCGGTGTAACGCACCCATATTTGGCTGGCCCTGTATGAGTGTATGCTGCCTATCAGGGACACGGTTTGAAACCCGTCTCTGCCCTGGTCGTTAGCCCTGATCGGGGGCGGAAGTTGGCTGTCTGCTCCTGAGGGAGGGGGGAGGGTGGTCAGCATGAACTCACTGTGAAGCACGTAAGGGTGTCTCCAGAAAAGGGGTCGGTGAGTTTCGTCTCGAAGGAGGCAGATCATTGCCGGCCTCGGAGAGTAGCTTGCCATGTAGAGACGGTGGCGAGTTAATGGGGGAGGCTTAATCAAAATAAATAGAGGGTATAATTGGCTTCCAAACTGGAGAGAAAAAAGAAGGGAAAAATCAGAAACAAATGTAAAAAAATTATAATTATATATGCACTGCCCATCCAAAAAAAAAGTCACACACTGTAATATTTTGTTGGACCGCCTTTTTTTGGAACATTTATTTTCGTCCAGAGTTGCATACATTTTTCGCCAAGATCTTGTATTGATGATGGGAGAGTCGAACCGCTGCACAAGGTCTTCTCCAGCACATCCCAAAGATTCTCAATGGGGTTAAGGTCTGGACTCTGTGGTGGCCAATCCATGTGTGAAAATGATGTCTCATGCTCCCTGAACCACTCTTTCACAATTTGAGCCCGATGAATCATGGCATTGTCATCTTGGAATATGCCCGTGCCATCAGGGAAGAAAAAATCCATTGATGGAAAAACCTGGTCATTCTGTATATTCAGGTAGTCAGCTGACCTCAGTCTTTGGGCACATAACGTTACTGAACCTAGACCTGACCTGATATGATTTCACCAAACATTTAAGTGATCGCCGATCACGATCATTCAAGATTTTCCGACCACATTTCCTCCTCGAAGCTGATGGTTCACCACTATCCTTCCAGGTTTTAATAATGCGTTGGACAGTTCTTAACCCAATTTTAGTAGTTTCAGCAATCTCCTTCGTTGTTTTCTTTGCTTGATGCAGGCCAATAATTTGACCCTTCTGAAACAGATTAACATATTTTCCACGACCACAGGATATGTCTTCCGACATGGTTGTTTAAGAAATGAGAAGCTACTCACTGCATCAGTTAGGGTTAAATAACTTGTTGCCAGCTAAAACATATTAATCACTGCAGTAATTATCCAATAGAAAGCTCTTACCTATTTGCTTAGTTAAATTCAGGTGGTGACTGGTGCCAGGCAGTGTATATAATAGTATATTTAAGTATTCCTGTTTGCAGTTTAGCCCCGTAGCAGTGGCCACCCTTGCGCTGCATTTGAAACATATGTATTTCGCAGCTGCAGTACGCCGCTCATGAAAATGTCTTATTACTGAGCCCGGTGACTGACTGGAGCGAAGCACACAACTGCACCCACCCCACGATCAGCTCCTTTACGTCCCGCTGGCAGCCCATACTCACTTCATTCACTGATCCCTTCCGCATCCATCATAAAACTCCCGCGAATCTTCATTCAGGGCCGAATCCGCCGCAGTAATGCCCTCCCCCCTTACTGGCGGCATGGCATGCTATCGCCTCTCTCATCCGTTACAACAACAAAAAACCCACAAAAAAAAAACACAACGTCTATCCCCTTTGTCCCTCTCTGTCTCCTTTTGTTCCTAGTTGCTTGGTGTTAGGTGGCAGACTAATTAATCATTGCCACTGGTTAGACAGATTTGAAATTTGCATGCAGCGTCATAGCAACACATTGTCATGACAGTAGAAGGGCGACTTCAGAGTCCCAGGCCAGGTCTCCCGTCGTGATGACAGCTTTAAAGTTTCAGCCATAGTGAAATCTGCCCTGAAGGCTCCCCGACTCATCAACCCTCTCGTAACTATAGCAACGCGACTATCCACTCTGTGGCCGGCGTTCCAATGCACAATATTAGTGGGTATTAGTATAAAGGAAATTGCCTGGTTTATTAGGTTCATACAGTGTGGTATATACAGAACAGGACCTTATATATACATTCAGGTCCATAAATATTTGGACATTGACAAAGTTATTGTTATTTTAGCTGTCTACCACAGCATATTGGAGTTGAAATTAAATGAATGAATATGAGCTCAAAGTGCAGACTTCCAGCTTTAATTTGAGGGTATTTACATCTAAATCGGGCGAACGGTGTAGGAATTACAGCACTTTTTATATGTGGTCCCCCCTTTTTAAAGGACCAAAAGTAATTGGACAATTGGCTGCTCAGCTGTTCCATGGCCAGGTGTGTGTTATTCCCTCATTATTTCATTTACAAGTATGCAGATAAAAGGTCTAGAGTTGATTAGAGTTGATTTCAAGTGTGGCATTTGCATTTGGAATCTGTTGCTGTTGACTCTCTATATGCAGTCCAAAGAGCTGTCACTGCCAGTGAAGCAAGCCATCATTAGGCTGAAAAATCAAAATAAACCCATCAGAGAGATAGCAAAACCATTAGGTGTGGCCAAATTAACTATTTGGTACATTCTTAAAAAGAAAGAATGCATGGGTGAGCTCAGGAACACCAAAAGGCCCGGAAGATCACAGAAAACAACTGTGGTAGATGACAGAATAATTATTTCCCTGGTGAAGAAAAACCCCTTCACAACATACCTTCCTGGAGGTAGGTGTATCTGTGTCAAAGTCAACAATCAAGAGAAGACTTCACCAGAGTAAATACAGAGGGTTTACCACAAGATGTAAACCATTGGTAAACCTCAAAAACAGGAAGACCAGATTAGAGTTTGCCAAAAAACATCTAAAAAAGCCTGTACAGTTCTGGAACAACATCCTATGGACAGATGAGACACAGATCAACTTGTATCAGAATGATGGGAAGAGAAGAGTATGGGGAAGGGAAGGAACTGCTCATGATCCAAAGCATACCACTTCATCTGTGAAGCATGATGGAGGTAGTGTTATGGCGTGGGCATGTATGGCTGCCAATGGAACTAGTTCCCTTGTATTTATTGATGATGTGACTGCTGACAAACGCAGCAGGATGAATTCTGAAGTGTATAGGGATATATTATCTGCTCAGATTCAGCCAAATACTTAAAAACTAATTGGACGGCGCTTCACAGTGCAGATGGACAATGACCCGAAGCATACTACGAAAGCAACCCAATACTTTTTTAAGGCAAAGAAGTGGAATGTTCTGCAATGGCCAAGTCAATCACCTGACCTGAATCCAATTGAGCATGCATTTCGCTTGCTGAAAGCAAAACTGAAGGCAAAACGCCCCAAGAACAAGCAGGAACTGAAGACAGTGGCAGTAACGGTCTGGCAGAGCATCACCAGGGAAGAAACCCAGTGTCTAGTGATGTCTATGGGTTTCAGACTTCAGGCAGTCATTGACTGCAAACGATTTGCAACCAAGTATTAAAAATGACAATTTAATTTATGATTATGTTAGTTTGTCCAATTACTTTTGAGCCCCTAAAATTGGGGGGGCTATGTATAAAAATGGTTGTAATTCCTACACAGTTTATACAATATTTTTTACAAAACCCTTAAATTAAACCTGAAAGTCTACACTTAAAGCACATCTTGATTGTTTCATTTCAAATCCATTGTGCTGGTGTACAGAGCCAAAATAATGAAAATTGTGTCACTGTCCAAATACCTATGGACCTGACTATATATATATATATATATATATAGTAAATGTATATATATATATGCCATTTAGCAGACGCTTTTATTCAAAGCAACTTACAGTAGTGAATGCATGCATTTTTCAGTATTTATTTAAGTTTTTCATGTGGTCCCAATGAGAATCGAACTCACAACCTAAGCGTTGTCAACGCCATGCTCTACCTACTGAACCACACAGAACCACCTTCTGCCTGATGATGGACCCGCTCATCCTATTGTAACCCCAGCTAGATAAACCCTCGACTTCATCTCCCCGGGAGCCTCCAGAGTTGTCGCTATCATGCATCATCTAGTGAATTCAGATAGCCAAACCTTTTTCAACAGTTTGTTGTTGTCTAGTTTTTTTCCTTTTAAAAAGGTAGTAATTTGTAAACAAGTCTTTCGATTTCTCAAATTCTTAGATGTCTCAATTACCTGTCATGGCTAAACAAGAACCGATGTCAGCATCGCTCGTCCACGTTTCTGTCCCTCTCATTGCCACCGAGGGACCTTTGTAAATGGTTTGGGTGAGCGATTCAAGAGGGGGTGTCGGTGTCCAACATTATTCGTCAGTATTAGAAGCAGGAGTGGATTGACGGTGTTCACAGAAGCACGCCATGTCTGCTACACTGTGTTAAACAAAGCCTTGATATAAGCATTTATTCATTTAAGCTATGCACTGATATTGTGTTATTTAAGCATGTACGTTTTATATATTATATTTTATATTTTTATATATAAAAATATATAAAGATGTATATAGATTAAATGATATGTATATAGTATATATATAATAAATTGTGTATATATAATATTTTTCCCAACAATAACTGTGATGTCCATCGAACACGCAATTACCGATTTGAGGCTGTGATTAATATTGCAAACTGTATTGATGTTGATGGCGATACTGTCATTAGTCATTTAAAGTGTTATGTTTAAGTTTTATTTTATAAGTGGAAGCCCTGTGGAAATCTCACAAGCAGCTGTGACAGAGAACGGCCTCTGCCTGGTTCCCTTCCAGAAAATAAAACCGGCACATTCTGTGTAAGCAGAAGACATCTGCATAATCTGAAAGAAATGTGACCACAATATTAATTTACATCCATCATGAAAATGCTCTCTTCCTCTCCCTCCTCTTCCACCCCCATCGTCCCCAACCCCGTCCCCCACCCCTGGCCCCGTTCAGAAAGGCACAGGTGACAGGCTTCAATTTATCATCCGATCACAAAAAAACTATTAATATATAAACGGGTCAACGTTGCAATGACAACATAAAAGAAGGGAATGAAGGAACGAATGATCAGAAAGCAGTTGCGATTCTTTCCAAGTTGTGCTGTGACCATTTTTTTTATATATAGTTTATCTCTGCGGCACACTGGGCCAACCTCGTCTCCACGTCTTCTTGGACGAACAGCGCAAGCTGGTCGTTTGTTTCTGAAAGTCCCGTGGCTACGTAGCTGCCTTCCCAGTAAACCAGCTGTCCGAATTCGAACACTTCTGAGCTCCAAAACACATGTTGAATGATGGCGTTTCATCTTGCAAACCAGCCGGCTAGCGCACCAAACAATTCTCCGTATTGTTTCTCTCGTGCATGCGTGCGTGCCGTCAGCCTCCGCCCCTTTTTGATTTCAGACACACTTGTCATAACATCCTGGTCACTCAAAGCAAATATTAAACAGGTTCATCGACACACATCACTAAACCCACCAACACCACTAATGGATAGGGGATTATATCATTACTAATCATAATAATAATAATGATGATAAACAATACTCTTGACTTTACTTTAGGGCGTTACAGTCACGGCCACACAGGTCAAGGAAATTGACCGTAACAGTATCTATAGCCATGTTACCATGCAAGTAGTTTCTCTTCCATTAACATAGAACACATGTATCTTTGCAGGAAGAATTAGCCACTCACGTGTGAAACCAGAGACGGCCATGTGTTTCCTTACGCAGACCTGAAACATGAACACACACACATGCATGCATGCACACACACACACACACACACACAAACACATACACTTGCCGATTAAATATGGCTGACAGACAACTGGAGTGACAACCTTTCAACGGTAGCAAATAAATCACACAGACCGCTTCATAAAGATAGCTTGATTTACGTAGGCCTTTACTTCATGGCCTTGGTAGCCACTGTGGTCTTGTAAATTTGCAACACTAGAAGGACACATCTACAGTATAAAAATAAGCTATTTAACTGCCCTTGGTATGCATCCATTTGGTCAGCACCTCACAAAACCTTTTTGATGTCCTGTGGATATTCTTTATTTTTTATTTTAAAAGTCTCTTTGCATCCCATTTCATGAAATATTGCTGAGACCAAAGTTTGGCACCGATGATTTTTGATTCAACCTCAAAAAGAAAGAAATAAATAAACAAGAAGAGCACATTCCGTGATCAGCAAGTCAAGCCCAGGGAGATGACTCACACTGGCTGCCTCGTATCTGTTTGTGTGGGTTGAGAAGAACGGTGCAGGTTTGAATTTCAGACACAAATGTGCTTCTCCACGCCAGGTTGGCACATTTACTGAGGCCCGGTCTGAATAGCGCTGCAGGCATATTTCAGACATTAGATCAAATTGTTATCATCATGTATTGTCATCATTTAAAAAATGGCTTTCTGCAAATATTAGCATTATGACTTCTGGATGGCTATTTTTATTTTTTTATAATCAGCAGGTTTTTTTATGTCCTGAGATATACTGTATATTCTGGAATAACATTGTGTGGTTAAAAAGATCAATGAGTGAAAAGTGCATTAATTGCATGCTTTTACCTGTGGTAACATTTAATTGCTTGACTAATTTACTAACCTGTTTGTGACAGCGGTAGTGCTTTTTTAAAGCAATGGCTGAGGTTCCAGTCTGAAGCAGGAAACCAAACATTAGGTCAATGTGTTCACCATCATTTCTCATCACATATGATATTAAATATTTTATGAAAATTCAAAATCTACCTAGCCTTCTGCCGCACATACAGTACTTGAAAGGTACATTATTTTACATGTCCATTATATTTTTTGCAGATACTGTACACACACAATTAGGAAGGAAGAACTGATAAAACGTCTTACAGATACAGTGAAATCTACAGCATCAATTAGTCTGAACCTTTTCTTCCCAGAGGAAGTTAATGTTCCCTGGATTCAATCAAAACCTCTTACCCACTTCAAGGCATAGGCGTGATGAGTGGAGGGGGGGACACAATATTGAAAACAATCATATCTGTCCCCCGAATAATTTATGCATATAAAACATTCTCTCAATGTCATTATGTCCCCTCTCCCCCAATATTTAATGTGGCTATGCCCTTGCTTCAAGGATAAATGGTATTCAATCAAAGATTTAAGTTTAGCCATATTCAATCAAACCATTCATGGAATGGAACTGATGGAACTCGGCCTTGTACTCATAAGGGCTAGGAACAGGGAACAGGAAAAGGTGTGTCCTGAAATTTGTGGTGTGCAGGCCCTGGAGGCAGGAGCTTTTTTTTAAAGGGCAACTGAGCTTCTCTCTAAAGAATATTTTTGCCTGTCTCCGACTTTACAATCCCTACTGTGTTAATAAAGTCATTTTGAACTCTGAGAGTCTAGGAAAGCAGTTCCTGGAAAATGAATTACATTTCACATAAGAGTAAGAACTTTCTGTAGAGTGTATTATAGAAACACAAAGTCGCAACATGCACTGCCTATTTTTCAGTCAATGACTATAAGTCATTGACCGAAAAATAGCTTCCAGTCAATGGGTTTCAGTCGATAACTATTGACTATAAATCCAGCGACAAACTTTGTAGCACAGAGTTATGGGGCTGTTTGGGTGGATTGCAAGTGTTTCCAATAAAATAAACATATTCCACTTTTGCATGCTGGCTGTGCCAACTTTAGATATTGTGATGAATTTCATTCACCACATCTGCTGTATATAGTGTATATACAAACGTGTATATATATGCATATGTATTGTGGTGTCCCTTGGGGTTGGGTGACACTCACGGACCTTTGCAGAAGGCTTAGGCAGTTAAATAACCCGGAGGAGGCAGTATTCAAAACAAAACGATGATTTTATTAACCAAATCTTGACAAAACACAAAGGGGTGGGGTGATTGTAAAAAACACATAAAGTCCACAATCCTTATCTCGTCGTCGTTATCCGTAACCCAGTCCACAAATCCAGTTCAGTTCCTCAGGCAGTTCACAAGTCAGTACACAAAGCGGGGTCCTCAAACAATCCAAGTCAAACACAAAAAGCAATCCCAAAACACTCTCCCCAAAACACTCTCAAAACCCACCAACCTACTCCTCTGCAGTGTGACACAAATCAGTTCTTTATATAGGCCTCCAAATGGCCTTCAGCTGTTCGTAGTCCCAATCGCTTGACTTTGTTCAGGTGTGGGACTGCGGGCTGCTGGGAAATGTAGTTTGTTTTTCCTCTCCAGTGGCCCTCAAGTATTAAAGGGCCAGGCAGCCATTTTCCGGTGCAGCCTCTTGAGACGCCACAGTATGTATACAGTATACATACACCAGGTAACTGCCAAAATAAAGGAAACACTTGAGTAAATGAAGGGTTCTGGCGGCTCTGTTATGGTATGGAGTGCATTTTCCTGGCTTGGTTTAAGTCCACTCAACCCCTAAGACAAGGTTATAAATACAAGGTATTTATTGCCTTAGTAATGCCAATAAATACAAAGCCAAAGAGTGATCACATTCATCCTATGGTGAAGCAGTTCTATCCTGATGGGAGTGGTCTCTTCCAGGATGACAATGCCCCCATTCACAGGGAACAAGTGATCACTGAATGGTTTGATGAGCATGAAAATTATGTAAACCATATGCCATGGTCGTCTCAGTCACCAAATCTCAACCTAATTGAACACTTATGGGAGATGCCTGAGACAGCGTTTTCTACCACCATCAACAAAACACTAAATGATGCAATTTATTTTGGAAGAATGATGTTGCATCCCTCCAGTAGAGTTCCAGACACTAGAATCTATGCCAAGGTGCAATGAAGCTGTTCTGGCAGCTCATAGTGGCCCAACGCCTTATTAAGCCACTTTATGTTGGTGTTTCCTTTATTTAGCAGTTCCCTGTATATGTATGCATTAATATTAAGTGTTGGTAGTTTCCATCAGATTACACAACAAGCCTTTTCTCCTTCTCGTTAAGTCACACGCACAACCCTTTTAGGAAATCTAGATCCTGCATACACAGACATATTTATCATTCTCAATGTTCTAATGCAAACAATTGTGGTATCAAAGTTCAAAATGTTCTCTCAGGCAGCAATTGCTTAACCTGTAAGCATTCAACATGATTACCACTCTCTGACAATGAGTTTACCACTCCCACCCCCAATCCCTTCACCTTAATGTGAGTAACAATGGCAACAGTTTGTGGATACCTGGGGAATATTCAGGCTGTGTCTCACACATGTATGCCCTGACAGATGGGTTTCTGTTTACCTCTAATGTCTTTTTTAAAATCAAAACTCACTCAAATCCCCACCATCTTCCGTGATCCCTCAATTCTTCACCATGAAATTGACGTAACTGTACGTCCCACAGATTGAATCCAGCCACAAAATAAAGGAACAAAACAAAACAAAAAAGGTGACAATCCATCACAAAGAATTGAAGAGAAGAAAAAGTGTGTGTGTTCATCCGTGTCACAGGTTTTGGCTTCCCTGTAGGTACATTGTTCCCTTAATTGGTTCCCTCTATTGATATTTGATATGTGGTGTGACAGGCCCGCTCCTGAGCCGTGTGTGGTCGTAATAATAATGATCGCATTATGGGACCCCACAGGGGGCTGCCAGCACATGGACCCCTGTTTGCTGCCCTCTCTGTGGAATGCTCATAAAAACCTGTAACAGCTTAGCTCAGTCGTCACATACGTGTTTATCGCGACATGGTTTCAGACAATCCATCATACTTCATCAAGACCCCCAAAGACATACGGCTTTTACACAGTGGGGGATTTTCTCATTGGCTTTCAAAAGCAAACTTAGAATTTGTATAAGCCCCCATCGAGAGATGTGTTTCTTCTTCTGCTTTTTTCCTCTCTCACTCTCTCTCTCTCATTCTCTCTCTCTCTCAATCTCTCTCTCTCTCTCTCTCTCTCTCTCTCTCTCTCTCTCTCTCTCTCTATGCCCTTTCATATTTAATAAGGATTATTTTTAAAGAAGCTTCTGGTAGCACACGGCCATAGAATGCTCTGTTACTGCTTTATTGCACAGATATTGAAATAATGAATTAAAATGATCTGTATCAAAGGAACTGGGGAGACAACTGTAGGTAAGGCATAAACATCCCATTAACGTTGTAACAGCCAAAGCGGGGCGGCATCCATAACAGAACGCAGACATGAGGGGGAAATTAAAAGGAGAATTTACTACAGTAGGCAGACTCTCTTTAGATGCGGCTGCCAGGTATCCACACTCTTATGGCTTATCCTCCCCCCCTTTTCTTTTTGTACACTCTGGCACCCCCGATTCCTCATTTCATTCTGAAAATGGCTGAAATCAAATTTCACTTAAAATTCCAGTAGCGGCGTGCGCGCTCGGCGCGGTGCGCATTCATTCCTCTGACAAGCCGCGGTGCGATGTCCCCATTCCTTTCTGCTTCAAGCACCATTCTCATAAGTCAATAATAAAGTTAAACCAGGATTCAAATGAGGCTTAACCATAGCCCAGTGAAGTGGAGATTTTTATTTGTTTATTTATGATAATCTTTACTGTAATTGCCGGAGGAGCAGGGAGAGCAGACTGGTGGAAAAAGTGGATGAAGGAACAAGATGCAGGACAGAAGGATGAAATGGGTTCAATCCTAAAAAGGAGGTCTAATCTGAGGTGTTATTCTCAGAGAGAGAGATAGAGAGAGAGAGGGAGAGAGAACTAGAGAACAACATTTATTTTGTTATTATCAAGTCTTGGTGGGCAGGGGTGGGGGGGTGTTGCTAGCTGAAAAATATAATAATAATCGAAAACTTTGTTATCAATCACCGTCCCCCACTGTAGCAAGTGAGAAGTGATTCAGGAATTGAACTTGATTAGGCCTTCTTTCGCAGATACCCTCCATACACAGGAAGCAGGCTCTTCCTGATCCATTTAAATTGATTGCACATTAAATCCAGCCTTTACCAGTTTTTATGATCTTGGGCATAACGGTTTCTTAGAACCGAAACGGGATATATTTTCTACCTTGTTCCCTTTAATGACTTTCATTGTTCATACTTCCACAGAAGTTCTAATCACAAAAAACCTCCTGTAAAGATAAATTAATGACCACACAATGGGAACTCTTAAGCCTCCTTTACAATTAGAACTAGGAACCTCTATGATCAGAAAGCAGTGGTGTCTGTTTGAGAGTAGCCTATGAGCCGAGGCGAATGCAGTGGTGTCTGTTCAAGAGTAGCCCCGTGTTGTAACAGTTTCTGCTCGCCGCCAGGACTTGTACTTTGTGTTCCCTGATCTGGTCTAATTGTTTAATTGTGTTCCTTGAATATTTTGAGTGGTTCTTCCTGTGTCTCGTTTTCATGACCTATTTAAGTTGCCTGTTTTTTGTGTTCTGTGCTCGGGCTTGAATGTTTGTGGATTCTTTGATTCCTTGTGTTAGCTGGCTTTTGTGGTTTAGCCCAGCCGTTCTCAATTTAGTTCTTGAGTTAGATTTTTGCTCAGTGTTTTTCTTTTTTGTTTCGTGTTTGATTTATTTTTTGGTTTAATTAGACAATCAGTTCATTTTGGATTCCTGCTTCTTGCCTCATCCCTGCACTTGGGTCCTATCTCCAAGCCCCGTGACATGTGTAGCCTGTGAGCCAGGGTGGATGCAGTGGTGTCTGTTCGAGAGTAGCCTATGAGCCGGGGTGAAAGCAATGCAGTTTAAAGCAATAACCTCACCCACTGTTTGGGATTCTAACCAATTTACAATGGGGGAGATTTTTTATTTTACCTTTATTTAGCCAGGGGAGCCCATTGAGACCAAGTCTCATTTACAATGGTGCCCTGATTACAAAACAATTATATAAATTACACATAAACAAACAATAAGACAAGGACAATAAAAATAGATGAAAGCATCATACAAAATAACAATAATAAGAGGAACTAGTGTTACAATAGAAGTAATTACAATAGTTACGATAAATTTAGAAACACTCACATACCACTAACTCTATATCCTTAAGCATATTTTTAAAAGTTCCTATGGAGACCACAGAATCCAGTTTGAAGGTCTCCTGAAGCTCATTAAAAGCTCTAGGCCCATAATAGCTAAAAGCAGTTTTACCTAACTCAGTTCTGACACGTGGGACTTCAAGAGTAATCCAATCCTGAGTTCTTGACTGATAAAAACTTGAGTGCAATGTTAAAAGAGAATTCATGTAAAAGGAAGCTTTTGTAAGATCCCCTTAAAAACATAGATGAGAAGGTGCTGTTTTCTTCTGGTGGCCAGGGAAGACCATCCCACTGCCCGATAAAGTGCACAATGATGCGCTCTAAAATGGTCACCTGTGATGAAACGAAGTGCAGAGTGGTAAACAGTATCGAGTTGTTTGAGGGTAGTAGAGGAAGCATGCATATAAATAATATCACCATAATCTATTACTGACAAGAATGTGGACCGAATTAAGCACATTCTATTTTCCCGAGAGAAACAAGCTTTGTTTCTGTAGAGAAATCAAGTTTCACCCTTAGTTTTTACAAAGACCATCTATATGTGTCTTGAAGGACAGCTTCTCATCAATAAAAATTCCAAGGTATTTATAAAAGGATACTCTTTCAATTATAGACCCATCTAAAGTGTACATCTTATCAGTAGATTCCTTCATGGAGCGGTGATTTGAAAAATGCATGACTTTTGTTTTCGACCCATTTAAAACAAGTTTCAGCTCTAGAAGTGAGCACTGAAATGAGTTAAAAGCTGACTGTAAAATGGATAATGCACCACCCAATGAAGGAGCAGATGAATAAATTACTGTATCATCAGCATAAAAATGTACCTTACAGTCATTTGTAAATGAGGCAATGTTGTTGATGTATAAAGTAAAGAGTAGAGGACCAAGGATTGAACCCTGTGGAACACCTCTAGTGACCTCCAAGGAAGGGGATTTAATGGAGTCAGCTACAATGCATTGTGATCTATTAGTAAGGTAGCTTGTAAACCACTGACATGCTTTCTGATCAAAGCCAGCCAGGCCTAGTCTATAAATTAAAAGTGCATGGTCAACTGTGTCGAAAGCTTTGGACAGGTCAACAAAGAGTGCTGCACAGCTCAACCCTTTGTCATGTGCACATACAATATCATTTATAACCAAAGCTGAGGCTGAAATGGTGCTATGACCAGATCTAAAACCAGACTGAACTGGATTTAATATACCATTGGTAGCTAGGTAAAACTGGATTTGACCATTAACTAGGGACTCCAGGATCTTGGCTAAACAGGAGAGCTTTGAAATTGGGCGGTAATTGTTAATGTCTTTTACGTCGCCCCCAGGGACCCAGGCACAGAGACGAAGCCAGAGGCAGCAATAAAATAAACTGAATGTTTATTCAACAGACAACAAGAATGAAACCCCAAGAAAAGTCCAATACCACTCTCTGACGGTGAGCAGGAATCGTTACAGTGCCCCCCCTACCCTCTATGAACGGCTTCACCTGTTCCTCTAGGAGGTACTGGAAGGCGATGATGGAAATTCTGGATCAACCCTGGTGGTCAGAGGCTTGAGACGGGACACATGGAATGTAGGGTGGATCTGCATGTACCGAGGCAACAGGAGGTGATAGGCGACTGGGTTCACCTTACACAAGACCCTGACCAATGAACCAATGAAGCGGGGGGTCAACTTGCGGGACTCGACTTGAAGGGGGAGGTCTTGGGTGGAGAGCCAAATCATCTGCCCTGGCCGGAACGGGCGAAAAGACCTACGTCGACGGTTAGCTTGGAGCTGATGTCGGGCGGAGGCACGCTGCAGGGATGACCATGCTCCCCTCCAGGTCTTACAACAGCGGGTGATGAAGGCCTCCGCTGAAGGAACCCCCACTTCAGACTCTTGCTCAGGAAATAAGGGTGGTTGAAAAAGTGGCAGCCCTTGGAGAAATGATAAACGATAACAAAGATGGTTGTGAAATCATTAGATGAGAGAAAGTCGGAAACAAAGTCTATGGAAAGGTGAGACTATGGGCACTTGGGTATGGGCAATGGGTGAAGTAGGCTAAGGGGGCGCTGCCTGAATGTCTTGCTTTGGGCACAGGTGGTACAGGCTGACACAAAAGATTGCATATTCTTATCCATTGTAGACCACCAGAATCTTTGTCTCAAAAATTCCAGTGTCCTGGTGGTCCCTGGATGTCCTGTCAACTGAGAGGAGTGCCCCCAAAGCAGAACCTGGGATCGGTCTTCACTGGGAATGGCCAGGAGGTCCATTCCCTGGATTGGGCTGTTGGTGTTACCTTTTCCTAAGGTAGACTAACCTTTTCCTTCCCAGTGTTACAGGTATGGTATGCAGCTGCCTACAACGATGTCTATCGCTGCATTACTGCACTGATCTCGTGTGATCACTGAGCTCGGAACTATGATTGTTCCTACCATGTATTAATGCACATCTTGTAAGTCGCTCTGGATAAGAGCGTCTGCTAAATGCTAAAAATGTAAATGTAATTGAGACACTTGGCATCCTGAATGTAGGCTAAATTCTTGTGATCAGTCCAAACCACAAAAGGATGTTCAGCCCCCTCAAGCCAGTGCCTCCACTCTTCAAGAGCCAGATTCATGGCTCAAAGGGTGAAGCTTTTGGTCCCAAATGGCTCGCTGGGACAGGATGGCTCCTACTCCGACATCAGAGGCGTCCACCTCCGCAATAAAGGGCAAAGAGGGATCAGGGTGGACCAGAACAGGAGCAGAGGTAAATCTCTGCTTGAGGTCCTGGAATGCCTTTCCCGCCTCTGGAGTTCAGCAGAATTGAGCAGCTATCCCCCTATTAAGGGCAGTGAGAGGTGCAGCAAGGGAACTGAAGTTGCGGATGAACCGCCGATAGAAGTTAGCAATGTCAAGGAATTGTTGAACTTGCTTAATGGAGGTGGGCTGAGGCCAATCAGTGATAGCCTGGGCCTTGCAGGGATCCATTTGTACATAGCCCCGAGCAACAATGTAACCCAAGAAGGACAGAGAGAGAAGTTACACTTCTCAGGCTTCACAAAAAGGTGGTTTTGGAGTAGCCGCTGCAGCACCTGCGTGACATGCAGGATATGATCTTGTGGAGAACTTAAGATGAGGATGTCGTCCAGGTAGACAAACATAGAATGATTGAGCAGGTCCCAGAGAACGTCATTAAACAGCCTGGAACACAGCAGGGACGTTAATGATAAGTTGTATGCATTGCGAAGCTTGGTGAAGATGTTAGCTCCCCGCAGCTGCTCAAGAGCGGTGGACATCAAAGGAAGAGTGTAGCAGTTCCTCACCGTAATCCTGTTGAGCAACGGTAATCAATACAGGGTCTAAGACCAGCATTCTTTTTTCCCACGAAGGAGAAGCCAGCACCAGCCGGCGAAGTGGAGGGACGAATGCATCTTCAATGTACTTCTCCATGGTGGCCATCTCAGGGGCAGAGAGAGAGTACAGTCTCCCACGAGGAGGGCTAGTACCGGGCAAGAGGTTTATGGCACAGTCATAGAGGTAGTGAGGAGGAAGACTAGTAGCCCGCTGTTTGCTGAACACTTTGCTCAGTGCAGCATACTTGGGAGGCACTTGACTCAGGTCGGGGAAACAACTGGCTTGGGAGAGGAGTGTTTGCATTGACCACGGTGGGTAGGAACACAGCTAGCTGAGCAATTATGACCCCATTTACTCAGGATGCCTGTTATCCAGTCAATGCAGGGGTTATGGCTAGCTAGCCAGGAGTAGCCAAGGACAAGAAGGTGCTCAGGTGACTCAAGAAGAAAAAGCTGGCTGGTTTCCTCATGATTGCCCCCGATGCGCAGTCAAAGTGGAGCAGTGATGAAGTGAACACTGCCAGAGCCAAGAGGTCTGCCATCCAGGGCTGATACTTGGAAAGGCTGGTCGAGCTTGGTGTAGGTGACCCTCCAATGACGCGCTTAGTCGATGTCCAGGAAACATCCGGCTGCTCCAGAGTCCACAAACCCCTGGAATTCACACTGTTGGTTACTCCAGAAGAGGGTAGAAGGCAGCAGTACCCGGGAGATGGGGGGAAAGGAGGTGGTGATTCGGCTCGTCAGGATCCTTCCATCTCCTAACGAACCACAGCCTTTCCCGACAGCTCAGGACAAACTGCCCGGAAGTGACCAAAACCCCACAATAAAGGCAGCACCTTCCTCGCATTCTCCGGTCGCACTCCTGCTGGGAGAGGTGGGTCTTCATGGGCTCTTCACTCATGGCAGCTGCGAGACTTAGGCTGACCTGGGACAGCTTGGGACGGCTTGAGGTGGCAGGGGTTGGTGGGAACAGAGCTGGGACTGGACTCGGGAACCTCTGTTCTCTGCGCCACTCCTTTAGCCAGTTGTCGATGCAGACAGACAGGGTAATGAGGGACTCCAGGTTATCCTCAAGTTCTCAGGATGCCAGCTCATCCTTAATAGCCTCAGATAGTCCATGGTGGAAGGTGGAGATGAGAGGTGGTCAGGATGGTCAAAAGCTCTCCTCATCTCGCTGGTGAAAGATTGGAGATCCCGGCAGCTAGGGGTCTGCTGCTCACAGACTGCTGTAGCCCAGGCCAGGACCTTATATGGATAGCTATTGTACATGCCATTGTGCCTCTCTGGAGCTGGCAAGCGTGGCTCCCTGATACTGGAGCTAATGGGAGCTGGAGGAGTAGGAGGGACAAGGTTGTGTGGTGGCTGTGTGGGTTGAAGCCATTCAATTGCCATGGTAAGGGACTGCAGAGCTTCCAGTTGCTCCCCTATCAAGGCGCCTTGGTTAGCCAGAGCTATGCGAAAATGCGACGCCTCTGCTGGATCCATAATTTGACTCTGTCTTACTAAAATGGGGCAGAGAGATGGGACACAAGCACAGAGATAAAATAAGCAATACAATAAAATAGGCAATAAAATAAATTGAATCTTTATTCAACAAATGGAACTAACAAGAACGAAACTCACAATGGGGAGGAAATAAGCATGAGATTAAACCACTACAACACTTAAACAAACCAAAAACAAGTAGAACAACAAAATCTCAAAATGGTAACACTGACTAGCAAACACAGGGAAGGACCATTTAAGACAGAGCACAGAACAAACAAAACAGGGGGCTTAAATAATGGCAGGAAAACAAGGAAGGTGGAAACACCCAAGACAATGAAACAAGGCACAGGTGAAAACAATCAAAACAATATTAACCAATTATATAATAAATCAATTAGGGAACACAAAAGTCCAATACCGCCCTCTGGCGGCGAGCAGGAACCGTTACACAACTCAGGGGGAGGATCTAAAAAATAAATAAAAGTTATGCCATTTAACTTTTATCCAAAGCCACTCACAGTAATGCATGTATACATTTTTCTGAATATGTGGCACCAATGGGAATTGGGGCGAACCCACAACCTAAGCGTTGTCAGCACCATGGTCTACTTACTGATCCACGAGGAACGACTAAGGTGAAGGATCTAGGTGAAGGTGGTCAAACCAGCAATTCAAACATAGCTTGGCTAAAGATCAAGTCTCTGGCTTCTTCATCTGGAGTGGCTCTTTGGACGTTGTCGTCAAGAACGTAGGGGCTGCACCTCATGCTGTTTGGCTTACTCCCTTTTCAAATGTAACAAATTGTGTTGTGGGTATCTTAAAGGCTGCTTTGTCATATTTCTCTAAGCTGCCGTCTGCATAGGCTCTTGAGTCGAGCATACGACTATGAGAGCAGGATGCCTACTGTGGCTGCCTCCCAACATTTTAAGAGCAAGGGGCACCAGCTGGTGAATCGGTCTTTTGCCAAATCCCATAGGCAGCACCACCAACACCTCCTCACCCCGCACAAAAGGCTTCCAATTTCTCATCTTTTATCTTTCCAATCCCTAAGTGTGCAAGGGCTACTGACAGGGCTGTTTCTACCTCACAGAAGAGGTAGCTCACAGACTGTTGGCTCCATGATGGCTCAAAGTTGACCGCACTGTACTGCATTTCTCATTTTTATTAAAAAAATTATGCTTTTTTCCCCCATTTTTCTCCCTATTTTTAGTTGACAATTATACCCTCTTTTTCATGTCAATTATCCCCACCCTCATATGAGAGGTCGCTGCTGTAGTCCTGAGACTGGTAGTGGCCGCTGTACCGCCTCCTCTGAGCCAGCACCCGCCACGGTCACCGTAACACACAGGACCACTCATATATGCAGCGGGGGAGGGGGACAGCTCATTTATTTGAAAGCAGGAGGCCTCGCCTCATGCAAATACTAGGTTGGTGAGAACCAATCAGCGTAATACAAACAAAATCTGTTTGCATTTTCACCTTAACATGGGGACTGACTAACTTGCTGCGTACCATGGTCTGGGTGTTAGCCAGGCTAAACATAAGTGTGAGACACAGGGAAGTGGTCGAATAGCGAGAGGAGGCATGCTCCAAACACGTCACACCTCTGCAGACCGCCCTCTGAGAATCAAACCAATGTCTAAGCTGCCACGTCCCTGGGTTGGCGATTTCTGCCACAGTAAGCGTTGCTTCCTAGGTGGTAAAGCGAGAGTGTCTCGCTCAAGATCTGACCATCTGACCTCTGAGAGTACATTGACAGAGACCTGGTGTATGAAAAGGGCAGCTGTGGTTGGTTTCCAGCTTTGCGGAAAAATCACATGGATTGTGCGCGTGATGTATTGCCAAATGCATACCAGATATTATCACGTACTTCACAGGTATTCACCTGTGATTATATATACTGTATATACATGTACATATTTGCATATATAATTTTTGTAGTATATATAAGTATTTATTTTCATAAATATATGTTTTTGTATATATGTATGTGAACAGAAGCATTAACACAGAAGGAGTGTATATTTTTGTGTGGGCGAGTTTGTGCGCTGTAGCCTGACACCTTTTCTTTTTTTCTGAAATTTGCTGGAACATCAGTTGACTCATGAAAGCAATCAAGCTCCAGATGGATTCTTTTGAAATTCATTCAAATCTAAAAATATGATCCTCTGTGTCACACTTAGCTCCCTGATGCCTAGCTTCAAATGCCATCCGTCAGCGCAGGCTTTGCCCAGAATGGCCCCAGTGCAAGCTATCGAGGATCATTTCTAACCGAATCCCTCTGTTTTACGGCTTCCTAACCGTTTCAGCCCAGTTGGGATCTATAACTCTGCAAACGCAGTGCCCATCTGAGACCCACCTTTAAAAGGAGAGCATGGGCTGAATCTATAATTTGATCAGTTTTATATTAGCTATGCATCAGATGTAGCAGTCCAGTTCACTATCGCAAGGCAAATTAAGACTAAATATGTCATTTCTGATGTTAATGATCTCCATAGATTAAGTCCAAATCCATAGATTATGGAGCACATCAGTTATTATTATTATTATTATTATTATTATTATTATTATTATTATTATTATTATTATCCCTGCCTAGGTCTTGCATTTTGTGATGGCTTTGTTTTATTTTTCCTTTAGTTAAGCAGGTCAGAAGTTAAAAAAAATAAAAGAATACAATTCCCAAGCGAGACCCAGGTCGTTTGTGTCTCGAGGTCAGCCTGATCAAATCCATCGCAGACCTCCAGGTGAGGTTGCAGTTTGTCTTGTGCACATCTTCCTTTTGTGTCTGGTGGTGTGTTCCATGTCAAAGATGTTGCCAATCAACCAGGCCAATTAGGCCAGTCTGGGGGTAGCAGGTAACCAGCGGTAAGAGGAGACGTCTGGGCAGCCCCCGCAGGCTGAGTCACAGGGTCAGAGACCGGATGGAACAGGGAGTAAAAAGCAGAGGATGCAACAGCGTGCGGCATACAAACACTGTCTTTTATTATTAACTTTGGCGCGGAAAACGTCAGCCACCGCAGCCAGCCACTTCAGAACGACTCATTAAGGACGTGCCCAGATAAACCTCTGGCTGGAAAATGGGCACGGAGAGCTCATCAGTTCAAGATTTCGTAAGTGCATCGGCACGAGTTCTAACGCTGCCTAAATATGTCAATGCCCTCGTCAGAGAGTCATGGCGCCGCTTTATGGATTCATCCTTTGGTTTCTACCATTTGTCAATTTTGCCTCATTAGAGGAGAAAATGTGATTCATTGCAATAACCCCCCCACCCCTCACATCAGTGTTGTTCTGTAGCTCAAATCGTGGCGAATCCTTTCGTTTTTGTTTCCTGTCAGGTTCTCATGTGTGTTTAATGTCTGGATCCACAGTGTCATGCAGTAAGCCGATTCATTGCTTATCAAGTTCTTGTCTTTTTCTGGGGGAGGCCTCAGAAGAAAATAGCAACAACTTTGGTTCTTTCCAACAGAAAGGCATGGCCCTTTCACCTGGAGAAACTTCAGCAGGTCGTACACATACACATAACTAGCTCACAAGCCTCAGTCGCAGAGTGCAAATTTATTGTTGTTTTTATTTTTTGTTTCCCTTCATGTTTTTTTACGTTTTAAGAGCAAGAGGCGTGTTCAGCAAGCTCAACATTTTGAGTGCTATTGAATGCCATGTACGACCTCACATGCATGCTTGTTCCAGATTGGTGGGCGTGTCGGGGCTGTATCCAGAAGCAGCGAGTGACATATTAAGGAATCATATATACACAGTCGCCCTATCAGCTATGTCAGTAGCAGTGCCCTGTAACCCCACGTTCAATACAGCATTACTTCAGTTTATAAACCAGTTTGCAACGTTGTTTTTGCTGCTGAATGCACACCTGGTCTTCAGTTGGTTGGTTCCACCTGATATCACTGATTACCAACTGAATTCCTTGTGCACCACTGAACCGAGCTGGGCTGCAATTTACACATTTCTTGGATAAGATTTATTTTTATTGAATAAATCTTTTGGTTCCCTGGAACTTCAACTCTCCTTTCTGAGCACTGGATGACGACAGTAGTGGGTCCCAGGTGTGCAGAAAATGAAACAAAAATAAATCAAGAAAGGCCAGATTTGCTTTGGGCACCTACCTGTACACTGAGTTACTTTCCATGCCCTTGCTCAAGAATGGATTCTTCAGACCCACCCTGAAACCCTGCTGTTGAAGCCCAAACATTACAATTTCATGCATCTTCTAATAATTCATTAAGGGACGTGACCAAACACTGTATTGTGGCAATGTACTGTAACATAGCACCGGAGACTCCTGTTACCAGCTGAAACCTCCTGTCGTTAAGAAGCAGAGAGGAAAGAAGGAACAATGGGCTGTGTATCTGGTGGGTCTATAGAATCTGTGCTCTTGCTTTGCTCCAGTCTCTGGCTAAAGCCCAGGCCCGGGTCAGGTTGAGTTCCAGTTCTGTGGGTTCTAGTCCAGTTTCTGACAGACAGATTGGGGGGAAAGCGTCAGGACCAAGGACATCCCCAGAAGGATTTGGGGGGGGGGGATGCAGTCAATTCCATTTCAATTCGGTCAATTCAGGAAATAAATCGCAATGCATTGCATGAATTGAAAAATGGCCATATGAGGATGTTCTATGAGGATTTTTCAATGAATGAGCAGAATTTCATTTAATTTCCTCAATTGACTGAATCTAAATGGAATTGACCCCAACTGCACACTGGCCCAATAACGCCTCAAATGTGGAGCTGTAGCTTCCCTTGGATTTCTTCTTTCTCTCCACAGTCTGTCTGACACAAGGTGGAGAACCATCTTAGACAAAACGGTGTCGGGCGGAGTTTCCTCCCAGATGTGGAGCACCCAAGTGAGGTCAGCAGGTGAGCGCTTCCTGTTGTGGGCTTCAAACACTAACTAAAATTTCATCCAAAAACATTTATTTCCTAAATCCACCCTGACCAAAATGCCTCTCAGGTTATATTGTCTCAACATAAATATCAATCTTGGATCCTTTTTTTAAAAGATGGATTCTGATCCACATCTCAAAGCCATCATGTGCCAGTGATGTTTAAACTGATTGCCCAGGAGGGAGCAACTGGTGATGCATGAGATGAGCTATGTACCGGATTTCTTTTTATAAGTTTTTTAAAGTTTTTTTTTTTTCCTTGGAGTATGACGTCCCTTCTACTTCTTGCAATGCTTGTTCTATCCCCCAGTTCGGCCCTTGAGATCTGAATGTGCAGGCTTTTGTTCCAGCCCGTCACTAGCACACCTGATTTCATGAATCCCTTCACTAACACACCTGGTTACATTAATGCCTTCACTAACACACCTGATTTCATGAATCCCTTCACTAATTCATTAATCAATTGCTCATCAAGACAATGAATATTTGAATCGGGTGTACTAGTGTACTGGAACAAAAGTGTTACGGCCACGGCCGCAACTTTGTTTATTTTTATGTTTCCTCGTGTTTTCCCTTTCCCTTTTCCCTGTGTTCCTGTTCTCCCTGTCAGTTTCGTGTTTGTGTGTGTGTGTGTGTGTTGTGGGCGCGGCTTTCCTCCTCTGCATTCCCCGGCTCCTTCCTGATTACAACGGATCTGCGATACCTGCGCTGCCTACTCACCTGTCATCAATTATCATCAGCCCTGCAGTGTATATCAACCCCGGTTTCAACATCCACTCACCGTCAGATCGTTGTCTTCGCTTCAGTGGTAGCTACCCGCATCAAGACTTCTTTCAAATCGCGTTTTCTTCCGCATTTATTATCTTCGGCAGTTTATATGTGTATTATCCTCTCCGTGTCCAGGTTCACTCTTCGCCTGCCCGTTTCCCTACCGGCCTGCCTGCCTACCTGCCTGCCCACTTCCCTGCCTGCCTGCCTGCCCACTTCCCTGCCTGCCTGCCTGCCCGTTTGCCTGCCTGCCTGCCCACCTTCCCCCCCTGCCCACTTGCCTGCCTGCCTGCCCGCTTCCCTGCCGGCCTGCCTGCCTGCCTGCCCACTTGCTTGCCTGCCTGCCGGCCTACCCGCCTGCCCGCTTACCTGCCTGCCTATCTGCTCGCTTACCCGCCTGTCCTGCCTGCCTCCTTCATCTGCCCTCACCATCACTTACCTACCCTAGTCCCTGTTTATAATAAAAACCTTCGCTTTACCTCATCCTCAGTGTCTGTGTCTGCGTTTGGGTCCGATCTGTGTCACTGCTAACAGAACGATCTGACCAACATGGACCCAGCAGACACAGCCAAATTCCGCAAGGCCATAGAAGTCCAGGGCGCCCTCGTTGGCCAGCATAACCTAGCTCTCCAGGAGCTGATGCAGGCGCTACAGAACCTCACTGCCATCGTCACCCGGGTGGGGAATCAACTGGACCTTGTGTCTACTCACCTGTCTTCTCCGGAAATCCAACCTAACCCTCCTGCACCCGCACCGTCTCTTTTCCAGCCAGCCCACCAAACCCGAGAGCCTCACGTTCCTGTGCTGGAGCGCTATGCGGGAGATCTCAGAACATGCAGAGCGTTTCTGATCCAGTGTTCTTTGGTCTTTGAGCAGCAGCCTCTGACTTACACCGCAGATAAATCCCGGATAGCCTACATTATGGGGCTTTTGAAAGGGAAGGCACTTGAATGGGCTTCAGCTATTTGGAATAGCCAGTCTCCAGTGTGCTTGTCCTATCCTGATTTTATCTCTGAAATGAGGAAAGTCTTTGACCACTCCGTTAAAGGTTTGGATGCAGCCAAACGTCTTTTAAATATCCGCCAAGGTTCCCACAGCGTAGCTGAATATGCTGTGGAATTCCGGATTACGTCGGCCGATTCAGGTTGGAATGACCAGGCACTCCGGGGGGTGTTTTTGAACAGCCTTAGCGACACTGTAAAAGACAAGTTAGCTCTGAGGGACGACTCAAAAAGCCTGGAAGAGCTGATCTCCCTGTCGGTGAAACTGGACAACCAACTCCGGGAACGGCGTAGAGAGAAGTCTAGCCGCCTTCCATCCACAAACCCTCCTCTTGCCTTGCAGCCGCACTTCCCAAGAACAAGCCCCGAATCCCCTCCTGCTTCTAGCCTGGTAACTTCTGCTTCTCCTGGGGAAGAGCCCATGCACTTGGGTCGGGCTCGTCTTTCTCCAGCTGAACGTCTCCGGAGAATGCAGGCTGGGGAGTGTATTTATTGTGGTAAGCCCAGTCGCTTCCTAGCATCCTGCCCCCTTCAGCCAAAAGAGTGGGCTCGCCAGTGATTTTGGGGGTCCTAGCAAGCCAAACCCTTTCCCCTGTGACACCTCGACCTCGCATGGCCGCTCCCCTCAACACCAATGCCCTGGATGGGAAGTTCCTCGCCCGAGTCACCCACCGCACTAAACCTCTCTGTCTCATCCTATCTGATAATCATTGTAAGACCCTCCAGTTCCACGTTATTTCTTCCCCCCATGCTCCTGTGGTCCTTGGCCAGCCATGGTTGAGACAGCACAACCCCCATCTCAACTGGGCCTCATGTCTGCATTCTGCTCTCCCTCCAGTGGTGCCCGCTGTGACTTGGGAAATAGAGTCCATTGTTAGGGGGGCCCAACAAACTCAACCAGATCCAGGTAACGGTCCTCCTAACCGCCTCTATGTGCCTGATTCAGTCCAATCCCAGGTTCTCCAGTGGGTCCACGCCTCCCGGTTCACATGCCATCCACGGATCAGCCGCACTCTGTCCCTCCTCAATCGACACTTCTGGTGGCCAACCATGAGCGGTGACACCCGCGCCTTCGTGCTTGCCTGCACTGTGTGTGCCCGAGCGAAGCCGTCACACCAACTGTCTGCTGGTCTGCTCCGTCCCCTGCCCGTTCCTGGTCGTCCCTGGTCTCATATTGCACTCAACTTTGTCACTGCTCTCCCTCCATCATAAGGTAACACTGTTGTTCTCACCATTGTGGACAGGTTCTCCAAGGCCATGCATTTCGTTGCTCTCCCCAAATTCCCACAGCCTCTGAATTGGCTGACCTCCTGGTCCTTCGCGTCTTCCACTTGCATGGAATTCCCTCCAATGTAATATCTGACCAGGCACCCCAGTTCATCTCCCAGGTCTGGAAGGCATTCTGTCAAGCAATCGGAGCCTCGGTGAGTCTCTCCTCCGGTTACCACCCTCAGACTAACGGGCAAGCGGGACGGGCTAACCAGGACCTAGGAGTGGCGCTCCATTGCGTTGCCACCAGCAACCCTTCCTCCTGGAGCATGCAACTTCCATGGGTGGAATATGCCCATAACTCCCTGTCCAACATAGCCACTGGATTTTCTCCTTTTGAGTATTCCCTGGGTTATCAACCACCTCTGTTTCCAGCCCAGGAGGAGGAACTTGCAGTGCCCTTGGTCCCGGCCCATCTCTATCGTTGCCGCAAGACTTAGAAGACTGCCCGCTCCACCCTGCTCCGTTCTGCTGACCAGGGCCGGCGCTTCGCCGACCGCCACTGTACTCCAGCACCCAACTACCAACCTGGTCAAAAGGTTTGGCTCTCCTCCAAAGATCTCCCCTTGGAAACGGAATCCAAGAAGCTCACACCCTGTTACATCGGTCCGTTTGAAATAGACTCGGTCATCAACCCTTCTGCTATCAAACTTAAACTTCCACCCCACATGAAGATTCAGCCCACTTTCCATGTCTCACTATTAACCCTCTGAGGTCCGTGCTAAGCTTTTCGATGTTTTTTGATTTTGGCATGGTCTGATATTTATCTCAATTTCATCAATTTAACACACATTTACTCCAAAGTGTTTAATATTTTTATTTGAAGGACAATCACAGCTACATTTGTATGCCATCAATAGTTTGGTCAGTATCATATGCAGCTTGTAAATAGATCTACAAACACACAAGTTAAAAATAGTTAATTTTTCTGCTGTCACAAAAGTTGTGAAAGCACACACTAAACTATAGTGACGAATTGTTTTGCCAATGTGCGTTTGTTCATCAAGGTCTTGGTTATGTAAGGGTGTGAAAATGTTTTAGCACATATGAGATCTAAATAGCTAAAAACCTGTTTTTATCAGAACTGGTCACATTTATTTCAGGCTGTGGGAGGGCTATATGCTAATTTACTGAATATTCATGATCCACACCTGAAAGATCATGGTCAAGCCATCAGACAAAGACATCTTGCAGAGTAGCCTACGCATTTCTTGCGACTAACAGAAGCCAGTTTGACAACATCCAAAGTCTGGCATTGGGCACAGGCACATGATCAAAAGTTTAAGATATTCATCTTTAAACGTCTGTAGGAAAACGAAAGCAAAATCCGTGTCTCACGAAGACACGGAAAGACATAAACAAGACAAAACAAAATAACCAACGATCAGGAACAAACAAAACGTATCCAAAATCTCGGAATAAACTAAACGCTGGGAATCTAAACCACAATAAGCACACAAACAAGTTCTCGAGAGGCAAGAAACATTAATCACAATAGGTATTATCAAGCTAAGCTAGATAATGTCCAAGCGCCAAACAGAATGCCAGCTGGTTAAATATCCTCCGTTAATTATTCGCAGCAGTCCGCAATGATTCTGATTTTTCGTATAGCGTGGAATTCATATATTTTCACGAGTATTTGAAAATATGGTAAATCAAATAAATATCAGCATACACCGTCTGTTGCTGGGCAGCTCGCAACCGTAAACACAGACAAGATCCGATATAATGTCGGGACATTGTTTACGCTGCAATTTCACACACGGAATTCATATATTGAATACGAGTATTTGATAACATGGCAAATCAAATATAGTTACTTACTCTTCGTCAGTTATTGTCTTCGTCGCTTTCCATCGATGCTCTCAAACACTGCAGCGCAGAAAATCTTTCCATCTTGAATAAAATTGTATGTCTGTATAAAATCTTGCTTCAAATTGTCGGGACAGTTTGTGTTGTTTACGCCGGCGTTTCACACATGGACCCACGCCCCTCCCCACACCTCCCGAAACTCGCACCTAGTTACCATGTCAATAGAAGGAGGACGTTACTAAAAGGTAAAAACAGAGTAAAAACAAGGTTTACTTTTGGTCTAATTAACCTAATTTAAAAAAATCCCATTTGATTTGCCAGTGCTCAAATCGGAAAGTCGCGATTCTAAGGTTTCTGTCAATGTTTTTGTCGCGTGTGTATGATAAAATATCGCGAAATTAGAAATAGTAATATACTTTTATTGCTGCTGGGAGCGGCGCCGCTCCCGTCGACCTCAGGGGGTTAAAACCTGTTTCCTCCAGTCCACTGTGCCCTCCAGCCATTCCCCCTCCACCCGTCCGTGTCATTGACGGCCACCCGGCTTTCACCGTCAGGCGGCTGCTGGTGCGCCACTGTGGCAGGGGATTTCAGTACCTGGTGGACTGGGGGGGGTACGGTCCGGAGGAACGCAGCTGGGTGTCCCGTCGCCTCATCCTGGATCCCTCCCTCATCCTGGATTTTCATCGGGAGCATCCCGACAGGCTTAGTGGGTTGCCTGGAGGCAACCATTGAGGGGGGGGTCCTGTTTTATGGCCACGGCCACAACTTTATTTATTTTTATGTTTCCTCGTGTTTTCCCTTTCCCTTTTCCCTGTGTTCCTGTTCTCCCTGTCAGTTTCGTGTTTGTGCGTGTATGTTGTGGGCACGGCTTTCCTCCTCGGCATTCTCCGGCTCCCTCTTGATTACAACGGATCTGCAACACCTGCGCTGCCTACTCACCTGTCAGATCGTTATCTCCGCTTCAGTGGTAACTATACGCATCAAGACTTCTCCCAAACCACGTTTTCTTCCGCATTTATTATCTTCATCAGTTTATATGTGTATTATCCTCTCCGTGTCCAGGTTCACTCCTCACCTGCCCGTTTCTCTACTGGCCTGCCTGCCCACTTGCCTACCTGCCTGCCTGCCCGCCTACCCGCCTGCCCGCTTACCTGCCTGCCTGCCCACTTCCCTGTCTGCCTGCCTGTTTGCCCGTTTACCCGCCTGTCCTGCCTGCCTCCTTCGTCTGCCCTCACCATCGCTTACCTACCCCAGTCCCTGTTTATAATAAAAACCTTCGCTTTACCTCATCCTCAGTGTCTGTGTGATGGTGTTAGGCTACCATAGGTTGTGAGTTTTGCTTGAACAGTGTGATTGTTCTTTTGCTGGGTGCATTGATGTGTGTCATTGTTGTGTCGGTGCTGGGTGGTGACTCTGTGTGCATGGCCTGGGCCTGATTTTATTAGGTTAATTCATGTCATGTTTTTTCAAGTCATCAAAAAAGCATTGCCTCTCCTGCATTAGAGCTAGAATGGTGTGACTAGGAGGTATTTGTGTGTGACTTTGCAGGTAACTGCAAAAACAACGGCCTAGGACTAGTCACAGTTTGCTTTTGGTCTTTGAGTTTCTTTTTCATAATCAGAGAGATTATACTTGACAATAGCTCTCCTCTTATTGGTAGGTTTGATAACACAATCGAGCTATCACTTTGTGGTTCTGTGTGGCTCAGTTGGTAGAGCACAGCGTTGGCAACGCTTAGGTTGTGGGTTCAATCCCCACTGGGGCCACATACACTGAAAATGTATGCATTCACTACTGTAAGTCGCTTTGGATAAAAGCGTCTGCTAAATGGCGTATATTATTATTATTATAAAAACAGAGATATCATGTATTTCCTTTGGTAGACATGTTATGAAAGCCTTTATAGTCATGCTTTGTGTTGTCATGTTAATTTCTCTATCCACTACACCTATAGTCAGTCTCTTGCGAGATGTTCAAGATCTGGGTGGGAATTTAATTTAAAAAAATGAACTTCAAACATAAAAATTCCCCTGGATTCAATCAAAACCACATTATGGACAAATGGTATTCAATCGATGTCTCTCCACCTTCCCCAAAGCTTTGGCTGCTGCCAAATTGCACACACTTGTAGGGGAAGAGACAAGACAAGAGGTATTATTTTCTAAAATTCCCCTAAAATTAAAATAAAAGAACCTTATGGGAAGATTGTGTACAGTATGTTATTGATTCAGAATAGATTGCATTGCCAGGCACCTGTAGGCTGATTAGTCATTGCAGGCCCCACAGAGCATTTTAATTTTGTACAAATGTATACATTTATTTTGGTATAGGCTATTTCTAAATCAGCCTAAACTCCAATTATTGAAACACACAGCTGGCCACTGAGTGACCTTGACACTTTTCTACAGGATTCTACTCTAATTTAATTTCCCTTTATTTAACCAGGTAGGTCAACTGGGAGGTCGGTTCTCTTTTGCGGTGATGACTTGGCGAGTCAAAGTGGGGAGGGAATGCAAGGGATTGTGTTAGCCAATCAGATATAAGCGGATGATTAGGTGGACAGAAGTAGAGAGAACATTTCTTGTGGGAATTCGACCGGGACACCGGGGTTAACACCCCTTTGTGATTTTAATGACCACAGTGAGTCAGACCCTCAGCATAATGTCATCATCACCTTCTACATCACAGTGCCCCATCACTGTGCTGGGGGATTTGACTTTTTTTCTATTTGGTCCAGAGGGAAGAATGCCCCCTACTGGACCACCAACACCTCTTCCAGCAGTGACTTGAGTGAGTTTTCACTGCTGGAAGTTTTCTCCCATTCAAGCACTGCGAAGGGTACAGGGTTGTATGCCTTCTGGATAAATGAAAGAAGAAATCATTTTTCCCCAAACATTTATCAAGGTAAAGAACAACATTATGACTATGTTGACGTTGGAGTGCTCATTTAATGGCTCTACACATGCACCCATTTTAAAAGCCTTTATTTTGTATTGCATTACGCGTTGAACCATTGCACAGTCTCTAATGTTGCCTCAATGTTCCTAAACAGCCTGCATTTTGAAGGTGAATCATTAAGTTAAAAAAATGTCATGTTAAAACAGAAGCCTGACCATGTTTCCTTTACAAGTTTTACAATTTAGCCTTCAAAGTAACAATATATAATTATTTAACCATGTACCAATAATACTTGTGTTTTTATAATATAAATATTAAAAATGCAATTTCTTCACTCTCTCCTGGTTCCATTCCTACAATTGGGAGAAAAAGGGGGTGTCAGAAACCATAATTTAGAGAGAAAGAAGGTGCTTCCACACACGTGTGGTTCATGAGTTAATTACGCAATTAACATCCCATCATGCAGGGTCATGTATAAAAATGCTGGGCAGGCCCAGTTGCCAATTAATTTGGCTACCATGGCTAGAAGAAGAGATCTCAGTGACTTTGAAAGAAGGGTGATGTTGGATGATTGTTTGGCAATGACAAAGACTGCTCAACTTGCTGATGTTTTACAAGGAACAGTGGCTCAGATGATGATGTCTGAATCTGAGGGAAAAGTATTAACAATCAGGGGCAACTGTGTTAAAAAGCATATACTCCTTGACCATGATGTCCGTGCATTAGTTTGAGATGCAAGGCAAAACAGACAAGCAACTTTGAATCAGTTTACTGCAAATGTCAATCTCGGGCGTGAGCAGGCATTTTCATCAAGAACAGTCCGTCGAGAACTTCACAGAGGAGGATACTATGGTCACAGTGCATCAACCGCTTATTACACCACAAAATGCACATTTGTGAGTAAAGTGATGCAACGAACACAGGCAGTGGTCTACTGAACAGTGGCCCACCATATGGTCAGATGAGTCATCCTTCACCCTGTTCTCAACAAGCGGACAAGTGCATGTGTGGTGCATGCCAAAAGAAACCTACAGGCCTGAGTGCTTGTTTCCCAAGGTGAAGGGTTCTGTTACGACGTGGGGTGCATTTTTAGGTTGGTTTAGGTTTAACCCCTTAGAGGGCAAAGGTAAACTGCAATAAATACAAAGTGATCACCTTCATCCAATGAAGCATTTCCATCCTGATGGGAGTGCATTGTTCCAGGATGACAGTGCCCCCATCGACAGGGCACGAGTGGTCACTGATTGGTTTAATGAGCATGAAAACGATGTAAACCATGTGCCATGGCTGTCTCAGTCACCAGATCTCAACCTAATTTAACATTTATAGGAGATTCTGGAGCGGTGCATGAGACAGCGTTTTCCACCACCAACAAAACACCAAATGTAGGAATTTGTTGTGGAAGAGTGGTGTTCCAAGCTGCCAATAGAGTTCCAGACACATGTATAATTTATAGCAAGCACACTGAAGCTGTTCTGGCTCGTGGTGGCACAGCACCCTATTAAAACACTATATTTTTGTGTTCCTTTTATTGTTTTCAGTTACCTGTATGTTCTCTTTCTGGATGCATGCCAAAGCGGTATGGTCAGTCGATTTAATGGGTACACCCCGGGCTACTTAAAAAAAACATGAAGTTTAGCCACAGAGACCAGAGAGCTAAATATCCGGCGTAATGGATGGTTGGGAGTCTGTTTTCCCTGGCTGTAATGAGGGCCTTGCTCGGGTCCTGTCCTGGACCGTGGCTCATATCCACAACTCCCACCATCACAGCTTGGTGCACTCAAAAGGTGTCAAGGGAAAGAAGGGAAAAAAGAATCAATGCCTCAATGCCTCCAGCTGTCTTGCTGCATCGTCAGGATGTTTATGTTCAGTCTCCCTTGAATTTTATTTGGCACTTTTTGACTGATTCAAAATATCTTGATAATGCATCAATTTACTATCTGGGACAATGCTAGAACACTCCCATCAGGCTCTGGGGGGTAAAGACACATGTTTATCGCCACCGCCCAATTGGACCAACCATTATTTAAAGCAGTATGCGTTTATATGTTGTAGGTATTGTGGCATCCCAAGGGGCAGGATGAGGAAAGGGATGCCTGCCTCTTTTATTCTTGGGAACCACTGGAGAGAAAAAGACTACAGTTTCCAGCAGCCTGCAGTCACACTTGATGACCAGCTGAAGCCCGTAAAGCCTGAGGACTGATGGCAGCTCAGGCCAATTTGGAGGCCTATTTAAAGGACTGTTTTTGTGTCACACTGGGAGGGAGTAGGTTGGTGTGTTAGAGCGGTGGAGGATTGTTTTGTATTGTTTTGTTTTGCTTTGTATTGTTTTGTATTGTTTTGGGGACCCTGTTCTGTGTACCGACTTTGGATTGATTGAGGAACTGGATTGGATTTTGCCTTTGGATTACGGACTTGGACCAAGAGAAGGATTATGGACTTTATGTGTGTTTTTCCAATTACCCCACCCCTTTGTGTTTTGTCAAGCTTCCCTGTAATAAAATGATCATTTGGTTTGAATACTGCCTCCTCCTGGTTTTTCAACTGCCTACACCCTCTGCAAAGATCCTTGGGTGTCCCCCCCACCTCAAAGGACACCACAGTATACATGTATGTATACATCATATTGAATTTATGTTGCGATTGTGAATTTATTTGTACCCACTCTCCCGGCCGAATATGAAATCACTCATAGAGGAATGAGTAAAGTAGTATTGTGAGCGTGGAAGTCTGTCTGGACGGGGGGATCGGGGTGATTAACGGCCGCACCTACTGGCAGGGCAGCAAGGGCGCACAGCTGTGTAGCATTGTCTTAATGTGCCTGTGTGCTTAAAACTGCTCTGCTCCCTCAGTAGGTAGCTGGAAACAGGAGAAAAGCAGGGAGAGAGGAGAGGAAAGGAAAGGAAAGGAAAGGAGAGGAGATGAAAAGAACAGGCGAGTGTGAGAAGCTGAAGCTCTCTCTCTCTCCCTATAAATTCGACAGTAAAACACTGGTCCGCAGACTAATGCCTTGTTCCTGCTACTCTGTCCCCTCCCTGGTTGTGTTGCCAGTACTGTATTATAGTGTATTGCGCCTAACCCTAGCCTTTCTCTCTCTTTGTATTACAGATCTTGTGGCATACATCTTGGGGATGGCACTGATTGAATTATAGCTTTACTCATCTCTAGCTCTAGCAATGATTAACCATGTTCAATGCACTTCAATAAAAAATGTAGCTTGGCCTCCCACGTGGTCCAGTGCTTACAACGTTCGACGCTGGCCATGGCGACCGGGGTTCGATTCCCCATTGCGCCAGAGTCGGCTCTGGCCGGGAGGGCCACTAGGGGGCGGCAATTGGCTGTCCGCCCCAGGGAGGGGGAAGGGAAGCTGACACAGTTCACTGCGCACAGGAGTGGTTCTGGGGTGCTGGAGTTACAGTCAACAGCACGATGAGTGCCCTCTCGGAGGAAGCAGCGCTTCGCCATTGTCACTGCCGGTCACAGGGCTACGGCAGTGAACTACGAGGGAGGGGATTGAACTAAGCACAGCGGGAGTAATTGGCTACCAAATTGGGAGAAAAACGGGGTAAAATCTAAAAAAATTCTAATAATTTAAACGTGGCTTTGGTTAAAACTGTCTGCTAAATGCCTAAATTGTAAACTGTATTGGGTCCCACTTCAAATAAAGTGGCCTGTAGCAAGGTGGCCACCATGCCAGGTGGTGAGTGGATGAAAGACCAAGTCAAAAACAGAGTTCTAATAGACCAATGGCCAGTCCTTTATGAAATATCCTTTATAAAATAAAACAAATAAAACAAATAAAATAAAATCACAAAAAACAAAGTTACATCGAAAATTATTAGTTAGAGGGTAAACCGCAACAAAAAACAAGCATCTCTTCCTCCATGCCCAAAAACATTCTCATCAGGCATGACAAGCTGTGCTTTTTTAATGGCCTAACAAAGGCAATGGCTCACAGCTGAGTTGATTGCTCATTAGCCTCAGGTGAGCCTGCCTGTAGGTGAGGCCGCTGCTGTCCGAGGTCCTGTAGTACTCTCCAGGCTGTGGGAGGGAACAGGAACACCTGACAGCAGCCAGAAGGGAGGCGCAGCCCTCTCTACTCCTCCCTCTACCTCTACAAGTGTCACATGGCCCTAATACCTGTGCAAGTAAGTACAGAAGTAGGTACACATTGTGTACATTATGCACATGTTACATTGTACTTACAACTGTAAAAAACCTGTCTGCAAATGTTGTTGTTTTTTACTGCAGTCAAATGAAGTCCCCACAGCCTCAATCATAAGTGCTAGCTAATCCATTCTCTTTTTCCATCACCATATCAACTTCAAACATTCAAAGTTCAACATTCAAGTGTTGAAATACAGTTTTTACAGTTGTAAGTACAATGTAACAATGTGTATATACATCCGTAGGTGCATAACACAGGTTTTTTTGTTTTTTGTTTTTTTACTACATTTCATGCACCGGACATTTGGTCATTTTCTCCCTCATGCACAGAACAGGGCAACATGGCTAAAAATATGGGCGAAATGATAGCTGAACGGTATCGGCAGTGGCGTGTGAAGATTTCCCGCGCCTTTGTTGTGACCTTGTCTCAGAGCATCTTCAGGGACAGAGCCAGCTGCCCAGCTGTTCTTCCCCCACAGCCCAGAACACAATCCCCTTCCGCACCACCCGCTTTTTATGCTCCACGCGGCCTCACATCGCTCTCCGGCGCATGTCGGTCTCGCAGCGCCGGCCACATCTGTCTTCTGAGGCCTTCGTCACGGATAAAATCACGCCTTAATCATTTATGACACAGCAATATCCTTCTCCGCTTCGCCCAGAACCTTCACAACCTTAACAATTAAGAATTCCACCCAAATGGAGAGGGGGAATGCGACAGGGAGTAATACCGCTTGTAGGGTATACGCCAGGGAGCTCAAACTCCAGTCCCGGAGGGCCACAGGTTTTCAGTGTGTCTCTTAATTCTAAGTCAATTATTGGCTGAAGAGACCACAAACCTTGTTTCCGAGGCCTAAATTGGCTGCTACACCAAGGGGCAGCTGTGGCAGTACATGAGACGTAACCCCTTCCGTTCTGAATCATATCCCTGCAGCAGCCCATGCTCACAAACGATAAAAACCCCAAATGATGCAATGAGCGTGTAGGTGTGGCTTTCATGGCCTATGCCAGGCCTAGTCATAAATAAGCAGACTGGTTTCCAAACCTGGGTTTAATTATTTTGGAATGCTTGAACACTTTTAGACCCCAGTAAATATTCCTGCAGGTTACTGACAATTTTAAATCTTACACATGTTTTCACCAATACCCAGAACGAAATTCTTCCTTCATATGATTGTATGTTGCAGTTAGGAGCATGTGTTTTTCGCATGTGCAGGCTGCTGTTGTATGAATAGTCTAACACTGCCGTGTTATCTTGAGTGTGCCGTGCTGTAATTAACGGTGTGATCTCTGCACCGCAACTTGCTGCTCTGAGATTCCCTGTCGTTACACCTATATTGCCATTGTTACCGGATACATGTTCTAACCTGTAATCTATCGTGGGATTGGGCTTTGTAGCCTGTGTGGTGTGTGTGTGTGTGTGTGTGTGCGTGTGACATTCCCTGTTCTTGTGGACTGCCCTGCTCGTCTACCCACAGGCAGGTTGACAGCAGGGCATTGGAAAACAGCCTCCATTAAGCGGCCAAGAAGAAGAAAACGGTGCCTTCACCAAATGAAATCCTTACGGTGATTGCCGGCAAATGGGTCACACAACGCGCAATAAGCAATTCGGCGTAAATCGCTAGTCTCTTTTTTCGTCTCGTTTCGCTTTCTTGCGAGAGAGGGGGAGTGAAAATCGTTTCACAACCAAATAACCCAAGGAATGACCAAGTGAATTGAAAGAAAATTGCATGGGGCTTGACTAATGTTGTCTTCATGGACAACATCATAACAATGCACAAAGGCATCAGAATCCTATCAGGTTTAATGGTGGTATGTGGAATCTCTGAACACATTCTCCTTCTTTTTTTTTTTTTTTTTTTTACAAAGATGTACATCATCTTTAAAAAATGAAGGGAAACGGGCCACTGTAAAATACAAAATGACAATCGAGAATCGTTTATGAATAAATTAAATGAAGACAGAATCTTTACTGACAGCCACTATAATTCTCCCGCTCCACGGTTTATTTTCGTGTTTGCGGAATCCATCTGTGGGAAAAAAAAATCACCATCGCTCATTGTTTTTTATTGCTTTTTTTTGTAGAAGTGTGACCTTGTAGCGCGAAAATAATAGATTCAGGCGGGATGGCTTTTTAATGTGCATTCAAAGAGCTGTCTGCAGACGTGTTCATTGAGTAGAACATAGTTAGGTTCACGCGAAAAAAAACAAAAACATTGATCTGAGATAAGTTCTTTAATGCAGATGAATTTGCTATCTAATGGAAATGAGATGTTCTTAAATCTGCCAACGTAAACAACAACGGGCTCTTATTACAGCCCGCACCGTTGTGTCTACAGTACGAAACCGCCAATGGGATGAATATATTTCTTCATTGTACAGTATGCTATGATGTGCACATTCAGTGCAATATTATTCCAAAGGGTAATATATAATTTCCATACAGAATATAAAGGATGTGCGGGCATATGTTTTAGATAAACACGTGCATAGAAGTGGCCTAAATACATCCATCAAACACTCAGCCCGCAATATCACATGATATGCTGAGCGCACATATTAAAACACATAAATTATATTCCTTTTATTATCCAAGTCCACCACTTTGGTGCACTATCGCAGATAATGGGGTGGGGGGGGTGGGGCATAATGAGATCATTTAAAACAAATGGGGGGGGGGGGAAGAGGATGTCAAGGATTTGATGGGGTCAGGTTGCACTTTGAAGAGATAAAAGGTCCTAATAATCTAAAGCGTTCTCTCTGCACTTCAACAACAATCCCCCGCGGGCCATTCACGGCCCACTTCTAGGACAGGGCCGAACGGTTATCACGTCACGTGAGCGAAGGAGAGAGTTTCCTTCTGGGGGAGATAAAGATAAATTCATAAATAAATTCATTAATAAATTGCAGTCATAACTTTAGACGCACGCCGCACACGTAGCACCGCAGTCAAAAGGTTATCGCTGGTTCGGGCTGGGGTTTGATTCAGAGTGCTGGGAAGCAAAAGCTAAGGCATTGCAAAGCGGTGTTCTCTCGCTTAACTGTGTAAGCAAGTCATGTATTCAAGAGATGAAATGCTAATACTGTGTCATGGGCCTTATCTTTTTGTGTGGGCACAATCAGAAAAAAATTCCCTGTGACGATGCAGACAGCTTTTCTAAAGTACTACAAAATACACTTCTTCTGTAATTATATCAGTCCCAGTGGTAGTTACATAGCCTTTTTTGCTTTCTTTGGTACCTAAACAATTTCTGCCTTTTCAAGTTTACTTAGAAACTTACAGTCAGATATAGACTTCTGAACTTGCCATTGCTGAACTTAGAGTCAGATACAGACTTCTGAACCCTTCCTCTGGGAACTTCTTTGAAAGAGTAAGTTAAGTAAGTTACATTTTAGTTGTTTTTCTTTTGTCAAGCCATGATATATATATATGTGTATGTGTGTGTGTGTGGGGGGGTTAAACATGAGATACAACTTTTCTAGATATCGGATCAGCAAATTCATGGTTTAACAAAGCAAACGCATTATCACACAACTTCATGCCAACAGAGAGAGAAGGATTTGGAAGTTCAGAATGCCCAGGAGCCCGATGTGTTTGGGAAGAGAAGAAAAGAAAAAAGAATACTTGGGTTTAAATGTGAGTCAACGCAAGGACAAGGATTTTGGTTGAATCCTGGCCATGATGTCCAACAATGAAATGAAGTATGAGTATTTTAGGCAGCCGCGTGGTGCGTTTACTTTCATATCGTGTTTTCCATAAAAGTCACCTTGCTTTAGTTTTACTGAGATATACTAATTCGTTCGTTTTAATTAAGGTGGCGGGGACAAAATTAGTCTCTTCAACATGTGGCCAGTGTCCCCAGAGGAAATGACACCCCTGATTTTAGGATTGGGGTTTTGGGTATGATTCTGGGTGTTCCGTACGGGAAAGGTCCAAACTCTGGGAACCAGGGCGAGGGCTGAAAAGTGTGGCTTTTGGTCTGTGGCCAGGAGATGGTTAGCGCTTCTGCCAGCTAACGTTTAAAAATGAAATGTATAAATCGATAAGACTACTACCCCTTCCTACCACTAGACAGAAATTGATTCAGCTTACATCCGGGCTTCCTACTGTGCTTCATCAGCGCTGTGGAATGGAAGCCAGCCAGGTGACCCTCCTGATCTCAGGTCACGGCGATTCTGTGTGGAAGGCTTTTATTGGGCTCATTTGTCCCGAGGCCTTTTTTCACAACAGTGCGTGACTTGGCTCAGCATTAGTGAAAGTGGACGTGGCGTCGGCAGCTTCACCATGCTCCGTCGCTTCTCTCACACAGACGGCACGAAGCGATGAAAGATCTTTCTTCGGGGGGGGGGCGGATTTTAAAAAAAATTCTAACAATGTCAGTGACTTATATTGGAAAATATTTAGTTCGTTACTCAAAGTTAAGCACAGATGCTATTGTGCTTAAACTTAAACAGGCCTACTGAGTAGTTTGTGTAATCGTTTGTAAAAATCTGATCAGAAATTGTACTTCTTGTGCATGGAATGACTTTATTCAAATGTATTAAAACTGAATTAATGAAACTGTTGATGAGCACCAATTGGGCTCTGTTATGCCCTGCGGCTCTCTTAGGACCAGGGTTAGGGAGCTCTGCCCTACAGGGGAGCTCTGCCCTACAGGGGAGCTCTGCTCTACTAGGGAGCTCTGCCCTACAGGGGAGCTCTGCTCTACTAGGGAGCTCTGCCCTACAGGGGAGCTCTGCCCTACAGGGGAGCTCTGCTCTACAGGGGAGCTCTGCTCTACAGGGGAGCTCTGCTCTACAGGGGAGCTCTGCTCTACTAGGGAGCTCTGCCCTACAGGGGAGCTCTGCTCTACAGGGGAGCTCTGCTCTACTAGGGAGCTCTGCCCTACAGGGGAGCTCTGCTCTACAGGGGAGCTCTGCCCTACAGGGGAGCTCTGCTCTACTAGGGAGCTCTGCTCTACAGGGGAGCTCTGCCCTACAGGGGAGCTCTGCTCTACTAGGGGAGCTCTGCTCTACAGGGGAGCTCTGCCCTACTAGGGAGCTCTGCCCTACTGGGGAGCTCTGCCCTACTGGGGAGCTCTGCTCTACTGGGGAGCTCTGCTCTACTAGGGAGCTCTGCTCTACTAGGGAGCTCTGCCTTACAGGGGAGCTCTGCTCTTCTGGGGAGCTCTGCTCTTCTGGGGAGCTCTGCTCTTCTGGGGAGCTCTGCTCTTCTGGGGAGCTCTGCTCTACAGGGTTGGAGAGCTCTGCCTTACAGGGGAGCGTTGAGGAGCAGGCTGTAGAGGTTTCTCGGAGATATGAACAACTGCATCCCCGTGCAGTGAGTGAGTCAGCGGAGGGCTCCGTGCACAGAATAGGAAACAGCAGCCATAAAGATGAACAATTCCAGCTACACTTGAAGTAAAGAGGAAGAAAGTCATATTTATTGTTTAAAACCTATAAATAATTGGTTTTTATCAACAACGAACAATTAAGTTCTTTCTTTCTACTTCAAGCGTAGCTGCAATTCTTTATCTTCGCTGCAGTGAGTGACTCACATAGGGAGCAGTACACGCTGCCCGTTCTGGCCCCTGCCTGACAACGCAAGCTATGCTACCACATAAAATACGCTTCTGTGCCCGCGTGTCAGTTGGTATTTCTGCCCCTTCTTGTAGCCCGGCCTGTTTTCAGGTCCTCTGGTGCGGTTGTCGATTCGACAGGTGCACGGCCGCGCAAAGCACGCCGATGTAGAGGTGTTCTTTTTAGATTAATTTCAAGGCATTCATGCGTTACAATAATTTAGACTTATCGACATACCATATGCAGAGGAACATGAACGGATCTGTGATTTATAGTGGCGGTGTAGCATAGTGGTTAGGAAACCGGGCTTGTAACGCAAAGGTTGCAGGTTCGATTCCCCTGTGGGACACTGCCTTGAGCAAAGGTACTTAACCTGAATTGCTTCTGTAAAATATCCAGCTGTATAAATGGACTGTATGTAATGTAATGTAATGACAACCGAGCCGCAAGAGGAGAATGTCTACTCAATCACTACTTGAAGTGAACAGGGTGTTTCCGATCTCTGTCCCTTGAACCATTGAATCACTGTGGCGACGGCACTGCCAGTCCATCATTCTCGAGAGTGAGTAACACATTCCCTGAGTGATGCACTGGCCTACCCACCAATGCAGAAAGTCTGATAACAACTCTGACAACTATCATTTTTGTCTGCGTCACCCTACAGTTGGCAGCAGCAAATGTAATACTGTAAAATATTTTTTCATTTTGTATTGAAGGTTATCCTACACATTTATTTATGTAAGCAGCTTATTAAACACTGAAAATGAACAATCTGCATATGTATTTACTTGTGTAAACAGTTTGCAGTGTTGTAACAGGATAAATTATTTTTTAAATAAACATCATAATATGACACATGATTCAGGTGTCATATTACCCTTTGACTCTTTGGCTTTGTTATGTTGTGGGGTGTATTTTCCTGGCATTGTGTTGCATCCCTCCAATAGAGTTCACAAAATGAACACTAGAAGATACTTTAGAATTCCAGAATTTATGCCAAGGCACATTCTGGTGGTTTGTGGCAACCCAACACTTTATGGCGATTAAGACACTTTATGTTGGTGTTTCCTTTATTTCGGCTGCCAGACACGCTTCAGCCCAGCCATTGTAAAGAGGAAAGAATTGGTTCCCAACAACCAGGACAGTCATATATAAGTAACTCAAGTGATATATCCTCTAACGTTCCATTATATTACCTCTAGAGTTGCCAGACCACATACGGTACTCAAAGATAAGATGTAACTTTTTGCATATAGAAGATCAACACAAAATCAACACAAAAAAGCCCTTCGATTTCTGTGGGAGGTGTAATAAAACATGAAGCATGCCTATTTGCGAGAAAAAAAATGAAAAGATGAGGAAAAACACTTTTTCCCAGAAGCGACACTGAGCCTGCAGCATTAGACAGTCAAATGACCTATGACATGTGCAACTGTCTAAGTAAGCAATGAACAAGAGTGCCTGTTTACAAATGTGAACTCTTTAATTGCAAAGTTCAACCTGAAGAACTTGGAGAGAGATAAAAAGAGAGAGAATGGCAAAGATATGAGAGTGAAAGTGCTGCCTGGAGAACTGAGACATTCTCTGACGGGCACGTACGATGCGTATGAATCTGTTTGTCCCCCGGTAAAATGCCATTTCCATCTGAAAACCAAGAACCAGAGATCCCCCCCTCCTCCCCCCCAAGCCTCCAACCCTTTTCCAGTGAGGGATAGCAAAATCTTTTCGGAAAGAACGGAGACAAATGAAAGAGAGGAAAAACCCAGAGTATCGAACCATTGAAATTCTTCTGCTCTTATTACACGCTCCAGA
Source organism: Aldrovandia affinis (assembly GCA_029706075.1). Taxonomy (NCBI): domain Eukaryota; kingdom Metazoa; phylum Chordata; class Actinopteri; order Notacanthiformes; family Halosauridae; genus Aldrovandia; species Aldrovandia affinis. The sequence continues at coordinate 4,482,135 of JAINUG010000055.1, forward strand.
GATTAGGCCCAAACCCACCAAACCCTTCTGAATGAAGTCCTCAGAGAGAGAGTAGAGAGAGAGAGGGAGGGAGGGAGAGAGAGACAATCAATGGCCGCTGGGCCCAGAGAAAGCCATCTGTTGCCAGCAGCGGGATGGAATCTGAGTCCTTTGTGCTAAGGGGAGTTCAGCTCCAAAGTTAAGCCTGCGATCGCCATTGTTGTTAGAATTTAACTCAGATGTCATAAGACCAGTGTTTTTTAAAACCGCTTGCAGTTTATAGGCTGTCGTGAAAAAGGGGAATGTTTCCCTCGGCAGGAGTTTCTCGGGCGGAAATGGGGAAAAATCTTTTGTATCTTTTGATGTGCGAGTTCAGAGCTAATATGGGGTGGATGTGGGGGGGGTAGGGTATGTTGCATCACTGTAACAGAGTAGATAAGAATGGTGTTGCATCACTGCAGTAGAGTTCCAGGCAATTGTAGAATCTATTCCAAGGTGCATTGAAGCTGTTCTGGCAGCTTGCTGCAGCCCAACGCCCTATTAAGAGACTTTATTTTGTTGTTACCTGTATGTTTTAAAATGTTCATTCTCACTTTTCAAAATGACAAAGAAAAGGACGAAGGACACCATCCAACCACATAGCCAGAGGTTCCACGGCGGACGAAGAACTCCACCCCAACAGCGAACCATGGGTGTTTGAGTGAACAGCTAAGTTAGCCTTGCAGAGGTCAGTCCTATAGCCTACCAAATCAGTACCCACCTGTGATAGACTGTAACTGACTCATTATAGGGGCGGGGCTTGTTTTTTTCTTTAAGGTGGATAAAGGAATCTTTATCCAGCTTACCAATCATAGCTAATTAGCTCACTTCAAACAGGAAGTCCCTCCCAGATTCAAAGCGGTTGGTCAGACTGAAGGTGAAGCAATGATGTCACACATGATTTATAATGAGTGTTCTTCAACTTTTTCCTGGCTTCAGTAGATGAGATGAAAAGGAGGAATGAAAAGGAGAGACAGCTCTTTTATTCGGGGGGTTGGGGGGGGAGTGACACTGAAAATGTTCAAATATACTTTAGCAATAATTCAGTGGGCACGCACTACAATGCTGATCTGTATTCTGTGATGCGACCGAGCAACCTGGCCAGCATGGGACTGTTTTCCAACTAATACACTACATGGCGGTAGTGTGTTGTTCAAGTTAATAACATAATTTTGGGAGGAGGGCTGCGTGCAATCAAATGACACAATCAATATACCACTCCCCCTCTCGCACCCACCTTCAGTCATTCATGAGCCCCCTATAATACTATAATACTATACTTAGTATATAAACAAGCACCTCACCTCACCTCACATTCTTGTATCTCCTATACAACAAACAGCTGTTGTGTCCCACCACCTCCCGCTCTCCTCCTTAGTTTCCCTAATTTATTCGTGCCTGGGGGATGCAAGCACAACTTTGGTCCGCAATCGGGGGTTGGCATCTTTGGTAGAGGAAATCACACACAACCTTGGAAAACATCCGAGGGTCTGATTATTATTTTTTTGCCTAGGGGAGGTTGGTGCAATTCTGGTCCGAGAACGTGGGTCAGCTTTCTCGAAGCAATATCCAAGCCAAACTTACCACACGTCCATTCCCACCTCTACCATACAGCCATCAGATAGGCAAGCAGAACTCATGAATTGAGAGATCTTTCCAAGTGTGGTTAGTGATATCTGCAGAGCAAATTAGATGTTTCCAACCCCAAAGCAGTTTAGAATCCGATTGAACTCCCCCTGTTGACTGTTATAAAAGACAAATGTATCCGATTTACCTTAACCTTTATGTTTGAATATGAAGCATACTCCTATGCCCTGTTCACAGGAAGGGGAAAATGGTGAAGGTCCTGACAAATTCCTCCTCTCTTTCCAATTGTTTTAGTTCAGCAGTTTAATTAAACATATGTCACCCAGCTTGAATTGAACCACATTTCAAATTGCAATTTCGAACCTATCTCATGATGAGTCAACCAAAAATCCTTGCCGAGAAAAGTGTTTTTTCTCCCTATATTGATGGAGTGGGAACTGAAAAAGAAAATATATTTTTTCAAATACCGGAACAGTTCTGTCTGAATGACACTCCGATCATGAACAAACTATTAGATCAGTTAAAGTCCATAAGAAGAGAAACCTTTTTTTTTTGTTACATCCATAATATCAAAATAATGGAGCACAAATACTGCAGGAAATTAAATGTGCTTAGACTGCTAAATAAGTTTGGGCTTCATAAATACAAGGATGTGTTTCTAAAAGCACCATAAGCTTCAGTATGTGTCAAAATCATGGACGCCTTGGCTAGCTATGTAACCACATTTCACCGTCAAAACATGATAGTCCTACAGTTTCTGGTTTCTAATTTTTCACAAGTCATATGTAATCTCATTATCACTCTGCCTTGATACCCTCCTGGCAAACTAGTGTAGCAGTAATTTGTGTGCAGAATACTACATACATTATTGCCTAAGCTGTGTTAATTGATAAATAAGCTATTTAAAAAGCTAAGTTTGTTGTGAATCTTTCCCAGCTTGAAAGATCTAGCGGAGGCCAATTCTCTGACATTTATGTGTATGGAATGTGACAATTCAGCCTTTTATAAAAATGTATAAAACATATTGTATTCAAATGAAATTATTAAAGACTGCTGGGAACAAGAGCGTAATAGATTTACACACCTATATTACACCTAGATTATATACCTATATATATACAGTGAGTACTTCATTCATTGGACAGTGACACATTTTTCGTTATTTTGGTTCTGTACTCTAGCACTTTGAGTTTGAAAGGATACAATGACAGTGACGTTGAAATGCAGACTGTCAGCTTTAATTTGAGGATATTTCCATCCATATCGGATGAACCGTTTATAAATGACAGCACCTTTTGTATATGGTCCCTCCATTTTAAGGTACTACAAGTATTTGTTGAATTGGCTTCACAAATGTGTTTCGTTAGGCAGGTGTATTCATTTGTGTCATTAGTGAATGCAGAAAAGAGCTGTTGATGTCGAATCTTGATTCTAGATTTTGCAATTGCCTTTGGAGATTGCTGTTGGGGTGTGACAACATGAGGAAGACAGTTGTGTCGATGCAAATTAAGCTGGCCGTCATAAGGCTCAGAAATGAAAATCAATCAATCAGGAACATTGCAAAAACTCTGGGCATGCCCAAGTCAACAGTTTGGTTCATCATTAACAAGAAAAAAACAACTGATGAACTCAATTATGTCAAAAGACCCAGTAGACCGAGGAAGACCACTGTAGTGGGTGACTAGAGAATACTCTCTATGGTGAAGAAAACTCCTCTGACAACGGCCCAACAGATCAAAAACACTCTCCTGGATGCAGGTGTAGATGTGTCAAAGTCTACCTTACGTAGAAGACTACACCAGCAGGACTACAGAGGGTACACTACATGATGCAAACCACTGATAAGCCTGAAGAATAGAAAGGCGAGATTACAGTTTGCTAAAAAGCACCTAAAAGAGCACCAAGAGTTATGTAACAAAGTCTTGTGGACAGTTGAGACAAAGATGAACATGTACCAGAGTGATTGAATGAGGAAAGTGTGGAGAAAAAAAGGAAATGCCCATGATCCAAAGCATACCACCTCATCCGTGAAACATGGTGGAGGGGGTGTTATGGCTTGGGCCAGTACGGCTGCCAGTGGAATGGGCTCACTTGTCTTCATCGATGATGTGACTGCAGACAGAAGTAGAACAATTAATTCTGAATTCTGCTCAGATAAAACCAAATGCCTCCAAACTCATTGGACGGCACTTCATCATGCAACAGGACAATGACCCGAAACATACTGGTAAAGCAACGAAGGGGTTTTTGACGGCCAAAAAGTGGAAAATCCTTGACTGGCCGAGTCAATCACCGGATCTGAAACAAATTGAACATACATTTTACATGCTGAAGAGGAGACTGAAGGCAAAAAGTCCCTGAAACAAGCAGGAACTGAAGATGGCTGCAGTACAGGCCTGGCAGAGCATCACCAGAGAAGATACCCAGCATCTGGTGATGTCTATGCGTCGCAGACTTCAAGCAGTCATTGCATGCAAAGGATATGTGACCAAATATTAAAAATGATGACTTTATTGTACATTATGTTAAACTGTCCAATGAATTATGGTGCCTGAAAATGGGGGGGACTATGTACAAATGGTTCTATAATTTCTAAACGGTTCATCCGATATGGATGAAAATACCCTCAAACTAAAGCTGACAGTCTGCACATAAACCTTGTTGTCCATTGTATCCTTTCAATCTCAAAGTGCTAGAGTCCAGAACCAAAATAACAAAAAATGTGTCACTGTCCAATGAATTATGGTGCTCACTGTATATACGAAGTCAATTCTGAAAAGCTGGACTGAGCACACTATATATGCAAATTAAATTTGGATATTGAAGTTTTTTTAATAATAGTTCAGTTTTGCAAAGGTGATGAAAAAGTCACGCAGATCACCAGTGGCTACCTTGAATAGTTTGTTCGATGCATTGCATGTCGTCAGCAACCTTATCCAGAAAGTGTAGCTTAGTGGTCTTTTTTGAAATCTTTTATGTTAGCCCTATTTTAATCCTTGCCTGTTAATGACTAGAAATGTTGTATAAGCTGAAAATAACTATAAAATAAACATTATTCACACAAAAAATGCAATTGCTGCTTAGAGTATACATATAGACTTTGTTAGATGCAAAGTATGAAGGATTGCTTGAAGTCCATCAAAATAAAAATGCATATGCATATATTGCCACACTGGTAAATGATTATAGGCCGAGAAAGAAATCCCCCCCACTTTCAATCTTTCTAGGAGTGCGCTTTGACTCTTACAGCAAGTGTATCAAATGGCCCATCAATTATTAACCAGAAACCCATTCCACGAGCAGAGATGAATCACAGGAGACCAACGTGCGCAACGAGCAGGAAATGAAAATTTGGACCTCTTAACAGCTATTCTGTGAAAAGCTCCAGAAAAAACAACCCCCCCCCCCCTCCAAAAAAAAAAAAAAAGTGTCCTCTGCTTCTCTCAGTCTTTTCCATTTGTTTACCACAGCGGCCAGCTGGACAGCGTGCCAATCTGTCTCTAACAGTGAGAGCCATAACAGGGGCACGCAACTGAGTGAGGTTACAACGGGAGGGAGGGGGAAGGGGGGTGCTACTAAAAAAATACTACAAATCAAATCAAATGTCTATGTATTGTGCTTTTTACAAATACACAAATACATCATCACAAAACACATAACAAAAGAGAACCCAGGCCTAAGCCCCCGCACAAAAAAAACAAGCAAGCCTAAGGCATCAGTAGCTAGGAAAAACCACCTCGGTTGAAAGGACTGGGAGAAACCATAGGGGCAGGGGGCTATCCTCTTCTGGCCAGAAAGACCGTATCAGGGTCAGTCGAAAGGAGAGGCTAGGGTGGCTGACTTTGTGCCTCCAAGGTAGGTAAGTAACTACACAGTGGGCTGGGGTCATTACACACTGCGTCATCCATTTGTCAATAAATCAATCAATCAATCAATCAATCTTTATTTTTACAGTATATAGCACCATTTACAAACAGGTTATCACACAGCACTTCATACCGGGCATTTTGTAGAGGGAATGAAAAGGCCAGACAAACCCGACTTGGGTCTCAATTTCAGTGAAACTGGAAAATTATTCCTTTACCCCGTAAAAGGCAACCGAGCTGAACTCCTGGAAAACGGTAAGATATAGAAAATAATAGGTCAATAGACACAAAAATATTTAAGGAAGTAGGCTCAGCGCTCTTAATGGTGACTCATCTATAATAATATAATAATAATAATAATAATAATAATAATAATAATATACGCCATTTAGCAGACGCTTTTATCCAAAGCGACTTACAGTAGTGAATGTATACATTTTCAGTATATGTGGCCCCAGTGGGGATTGAACCCACAACCTAAGCGTTGCCAACGCTGTGCTCTACCAACTGAGCCACAGAGAACCACGTCGTTTGCACGAACAATGTTTCCGGAGCGACTCACTCAGTTTATATTTCTTTACATACAGTCTGTTTACACAGCTGGACATTTACGGAAGCGGTTTAGGTTAATTGCCTTCGCTCAAGGGCACAATGGCTGTGCCCCACATGGGAATTGAACCTGCAACCTTCGCATTACAAGCTCAGTTTCCCTAACCGTTATACTACACTGCCCCCCACTGGACGGACATTCCTCAGTCGCCTTAGTGCAGAGGGAGGGTGGACCTCATCCCTCCAAAATTGAGGACGTTGGTACAGGACAGTCCAGGAACACGGGTGAAACGGTCCAGAATCAGAAGAGATAAACGGAGGCCGTCTTCACTCATCTGCCAGTCTGTTTGGAGATATAAATAAAACTTAGAAAAGTTAGGCTCATCCGACTGCGGCTCTTTGCAAATCTATCCGCTGTACCGATCTCGAAAGCGATCCATTCAGTTTACACCTTTTCGTGTTTATGTTTACCGCGTGAGAGCGGGTAGTGGGACACACTAAGTGAAATAAACAATGTTTGTGCTGTCTGGAGGTGCCCAGTTATTATTTGCATATCATTAGCAATGGCGGTACTGCTCTCATTTGCATTTCCATCCGTGCCTAGTCTAAAAAAGTCTAAAAGCACTAAAAGCACAAAATGACAATAGCGGGAAATAAACACTTAAGGGGAAAGCAGATCATCGTTTCTCCATCTGAAAGAAAATACAAAGGGGACCGTAGGCCATTTTATGAATTTAATCGACATCTCTTCCGATGCCTTCAGTCTGTTTAATAATAATATCAATTTTTTAAAATAAGATATAATAATAATAATAAGACTATTACTAATGCAGACAATGTATTTATTACTAATAGTACTGTTTGTTTTTCTGTAGTTTATTGAGGACAGGTGCTGGAAATTCGCCTTTGACTATAAACACTGATGCTTGTTTTTTTAAGCTATGTCACTGAAAAATAAACAAATAAATAAATAAATACAAATATTATTACTACTAATACCACTACTATTACTACTAACAACAACAATAATAATAATCATAATAATCATCATAATATTTGTAATATTACTAATTATACCACTACTACTACTACTACAAATACTAATACTACTAATACCATTACTACTGCTACTACTACTACTACTATTAATAATAATAATAATAACAACAATAATTATAGTATTAGAAAAGGTAAGTGAGTGGCTGCATGCTGACTGAAAGCCCACAGAGTTTAGGCAAGCCAGCTGATGTATTGTAATGTGTGTGGAAGTGCAGTAGTCCTCCTGTACTCGTTACAGGGGTAAAGTGTATCTGTAGGTCATGCCGCCGCAGCACTGATTAGTCTTCTCAAAATTTAGTTTAAGATTTTTCCCCATTTTTCTCTCCAATTTGGAAACCAATTACACCCTCTGTTTATTTAGATTAACCCTCCCCCACAAACTTGTTGCCCGTCTCTACGGGGCAAGCTACTCTCAGAGGCCGGCGATGATCCGCCTCCTTCAAGACGGAACTCACCGACCCCCTTTCTGGAGACATCCTTACATGCTTCACAGCGAGTTCATGCTGACCACCTTCCCCCTTCCCTCAGGAGCGGACAGCCAAATGCCACCCCCGATCAGGGCCATCGGCCAGGGCCGGTCTGGCAGAGACGGGTTTTGAACCGCATCCCTGATAGGCAGCTCACACTCATACAGGACCAGCCAAATACGGGTGTGTTAGACTGCGATGCCTACCGCCAGCCCTTAGTCTTCTGATTAATCTCTGAGTCCATCTGACTCCTTGACTCCCGCTACCCCGCAAATGCTGAGCTGGCACAGGAGGCTAGTGGAGGAGGCTCCGGGGAATGACGGTATGTACGCAGTTTTCAGGTTGAGCTGACCTCACCGCTTGCCTGTTAGATTGGGGGTAAATGTGATTGGTTTACAAGGAATGTCCATCCACTGGTATCAAAGCTGCTTAGGTAAGAGTGTATTGTACTGAATGTACTGTGGCCTGCAACTTTAACCCTTTTGGGCAATTACAGGAGCCACCCCTTCATGGGAAGTCATGGGACATTGCTATGGAAACCACATTTCTTTCACCACCCACAGACAGTAAACTTGACAGTGGCTTCTCTGACCAAAAATAACCTACCTGCTTAGTGTCACTTGTTTTGTATTTTCTCGTTTTGTTTTGTTTATTTCTTTTTATACTGGTCATTTTTAATTTTGCTAAGTGAAATTATGCTTGACCATAACTGTTTCTTTTTTGTTGTTGTTCTTGAGGCTGGCCTGGAGATAAAGCTTGAGTCAATATTTATATAAAATAATTGACTTCCAAGGGCCATAACAGCCTCGACTGATATAAGGAAATGCAGTTACAATTTCCATATCAACCAGGCTTCTTAATGCATAATCTCACAAATGTATAACAGGGGTATCTCCTATTTATGAGAATATGTGTACATAAATAAATAAATGAACAATCTTCGCTTGTGTAAATTTTATACGAGAAACATTTTTTCCTTAATGAATCACCTATATATTAAAAAAAACAAGGAGATAATCATTGTCTATTTTACTTCCTCTGCCTGTATAGGAACTGATGGTTATTTTACACAGTTTGTATTGATTCACAGCATAATGAATGTGATCCTAGACTACCTGCTGGTATTGGCTTATGGTTGGCTTATGGTTATATTGAGAAAATGAATAAAAACATTTTTTTAATTTTTTTCCCTGGTCTCTTTGATATTCTCCGCCACACACACTCACATGCAAAGGTATCCTACATTCCCAGACAAAAGGTCATTTGATTGCATATTAAAATGTGAAAGTAACAATAGGGAGGCCATACGCCACTGGATTTGGTTGGTGAAGTCCCTCTGTTGGTTAAAATATTACAGTGATAAAATAGTCTCCAGAAACAAAGCACAGATGAATCACCCCAAAATTAAACTGGCCTTAGAACCAATCTGTACGGAACTGTAATTGGCGCAGCATTTAAATCCTGCTTTTTAGAGACAGAACAATCTACAGACCCCCATTAAGCAATTAAATACACATGGAGCCCTCCGACCCCAGCTCACCAAAACAAAATTATTAACATAACATAACATTTTGGCCATTTCAAGGGGTATTTGAACCAGCTGCATTTGATCCAAGTGGTATTTGAACAGGTAGAGGTTTGTCATTTTTAAATTAACAGATTTTGTGGGTACACTCTCAACTGGATAAATTATATATATATATATATATATATATACTGTATATATACAGTGCCTTCGGAAAGTATTCAGATGCTTTCACTTTTTCCACGGCCTGATTGATGGAGTGCTGCAGAGATGGTTGTCCTTCTGTCAGGTTCTCCTATCGCCGCAGCTCTCTTAGAGTGGCCATTGGGTTCTTGGTCACCTCCCTGACTAAAGCCTTCTTACGCGGTTACTGAGTTTGGCCAGACGGCCAGCTCTAAGAAGAGTTGTGGTGGTTCCAAACTTCTTCAATTTTACAATGATGGAGCCCACTGTGCTCCTGGGAACTTTCAATGCTTTAGCAATGCTTTTATACCCTTCCCCAGATCTATGCCTCAACACAATTCTATCTCGGAGGTCTATGGAGAGTTCCTTTGACTTCATGGCTTGGTTTTTGCTCTGACATGCACTGTGAACTGTGAGATCTTACATAGACAGGTGTGTGCCTTTCTAAATCATGTCCAATCAATTGAATTTGCCACAGGTGGACTACAATAATGTTCTAGAGGATTATCTCAAGGATGATCAAAGGGAACAGGATACATCTGAGCTCAATTTGAAGTGTCATAGCAAAGAGCCTAAATACTTATGTAAATTACATATTTATGTTTTTTATTTTTAATAAGTTTGCAACAATTTCTAAAAATGTGTTTTCACTTTGTCATTATGGGGTATTGTGTGTAGATTGATGGGGAAAAATCGATTTAATCAATTTTCAATTAAGTCTATAACACAACAAAGTGTGGAAAAACTTTGGGATACTGAATACTTTCTGAAGGCACTGTATATACATACAGGGAGTAAGGGACTCCTGGGGAACAATGTAGACTACAAAGTCTAAATACTAAAATAATATTATGTTTAGTGGTGCATTTTGGTCATCCTGTGCAGGCAAACTCAAAAAAATCTGGCCCAGCCTAATCTAAATTCTCATAAACAAGCATGTTACCATCATTGACAGGTTTATTATTCTGTGATTTAAACCAGGGCACTAAGGTATGTAGCTTTGGTAGCCAGTGCAGTCCGTATTAGATCAGCACACCAAACTTACAAGCCTATGTTACACACCAGAATTTCAGGGTTCTATCTACTGTATGAGCTGGAAATTAGAATCAGGGAGAAAATAATTATGGATCACCAGAAATAAGCGGAGGTCAACAAGGTATGACTGGCCTTGTCACATGATAGCAATATTCTTTGCCTAAGCATATTACAATATGTCTTTCCAGATATCAGCTCCACCAACATCTCTGTATGAACTAAGCTGTCTTCCACAGACCCTATCGATGTTTGGTGTCACCATGATTCTAATCATGAGAGGATCATTTCAGCGGAAAGCTTGAAAAGATATCTTGTGGTAGTAAGTGACCGAAAACAAAAATATAAAAAGGGGTCTAAACCTGGCTTGTGTAGAGCTTTCCCCCAAATCGTAAAGTAATCAGGCATGAGCCAAAGAGGGATGGAGCCAAGCCTCCCTCCTCCAAACATTTAAAGTGTGACCTGTTGATGATAATATAATATGCTATATAACGCCATTATTAGTATTTTTATTGCACACCCGTACCTCTGCATTGAGAGAGAGCAGCTGTGGATGTAATAACCCATGTTTTTTAATTGTTCTTGGGTTAAATACCCATGGGTTCTGTGCTTGACTCCAGATGAATATCGCGAGCCCTGTAAGACACTGGCGGTGGACTAAGCGTTTCAGGCTACTGTTGCGGACTGGGGATTTCATAAAGCACCTTTGCACTTAATTAGACATGCGCTTTAATTAATCCCAGATTCCATAGGCAGCCAGCATATTGCATTTCCCTGTGATCTCTAGATTGTACTTTCACTACCGCGATTTGCTTTTCTTTGAGAGCAGTGGGGGTGTTCTGTTACCATAGCTATTAGGTGACAGTGTGAGACTCTATTAGGGAAGTGTATTGGATAATGGAACATCGTTTTTTTAATGAAAGCGTGGTGAAACCACACGTTGCGTTGCAGCCCGTATTCCTCGACCGCAATGTTCGCGCCTCGGTTCGAGATGCAAGGCAAAACAGACGAGCGGCTCTGAATCAATTGACTGCAAATATCAAACTAGGCTGCAAGCGGGCGATGGGATGTTCTTTTCTTTGAGAGCAGTGGGGGTGTCCTGTTACCACAGCTATTAGGTGACAGTGTGAGAGTGTATTAGGGAAGTGTATATGATAATGGAACATTGTTTTTTTAATGAAAGTGTGGTGAAACCACACACTGTGTTTCAACCCATTGAGAATGAGTCGACATTAAGAATCCATTGCTGTCTCTCAAGCTCACAAGCCTAAATTTCAGGTGCAGGGAACGGTGACAAGTGGCAGTAAACCTTGCTTATACTAAAGAAGACTAGAAGCCTCCAGTATCAGGGCATATTGGTGCTAAATCAAACTCTGCATTTTCACACCACAAGTAGAGATGTGGAAAGGTAAACAGAGAAAACGGTGGAATGGTGATGTGTGTAGCAGAAAGGCATCTGGGACTAATGACAAATTTGAGATGGTCAATTGAAACCCTTTATTTTATTTTTTTATGTCTGTTGCTTTGAATACCCTTGATATTTCAGACTTTCTTCTATTTCCCCTTCCTTTGTTTTGCAATGCTACATTTATTTTGTTTACTTTTTTGGCACAAATCGTTGCGCTGCAAATGTACATGTAAAGAAACAATATTGATCTTTTTTTACAAAAAATAAATAATAATAATAAATAATAAATATTGTACTCGCATGATGGATTGGATGAATGAAACCATCATGTAATTATGGAAAAAGTGAGACAATAAAAAAGTATTACAAAAGGAAGATGTCTTTATATACATTTCCCCTTTTAATTGTAGTCCCACTAGTCTCACTGATATTCACTACATTTTTGCTACAATCTGCCTCCTGACACAGGCTTTGGGTCCACAAACAAGGCCCCTGGTGTCAGCTGTCAAGGCTGCTCATGTCTTGTGGTTTGATGGTTAAAAAGATGACAGGTGGCAGGTTTGACTCCCAGGTGGAAAACTGTCAATGTACTGAACTCTTTACCAAGCTGATTAACCTAAACTGCTTGAGTAAAAATCAATCTGTATGAATTGATAGTCACCCTATGTAAATACTAGGGCTGTCAATTGATAAAAAAATTTTATCGAGTTTATCGCATAAGAACATAAAAAGAACATAAGAATACATAATGACGAGAACGGGCCGTTCAGCCTTGTCATGTCCTAATCCAAAGAGTATCTAGTACTGCAACTAGCCTGGACTTGACATTACATTACATTACAGGCATTTAGCAGATACTCTTATCCAGAGCGACTTACAGTTTTAAATTTCTTTACATACAATCTGTTTATACAGCTGGATATTTACTGAAGCAATTCAGGTTAAGTACCTTGCTCAAGGGTACAACGGCAGTGTCCCACCTGGGGATTGAACCTGCAACCTTAACGTTACAAGCCCAGTTCCCTAACCATTATACCACACTGCCTGCCTGGAAAAGTCCAAGTGTTTCTGCCTCTACTACCTGACCTGACAAGCTGTTCCAAACATTGAAAATTAGGTCTGTCTAAAGAAAAACATCCTAATATCTGTGTAGAATTTGCCTAATCCCCCCCAAGTTTCCATTTGCTAAGCTTAAATAGATTGAGTGCCTTAAGTCTATCCTCATAATTTTAATCTTTCATACCAGGTACCAATTTAGTTGCCCTTCTTTTAACTTTTTTAAGAGCTTCTATATCTTTCTTGTAATGTGGTGCCCAGAACTGCACACAGTACTCTAAGCGAGGTCTGACAAATGCATTATATAACATTAATATAACCTCCTTTGATTTATACTCAATACATTTTGCTATGTATCCCAGCATCCTGTTGTTTCATTGCTGTAGCACACTGCTTAGATGCAGATAGACTTTGATCAATTACAATTCCTAAGTCTTTTTCAAATTGAACACCAACTAATTTTTATCCTCCCATAAAATACTCCTGTCTTATGTTTTTATTTCCCACATTCATAACTTTACATTTAGCAATATTGAATGTCATTTGTCTGGTTTCTGCTCGTTCTTGGATTTTGTTTAAATCATCTTGGATTACTTTAGTTGATTCCAAACTTATTGCTAAACCCCCGAGTTTAGTATCATCTGCAAATGTAACTATTTTGCTACTAACATCCCTACTAAGATAATTTATGTAAATAAGGAAGAGCAGAGGTGCCAGAACCGATCCCTGTGGGACATCACTGCCCACAGCACCGAGGTAAGATACGACCCCACCTACTATTACTCTTTGTATTCTCCCTTGCAACCAATTATGGACCGACTCTGAAACAACTCCTGCAATTCCTACTGAATTCATTTTAACAATGAGCCTCTCATGTGGTACCTTGTCAAATGCTTTTTGAAAGTCCAAATATATAATATCATAAGCCTGGTTCAGGTCAAAACACTTTGTAGCCTCTTCAAAAAAGTCCAGTAGGTTTGTTAGGCATGACCTCCAAACCATGTTGGCTCTCCCTTAAAATACTATTCTTTTTCAAGAATGATTCCATATTGTCCCTAATAATACATTCCAGTATTTTACATGAGATGCAAGTTAAACTGACAGGCCTATAGTTCCCTGGGTCAGCACGGTCCCCCTTCTTATATATTGAAATTATAATACGCTGCTTCCAGTCCTTCCACACGGTATTTCTCCAGTGTTTATGTATTGCATAAAAATATCTGTCAATGGTTTATCTATAATTTCCCCAAGTTCTTTGAGCATTCTGGGATATACAGTTGCAAGAAAAAGTATGTGAACCCTTTGGAATTACCTGGATTTCTGCATAAATTGGTCATAAAATGTGATCTGATCTTCATCTAAGTCACAACAATAGACAAACACAGTCTGCTTAAACTAATACCACATAAACAATTATATGTTTTCATGTTTTTATTGAACACAACATGTAAACATTCACAGTGCAGGGTGGAAAAAGTATGTGAACCCTTGGTTTTAATAACTGGTTGACCCTCCTTTGGCAGCAATAACCTCAACCAAATGTTTCCTGTAGTTGCAGATCAGACCTGCACAACGGTCAGGAGGAATTTTTGACCATTCCTCTTTACAAAACTGTTTCAGTTCAGCAATATTCTTGGGATGTCTGGTATGAATTGTTCTCTTGAGGTCATGCCACAGCATCTCAATCGGGTTGAGATCAGGACTCTGACTGGGCCACTCCAGAAGGTGTATTTTCTTCTGTTGAAGCCATTCTGTTGTTGATTTACTTCTGTGCTTTGGGTCGTTGTCCTGTTGCATCACCCATCTTCTGTTGAGCTTCAATTGGTGGACAGATGGCCTTAAGTTCTCCTGCAAAATGTCTTGATAAACTTGGGAATTCATTTTTCCGTCGATGATAGCAATCTGTCCAGGCCCTGAGGCAGCAAAGCAGCCCCAAACCATGATGCCCCCTCCACCATACTTCACAGTTGGGATGAGGTTTTGATGTTGGTGTGCTGTGCCTTTTTTTCTCCACACATAGTGTTGTGTGTTCCTTCCAAACAACTCAACTTTGGTTTCATCTGTCCACAGAATATTTTGCCAGTAGTGCTGTGGAACATCCAGGTGCTCTTTTGCAAACTTCAAACGTGCAGCAATGGTTTTTTTGGACAGCAGTGGCTTCCTCCGTGGTGTCCTCCCATGACCTCCATTCTTATTTAGTGTTTTACGTTTCGTAGATTCGTCAACAGAGATGTTAGCATGTGCCAGAGATTTCTGTTAGTCTTTAGCTGACAGTCTAGGATTCTTCTTCACCTCATTGAACATTCTGCGCAGTGCTCTTGCAGTCATCTTTACAGGACGGCCACTCCTAGGGAGAGTAGCAACAGTGCTGAACTTTCTCCATTTATAGACAACTTGTCTTACCGTGGACTGATGAACATCAAGGCTTTTAGAGATACTTTTGTAACCCTTTCCAGCTTTATGCAAGTCAACAATTCTTAATCGTAGGCCTTCTGAGAGCTATTTTGTGCGAGGCATGGTTCACATCAGGCAATGCTTCTTGAGAATAGCAAAATCAAAACTGGTGTGTGTTTTTTATAGGGCAGGGCAGCTTTAACCAACACCTCCAATCTCGTCTCATTGATTGGACTCCAGGTTGGTTGACTCCTGACTCCAATTAGCTCTTGGAGAAGTCATTAGCCTAGGGGTTCACATACTTTTTCCACCCTGCACTGTGAATGTTTACATGTTGTGTTCAATAAAAACATGAAAACATATAATTGTTTATGTGGTATTAGTTTAAGCAGACTGTGTTTGTCTATTGTTGTGACTTATAGATAAAGATCAGATCACATTTTATGACCAATTTATGCAGAAATCCAGGTAATTCCAAAGGGTTCACATACTTTTTCTTGCAACTGTATGCCACCAGGGCCTGCTGCCTTATTTGTCTTACGTTTTTGTAGTTTTTCTAGTACTTCTATGTCCCTATGTCTCAAAGTCCTCCAATACATTCTGTACATTGGCTATACATTTTGGCATATTTATAACCTCTTCTCTGGTAAAGCTCTCAACAAAGTAACTGTTTAGTGTGTTAGCAATGTCCTTATTATTATAAACCAAAGTTCCTTCCTTATTCTTAATGCATGTAACCCCACCATTAGCTTTCTACTACAATATTGAAAAAACTGCTTTTGAACATTTTAATTTCAAACTGCCTTTTAGCTGCTCTTATTTCCTTTTTAGCCTGAGCCCACGTATTACAATAATCTACAATTTTTATATTTTTATGTACAGTCACTTTTTTTGCCTCAAAATCTCTCATAAAGATTTAGTCATTGTGGGTTTTTTCATCCTATTTTTCCTTACTTTTGGGATGGATTTACACTGTACATCTACAATAACCCTTTTAAATTTAGTCTATTTTTAATTTACAGTTCTGCAATCTATAAGTTTTACCTAATCATAATTATTTAAATTCTCTCTCATTTTATTAAATTCAGTTCATCTGAGGTTAAAAATTCAAGAGTTAGAGGAGGCCGTCTTAACTTGCTAAAAAATATAAAATGTAACTGCACTATGATCACTTGTCCCTAATGGTTTTACTACTTCTGTGTTGCAAATTCTGTCAGGATTATTATACAAAACCAGATCCAGTATTGATTTCCCTCTCATAGGCTGAGTAACAGACTGTACCAAAAAGCAGTCATTAACCACATCTAAAAACTCCTCTTCACATTTACCCTGACCTGACACTACTTCCCAATTAATAGAGGGGTAATGGAAGTCACCCATTATTAACGTCTCTCCTTCCACACAGGCTTGTTTAATGTAACCATAGAGCATAGTATTCATGTTGCTGTCTGAAGCTGGAGGTCTATAGCATACTCCTACATTAAGGCCCTTTTCATGATCTCCCAGTAATCTAATCCAGATGGCCTCACAAGGAATGAATGAGTTAATACCTGGAATTTCCTGCACATTAAGATTGTCTTTCACATAAAGGGCCACTCCCCCTCCTCCTTTATTAGTTAGATCCTTCCTAAACAATCTGTACCCCTCCACATTATATTCATCCCCATCCGCTATACCAAGCTATGTTTCTGTAATCCCAACGATGTTATAACCCCCATTCGGTATGACAGCCTCCAGATCCCAAAAAATATTTTTCATGCTTCATGCAAATACAGGAGCGTCAGAGCCTTACTCATACTTTTATTGTCCTTTCCCACCGGATATAACTGTGTTGAACCACCTCTATTCACATTATGGTCTAAAAGATATTTATTAATTATATCCTCACAATTATTATTATACTCTGCCCTGGTATCTTCCATCTGGACGGTTCTGTGTGGCTCAGTAGCACTGACAACGCTTCGGTTGTGGGTTCAATTCCCATTGGGACCACATTTACTGAAATATGTATGCATTCACAACTGTAAGTCGCTCTGGATAAAAACCATCTGCTAAATGGCATATAATTGGGCAGTCTGTACCTCCCAATTGTGACACACTCAAGGGTTGGGAGAGTGTTCACTCGACTGAAAACGATAAATTCACTGTCCACAACAAAATAAATGAAATTCAAATCTTTATTTTCTGTTTGGTGTGAGCAGGAAAAAAATGTTAATCGTAACAAAACAGTCCAATCCACATTCCAATCGACTCGTCGATATCCGTAAACAGGTTTCAGCACACGAAGACGGAATCTCAGACGGTCCAGGGTTGGGCTAGGAGGAGGGAAGTCAGGCAGGCGAAGGTCAAACACGGGGCGGGTTCTCAGACGGTCACGGCTAATGGCACACAGCAGCTTCCTCCTTCCAAACAAGATCATACACAAAGCGTTAATATTATTTCGTTCTTTCTCTACTCACTCCTCCGTTGATTTCCCGGTTAAGGTACTCTCCTGTGTGTGTGTGTGATTTCCCTTTTCTTGCGCCTCCAATCCGTGTGTTGATTCGCTGCAGCTGGGTGTTGTGAATGAGGAACAAGTGTTGTTAATTTCACCGATTGCCGTGGGAACTCCATATCTGGGCATTGGTTTGATTGTCAATCTCAACGGTGACGACTCAGAACCCATGTATGGGCATAGAGGTAAACACCGGGAAGCGTACATATCGGGTTTTCCACCGCCTCTCCTCTCATACACCTCTGCCGGCTGCCACACACCCCCCCCCCCCTCAGCTCCGACCGGGAGGAGGGGCGGTCCAGCCTCCCAGAGCGTCTCTCCTGGACATGGCATCTGCGTTCCCATGTGCGGCCTCGGACCTGTGGACAACGGAGAAGGCAAAGGGTTGAACTGAGAGTAACCAGCGGGTGACCCTGGCATTGGTTTCCTTGTTGCGGGACATCCAGACGAGTGGGGCGTGGTCTGTCACAAGGGTGAAGTGCCTTCCTAACAGATAGTATTTGAGTTCTTCCAGGGCCCATTTTATCGCCAGACATTCTTTCTCTATTGTGGAATATTTTTGTTCTCTGGGTAGTAGTTTTCTGCTGATGTAGGTAATTGGATGTTCATCACCTCCTTGTAGCTGTGAGAGGACGGCACCCACCCCTGTTTCGATGCATCAGTCTGACGAAAAAACAGGGGTCACCAGCACTGGTCCTGAGCATAGGGCGTCTTTCAGCTCCTGGAATGCCTTCTCCGTTTCTTCTGTCCACTTGATCCGGTCGGGCAGCCGGCTCTGGGTCAGGTCCGTTAAGGGCGCGGCGAGAGAGGAAAAATGGGGGAAAACGACGGTAATAGCTGGCTAGCCCTACAAAATGTGCGTACCTGTTTCTTGGTGTGGGGGCGGGGCCATCCTCTGATCGCCTCGACTTTACCTACCTGGGGCTTGATGCACCCTCGTCCTATGGTGTACCCCAGGTAGTCAGCATCCAGGAGGCCGAGGCGACATTGTTTTTGGATTGGCTGTGAGCCATAGAGCTCGCAGCACTGCGGTGAGCTGTTGAGATGGGTCCCCCATTCCTCCCCATGTATAACGATGTCATCCAGGTAGGAGGCAGCATACTCACGGTGGGGCCTGAGGACCCGATCCATTCATCTCTGAAAAATGGGCGGGGCCCGTGGAGGCCGAAAGGTAGCATCTTATATTGGAACAGCCCATCGGGAGTGGCGAAGGCCGTCTTCTCCCGGGCTCCTTGGTTAGGGCACCTGCCAATAACCCTTCGCCAGGTTCAGGTGGAGATGAATCGGGCAGAATGAATCATTGCAGAATCAGATTGAGCCGTCGGGTTTGGGGACCAACACAATAGGGCTACACCACTCACTGCGGGATTCTTCTATTATCCTGTTCTTCAACATGGTCTTTACCTCTTCTCGCACCGCTTCTCTTCTGGCCTCTGGTATCCTGTAGGGGCGTAGCTTCACCTTCTTCCTGGTTCGGTGACAATGTGGTGTTGAAGGAGGTCAGTGTGGCCAGTGTTAGCGTGTATCAAAGGAGGTGTCGGTGAGGAGGCAAATACTAAGACCAAATTATTCTTAACTCAGAATTTATTAAAGACAAGTAAAAGGTAACATGGAACTAAAGAAAGCCACACAAATCTCTCAATTGATTTGTCCAGCTGTCTCCCGGGAAGCGCCCCGGGGCCGTCTTGAAACTTTTCCTTTCTCAAAATCAGGTCTTTGCTGATTGGCTGACGTTTTCCCAGGTCCTCCAATCGGCAAGCCACTTACGTCAGTGTGACTTCCTATCGGTTCAGACTGTCCAATCAGCAACAACCTACATCATCTGTCTATGAAGACAATGAACGCTGTCTTTGGTCTTATCAAACTCTTGTGAGAACTGGAGAAGAATTCAGCCTTATCAGAAACAGGTGCAAGAACTCAGAATAACAAAACAGGGGCCAAAACTAGTTTGCCACTTTCTGCGAAAAACATGAGCTCTGCACATTAATTCACAGTCAGGTCAGAATAAAAACATACTAATAAATTCCCACACCAGCCTCTGTTGAGAACACATCTCTGTGGCGGTCCACAAGTTGATGTGATATACTTTTTCTGGTGGTCTTCGTCCTGGCTGGTGGGTAGTTCACCTCCCCCACTTTTCCGACACTTCGTGAGGGCCCGTGCCATTTGGCCAGGAATTTGCACTCCGTGGTTGGCACCAGCACCAGCACGCAATCTCCTGGGGCAAATTCTCTGGGCTGAGCGCGCGGTTGTAGACCCGCTCTGGGCAGCCTGAGCGGCCGCCATGGGTTCTCGCACTATGGGCCAGAGGGTGGCCATACGTCCCTGCACCTCTTCTACATGTTCCACCAGGGTTCGATGGGGAGATGGCTGCTGCTCCAGGCCTCCTTAGCGAGGTTCTAGTAGTCCCCCGGGCCATCTCCCGTAGAGTAGCTCAAGGGTGAAAAGCCCGTGAGGCCTGGGGCACCCCACGGATGGAGAACATCAGATATGGTAGTAGCTGGTCCAAGTTCCTCCCGTCAACTTCCATCACCTTCTTCAACATCTGTTTCAATGTTTGATTAAACCGTTCTACCAGGCCATCAGTCTGGGGGTGGTAAACAGAAGTGCGTAACTGATTAATATTCATTAATTTACATAAGTCCTTCATGATGCGGGACATGAAGGGGGTGCCTTGATCCGTGAGGATTTCTTCTGGTAGCCCTACCCGGGAGAACATCATCATCAGTTCCCTTGCAATCCCTTTGGTTGCCATGGTTCGTAATGGAATAGCCTCTGGGTACCTGGTGGCGTAGTCGAGGACAACCAGGATGTATTGGTGTCCCCTAGCGCTTTTCGGTAGCGGGCTGACCAGGTCCATAGCAATCCTGCTAAAGGGTACAGAAATGATAGGTAAAGGGATTAGGGGGTTGCGGAGGTGGGGTCTTGCCGCCACCTGCTGGCATTCCGGGCAACTGCGGCAGAAGTTTTCTACCACCTTCTTCACTCCTGGCCAGTAGAATCTTGCCCTGATTCGGTCCAGTGTCTTCTCTTTCCCAGGTGAGCACCGAGCTGAAATGTGGATAATCGTAACAAAACAGTCCAATCCACATTCCAATCGACTCGTCGATATCCGTAAACAGGTTTCAGCACACGAAGACGGAATCTCAGACGGTCCAGGGTTGGGCTAGGAGGAGGGAAGTCAGGCAGGCGAAGGTCAAACACGGGGCGGGTTCTCAGACAGTCACGGGGTAATGGCACACAGCAGCTTCCTCCTTCCAAACAAGATCATACACAAAGCGTTAATATTATTTCGTTTCTTTCTCTACTCACTTCCTCCGTTGATTTCCCGGTTAAGGTACTCTCCTGTGTGTGTGTGTGATTTCCCTTTTCTTGCGCCTCCAATCCGTGTGTTGATTCGCTGCAGCTGGGTGTTGTGAATGAGGAACAAGTGTTGTTAATTTCACCGATTGCCGTGGAACTCCATATCTGGGCATTGGTTTGATTGTCAATCTCAACGGTGACGACTCAGGAACTCCATGTATGGGCATAGAGGTAAACACCGGGAAGCGTACATATCGGTTTTCCACCGCCTCTCCTCTCATACACCTCTGCCGGCTGCCACACACCCCCCCCCCCCCCTCAGCTCCGACCGGGAGGGAGGGGCGGTCCAGCCTCCCAGAGCGTCTCTCCTGGACATGGCATCTGCGTTCCCATGTGCGGCCCCGGACCTGTGGACAACGGAGAAGGCAAAGGGTTGAACTGAGAGTAACCAGCGGGTGACCCTGGCATTGGTTTCCTTGTTGCGGGACATCCAGACGAGTGGGGCGTGGTCTGTCACAAGGGTGAAGTGCCTTCCTAACAGATAGTATTTGAGTTCTTCCAGGGCCCATTTTATCGCCAGACATTCTTTCTCTATTGTGGAATATTTTTGTTCTCTGGGTAGTAGTTTTCTGCTGATGTAGGTAATTGGATGTTCATCACCTCCTTGTAGCTGTGAGAGGACGGCACCCACCCCTGTTTCGGATGCATCAGTCTGGACGAGTCAGGGGTCACCAGCACTGGTCCTGAGCATAGGGCGTCTTTCAGCTCCTGGAATGCCTTCTCCGTTTCTTCTGTCCACTTGATCCGGTCGGGCAGCCGGCTCTGGGTCAGGTCCGTTAAGGGCGCGGCGAGAGAGGAAAAATGGGGGACAAAACGACGGTAATAGCTGGCTAGCCCTACAAATGTGCGTACCTGTTTCTTGGTGTGGGGGCGGGGCCATCCTCTGATCGCCTCGACTTTACCTACCTGGGGCTTGATGCACCCTCGTCCTATGGTGTACCCCAGGTAGTCAGCATCCAGGAGGCCGAGGCGACATTGTTTTGGATTGGCTGTGAGCCATAGAGCTCGCAGCACTGCGGTGAGCTGTTGGAGATGGGTCCCCCATTCCTCCCCATGTATAACGATGTCATCCAGGTAGGAGGCAGCATACTCACGGTGGGGCCTGAGGACCCGATCCATTCATCTCTGAAAAATGGGCGGGGCTCCGTGGAGGCCGAAAGGTAGCATCTTATATTGGAACAGCCCATCGGGAGTGGCGAAGGCCGTCTTCTCCCGGGCTCCCTTGGTTAGGGGCACCTGCCAATAACCCTTCGTCAGGTTCAGGGTGGAGATGAATCGGGCAGAATGAATCATTGCAGAATCAGATTGAGCCGTCGGGTTTGGGGACCAACACAATAGGGCTACACCACTCACTGCGGGATTCTTCTATTATCCTGTTCTTCAACATGGTCTTTACCTCTTCTCGCACCGCTTCTCTTCTGGCCTCTGGTATCCTGTAGGGGCGTAGCTTCACCTTCTTCCCTGGTTCGGTGACAATGTGGTGTTGAAGGAGGTCAGTGTGGCCAGTGTTAGCGTGTATCAAAGGAGGTGTCGGTGAGGAGGCAAATACTAAGACCAAATTATTCTTAACTCAGAATTTATTAAAGACAAGTAAAAGGTAACATGGAACCAAAGAAAGCCACACAAATCTCTCAATTGATTTGTCCAGCTGTCTCCCGGAAAGCGCTTCTCCGGGCCGTCTTGAAACTTTCCTTTTCTCAAAATCAGGTCTTTGCTGATTGGCTGACGTTTTCCCAGGTCCTCCAATCGGCAAGCCACTTACGTCAGTGTGACTTCCTATCGGTTCAGACTGTCCAATCAGCAACAACCTACATCATCTGTCTATGAAGACAATGAACGCTGTCTTTGGTCTTATCAAACTCTTGTGAGAACTGGAGAAGAATTCAGCCTTATCAGAAACAGGTGCAAGAACTCAGAATAACAAAACAGGGGCCAAAACTAGTTTGCCACTTTCTGCGAAAACATGAGCTCTGCACATTAATTCACAGTCAGGTCAGAATAAAAACATACTAATAAATTCCCACACCAGCCTCTGTTGAGAACACATCTCTGTGGCGGTCCACAAGTTGATGTGATATACTTTTTCTGGTGGTCTTCGTCCTGGCTGGTGGGTAGTTCACCTCCCCCACTTTTCCGATTACTTCGTAGGGCCCGTGCCATTTGGCCAGGAATTTGCACTCCGTGGTTGGCACCAGCACCAGCACGCAATCTCCTGGGGCAAATTCTCTGGGCTGAGCGCGCCGGTTGTAGACCCGCTCTTGGGCAGCCTGAGCGGCCGCCATGGGTTCTCGCACTATGGGCCAGAGGGTGGCCATACGTCCCTGCACCTCTTCTACATGTTCCACCAGGGTTCGATGGGGAGATGGCTGCTGCTCCCAGGCCTCCTTAGCGAGGTCTAGTAGTCCCCCGGGCCATCTCCCGTAGAGTAGCTCAAAGGGTGAAAAGCCCGTGGAGGCCTGGGGCACCTCACGGATGGAGAACATCAGATATGGTAGTAGCTGGTCCAAGTTCCTCCCGTCAACTTCCATCACCTTCTTCAACATCTGTTTCAATGTTTGATTAAACCGTTCTACCAGGCCATCAGTCTGGGGGTGGTAAACAGAAGTGCGTAACTGATTAATATTCATTAATTTACATAAGTCCTTCATGATGCGGACATGAAGGGGGTGCCTTGATCCGTGAGGATTTCTTCTGGTAGCCCTACCGGGAGAACATCATCATCAGTTCCCTTGCAATCCCTTTGGTTGCCATGGTTAAATGGAATAGCCTCTGGGTACCTGGTGGCGTAGTCGAGGACAACCAGGATGTATTGGTGTCCCTAGCGCTTTTGGCAGCGGGCTGACCAGGTCCATAGCAATCCTGCTAAAGGGTACAGAAATGATAGGTAAAGGGATTAGGGGGTTGCGGAGGTGGGGTCTTGCCGCCACCTGCTGGCATTCCGGGCAACTGCGGCAGAAGTTTTCTACCACCTTCTTCACTCCTGGCCAGTAGAATCTTGCCCTGATTCGGTCCAGTGTCTTCTCTACTCCCAGGTGAGCACCGAGCTGGTGGGAGTGGGCTAGCTGAAGGACAGAGGGGATAAACGGGCAGGGCACCAACAGCAATTCTTGTACAACACCAGCTTTTTGGACAACCTGATATAACAGTGAATTTTTTATGGCGAAATGTGGATAATCATAACAAAACAGTCCAATCTACATTCCAATCGACTCGTCGATATCCGTAAACAGGGTCCGGCACACGAAGACGGAATCTCAGACGGTCCAGGGTTGGGCTAGGCGGAGGGAAGTCAGGCAGGCGAGGGTCAAACACGGGGCGGGTTCTCAGACAGTCATGGGTAATGGCACACAGCAGCTTCCTTCTTCCAAACAAGATCATACACAAAGCGTTAATATTCTTTCGTTATTTCTCTGCTCACTTCCTCCGTTGATTTCCCGGTTAAGGTACTCTCCCGTGTGTGTGTGTGATTTCCCTTTTCTTGCGCCTCCAATCCGTGTGTTGATTCGCTGCAGCTGGGTGTTGTGAATGAGGAACAAGTGTTGTTAATTTCACCGATTGCTGCGGAACTCCATATCTGGGCATTGGTTTGATTGTCAATCTCAACAGTGATGACTCAGGAACTCCATGGGCATAGAGGTAAACACCGGGAAGCGTACATATCGGTTTTCCACCACCTCTCCTCTCATACACCTCTGCCGGCTGCCACACTATCCTTAATACTACTACTAATTTCCCTCCCCGTCCCCCCAGTCCCTAGAGCGTGTGCCTCAGCCGCCATGGAAAAAGCCACTTTGAAGCCCTTTAGTAGCTTTAGTAGCGTGCTGACAGAGGACTGTACTCTGATACGCAGCACTTTGAACATACCAAATGTGCCCACATTCCGGGTTACCCATGAGCACGACAGAGCAAGAGGAATCCTTTTCAGACTATTGAGTTTAAATTTTTTGATTGGCTGTGATTAATCACAATTCATCGGAATTTCATAATCTGCTAGCATTTACCACTTTTCTTTACATAGAATACATGAAATACAGTGCTAGTGTTATAAATAATACATACACACACAAAATGAACGAATCAAAATATATTTTTATTACCATCTCTTCGGAATGAATCACTTTATCAACATGTGAGGCCTGCAAGCCCCCCATCTCAAGGCCTAACAATGTACATTTCAGTTTGGAGAGGATCTTCTCTTGAAATAAATATTATCCTGTATCCTATATTGTAAACAAGATGAAGATGAATGGTCCTATTTAAACTATTTTATATCTTATTAATACTCAACCTTTTTCCAAAAAAGTAAAAATAGTGTTGTCTCAAAATGTCGGACAGCACCATTTGACAGGCAAATATATGCTGGAATAACATAAATTTAACTAGAGCACCTATGGTGCTTTGGATAAAAGCGTCTGCTAAATGGCATATATATTATATATTATATAATATATTACTATGGACATCGGGGTGATGCTAATCAGTTTAGCATTTAGCTCTAATGTCTTCGTTTACGACTCAAATTTTTCTCCCATTTTAAGTAAAAGGGCTTACCAGCTTCTCTCGACATGATGCAGCCACTCGTCTGGTAAAAGAAAATGTTCATTCATATCGTAAAATTGCAATTTATATCATAAAATTGAAAACGCACTGGGTCAAATTAAGTTAAAAATAGGTAGCACTGTAGAGTAGAATTTGCTGAGAGAAATCTCGCACACCTTTTTGACCTGCTTATCAAAGGGGAAGTATGATTATGAAGTAATGACTATGATTATGATGTCTTTTTAAGGCATTAAGCTTTTTGAATTAATCACAGGCTTTAACACGTTAACTTTGACAGCCCTAATAAAGACAGCTGAAAGTAAGTAAATAATATAATAATTCTCAGGCATTGATTTTGATCATTTATTAGGTTAACTACAAAATAAATAAAGACTTTAACAGTGCATCTGGAGGGGGGCTGGAGTTAATCATACAAAATTAATTTCCCCTAAGATTTATGAAGTGAAAGGTCAAGAGGACTACAATTATGCTTTGAGGGGTAAATATAGTGTATGGGGGTTCAGTACAGCACAAACCAGTCTGTGTAGAAAGAAGAACTGAAGCAGACTAACTATAAGCAGACTAAACTCATTTAATCTCTGCTACAATATAAATATATGATGTTTCAAAAAGGGAGCCCAAAACACAGAATTATGCAAATTAATGCAAATTATGCAAATTAATGTATGCCCACAAAATTAATGTATGAATTAGACAGCCAAGTCACTTGAAGCTGGCCAAGTGGCTCCATATTTTCATTGAGTCCAGTAGCAGTGAGACACAGGCACTTCCTTCTGAGTGTTTTTCAAATATGGGAATATAAGAGGGACTGTCACCTGCTTAGTGGGGGGAGGAACCAAAAATGAAGAATGCCAGCATGTAGCACAAAAAGCCAACCAGAGTGCTCAGAAACTTAAGATAACAGGACCCAACAAAACAATAAACAAATAATAAACTAAACCAATGACAAATTCACTGTACTAGGAAACAAACTATGGCAATGGCAATAGCAATGGCAATGCGCCTGGAGCTGCGCACAAAGGCAAGGCCAACCAGAACTGAATGGCTCAACAGTTCCTTACATAGGGCAGGCAATTAAGTAGAACAAACCATTTTCACAAGAAAATATATAAAATACATTTAAACTGAAAAATAGTTACCAATAATTGACATGCATGCATCTTTTAATCTTAACTCCATCAATGTCAAAAAGTTGCATCAAACATTTAAATACAGCTCCAGAATTGACAATACACAGAGAATGTCTCCCCCATGGGCTCACGCTTTACAATTCTTTACAATTCACTGTGATGGCGCCGCTGCTTTCGACTCTGCCGGTATGTAACATGTCAAACAAAATAAAGCGAACAAAGAGGAAACAACAAAAATTGTTCATGCAGGTTCAGTTACCACTTTGCACTCCTTTGTTTCGGAATATCTTTCGACTCGCCGTTTGTTACCAATAACAAACTGCGCACTTCCACTATTACTGTACAATTAACAGTTTTAATGCACATTACACATTCCAAATATGTTTTCCCCCTAGCGATTTGACATGTATAAATATATAGAACTATATTTGAACAACAATGTAAATACTGACAGGGATTTATCACTGCCACGTGATGCGTGCTGCCGACTTGATGCATTAAAGAGCAGTTGCGGACACGCAGGTCTGCTCCGTGAGGAATGCGATAACTCGCGATAACTCGCTTCCTCACAGGGAAACACAAAATCTTCCTGAAACTTTTGAAACCGCTCTGATGCACTTCGATCATTTCTCTATCTTTTCTCATCAATTCGCCCTTTCATACCGAATGAGTAATTTACCTTCATCTGTAAAAACACACTAGTTCAGAAAGAGATTTCAAATATGTGTGTTTGATGCAGTGAAAGGTATAATTCTTTCACCTTGAAACTATGAAATTGTTTCATTTCAAAACTGGCAACACAAATAACCCATTCAAAATTACATTTAAGGGGTAGAAGTAATACTCTGTGCTAGAATTCATAGTAGTGGTAGTAAGTCCATGCAATCGATCTCTAAATGACGTTAAGTGAAGTGCTGCTCAGATTTGTTCCCTCTGTAGGGTGCCTCGGTGCGGGCCAAACATTTAAGCATTCAGCTCATTGGCATGCTTGTTTTTATGCTCTGGAAAATCATCTCATTCTACGAAACAGATCAAACAATAAATCTTCCTTGGTCAAAAGAGGTCCAATAAATAATGAGGTCCAGTAGAAGGTGTTTAGAAGGTGCGATTGACATGTAAACTGTTGCGAAAATGGTCAAAAACCTCCGCAAATATGTATGTATGTACATTCTATATAATATACAGTATGTAATGTTGTGAATGTACATTCAAGGGGATTGGTGATTTTGTGTGGGGGGATTTAATCTGATGCAACACCTGGTTGGATAGTGGAGGGTTGACGCATGCTTGTGCTTTGGACGCACTGTGCTATGGTGCCTGTTCTTAGGACTTCAGTTTGGCGGTGCTTGTGGACAAATCAAGTCTCGAGTTTGTGGTCAAGGGGCCCCAGTAGAGTGGCCCGCCACCTCAGAGCAAATTTCAGACAGTTGTTTATTAGCATTTTTTATATTTTTTTATAAAAAACAATCATTTTGATCTTCTCACTGTTTTAACGGCCTACCCATGAAATTGTGTGTGAGCGCACTGCTACCACTGTGCATGGAGGATTAAGCCTCTTCACTGGAAGGATTTACTGCCAATGAGATGAACAATACCAATAATGTCCTCTTTAATAATGTAAGAACTTGCTCCAGATGAAATGGCCGACAGCAAAGGGTAGTTATTAGCAGACTCATCTGTAAAATGGCTGTAGTACTGCTAATGCACCTGAGTCTTCGACCATGATTTCTCTGGAGTCTGCTCAGTAATTACCCCCCCCCCCCTCCCCTCCCCTCCCCCCCAGGTATATGGCACATACAAAAAGATTTAAAAAAGAACAGTGTGTTTTTACCGTGCCAGTGCCGACTGTGGCCAGCAGCCACGCGGGGTGACGCATAATCGGTGGTGGTGTCGACCCAGGGAGGGAGGGATTCAGTCGGCTGGGTCAATGTCTCGTCACACACAAGCGACCCCCCCCCGCTAGTTAATCGGGTGCACACGGTCTGCCGGTATAAAGTTGCTGATGAAACGTCTTCCACTGACTCGTGTCTGTGCAAGTTTAACTTGGGAACTGCGGTGTGAAAATAATCGGTGGCTGACAGCACATGTTTTTCTGGGACAATAGCGCACTCTCCCAAACTGACAGTGGCCAATTATGCCTGGATCCCAATGCCATCAATCCCGACACTAGAACTACTGCCTTAACAGGAAGAGTCATCCAGCAATGTTCGTAACATTTGAAAACACGCCTGCACAGGTACCTGAAAACTTTCAACAAAACATGTCGCCAACCGACACGTACAATCACACGAAATAAGAATTTTGTTCTGAACATGATGTGAAAACAGATTCTTTTAAAATTGTCAGTGATCTGCAGGAATTATTCCTGGTGTCCTTTAAAAAGGGTTAAAGTATTTAGAATAGCTATTGGACCCCAGTCTGGTGGCGGGCCGGCCGGGAGAGGCATTATCGGCGCATTATCTCTAACGGCAGACTCACGGACAGGACTGCCTCTCACAAGGTCACCGAGGGCCGGATCGATAAGCACACAGCCCCAGTGCCACATGCACACCGCACAAGCGCAGCCATCCTTGTGAGTAGCCCGCACTGGTATTAAAAGGTCTGTGACATTTAAAGACAAGGTGCCCTTTTCGCTCTCTGAACGGCACTCAGTATCACTGAGGTGGAGAGACTCCCAGCTCACGCCGTGGACTTGCATTCTGTACAGAGGGGTATGGACACTAACACAGTTTTTTTTTACACAGATTTTTAGCATCAACTCCGGAGTGCCCCGGTAATAATTAGATGGGTGGTGCGAGACATACACTGCAAGACATACGAGACATACACTGCACATTTGACTTCTTCAGGGTTTGTTTTGGTATCTCTCAGTCAACACCCATAGTCAATCAACATACAGTATACAGTAGAGTTAAAGAAGACAGAGTTGAAATAAACAATAATAGCACATTACAAATAATTAGGCAAAAATCATTATAATACAAATAACAATAATGAAATATTATCTTGGTAATGAAGTACCATTTTTCTCACATGCACTTTTGTACAAGATGAAAGATACAGACTAGCTGGTATGCTATTTTTCAAAGAGTCAGGTCTGGGGGGGATAAATAACTATATAAAATCAAGATATAAATAAATAATATATATGCAAAAAGTTCACTGACTGTGTGGAGGTGAACGGAGCATAATTTCCCTGGGTATTTTTAGATCTGCCGTGCTGTATATCAGTGAAACCCGGGTTCCACAATCAACACTCTGCGGTGTAGATTTATTAGATTCAGGCAGATTCACATCTGGAGTGTTGGGGATGCGCCCCACGTTTGGCTGCTAGATCTATGATTGCAGAATCACCATTTGACACATTTATTTGCTTTTATGGGGAGAGAGGCTACCGGCCGAATTCATTGCCGTTTCTTTTTTCTGCATCTCCGTCATCTCAAGGGGGAGACACAGGCAAAGGATTTGAATCCCTTTGTTTTACAACAGTGATGGGAGAATGGGTGGAGTTAATATTAGCTGTCAATCACTGGGGCGTTTGAGCCAATCAAAATGTGCTGCTCTTCACAACAAAACACAATAATTGGTTGAAATCAGTGTAACATATGGTGGCCCCACCCATTCATGGTGTCATGACACCTCATTCGACCATCACTATTTTATACCACCGCAGGTTCGTCCATGGTACAGGTGTAACTTGTTCTTAACTTGCAGTGAATCCACAGGTTCCGACTCATATTTCCATCCATATTCGTCCGTTGGCGTGGCAGTGTGCCAATGTAATGTATGTAGATGTGCGGGCTCCTCTCCTTACTTAAGCCGACTGAATCTGAGCTGCCACAAGAATAGAGTGCTCCGTTCACCCAGGTGAGAGCAAGTCGAGACTTTAATCGGTTTTCTCTTAACCTGTAAGACATAAAACTGCTCGTGGAACACATAGAGGAGCCGCTAATCCCTTCACCTCGCTTGTTTCCTCTAATCTGGTTGGATATTTTGTAATCCTAATTTGTATAAAAGAGATGACTGAGTCCCTCCCCCGATTCACCTTGGATCAAGCGTTGATATTCTCAATGCTCCGATTTCAGACGAAACTCTGGAGCCTTATGCACCGCTGGAATTTGGAGATGGATAGATACGGCCATTTGGGTCTGTCTGTCATACTTTCAAGTTTTGTAGGGGCTGGGTAGCTTGAGTCACTACATCATTTTCAATGTTGTCAACTCAATTGCCTGTTATTAAGGGGTCAAGGACAAATTTTCCAGTTTTTCCCACGTTCCCCGCTCTGTTAAATGTCCACTGTCAATTTCCGTGTGACAGCCTGATTGTACATGACATAATACAAAATCTAGGCTGATAGAAAAGGATTGATTGACATGATGCCTGGCGCTGTTTTGTGGCTCGCAGGGGCCTTAACACCAGCCACAACATCGCCCATTTTAATAGTTTATGAAGTAATATGTTAAAGACCTTCTAAGCCGAGGCCACAAAGCCACTCCTGGCAAAAAATTGCATGTGCTTTCCTTCCAGCCAATTCCTCATTCGATCAACACTCTCGAAAACATGCATTTAAATCCCTCCGTGATTTTGTCATTTGAACTGACTTTAGCAGAATATACAGGTAATTGCCTGTATAAAGGAAACACTTGAGTAAATTAAGGGTTCTGGTGGCCCTGCTATGATGTGAGGTGCATTTTCCTGGCATGGTTTAGGTCCACTCAACCCCTTAGAGGGCAAGGTAAACACCAATAAATACAAAGCCATTCTGAGTGATCACCTTTATCCTATGGTGAAGAATTTATATGCTGACAGGAGTGGTCTCTTCCAGGATGACAATGCCTCCATCCACAGGCATCCTACTGTTCATGGGAACTACTAGCGCAAATTGGATCTGATCTTATCTGACAAGCCCAGCCTAGAGGAATCTGATTCATTCAATTCAATGCCATGCTCCTTACAATAATTTCAATGCATATTAAAATTGAAAATCGAATTGACATGACAGTATTTTGTTACAATCTTTTGCCATTTTAATGTTTCTTACCTTATAATTGTATTTTAATTATGAGAATTCATTGTTTTAATTATAGGTATTTTCTTCTCTAAGGCAGTGCACGCAGCTCTCTGTGGTGATACCGTGGCAACGGGCTCAAAACTCTGATTGATTGATCCCCATCATCATGGTTTCCGGTATGGCCATGTGACGTGGGAGAACCATAAAGTGAAAAATACATTCAAAAATATTTACTCGTGAGAAATGCTTGAACGGGCAGTGACAGGTTTAATTGCAGTAACCCCCCCCACACACACACACACACACACACACACTGGTGATTCAGTCTTTTCGGGCCTGTTTCCATCAGAAAACATATAAATCAGCATCATTGCCAGTTGTCTGCAATTAGGAGTGATTTGTTTGTTACTGCCTTTGACTCGAAGTTCAGAGCGACGGGAAGCCCTCAAGCCTTTCAGTGTCTGTGTTTAAACAAACACGGCATGTGCACTGTAACGTATGGGGCCGGCGTTCGTCACGTGCAAAGCATGCGGACACAGTGGCACCCCCATGTCTGAAGGTGACAGAGCCAAGAGGGTGTAGGAATGATACAATCACAGCAATGTGGGCCTTGGCTCCCATCTCCACAGTCTACAGCTCTCTCAGTCTCTGGGCATTCATTGTTACTTAGTAGTAACAATTAATGTTGTGTGTGGCAGGGCAGCATAATGGTTAGGGGAACTGGGCTTGTGACTCAAGTGTTGCAGGTTCGATTCCCAGGCGGGGGCTCTGCCGTTGTACCCTTGAGCAAAGGTACTGAGCCCGAATTGCGCCAGTGAAATATCCAGCTGTATGTGTACGTCGCTCTGGATAAAGGCCCGCAATGAGTAAGCCATCCTTCACAATACAATCCACTAAAGCTCGAAAGACAAAAAGTGTCTCTCTTCAATTGGATGAAGACGTGTCAGGATAGCTTTCTTTATGACAGGTTTTTTTTTAATTTTTTTTATGTAAACATCAACTAGCATGAAGTTGAGACAAAAAGCCAAGACAAGATTCTAGAGAGAGAGGGACTGCATGAAATACACAAACATGATTTAAAAAAGGTATAAATATGGTATAATGCTTCTGTCTAATTCTCCTGACTGCTGCAGCGTTGCTTTAAGTGCTTATCACACCAGGCACAGAGCTGCCTTTTTCTCGTTTTTCTTGACGTTAATTTCATGATAATTTAAGTTTTGTGTCAACTGGAAAAAGGATGAATTCATAAGAAACCAGAGCAGGGCAAGAATCATGAATACTATTACAAAAAGTATATTCAAACATAATTCTTACTCAGTCATGAATGTCCATTCCAGCTCATTGTTCCCTTATTCAGATTCTAACCCTCTAATATGTGAGAAGTGGCCCAGTCAAATACTATGTTGTATATAATTATACGATGTCTGTAAAACGTTGTGCCTATCCATTGTGCTGGATAAGTATACCTGATAAGAGCCTTCTTATCAGGTATACTTATCCAGAGGTGAAGTATCAGATTTTTTTCTGGATAAGAGCAACTTTCCTCATGAAAAGGAGGTGAAGTATCAGATGGTGTTCTGATAAGAGCAACTTCCTTCATGGAAACGAGGTGAAGTATCAGATTTTCTTCTGGATAAGAGCAACTTTCCTTGTAAAAAAGGAGGTGAAGTATCAGAATGTGTTCTGATAAGAGCAACTTCCTTCATGGAAACGAGGTGAAGTATCAGATTTTGTTCTGGATAAGAGAAACTTTCATCAAGAAAAGGAAGTGAAGTATCAGATTTTGTTCTGGACAAAAGCAACTTTCTTCATGAAAACGAGATGAAGGATGCAGCACAGAATGGCACTAATGTGTCATAGTATCAAAGGCCTTATGTGATGCAAAACTGTTCAAGTAGTGTAGTGTACACAGTAGTAGGAGTATCTGCTGTTAGTAGCATGGCTCTAGTTTTAAACATTTTAAACAGAAAGTTTGTAGCTACAACTATTTATGATAGATTGGGTTTTCAAGGAGGCCTCAGAGATATGAAATGTTTGTTTATATTGTGAAAATAATACAAATGTATATTACAGTACATTTAGAATAAGTCCCCTTGCATGTTCCCTGATTCAAATGTTATCCGGAATCAAAACAGAGAAAGATCCTTTTCAAGGGCGTTACGGCCTGTATAGAGTTCGTTAGCAATTAGCATATGCCTCGTTTGTTTCTAAGAGAGAGTTCTCACTGAGACTCCAGCAGAGTCTGTGACGTCTTGACCTTCTTTCTTTCATCGCTATCACTCCACCACTCCTTTAGATCATCCACATTATTAAAAATGTATGGGCAATTGTATTCCCAGCTGATGTTTCCAGGAGTTAAGACCTGGAATGAAATTAAGAGCACAACTACACACGCAGAGACACATATATGTACAGTATATATATATACTACATGTGGAATTTTATTTGGACACTAAACATTGTTTGACAGATTCTTATGTGATCTCAGGGGAGGGATCGCTGTTTCCAGCAGCGCTCTTATTATGATTTTTTTTCCCCCAATGAAGCGGAGAGGCAGGAGACCAACTGTGAAAGCTGCCACATTAGTGCTAAACCCCAGCGCTGAATCCTTCTGATCAAGGCAATAAAATCTTTCATCCTCCCTTAACCACGTCGACTTGACAGTGATACACATCGACTGTCAGCCTCCCCCCGTCGTGGACAGGGCCGGAAGAGTAATGGAAAACAAAGGGGCGTGGAGCGAGGGGAGATAAAACAGAAAGTACGCTCGGTAGAAGGCCCTTCACTCATAATTTTGTTGCAGTCGTACGTGCGATGTCGTACATATAACCCATCTAACCTTATGTAATAAAGGCATCAGTGGGGCGTAATGGTTAGTGAACCGACGGGAGATTCCGGAGCGGTGCTTGAGACAGCGTTTTCCACCAACAAAACACAAAATTATGGAATTTATCTTGGACGAACGGTGCTGCATCCCTTCAATAGAGTTTCAAACACTTGTAGAATCTATGCCAAGCTATTCTGGTGGTTCATGGTGGCCCAACGCCCTATTAAAACATTTCATATTGGTGTTTCCTTTATTTTGGCAGTTATCTGTATACTCCAGAACTCACTATATATAGTATAATATTAGTATATTAGTACAATAAAAAGTAAGCATCTTATTTATAATTGCAAATGCTGGCTTTCCAAAAAAATCCACTGGGCCAATTTCCAGTGAAATCTGAGAGCATCGTGATAAAGTCAAGATGATTCCACGGACAAAAAACAAGCCAGCAGGGTTCACAATGACTCAGGTTAAAGCATCAGAAGATCTTGGATAATTTCTGAGAAATTAAGGAGACAAATATTTAGCATGTTCTTTCATCTCCGCATAATTATGGTTTCTACCTCCTACACCAAAAAGCAGGTTAGGCTCCTTGGATTACCTCTGAATATCTTTCATTCTACCCTTCATGCTGCCAACTCCATGGTGTTATCCAGTGATCCAATGCATGAAAAATATATTTTCTTCTTTTAAAAAAAATGTGTTTCTGATTTTATCCCATTTTCTCCCAATTTGGTAGCCAATTAGACCCGCTATTTTTACGTCAATCCCCCCCTAGTAATGTGAGTTCGCTGCCGTAGTCCTGCGACCGGTAGTGACGAGAGCGAAGTGACGCCTCTTCCGAGACGCCACTCGCCCAGCCGTCGACCGAACCCCGGTACTTACAGGGCCACTCTTATACGCAGCGAACGTCACGTCGGCTTCCCTCCCCCCTCCCTGGGGCGGACAGCCAATCGCCGCCCCCTGGTGGCACTCCCGGCCAAAGCCGACACTTGGCGAGACGGGGAATTGAACCCCGGTCTCCGTGGCCAGCGTCGGACGTTGTAACCACTGGACCACGCGGGAGGCCCCAAATATATTTTCTTTAAATCCTCCTGACTTTTGTTTCGTGTTTGTTGATTAGAATGGAATTTGTGTCCCTTGTTGTTCCACCCCACTCTAATGTCTTCAGCATTAATTACATCGTAAATCAAAACTGCGCATTGCTTGATTCATCGAGTATCTCCAAGGAACCTTTGTGTGTGCATTAACAACCCCCAAACAATATATTTCCCCACCAAAGTTGTTCCACAAGAGCAGTGACGCGTGAATACGCATAGAAGACTATTCCCTTAAATAACGTAATCGCTCAAATAAACACAAAGTTGTTTTTTCACTGCAATTATATTATTGGGTGAAAATTAACCTAAGATGGAAACGGAAAAGAGCCTCAGCAGGACCAGAATGAAGAACATGAAGTGTGTTCATCAGACAATGGTAACGGAAAGCACAGATGAGAAAAGGGAGAATTGTGCAGGAAACAATTAGGGACTGAGTGAATATGAACTCTCTCTTTAGCAGTATAAACTTTTTGAAATGAGCCTGCTTGTGCTCTACAGCCTCCCCAAGTTCACTTAATTAACTGGCTTATCTCCCCTTTCCTTGCCTTTCATGTGTTGCTATGCCTAATTGGGTTTGCAGCAAAGGTGGCTGTTCCCTGACTCTCAAGCAGCCAGCTGCTCCGGTAAATGAGCTGTAGCAATATAATGACAGCGGCAGAGGCATAGAGGCAAGCCCGCACACATACATGTGCACACACACACACACACACACACACCCTCATACTCGGACGGACACACACACACACACACACACACACACACACGCACACCACACGCACACGCACATGCACACACACACGCGCACTCACACACACTGTGGAACTGGGAGAGGTGAAGGGAAAAGTGGAGAGGGCTGCGCCACCCTTTTGGCTGCTGTCAGGTGTTCCTGTTCCCTCCCACAGCCTGGAGAGTACTACAGGACCTTGGACAGCAGCGGCCTCACCTACAGGCAGGCTCATTAGCCTCAGGTGAAGCATGCAGCATCCCACTCATTGGTATAATCTCCACAGTGAATGAGGATTCCTGATTTCTCAGTTTCAGGTGTCTGAGGGTGAGGTGTGTGAGGGTGAGGTCTCTGAGAGTGAGGGTGAGGTGTGTGAGAATGAGGGTGAGGTGTATGAGGGTGAAGGTGAGGTGTGTGAGAATGAGAATGAGGTGTGTGAGGGTGAGGGGGAAAATGAATAGAAAACACGAAGTCACAAAAAAACTACAAAAAAGCCCATTGCCCTTCCATAAAAGATGTTCCACTCAGTGGATGGAGCTTTGTCACATAATCCTCTGTAACCATAGACTATTCAATAGTGACTTGTTACTTGTCACTACCCTATTGATTTTATTATTTGGTAAAAGAGTCATAAAATATGCCACTCTTTTTTATCCAAAGCGATAAAAAGTTATCAACTACGAATGCATGCATTTTTCCAAATATGTAGTCCCAATGGTAATCAAACCCACAACCTAAACATTGTCAGCACCATGTTCTACGTACTGAGGCACACAGAACCACAGTTAAATTCCCCTTTCGCTGTCTTGACTCCCTGAATGCAAAGGTTTGGGAAGAGAGCAGTCCTTCCCATACAGCGTTGCCTGTTGATCCACCCCAGCTGGAGTGGGGGCCACGTGTCTATGCTACTGCATCTCATAGGCTAGAGCAAGTAAGATATCACCCATATTATTTCATTTTTTTACAGCCTGCAGAACACTTCATGGAATTCTAAGCGTCTCTTCCAACAATGCCTTGAAATGTGGGGATTTTGTATCATTCACCATGGGGACTGATGTCTGAGCAATATATATATATATATCAATCAAACCAAGACGGGGGGACCTGGTGAGCCGTAACTCATAAATAAACATGTAATGTAAAATGAACATCATCTTGTGCACTTCAACGACGTATACAGGGCCTAAAGTGGAGCTCCACTCAGTCCCCCAGAGCTGAAATGCCTTTTGAATTCATCTGGAACTTTCTGAACGACGACTGTACACGTGCGCGCATACACCCCTGCCGTCCCATTTCAGCGTTTCACGACGACTTCTATTTCACTGACTACAGTGTCACCCTCCCCCGTTGTCATGCAGACACGCAGGAACACAAGCACAGAAACCCAGACGAGGCGCTATACAAAATCGTCTCTCTGAGCAGCTAAAAAAGAAAAAAAAGAAAAAAGTATTTGCCACGGCGGCATTTGCCGAATTAAACAAGAGATGTCATTCCGAAAGGACCTTTTTTCTGAAACAGACAAACCGAAACATTTACTAGATGGCTATGTCGTTCAGGAGTGTCGCATGCGGTGAACTCCTGTGAATTCTGACACGGGAAGTCAAACCTGTGTGGCTTGTAAAACAAGCAGGGGTGAGGTGAGGTCATCTTTACTCCTTCCCAGACTTCTGGAGACTGCATTAGGAAACTCTCTCAGGCCTGTTAATTCCTAATTAAGAAATGCCACCAGCATTAGATCCCATCTGTCTTAACGACACTGAGAAGGCCATTCACAGCGCCATCTCCAGGTTGGACTTTATTCCAGTGTCATGCATTATTTCACCTATAGCTGACGCTCCTTTGGCCACTAGACTCCATACCAAAATAAGCCAACACTTTAACTCCAGTTTTGACACTGCGACCCTCCAGGACTGGAGTTAAACCTGCAGACACTGCGGCCCTCCAGGACTGGAGTTAAACCTGCAGACACTGCGGTCCTACAGCACTGGAGTTAAACCTGCAGACACTGCAGCCCTCCAGGACTGGAGTTAAACCTGCAGACACCGCGGCCCTACAGGACTAGAGTTAAACCTGCAGACACTGCGGCCCTCCAGAACTGGAGTTAAACCTGCAGACACTGCGGCCCTCCAGGACTGGAGTTAAACCTGCAGACACTGCGGCCCTCCAGAACTGGAGTTAAACCTGCAGACACTGCGGCCCTCCAGGACTGTAGTTAAACCTGCAGACACTGTGGCCCTCCAGGACTGGAGTTAAAGCTGCAGGCACTGCAGCCAAGACTCCAACAATGCAATTAAAGATTAATAATAATGACTTTAATTTAACTTTAAGCTAACTTTAATTTAACTCTATATTTAAGAATATAATTAAATCAGCACCAATTTGAAAAAAAACAATCTTGTAAAAAACTAAAGCTTGCCGCGCTATAGTGCTAAATTAAATGTCTCGTGGCCCTACCTTCTGCAGTGGCCGGCGGCAGTCAAAGCCGGGACTAAATCAGCTGTCCCTCTGAGTTACGGCTCTCCAGGGGGAGAACGGGGACATTTCACTGGGGAAATGACCTCCTGCTCTCAAGGTTTCTCTCCCGTGTCTTCCTCCTAATTCATTGGTGTTTCCATACGATGGGCCGATCAGAGGTTGCTAGGCAACGGGCTACGGAGGGGGACGGGAGGGGAGGGGGGGGTTTGGGGGTTTGGGGGCTTGAGAAATGAACTATTTTCCATGCCGACAGCAACTCAAACTGGTAGATTGAATAAATCCCATTAGCGACAGCGGAGCTAGCGTAATGACCAGGCCACGCCGCCGCAATCTCACTTACGCTTTACCCACTTGTCGGTAATGTCTGTGGTCCCCGGAAAACGCCACCATGCCGCACCACGATGCACCGTGCTCTCACGTTTATCCGGTGTGACAGTGTGTGGGGGGGTTTAATTAACGTGGAGGTGTTCACACACATCTGGAGTGGGTGTGCTGACCATAACAACCTCTTCTCGGTAATGCTACCGTTTGCCATGTTGGGGAGAGAGAGGAAGAGGAAAAAGATTAACCAATTTGCCCCATGTGAAGGATTAATTAAATGTGCAATCTAAACGCAGATGATCTGGTGTCAAAACTGATATATGGTCGCGAGAGGACTGTGCATCAAAGCATTATTTTGGCCAACGATTACAAAACTGGATGTATGTATTTAGACTATACAAAAGTTACAAAAACATACATTACTTCTCCTGCACTATTCCCACTATTTAAACATTAGTAATATACAGGTAACTGCCAAAATAAACTAAACACTTGAGTAAATGAAGGGCTCTATTTTGGTGTGGGGTGCATTTTTCTGGCATGGTTTAGGTCCACTCAATCCCTTAGAGGGCAAGGTAAACACCAATAAATACAAAGCCATTCTGAGTGATCACCTTCATCCCATGGTTAAGAATTTCTAGAATGGTGCTGCATCCCTCCATTTAGGAGTTGTAGACACTTGTAGAATCTATGTCAAGGCACATTGAAGCTGTTCTGTCAGCTCGTGGTGGCCCAACACCCTATTAATACACTTTATATTGGTGTTCCCTTTATTTTGGCAGTTACCTGCAACTGGTTAAATGAAGGTACATAAAGGCACTCGACTGGAATGGCCATGGCATATGTTTGAATGAAAGTTGAACCCGCACACTGTGTGTAAAAAGAGGGAATATCCCAAAACAAGGCGAAGGCTCGATGTACAATTCAAATGAATGTACATCGAGCCTTCTCGCCTTGTTTTGGGATATTCCCTCTTTTACACACAGTGTGCGGGTTCAACTTTCATTCATATATAG
The DNA here is from genome assembly GCA_029706075.1 of Aldrovandia affinis. Taxonomy (NCBI): domain Eukaryota; kingdom Metazoa; phylum Chordata; class Actinopteri; order Notacanthiformes; family Halosauridae; genus Aldrovandia; species Aldrovandia affinis. The sequence continues at coordinate 4,522,300 of JAINUG010000055.1, forward strand.
TGGCTATTGCAGCTTTCAAACCTACGCACATGTGGTTACTCCTATCCGGTTGGCGTGGCTTCACCTCTCTACAACGATTTCATGGCATATGTTTTACATCGTTTTCATGCTCATCAAACCATTCAGTGACCAATCATCCCGGAAGAGACCACTCCCATCAGCATAAACATGCTTCACCATAGGATGAAGGTGATCCACTCACAAGAATGGCTTTGTATTTATTGGTGTTTACCTTGCCCACTAAGGGGTTGAGTGGACCTAAACCATGCCAGGAAAATTGGAAGCACCTGCTTTCAATATACTTTGTACCCCTAACTTGCTAAAGTGTTTTTATTTTTACACTTACCTGTATGTCAACAGAGAACAGATATCTCAATTACAGTGATGGGTAATCAGGTGGCCGGATGTAGAGACAGTTTTTGCGGATATTTGACCAGGACAGTGGGGTGAACATCCCTAGTATTTCCAAAACTGTCCTTATCACAGGAAAATTTAAGCATGGCCTCTGTGAAATTACCCAAACAAAATACTCCTGGCTGAAGAACTCATATCCTTACCGTGCAGTTCTGGGCACAGAATTAAGGCACTCAATCTATTCAAGTTTAGCAAATGGAGATTTAGGGGGGATTTGATTGAGGTTTTTTAATTCCTAAAGGGGATTAACAAAGTGAACTACCAAAGATGTTTTAAGATAAGTTTGGTTAGCAGAACAAGATGTCACAGGTGGAAATGAGTTAAAGGCATATTCTGCATGGACATTAGGACTTTTTTTTTTTACACAGAGAGTTGTTAATGCCTGTAACAGCTTGTCAGGTTGGGTAGTAGAGGCAGAAACACTTCAGCTATTCAAGTCCAGGCTAGATGCAGTACTAGATACTCTTTAGATCAGGACATGACAAACCTAGATGGGCTGTCATTATGTATTCTTATGTTCATATGTTCTTATATCCATTTTACTTTCCTCAGAAAGCCATTGTTTTGGCTACAGTATGGGTAAAGGGGATGAATAATATATTCTGATTGTTTTAACACAAACATTGATATAAAATATTACCCCCAGGTCCTCCCAGGACTGCAATTGATTTTACAGCAATGAGTCAAATCAAATATGAATGTTATGTGTTTATTTATATATGTAAACGTTAGTGTGTCAAATAGCTGGAATCATTCCTGCTCAAATTCTGCAATAAGCTAATACCAAACTCTCTACTGGTGTTTACAAATCTGTTCCAACTTCACTTGGGAGGTAAACCTAGGGGAAGGGGGGAAGCAAATTAACCAACGTGGAAAAAAAAGTCAATAAAATATTTGCTCATCTATTACAGTCAAACCCACGCTCATCCCCAAGTGCCCCCGATGTTTGTTTTCCCTGCAGTGAATAATCAATCAAGGTTCCTGAGGATCCTGAGACTGTCCAGCCAATACACAATGAGCAATAAACCAAAAAAACAACACAGGCGTTTCGTGAAGGATCATTTTACACCTGTTTCCCACAGAAAGTACCAGAAAAAAAGATGATGCGTGGGAGACTGGAGTTGAGGATGGGACCCGCAAATGAAAAGACGCTTTAAATTCCATTAAGTGTTCCGCGGGCTGTAAAAAATGAAATAATATGGGTGATATCTTACTTGCTCTGGCCTATGAGGTGCAGAAGCAGAGACACATGGCCCCCACTCCAGCTGGGGTGGATCAACAGGCAACTCTGTATGGGAAGGACTGCTCTCTTCCCAAACCTTTGCATTCAGGGAGTCAAGACAGCGAAAGGGGGATTTAACTGTGGTTCTGTGTGGCTCAGTATGTAGAACATGGTGCTGACAATGTTTAGGTTGTAGATTAATCTCCCATTGGGACCACATATACTGGGAAATGCTTGCATTCACTGCTGTAAGTCGCTTTGGATAACAGCGTCTGCCAAATGTCATATGTTATGCTTAAAGAACATTTGACCTGTATCCCCATGCCTGGTGGCCCATGCCCACCATAACTTTAAACATTCCAAACCTAACTTCGCACTTCTCCTGGCTCCTTCATACCGTTTCCTGGCCTCTATACCTCTCCCTGGAGTCTATCCAAATCCCTTTCCATTGCATGCTAAAACAGAGAGTCACTCTACTCTCCCCTACCACCTTATCCTCTCAAATATTTATCCAATAAAATTGATTCTACACAATTTCTTGTCCAGAATTTGGCCATTTTTTGCTGTTATGTCCCTTATTACTCTCCTCTGTGCCACATACCTTTCTTTTTACACACCTTCTTCACCTGATGCATCATTCTGCCACTTCAATTGTCCTCTCCGTCCCTTGAATTGTACTCCCAATCTCCCAGTGCATTGCTCAGTTTCCTTTGCAGACTCCCTGTTTGCTGCTCAAGACTCATCACACCGGATTTCTCCTTGCATGTACTGTTGTTAATGAGAGCGAGCCAGCAACATCGAGAAGAGACACACGTCCCTGCCCGCGTGATAAAAAATCATCAAAATCGCGGTCGGTCTCCAAAGATGCCAATGTTGGCTCATTTCCTTTTTTGGGGTTTTTCTTTCATTTGAATCACTTACTCGTTTGTCATTGTATTTTTGATGCCAAAAACAAAGGTGTTGATGTGGTCCGGGGGGCTCTGATGTGTGGATAATCAGTTACATTTTTTAATGGCACAATTCCAACTGTGGAGCAGGGGGGCAGGGGTATGAGAACATTTATTGTCTACCTTTTAAGCCCACTAGTCTTAACCCGAAGTATTAGCTCAACTAAATTCATCCATTTTGGTAGTTCCAGAAGGTAGATCATTCCAGAAGGATGTCGGGGCAATTTTGGGAGACCAGCGGTGAGGATCTCCCGCTCGCTGACCTCCTCCCGCCTTCGCCGCGCATCTCAGAAGGCCAATGCCGGTGGTGCCCTGTTGCAGCATCTGGATGCAGAAGCAAAGGGATCTATAACTGAGCATCCTGCTGAAGAAGCTTCCTCTCCGCTAATGCATTCCATCATTAGCGTTAGCTCTGCATTAGACAGCTTTGCTGCTAAGGTATTCTGCACGGTTCCAGCATGGCCACAAACCAGCAACCACGATGACCAATGTTTTGAAGCTTTTTGTAATGGCCAAGAGAGCTTTTGAGGGACTTCCTTCTTTTGCAATCAGCAGTTTTTACTATGCTTGAATGCCATCAAGTGGCAGTAGGAAATGGAAGTAGCGGTTCTCCCTCCTAATCTCTTACCTCTCTTATTAAGCTAATGTGCAAACGCGGCCTGTTTGCAGTAAGCCACCCCAGAGGTAGGGAAGCAGCTCGTATTGCCATGTAGTCACAAAGGGGTTGGGTAATTTTAGAAAGATAATCTCCTTCAATATGATGAGATTAAAACAGCAAAACCCAGTTTATCTTGAGAAGAACAGAGAAAAGTGCAGAACAGTGGGTTGAATTGGCAAGCGATAGCGTACCGCTACCCAAACAAATATGACCTTAGTTATAGACTTAATTGCAATTCTGTACTGGGTGCTGTGATCATGAGTGATTGTGAAACGTCTTTTATTACATTTTTCAGATCAAAATAGCACACTGACACCGCTGAGAACACTTCAAAGCCATCTACTGAAGGTGCCTGATTAAAACAGAGTAATTCAGTAAATAACTTTCAGGGGCTGGGCACAAACAGGACCTGCGTGCTAGGTGTGCATCCAAACAGATTTTTGGAAAGACGTTATTCAACTCCGATTTGTGAGTAATCTGTGAGTTATTTTTAAATAAGTTAATTGGACTACCTTCCCGATGCCCTCCAGGAAGAAACACTCACTCAGGCAACGCACACATCTCAGATCTCCGACAACAGACATGAGATGGGCAGCCTCTCTAACCCGTCTACCAAACGCCCACAATGTTTCCCGGAGGCTGTACAGTCCGGCTCTACAGTCAGGAAGGCCTGATCAACTCCCTGTGTTCTGTGGCTCAGGGCTTCATTTTCAGCCTTTCTCTGACAAACAGCTTGACTTTCCATTTATTAGTGGCCCTTCTCGTTGTCTGGTCCTCCGAACCCTTCGGACGGCGTGACGGACCTCCCCTGATTTGTGGTGATAATAATGAACAGGAGCAAGATGGGAAAGCGTTTCAGTGGCACTTTTGTCCGGGGAGAGCAGGACGAATGGGACTTTAATTCAGAAAGACCGCTCCTCCCTTTAAGATGAACAGCACAATTAACTGCAAAGAATTGATCAGCTGTGGGCCTGCATGCCTGTGTTTTGTTTCCAATTCCTCCTAGAACCAATTGATTTACACCCGAGTGGAGGAAACTCAGGGCTTAAAATATAGCTGTAATTAGACTCCACACTGCCCTCACTTTCAAACCACTTGGAAATTGCCTTCTCCGGGAGCGCGTCTCTCTCTCTGTCTCTCTCTCTTCGTGAATTTCTCTCCTGTTAGCACTGCCGGCGGTAAGTCTGAGCCTTCATGTGATCTGATCGCTAAGCAGTCGTATTTCTCGTTGCAGTGCAGGAGGCTCCCGCCCCACCAGGCTTCTCCACTCCTGCAAACGGGGGGGGACCATGCACGAGAGAAAAGAGGGAAAAACTACAGTGGAAAAATATTTATATCCTTTTCAAAAATATTTGCATTCGTGCTGGTGGCTGCCATGGTGACGAAAGGGGGAAAATAGGTCCAGCAGTTCTTGAAGGGAAAATATGAAATAAATAAACATTTAATACAGAAATAATGTAAAGTAGCTGTACTAAAATATTGGTAACACTTTGCTTCAATGCCATAAATCCTACATAGCATAGTCATAAGCATGACATGGCACCTGTCATAACCAGTGATAACAGTGCATTACAGCTTATTACCAATGTCATAATGTATGCAGCAAATGTAACAAAAAAGACATTGATTGCAAATTTTTCATAGGCTGTAATACAATGGCATTATTGGTTATGTAGGTCTCATTACATATAATTCAAGTAAAGTGCAACAAATATATCTTCTCTGCCAAAAGATATCAGGCAAAACTTGTGTCTTGCTTTCCTTTAGCCAAAGCTATTTGTCTTTTGCTCTGTGATTTCAGGTTTTGTGCTGTTTGTTCTAAACCCAGTGAGTTTCTGTAAACTAGTAGTAGTAAACAAAAAAATGGAACTTAAATGTAAAGTCACTTAATGTGTGGCCAGTACGGCCTGTATGTGCTGTGGCATAGAGTCTTTCAGCGTCTGGAATTCTGCAGGAGGAGTATGACACCACTCTTCCAAGAGAAAATCAATCAACTCACACTGAGTTGAAGGACATGGAAAATGCTGTCCCAATTAAAATGTTTAGAAAATGTTTGGTGGTTGTTCTTTGAATTTATAGATAAGCAAACCCTTTTCTAAAGGAATCAAAAAAAGTAAAAAAGTAAAACATCTAAATTAATATCAAACTACAATTCCCATGAGTGACTGGTGGGACCTGCAAATGTAGTTTAATTTTTTACTTTTTACATTGATCACCCGATTTCTGACTAAAAAGGCTTTGCTTATCACCAAATTTTCAAAGAAGAACCCCCAAGCTTTTTTCAACATTTTAATTGTTATTTTCTTCGATTTGATGAAGGAAAGTTAACTGCATCTCGTTGATAATTAATGGCATTGGGAGTTTCGACCCATAAATTCCTGTTACTCAGGTTTTTGACTCAGCTTGACTATCCCAGCATATTCTACAGATACAGGGGAGAGACAGTGATTCTGTGTGGCTCAGTAGGTAGAGCATGACGTTGGCAATGCTTAGGTTGTGGGTTCCATTCCCATTGGGACCACATATACTGAAAAATGTATGCATTCACTACTATAAGTCACTTTGGATAAAAGTGTCTGCTAAATGGCATATATAACAAGCTTCTCTAGGCCCATGTAGCTTAAAGAATGCTTATGCTGTCAAAGGCCTGTGTGTAATGATTGAAACCTGGTAAGTGTAAACCTAAACTGATTCAGATTCCCCCCACAGTTCTGCTCTCCCATAATTCCATGCTTCTTAATCCTTTGAGGAGTGCTGTCTCACTATGAAGTTTATTCTAGAACATGCCGTAACATTCTGGTTGATTGAAATTGATAACATCATAAAGGGCTGCTAATGGCATCCTCAAAGAACTGTCAAATTCCAGAATAGAACACTGTGAATTAGAACTAGACCTGTCAAAAACTCTTCAAAGGGTTGGATAGCAATGGTCTGTTAAAAGCCATGACATCACCATTTCCCTTTCAAGGGCGGGGGGAGGAGAATATGACTTAAACACCTTTTTTATTACAAACCAATTTTATGTAAATCAAACGGAGGGATATTTTGTAAAAAGGGAAAAAATATGGAAATGTACCCTCCTGCCTGGGGTTTCAAAATGATTATTGTTTTCTTCAGATTTTTGTTATAAGGTTTGCCTTCCTTCACTGCCGACATTCTCATTTTCATCTCACCAAAGAAGACAATTAAAAAGTGTTTGTGTGCAAGAGATACATATATCGATTGTTTATACAGTTATGCAGCATGAAGTAAATGCAGATTTAAATATAGATGCAAGTGGTAAAGGTTTGATCCAACGGGGATCAAGATGTTCAAGTGAGTCTAATGAACTGAGCAATCCAATTGTATCCCATTTCATTAAAAAAAATAACCATTTACAAGTTATTTAGTTCACTGAAAATGTTTAACCTGGGATCTTTCTCATATCTTTGACACATTATGGTATTGTAAGCTTCATCTACATTAATTGTATGTCCATCATGGTTCATTCTCCCTGGAATGGCTGTTAAAGCACTGTTCTGGTGTATGGATGAGCCCCACGGTCTGCATCCTGTTAAAGCACTGTTCTAGCGTGTGGATGAGCCCCATGGTCTGCGTCCTGTTAAGGCACTGTTCTAGTGTGTGGATGAGCCTCACAGTCTGCATCCTGTTAAGGCTCTGTTCTAGTGTGTGCATGAGCCCCACGGTCTGCATCCTGTTAAGGCACTGTTCTAGTGTGTGGATGACCCCACGGTCTGCATCCAGTTAAGGCATTGTTCTAGTGTGTGGATAAGCCCCACAGTCTGCGTCCTATTAAGGCACTGTTCTAGTGTGTGGATAAGCCCCCCGGTTTGCATCCTGTTAAGGCACTGTTCTAGTGTGAGGATCGACCCCACAGTCTGCATGCTGTTAAGGCACTGTTCTAGCATGTGGATGAGCCCCATGGTCTGCGTCCTGTTAAGGCACTGTTCTAGTGTGTGGATGACCCCACAGTCTGCGTCCTGTTAACGCTCTGTTCTAGTGTGTGGATGACCCCACAGTCTGCGTCCTGTTAAGGCTCTGTTCTAGTGTGTGCATGAGCCCCACGGTCTGCATCCTGTTAAGGCACTGTTCTAGTGTGTGGATGACCCCACAGTCTGTGTCCTGTTAAGGCACTGTTCTTGTGTGTGGATAAGCCCCCCGGTTTGCATCCTGTTAAGGCACTGTTCTAGTGTGAGGATCGACCCCACAGTCTGCATGCTGTTAAGGCACTGTTCAGGTGTGTGGATGAGCCCCACGGTCTGCATCCTGTTAAGGCACTGTTCTAGTCTGTGGATGAGCTCCACAGTCTGTGTCCTATTAAGGCACTGTCCTAGTGTGTGGATGAGTCCCCTGGTCTGCATCCTGTTAAGGCTCTGTTTAGTGTGTGGATGAGCCTTGCCAGTGCCACCTGTAGCCAGCAGCCCCACAGGGCAACATATAATTGGTGTTAACTTCACCCAGGGAGGGCGGGATTCAGTTGGATAGGTTGTCTGTGTCTCGTCACACCCCCACCAGTCAATTGGATGACCACTATCTGCCAGTATAAAGCTGCACATGAAGTGTCTTCCTCTGACTCATATCTGTGCAAGCTTAATTTGCAGACTGTAGTGTGAAAAGAAGTGGCGGCTTCCAAAATCTCTCACAGAGAGTTGTCATAGAAAATATTGGTCCCACTACATACATTTACCCAAATACTTATGTAATTACACTGTAAATACAGTAGTAGGTTAATGTAACTACTGTGTATTTACACACTATTACACAGTACTTACAATTGCAAAACTTTGTAGCTGTATTTCAAGTGTGGTTTTCCACTGCAGTCTAAACATGAAGTCACCACATTCACATAAGTGAGTGCTAGCTAGCTAATTAATTCTCCTTTCCCCCCCCAATCATGATATGAACTGTCAAAACATGCAACATTAAAATACAGTTTTTACATTTGTAAGTATTACATATCAAAGTGTCAGAGTTTCCGTTAGAAAAAATTGGTGCCGGTCCACGTGTCCTGGAAGATTTCAATGTCCCGGACAAATCGGAGAAATTCCGGTCAAATATTATCTGTGTTTATTGAGCTTAAAAACAATTGATAGGCAGGCTATATAAAGAATGACATCATCAAGGCATGTCGATTTATAATATTTTTTATTGAAAAGTAGGCTACTTTTGCTTATACATTATATTCCAAATAAAATAAGTCCCGTCAATAGACTCACGTGCATAACGCTATTTTAAAAATAAATAAATAAATATTACGCTAGCCTACGTTCGTTGGGGCAACACGTAAACACAAAGAATTTCCTTCAGCTTTAGGCCTACATATTCTCATATAAAATAAAACAGAATAAAAACTATTTGCAAACAAACAAAAAGTTAGCCTACATGTAGGCCTATCTGGCTTATAACATTTTAATTACGGCGTGCTGCTGCCGACTTGAAATCAAATAATTTACGTTCGCCTCCAGACCTTTTCTCAGATAAAATAAAATTGAATAAAAACTATTTGAAAACAAACAATAAAATAACCTATTGCTGGCTTATATGATTTGACTTCTTACGCTTTTTCGCAGCAGTGAAGCGTGCAGCTGCCCACTTAAAATCAAAGGTGCCAAGTGTCTCTCCACAGCTTGCAATGCGCATAAACCTTGCGACCTTGTCCTCCCCAAGGCGACTTCGCTGCGCTGTTTTGATTCGGTTCTGCAGAGAACCCTCTCTGCTGGCACACTGGAGACGGGGATCAAGCAGGCTACCTTGGCCAGTTTGGCCCACTAGGGATAGATTTCGCTGATGGTGGTTAGGCAGGCTACAGCATTCAATCCGAGCGCGCGCTTTATCAGAGTGACGCAATAATGAAACAAATGTAACGATTATTTTGTTCATCGCATAGGCTAGCCTATAGCCTACACATTCATTAAAAAAATGAAGATTCATTTTTAATAGAAGGATAGGTGGAAATTAAATTTTAGCCTGTTTTAATACAATTCAAATTGTGCTTAGAGGGAATTATTTTCACCGGACATTATGACCGGAGAGATTTAAATATGTCGGACTTCAACAGATTTTCCCGGTCAAAAACCGGCAATTACCGGATAACGGAAACTCTGCAAAGTGTATGTACTGTGGCAGCCCAATGGGCTGCACTAGGAAATGGCTGCCTGGCCTACAACACATGGGAGCCAGGAAACACTACATTTCCCAGCAGGCCACAGTCACACCTGAGCCAAGTGAAAGTGATGGGACTAACGACCAGCTGAAAGCCATTTTGAGGCCTATTTAAAGGGCTGATTCCCATCACACTGAAAGAGGAGTAGGAAAGTGTTGGTGAGGAGTTGGTGAGGAGTTGGTGAGGAGTTGGTGAGTGTGTTTGAAGAGAGAGAAACCTATGAAGTCGTTGACCAGCCAGGAATTAGAAAGAGTGTTGGAGTGTGTTTGTTTGTGTATGAAATTTGGATTGTTTTGAGGACCCCCTTTGGATTTGACTACGGACTGCATTGCGGACTTGGAACTGGATTTGGAATTGGAACGGACATTGACAACGAGCTAGGATTGTGGACTTTATGTTTTTGTATTCCCCTGAAGACCCCACCCTTTGTTTTGTGTTGTCAAGTGATAGTTTAATAAATTATCATTTTGGTTTTGAATACTGCCTCCTCCTGGTTCTTGAACTTGCCTACGCCCTCTGCAAGGTCCGTGAGTGTCGCCCAACCCCTGGGGACACCACAGTACACTGAAATTACAAAGTGTCTACAGCTGTAAAAGTGTACTTACACAGGCATTAGGGCCCCTAATGCCTTTATATTAATAATATAAAGTGGCACCAAAATATCTTATTGGGGTTTGTAAGCAGTGTGTCACTCAATAGCTGACTCTGTGCTGACATTGGAGTTTGCTATAGTGCATGTGTTACCGTCACGCTTTGCTCACAGTCTGTACACAGTGCAGGGAAGGAGGGCTTCAGTTAATAGGATTTTCCCCACCTCGTCCTGTGAATCAGATGCCTGCAGCCTGCAGTCTGCCTTCGCCAGCTGCGCACAAAGTGTATTCCTCCAATGTGATGACTGCACCGCTGAACTGCTGGACTGTAGAGTGAAAACCAGTGGGAGTGGGTGGCACGTCCCTTTTGGAAAAATTACATGAGTTTCACATGTGAAATGTCCTAAAGACACATGTATATGTGTGATTACATGTGAATACCTGTGAAGTAAATGTGAAATGTAATCATGTGATACACGTGAGAATATGTAATATACTAATATGTGGTATATATGTGGAAATTAGTGATATACATGTGAATAACATGTGATCTACATATGCAGGAACTCATCTGATTTTTTCCTACAGGGAAAAAAAAGTGGAGACAAAGCTTTCAATTGGTTTAAACAAGACAATGATTGACAGGTCATTGTAGCTCCACCTGTTATGGAGGTTCATGAAAGCTAAGTCACTCCATCACTAGTAGCACAATCAAGGTAACTGCCAAAATAAAGGCAGCACTTGAGTAAATGAGGGATCCTTTAAATGGATGCAGTACCACTAGTGCCCATTGGGGGAGGGAGCGGCTGGTACCAGTGGATAGGTCTGGCCCTTCCCTTTCCAAAAAGCTGTGTTGCGGAGGACTGTATGCTAGTCTGCATTCTGACTGACAAAGAACATCTCAGCAATCTTCTTCTTCTTTCGTGTATCGGCTTCAGATGTCCAAATTGGTGTCGCTCAGCCACGTCCTCGTCTCTGGACCCACTAGAAAGAGCCCCTCCTCTGAAGGTGGTCTAAACAGGGGACAGGTGTGGGTTATGTGGTCGGCAGTCTGCTCAGGCTCCCCGCAATCGCATGCTGCGCTGTCTGCAAGGCCCCACTTCCTCATGGACGCTTTGAAACAGCCGATCCCAGTGCGCAGGCGGTTCAATAGGGTCCATTGACGGCGTGGTAGATCTTCTCCTGCAGCACCATCTCCAGGGTCCCGGATGTAGTGGTGGATACGTGCGGTTCCAGCAGACTCCCATCCCTGCTTCCAGGATGCCGCCAGCCATGCTCCGTAGACAGGTCCTCAGGGGTGGATCTAAGCATCTCCTGTGCCACCCTATTATAGGGGTGGCGGGACCTGAGCCTTTTTGGGGGCAGCTCTGTCGTGGTGGTGTTGTGCAGGATGTGCCATTCATGTTTTTGGGCTTTCCTTGCGAGTGCGAGTGTAGCAGCCTCTCGTCGGAGGCTGGCTGGGGCAATTCCTGCGAGGACTGGCAGGTAGGAGACAGGGGTGGGCTTAAGACAGCCAGTTATGACCCGGAGGGCGCTGTTAATGGCAATGTCCACCTTCTTGGTGTGTGGGCTTCTGCTCCAGACTGGGGCACAGTATTCAGCTGCAGAGAAGACCAGGGCTTGGGTGGAAATTCGAAGTGTCCTGGCTGAGGCTCCCCATGTCGTACCAGCGAGGTGGCGAATAAGTGAAACCCTTGTTGTTACTTTGGCCCTCACTTCTTCAAGGTGTTGATTAAAGGACAGTGTCCTGTCCAGCCGTACTCCCAGGTACTTGGGGGCTTGCTGGAACTCCAAGCGCTTGTTGTTCACAGACACCTTCACTTCCCTGTTTGCTTCCCTGTTATTTAGGTGGTATGCGGCCGAAACTGTCTTGCCCGTACTAAGCTGTAGGCGCCACCTGGGAAGGTAGTCAGCCAAGATGCCCATGTCCTGGTTGAGGCCCTCTTCCATTGCCTCCCACGTTGGTCGCCGCAGCATAATGGCCAGGTCATCTGCATAGCCGTACTTTCTGGATGTTGTTTCCGGCAGATCGTAGATGTAGATATTGAACAGCAGTGGTGAGAGGACAGACCCCTGTGGAACACCGTTCCTCAGCCTTCTGAGCCTGCTTCGCTGGCCATCGCTGGTCTGGAGGATGAAGCTGCGGTTCGACAGCATCTCCATGATGAATTTGACCATTTGCCGATCTGGGATGGTTTTCAGCAGCTTCAGGTGGAGACCGCGGTGCCAGACGGTGTCATAAGCGGCGGTCAGGTCCAGTAGGACTACCCCAGCTTTCTCTTTGGCCTGGAAGCTGTCCTCAATATCCTGCGCAAGCAAGCGGACCTGGTCCACTGTTGATCGGCCCCGCCGAGAAACCAGCCTGTTCCCTCGGCAACTGCTTGTCCACTACTGGCTCAATGCGGCTGAGGATCATCCTCTCCAGGATCTTAAATGGCACGCAGAGCAGCGAAATGGGTCTGTAGGCCTTGGGATCCTCCGCTGGTTTGTTGTGTTTCAGCAGGGCTATGACAGTAGCACGGCGCCAGATCTTCGGGAGCTTGGCCCTCCGGAAGCACGATGAGAGAAACGCGCAGAGCCAGGTAGCTGTTGTGTCACTCTGGTGTATCACAAACTCTGGGTGGACTTTATCATGGCCTGGTGCCTTCCCTTTCTTGAGTTTGGAAATGGCCGCGGTGAATTCAGATGTATCAAAGTCTCCTGATAAATCAGCATTGACACTTGGCGCTCTAGAAAGGGAGGCTACCTCACGAGCTGTAAAGCGGGCAGAGTTCTTGTCTGCATCTGGGAAAGCGACCGTTCTTCAGGAGCTGAGATGCGATGGCATTTGCTGTTACTGGGCACTTAGGGGGTGCTGTTTTTCTGCCTGTCAGTTGGTTGATGGTCTGCCACGCTTTGCGGCTCGAATGGGTGAAGTCGACTGATTCGACAACTTCTGTCCATCTGGCCTTGCGGGTGGTGTCCAGCTTATGCAGGAGTGCCGTGGCCGTCGCATCTACTTCCTCCCTTGAACTCGCCTGCTGGTGGTCATGCAGGAGCTGATTGGCCTCTTCATCCCAGCCTGGGATATAGTTGGCGTTGTAGCCACGCGGGATGGTGGTCTTTGCTGCCCTTACGAGCACATCGCAGTAAGCTGCATAAGCAGCGTCCACATCTGGGGAGGCTGGGTCAGGGAGGTAGGCTGAAGACCTCTCGGTTTCCACATAGAATGACTGCCAGTTGGCCTTCCGGAAGTTCCATCTTCGGACAGGTTTTCCCACTACCGGCTGCACCAGTGATGGAACTCTGATGACAGACGGTCGGTGGTGTGAGCGGGGGAACCTGTCAATGACCCGTCGCTCTGGTGTTGGGTCAGTACTGCAGCACATGGCGGCGAGGTCCGGGTTGGTATGGGTGTCCCATCTAGCGGAGTAGAAGCTTGGGGGCTCTTGGGGTCGAACAGGAGCTGGGCATCAGCGTTGGAGGCCCACTCGACCAGTGTCTCACCGTCCGGTGTAGTATGGGAGTATCCCCAGTCGGTGTGCTGGCAGTTGAAGTCTCCAGCGTAGATAGTGGGAGCTGGGACGAGTGGGAGGGCCGACATGGACAGTGTAGATGGTGGGGGCTTGTACACATTGACCACTGATGTCATCTGTATCCTGGTAGACAGCCACTCAATGCTGGAGCCTGGTGGAGATTGGCCTGTGGCTGTCCAACTAAGGTCAGACCTTACAAAGGTAGCGATCCCGTGCTGCCTACTGAGTATGGACCCAGCAAGGTGGAACCCGGGCAACTTGAGGAAGTCTGCATTCACACTGTGGGTCTCCTGGAGGAGGATGGCAGCAACTTCATGGGAGTCGGCGAGGTGATGTATAATCTCCAGTTTTGCACTGGTGAGGCCCTCGACATTCAGTTGGAGCACTGACAGTCCTTGTCGTTCGATGGTTGGGATGGCCGCCCGTCCTGACTTGGACTTGTGCACCCCCGACCTCTTGCGCTTCGGGCTGCCAGCTGGCCGATAATGTGGCGACATTTGTTTCACGAGCTGGTCTTGCACCATTTCTCGCTACTTACAGGGGAGGCCGCGTGAAGGCTGTCATCATCTCCCAATGCTACGGGCCTACAAATACGATTCCAAAAAAGGTAATCAATTGTGACTAATCAATACATGGTAATGTTCTTTATATGTCTTTCCCTTTCCCTCAAGTCCAGATCTGAAGTGAAGGGGAAGTATTTATTTATTTTTTACAATGGATTTTATATCAAGAATTTGAGAATCCAATTTTGTGTGTGTGCAAACTGTGATCTTGTTTCATTAGCTCAAGCAATTTGAGGGGTTGGGCTCCACTGACAAGAGGCTATTGGAACAAAAATAAAAATGACATAATGACGTGGTTCTCTGATAAATGTCAGTAATAAAAAATAAAAAAAGGATATTACTTCAGCCACACCAATCTTTTTCAACTTTGAATCTGCTAAGTACTGTATGTACTGTGATGGTCAATGGCATGCAGTGCTGCATGTATTTATGTACCAAACCTATTATGCTTTGTATTATGTTGTCACGGGGCCGGTAGATGTGGAACCAAATGCGGGTGAGAGAGAGAGAGAGAGATCCGGAAGCAGTGATGCGATTTAAGCCGATTTTAATGCTTAACCGCACAGGACAGAAAACGAAACAAAACAGTGTCTGAACAAGACACGTAAAAATACAAATAACCAAACCAAAAGCCACAACGAGAAAAACAAAACAAAACTAGCGAAACTGAACAATCCAAAACGTGTACAAAACAACACGTAACTAAGCTAAACATAGGCGTACGAATAAACAAACAAGAAAACACGAACACGAACACGAAACACGAAATCTTAGCGAGCGAGAGACAATTGGCAACAATGGTACAAAGAACAGAAAATGCAAAGCTAGCAAAATGTCCAAGCGATGAACAAAGAGAAACCCGAAGTATAAATGTTCTCTCGGTTAACTATTTCCAGCCGTCGATAATGACCTGGCCCGATTCTCCGCATTCCTCACGCTTCTCCTGATTGCTTGATTCGTGACAGAACCCCCCTAGGACCGACTCCCGACGGTCCAGGAAGAGCCGCTGCCGAAGCTTTAAACTCCCGGATGAGACCGGGATCAGGATCTGTTTAGCCGGAATCCAGGACCGATCCGCCGGTCCGTATCCCTCCCAGTCCACCAGGTACTGGACCCTGATTGCACTCGGCGGGACTGGAGGAGACGCCCGAACGGTGTAAGCCGGATGACCGTCGATGAGACGAGGAGCCGGGGAGTTCTTGCCGGCTGTGTGTGTGCCCCAATGAGTAGAGGCCGAAGGCGGGAAACATGAAACGTGGGATGTACCCGGCGCATCTCTGGAGGCAACAAGAGGCGGTAAGCCACCGGATTAACCCGGCGAATCACTTTGAAAGGCCCCACAAAACGTGGAGCCAGCTTGCGGTTTTCTACCTTGAGAGGCAGGTCCCGGGAAGATAGCCAGACCCTCTGACCAGGACGAAAGGTGAGCCCCGGACGACGGAGGCGGTTGGCCTGGATACGGTTCTGTTGGGTGGTGCGCTCGATGGCTTGCCTAGCTCTTTTCCAGACCTGTCTGCAACGCCTTATGTGTAGTTCTGCTGAAGGTACCCCAGTTTCACTCTCCTGGTCGGGGAAGATAGGCGGTTGGTAGCCAAACTGGACCTCAAATGGCGACATCCCAGTGGTGGAGCAGCGAAGGGTGTTGTGTGCATATTCGGCCCATGGAGTTGCGGCTCCAGGACATGGGGTTAGATGATGAAAGACACCGCAGGGTCGTCTCCATGTCCTGATTGACCCGCTCCGTCTGCCCGTTGGACTGGGGTGGTAACCTGATGACAGGCTGGCTGTAGCCCCGATGAGTGTGCAGAAGGCCCTCCAGAACCGGGCGGTAAACTGTGGTCCCGGTCAGACACGATGTCGGTGGGAAGGCCGAACACCCCGAAACACGTGTTCGACCACCAGTTCCGCGGTCTCCTGGGCTGAGGGTAGTTTGGGCAGGGCAATAAAACGACAGGCCTTGGAGAAACGGTCCACCACCACCAAGACCGCAGTGTGACCATGTGAGGAAGGTAGCCCTGTAACAAAGTCCATAGATATATGAGACCATGGACGGCGGGGAATGGGTAGGGGTGGAGTAGTCCTTGAGAACGGGTCCGGGGTTTTTGTTTTGAGTGCATATGTTGCAGGCTAAGACAAATGACCGAACTTCCTCCTCCATCTTGGGCCACCAGAAACGCCGACGGAGAAATTCCAGGGTGCGTGACACCCCTGGGTGTCGGTCAGATGGGAGTCGTGACCCCATTGCAGGACTTGTTTCCGTACAGAAGAGGAACGAATAAGCGGTTAGGTGGGGCGTCTTCAGGACGTGGTTCCGCTTGCGAGGCCTGACGAACTATGGTTTCAATACCCCACTGGATCGGGGCGATGATGCGGCTGGGTGGGAGGATAGTGTCTACTGAGGCGACTGTTTCAGGAATCTCAAAAATCCGGAGAGAGCGTCAGGTTTCAGATTTTTGGACCCCGGACGATAAGAGAGGGTAAATTGGAACCGGTTAAAAAACAGGGCCCACCTAGCTTGACGTGAGTTCAACCGTTTGGCCTGCTGTAGGTACGCCAGATTTTTATGGTCGGTCCAAACAATGAATGGGTGAGCTGAACCCTCCAGCCAATGCCGCCATTCCTCCAGAGCTCTCTTAACGGCCAGCAGTTCGCGGTCCCCAATGTCGTAGTTGCGTTCGGTGGCAGTCAGCGATGGGACAGGAAGGCACATGGACGAAGCTTGTTGTCAGGTTGTAACCGTTGAGAGAACGGCTCCAATGCCAGTGTTGGAAGCGTCAACCCGACCACGAAGGGTAGAGCTGGGTCCGAATGGTGAGGACAGGTGCCGAGGTGAAGCGCTGTTTCAGATGTTGGAAGGCTTGTTCGGCCGGGGAGTCCAGAGGAAGTCCTTGGCCTTCCCCCGGTCAGGTCGGTGAGTGGAGCCGCCACTGTTCCGAGTCCCGAATGAATTTCCTGTAGAAATTGGCGAAGCCAAGGAAACGTTGCACTTGTTTAATAGAGATGGGGCGTGGCCAGTCTCGTGACTGCTTGCGTCTTGATGGGATCCATCTGGATACTGCCTGCCTGTAGGATGAAACCCAGAAATGTGACGGTGGATGCATGGAACTCGCTTTTCTCCAGCTTGACGTATAATTGGTTCCGCAGGAGCAGCTGTAGGACATGTCTCACGTGTAATTCGTGTTCCTGGGCGTTCCTGGAGAATATGAGGATGTCATCTAAGTATACAAAGACGAAACGGTTGAGCACCTCTCTCAACACGTCGTTGATGAGCGCTTGAAAGACCGACGGACTGTTGGAAAGACCGAACGGCATGACGAGGTATTCATAGTGCCCTGTAGGCGTGTTGAAGGCAGTTTTCCACTCATCTCCTTCCCGAATGCGCACCAGGTTATATGCACACCGGAGGTCCAGTTTGGAGAAGATGGTGGCCCCCTGCAGCATCTCGAATGCCGTGGACATCAAGGGCAGAGGATATCTGTTCTTGATAGTGATGTTGTTCAGACCTCTGTAGTCGATACACGGCCGCAGGCCCCATCCTTCTTCCCCACGAAGAAAAAACCTGCTCCCGCTGGTGAGGTGGATGGCGGATGTGTCCTGCGGCGCGGCGCCTCCCGGATGTAATCGTTCATGGCCGTCGTCTCGGTCCGGGATAATGAGAAAATCTTGCCCGAGGAGGACTGGTTCCCGGCAGCAGATCAATCGCACAGTCAGTCGCACGACGGTGAGGAGGTAGAGAGTAGCCGTGTGTTGCTTGCTGAACACCGCATGGAGATCCCTGTACGCCGGAGGCACACGGGCCCAGTCCTGGATCTCTGGTTCTCGGTGTGAGGCAGCAGCAGGAGAGCGAGGCAGCAGACAGGTGCTTTGGCAGGTCAATCCCCAGCCCAGTATCTTCTCAGCGTTCCAGTCAATTTGGGGGTTGTGCTTGCTAAGCCAAGGGTAGCCCAGCACGAGAGGTAGCTGCGGAGAGTGTGACAAAAGTTCCATACGTTCCGTGTGTTCATCCCTTATAGTGATCTGGAGAGGAATGGTCCGCTGCGTGATGGCGCCGGATCCCAATGGCTTGCCGTCCAGGGCTGTGACTGACAGGGGGGATTCCAATGTCACAAGGGGGATTTGTAGTCGCTGGGCGAGGTTGAGGTCGATAAAGTCTCCCGCCGCTCCGGAATCAACAAGGGCGAGAGCCGAGTGCTGAGAGTTGTTCCAGCGCATGGAGATGGGCAACACCAATCCAGTGATGATTGATGCCTTGGGAGTGAACACTGCGCTACTTACCACCCTCCCGGTGTGGTAGTAGCATTGGCTTTTCCTTTAGCTCCGCACATGAATCACGATAGTGACCAAAACGCCCACAGTACAGACAGCTGTTTTCTTCACGACGACGTTCCTTTTCTGTGGCTGAGAGACGAGCTCTGCCCAACTGCATCGGTTCCTCCTGTTCGTTGGGGGTAACACGAGGCGGTGAATTGGAGGCTGATGGGATAGGTTCCGTCCGCAACGGAAATGATGTCCGCGGTCGGGGTACGGGTAGTTACTGCGGCGTTCATTGATACGTTCCCTTTGGCGATTGTCCAGCTTGATAGCCAATGCCACAAGTTCTTCCCACTGGTCGATGTGTCCATGGATGACGAGTTCATCCTTGAGCCCTTCGTTGAGACCCTGCCGAACGCCGCTATAAGTGCCTCGTTGTTCCAGCGACTCTCCACGGCCAGGGTGCGGAACTCAATGGCATAGGCAGCGACAGTTCGGCCTCCCTGCTTGATCCGGAGCAGCTGGTTAGCCGCTTCACGACCCTGGACTGGATGGTCAAACACCGTCTGTAACTCGGACTTGAATCTGGCATAGCTGTTGCAGACGAGCCCTTGTTCCTCCCAGATGGCCGTTGCCCACTGCAGAGCGGTTCCAGTTAAAAGGGAAATCACATACGCTATTCGGGAGCGTTCACTGGGAAATTGTGACGGTTGGAGTTCGAATGCCAGCGAGCACTGTGTGATGAACCCACGGCATCCTGTGGGATTACCGTCGTATCGTTCCGGTGCCGGAAGACGTGGTTCACGACGTAAGCCGGCTTGGTTAGTGTCCCTGGGTTCCGGATGAAACTGAGAGGTGGTGGTTGCGGTTTTGTTAAGGAGTAACTCCGTGATGGTGTTGAACTGGCTGGCTGTTTGGCGGCTGAATGTGTTCAGTTGTTCCGTGAGTACAATAATAGCCTGGTCCTGCCGTCTGATGGCTGCTTCCTGGCTTTGGATGGTACTGTGCAGGATGCTCTGGGTCCGCTCAGTCTCCGCTGGTTCCGAATTGGACTTGGACATTCTGTCACGGGGCCGGTAGATGTGGAACCAAATGCGGGTGAGAGAGAGAGAGAGAGATCCGGAAGCAGTGATGCGATTTAAGCCGATTTTAATGCTTAATCGCACAGGACAGAAAACGAAACAAAACAGTGTCTGAACAAGACACGTAAAAATACAAATAACCAAACCAAAAGCCACAACGAGAAAAACAAAACAAAACTAGCGAAACTGAACAATCCAAAACGTGTACAAAACAACACGTAACTAAAGCTAAACATAGGCGTATTTATAAACAAACAAGAAAACACGAACACAAACACGAAACACGAAATCTTAGCGAGCGAGAGACAATTGGCAACAATGGTACAAAGAACAGAAAATGCAAAGCTAGCAAAATGTCCAAGCGATGAACAAAGAGAAACCCGAAGTATAAATGTTCTCTCGGTTAACTATTTCCAGCCGTCGATAATGACCTGGCCCGATTCTCCGCATTCCTCACGCTTCTCCTGATTGCTTGATTCGTGACATATGTGATATCATCTAGTTTGATTGTTACTGTTAGGAGGGGGACACACATAATAAATAAAAAATAAAATAAATATATGAGCGTATATGAAAGAGGGGCAGATGAGGTAACATTTTTTTATATGCACTTTGTAAGTCGCTCTGGATAAGATTGCCTGCTGAATAATTAAATGTAAATGTGAATGTAAATGTGATTTTGTACTGTCACGGGATTCAGTACATTGTACATCACTGAAATATTTCAGCTTAGCCAAATGAATAATTCTCTGTTATTTTAGCATTCGTCGCAGTATTACTGTTCTTAACAATAGGAAAAAAAGACTACATACATGTAACTACAGGAAAATTGCAGGAATAAGCAGGGGGGGAGAAATACAGGAAAAAAATTAAGGAAACGCAAACATAAAGTGTCTTAATAGGGCATTGGGCCACCATGAATAGTTACCAATTCCACATGAGTTTGTATAGTTACGGAGATTCAATACATTGTATGCCACTGAGATATTTCAGCTTAGGCAAATGCATAATTATATGTTTCTTTAACATTTGTTACAGTGCTGTCAATCAATAGGAAAAAAGACTACATTTATTGTTCTGTAAGTCACAGCTAACAGCAGTGGCGAAAGCTGCTCTGAATGGGATTGATGGGGCTCACAGACTTCAGCTTTGCTCCGAAGGTCCAGTGCAGGAGCCACGTTTCGTGCACACTGACAGATTGGTGGGATGGGCTCAACCTTGCAGGACGTTGATATTGCACGACGGACGCAGCCCCACCTCGGAACATTAACCCCCTGAGGTCCGTGCTTAGCTCAGAGAAGGTTTGTGATTTTGGCGTGGTCTGATGTTTATCTCAATTTCATCAACTTAACACACACTTACTCCAAAGTGTTTGATATTTTAATTTGAAGGACGATCACAGCTACATTTATATGCCATCAATAGTTTGGTCAGTATCATATGCAGCTTGTAAATAGATCTACAAACACACAAGTTATAAAGAGTAAATTTTCTGCCGTCACAAAAGTTGTGAAAGCACACACTAAACTATAGTGACGAATTGTTTTGCCAATGTGCGTTTGTTCATCAAGGTCTTGGTTATGTAAGGGTGTGAAAATAGTTTAGCACATCTGAGATCTAAATAGCTAAAAACCTGTTTTTATCAGAACTGGTCAAATTTATTTCAGGCTGTGGGAGGGCTATATGCTAAAATCCTGAATATTCATGATTCATTGTCCACACCTCTAAGATCTGTCAGATGGGCCATCTCTCTCTCAAAGGCCATCAGACAAAGACCAAAGCCATCAGAGTAAGCAAGTCAGTGAGCCATGCAGAAGACAGAAAAAAAATATGCTTTTTTCATTTTGGAAGATTTCTTGAAAACAGCACACAAACTATATACAAAAAATGCAAAATTAAAACACTGTGAAACATTAAAACATCTGTTTTTTACAGTCTTTGATGCCACTTCTCAAAACAGTTTCTGGTCAACTGTAGACACAAGGGAACATCACAAACCTTGCACTCCCATTGAGTGCACTGTTGTTTCTCCGACATCTTGCAGAGTACGCATTGCTTGCGACCAACAGAAGCCAGGCATAGGGAATAGGCATTAGGAAATGTGATATTTACATCATACACAAATCTCTACAGAATACAAACATCACATCTGGCAGAGGAATGCCACATATTACAAGTCATACTGCCTAACAATAATGCACATAAGACACATACCTTTGTGTAGGAGTCCTGTGTGGCTTTTTTGGTGGTTTGTCTTCCGCATCGTCGTGACTGTAAACATAAAAAGCAAAAGGTTGTAAGGACACACAATACATTACAGTGAATAGCATCTTTATAACAAAGGTATAACATTTTAGGCTGTTTGAAAAGTATTTTTACATAGATCTTGAGTGCCTATTGCAATTTGTTACGTTGCAACAAGCGGAATATGTAGTCACAAGACGCGGAATTCATATATTTTCACGAGTATTTGATAACATGGCAAATAAAATATAGTTACTTACTCTTCGTCAGTTAGGTCCTCAGCTGGATCAATTCTAAATTCTAAATGCTGTCTCTCTTCATCTAAATCCTCTTCAGTATCGGGACATGATGAGTTGTTGTCCTCGTCGTTTTCCATCAATGCTCTCAAACACTCCAGTGCAGAAAATCTTGCCATCTTGAATAAAATGTGCTTCAAATTGTCGGGACATTTTATGTGTTGTTTACGCCGGCGTTTTCACACATGGCCGCACGCCCCTCCCCACGCACCTTCCTGAAACTAGCACCTAGTTACCATGTCAATAGAAGGGGGACGGTACTTCCAGGTGAAACAGAGAGTGAAAGGCAAGGTTTACTTTTGGTCTAATTAACCTAATTTAAGAAATCCCATATTATTTGCATTTCATAAATTCAAAATGCTCTTTAAGTTACATAATGACATATATTTTCATAATGAAGGCAAGTGTATTTTCTTGTCACATGAAAACATTGGCATCCCTGCTTTCTAATGTATATGGTATCTGCCGACCCATACGTTCTCATCCCAAATGATTTTGAAGATGAAGGAAATACATATTAATATTTGTTTCCCTCAATATTATTGACTAGTGTTGACATTGGATATATAAGAAAAAGCATTTTCACTTTCAGTTTAACGGGTCAACGCAATCAGCAGTTATGTCAAACTCAGCACTGCAATTGCTGTCCAATCACAGCTCTTCCACATTTTACATTTAAATTTTTTGCATTTAGCAGACACTCTTATCCAGAGTGACTTACAAGATGTGCATTAATACATGGTAGGAACAATCATAGTTTGCGCACGAGATCAGTGCAGTAATACAGCGATAGACATCGTTGTAGGCAGCTGCATACCATACCTGTAACACTGGGAAGGAAAAGGTTAGTAATTTCCTTTTTTTAAATTTGTATTATTAAATGAGAAGGCAGGGATACATATACAAGAAGTGTTGAGCAGGTTGGCAGTGGTGATGACAATTGGCTAGATGTACAGAATTCAATGGGACAGTCAGTTTGCCAGATGAGGCTGAGTGGAGGGGTCTGGCTGGGGTGTAGGGTGTGATCAGTGTCTGCAGGTAAGGGGGAGCAGTTCCTCTAGCCGCCTGAAAGGCAAGCACCAGTCTGCCACAAACTTATAGGAGAACATTACAGGCATTTAGCAAAGCGACAGTTTACATTTCTTAACATATACATGTAATCAATTTATACAGATGAATACAGATCATACCATGTATTAATGCACATCTTGTAAGTCACTCTGGATAAGAGTGTCTGCTAAATGCTTAAAACTTAAAATGTACTGTAGGCCTCCCGCATGGTCTAGTGGTTTCAACGTCCGATGCTGGGTACGGCGACCGGGGTTCAATTCCCCGGTCCGCGCCAGAGTCAGCTCTGGCCGGGAGTGCCACCAGGGGCGGTAATTGGCAGTCTGCCCCAGGGAGGCGGGATGGGAGCCAACAAGACCGGAGTTCTGGTCAACAGCATGACGAGTGCCGTCTCGGAGGAGACGTTACTTCACCTTTGTCGCTGCCGGTCACAGGGCTATGGCAGCGAACTACTATGAGGGAAGGGATTGACCGGAGAATAGCGGGAGTAATTGGCTACCAAATTGGGATAAAATTGGAAGAATTTTTTTAAACATTTTTCTTTTTTTAAATTACATCCATCCATCCATCCATTTTCTACCGCTTCTCCGGGTCGGGTCGCGGGGGCAGCGTCCTAAGCAGGGAGACCCAGACTTCCCTCTCCCCGGCCACTTCGTCCAGCTCTTCCGGGGAATCCCGAGGCGTTCCCAGGCCAGCCGAGAGACATAGTCTCTCCAGCGTGTCCTGGGTCTTCCCCGGGGCCTCCTCCCGGTGGGACGTGCCCGGAACACCTCACCCGGGAGGCGTCCAGGAGGCATCCTAACCAGATGCCCGAGCCACCTCATCTGGCTCCTCTCGACGCGGAGGAGCAGCGGCTCTACTCTGAGCCCCCCCGGATGACCGAGCTCCTCACCCTATCTCTAAGGGAGAGCCCAGACACCCTGCGGAGGAAACTCATTTCAGCCGCTTGTATTCGCGATCTCGTTCTTTCTTCGGTCATTACCCACAACTCGTGACCCATAGGTGAGGGTAGGAACATAGATCGACCGGTAAATCGAGAGCTTTGCCTTTAGGCTCAGCTCCTTTACCACGACAGACCGATGCAGCGTCTGCATCACTGCCGACGCCGCACCAATCCGCCTGTCGATCTCCCGCTCCATCCTTCCCTCACTCGTGAACAAGACCCCGAGGTATTTAAACTCCTCCACTTGGGGCAGGATCTCCTCCCGACCCGGAGAGTGCACTCCACCTTTTTCCGGCTGAGAACCATGGTCTCGGATTTGGAGGTGCTGATTCTCATACCAGCCGCTTCACACTCGGCTGCGAACCGCTCCAGCGAGCTGGAGGTCACGGCCCGATGAAGCCAACAGGACCACATAATCTGCAAAGAGCAGTGACCCAATCCTCAGGCCACCGAACCGACCCCCTCAACGCCCCGGCTGCGCCTAGATATTCTGTCCATAAAAGTTATGAACAGAACCGGTGACAAAGGGCAGCCCTGGCGGAGTCCAACCCTCACCGGGAACAAGTCCGACTTACTGCCAGCCATGCGGACCAAGCTCTGGCACCGGTCGTACAGGGACCGAATGGCCCGTATCAAGGGGTCCGGTACCCCCATACTCCGGAGCACCCCACAAGACTCCCGAGGGACACGGTCGAAAGCCTTCTCCAAGTCCACAAAACATGTGTAGACTGGTTGGGCAAACTCCCATGCACCCTCCAGGACCCCGCGGAGGGTGTAGAGCTGGTCCACAGTTCCGCGACCAGGACGAAAACCACATTGCTCCTCCTGAATCCGAGGTTCAACCATCCGACGGACCCTCCTCTCCAGAACCCCTGAATAGACCTTACCAGGGAGGCTGAGGAGTGTGATCCCCTGTAGTTGGAACACACCCTCCGGTCCCCTTTCTTGAAGAGGGGGACCACCACCCCGGTCTGCCAGTCCAGAGGCACTGCCCCCGATGTCCACGCGATGCTGCAGAGTCGTGTCAACCAAGACAGCCCCACAACATCCAGAGCCTTGAGGGACTCCGGGCGGATCTCATCCACCCCCGAGGCCCTGCCACCACGGAGCTTTTTAACCACCGTGGCGACCTCAGCCCCAGAGATAGGAGAGCCCACCCCGAGTCCCCAGACCCTGCTTCCTCGCTGGAAGGCGTGTCGGTGGGATTGAGGAGGTCTTCGAAGTATTCCCTCCACCGACCCACAACGTCCCGAAAGTCGAGGTCAGCAGCGCCCCATCCCCACTGTACACAGTGTTGACAGTGCACTGCTTCCCCATCCTGAGACGCCGGGATGGTGGTCCAGAACCTCCTCGGCCGCTCGGAAGTTGTTCTCATGGCCTCACCGAGCTCCTCCCATGCCCGAGTTTTTGCCTCAGCGACCGCCGGCCGCGCTCCGCTTGGCTCGCCGATACCCATCTGCTGCCTCCGGAGTCCCACAGGCCAAAAAGGTCCGATAGGACTCCTTCTTCAGCTTGACGGCATCCTTCACTGCCGGTGTCCACCAGCGGGTTCGGGGATTACCGCCGCGACAGGCACCGACGACCTTGCGGCCACAGCTCCGGTCAGCCGCCTCGACAATAGAGGCACGGAACATGGCCCACTCGGACTCAATGTCCCCCGCCTCCCCCGGGACATGGTTGAAGCTCTCCCGGAGGTGGGAGTTGAAGCTCCTTCTGACAGGAGACTCTGCCAGACGTTCCCAGCAGACCCTCACAATACGTTTGGGCCTGCCAGGCCTGACCGGCATCCTCCCCACCATCGGAGCCAACTCACCACCAGGTGGTGATCAGTTGACAGCTCCGCCCCTCTCTTCACCCGAGTGTCAAGACATGCGGCCGCAAGTCCGACGACACGACCACAAAGTCGATCATTGAACTGCGGCCCAGGGTGTCCTGGTGCCAGGTGCATATATGGACACGCTTATGCTTGAACATGGTGTTCGTTATGGACAATCTGTGACAAGCACAGAAGTCCAACAACAAAGCACCATTCTGGTTCAGATCGGGGGGGCCGTTCCTCCCAATCACGCCCCTCCAGGTCTCACTATCGTTGCCCACGTGAGCATTGAAGTCTCCCAGCAAAACAAGGGAGTCCCCGGAAGGAGTGTTCTCAAACACCCCCTCCAAGGACTCCAAAAAGGGTGGGTATTCTGAGCTGCTGTTTGGAGCATAAGCACAAACAACAGTCAGGACCCGTCCCCCCACCCGAAGGCGGAGGGAGGCTACCCTCTCGTCTACCGGGGTGAACCCCAACGTACAGGCACCGAGCCGGGGGGCAATAAGTATTCCCACCCCTGCTCGGCGCCTCCCACCAGGGGCAACTCCAGAGTGGAAGAGAGTCCAACCCCTCTCAAGGAGACTGGTTCGGAGCCCATGCCGTGCGTCGAGGCGAGGCCGACTATATCTAGCCGGAACCTCTCGACCTCCCGCACCAGCTCAGGCTCCTTCCCCGCCAGAGAGGTGACATTCCACGTCCCTAGAGCTAGCTTCTGCAGCCGAGGATCGGACCGCCAAGGCCCCTGCCTTCGGCCGCCGCCCATCTCACACTGCACCCGACCCCCTTGGCCCCTCCCATGGGTGGTGAGCCCATGGGAAGGGGGTCCTACGTTGCCTCTTCGGGCTGTGCCCGGCCGAGCCCCATAGGTGTAGGCTCGGCCACCAGGCGCTCGCCCTCGAGCCCTACCCCCGGGCCTGGCTCCAGGGGGGGGGCCCCGGTGACCCGCGTCCGGGCGAGGGAAACGTATTTCCAATTTTGTTTGTCATCATGGGGGGTCTTGTGAGCCACGCTTTGTCTGGTCCCTCACCCAGGACCTGTTTGCCTTGGGTGACCCTACCAAGGGCATGAAGCCCCCGACAACTTAGCTCCTGGGATCATTGGGACACGCAAACCCCTCCACCACGGTAAGGTGGCGGCTCAATTAATATTTACTGAAGAAATTGAGGTTAAGTACAAGCCCAAGTATTAAGCCCAAGTTTTTATTTTTTGTGAGACACGCACACATTCTCGTGTAGCACACATTATGCCACCCTCATTAAAGGAGCCCCGAAATGCCACAGTTCCCAGAATTCCAAGTAACCGGCACTCAAACGCCATCTTTCTATGTTCCGTGTGTTCTGTAATTTAATGGGTAAATGCCAAACACTCAGAAGATGGAGAGTGAACTGCATTAGTTTCCTGGTGTCATGGAGTTGGCCAGGTTCATCTGAAAATAAGTGTTTTCAGCGAATGTTATAGGGGATGCTCAATGCTATGCTTTTAAGTTTTACTTTTGAGTAAAAGAGAGAAGAGAATGAAAAGACTAAGTACAAAGCTGAGGCAGGCGCTAGTGTTCTGACCAAGCCGCTTTCCACTGGCCATCCGTCTCCCACAAGGGAATCCAACAGCATGCCTTTACAATGCAAAACAAACATGGCTCTCCAGAAACATACACTCTTTTCCACATTTACCAATCACATTTTATTCATTTAATTATTTATTAGTGAATTAGAAGTTTATGCACTCCAAGACATTACATGTTATTTTCTTACTTTTATTTTTATTTTCTTAATTCAATTCTGACAGAGCTAGTGCCAATAAACTCAACATTTTGCCCTAACTGACAGTGTCTTGGCATCCACTTGTTATTGACCTTCTTGCATTCCCACCTAGTTTATTATTTAGAAGTCATTCCTTTATTTGCAGTGAGGACCTCCATTTTGTTCTTTATCAGGGACATAGATTTTTTTTTTTTTTACAACATAAAAAAAACCCCACAAGCATTAGATGCATTGCTTTAAGGCTAATTTCCACAATAAGCTTCAGAAAAGAAAAGTATGTATTGTGGTGTCCCTTGGGGTTGGGCGACACTCACGGACCTTGCAGAGGGCGTAGGCAAATTAAATAACCTGGAGGAGGCAGTATTACAAACAAAATGACACTTTATTAAATTAATCTTGACAAACACAAAATTAATGGCGGGGTATTCGGGGGGAATCCAAAACACAAAGTCCACAATCCTTACTCGTCGTCGTTATCCGTAATCCGTAGTCCAAATCCAATCCAGTTCCTTAATCCAGTCCAAAAGTCGGTACACAAGCGGGGTCCTCAAACAATCCAAGTCAAAACACAATCCAAACAATTCTCTCCCAAACAATTCTCCACTACACCAACCTTCTCCTTCCCCGTGTGATAGGAGTCAGTCTCTTAAATAGGCCTCTGAATGGCCTTCAGCTCTATGTAGTTCCAATTGCTTGACTTCGTTCAGGTGTGGGACTGTGGGCTACTGGGAAATTAAGTTTTTCCTCTCCAGTGGCTCCCAAGAATTAAAGAGGCAGGCCGCCTTTTCCTCGTCCTGCCACTTGGGATGCCACAGTATCAAAACATTCTAATAAATAAAACTAAGTACATGCACAAACACAGGTATTCCACACTGGGTATGAACCTGGGTATTATGTGGAGTAGTGCAAACCAAGAAACAGATCAGTAATCAAATTATACAAAAAGAGATTTAAGGGGGAAATGGGCTCAAAACACTATTGAGACTTTTCAAATTTAAACAAACAGTCAAATGCTGTCAAGTGCATACCGGAATTACGGTGACGGCTTGGCGGGTTCCGGCTCAGAGGCGGTGCTCCGCCGCATGTCACTGCCGGTTTCAGGACTACGGCAACAAGCTCTCAATATGAGGAAGGGGATCATTTGCATGAAAAAGAGGGTATAATTGGGGAACGCTAGTGAACGATGAGCGGGTAAGACGGAGTAATCAGAGCTCCCTGCAAATATTTAACTGCCATTGTTATTGCCCATTTTGTTTTAATTTACAGATTTTTTGTACATACTTTACATTCCTGTTGATTTTTAGATCATTTATTTTTACTTTTGCTTAATAATCCTTCAGTTCAGGTGTCACTATGCCTAACCCACGTGGCAGAAGAGAAACGCTAGCTCCGTCTGAAGACAGCCAGGCCCAAACAATGGACATTAACGATCCCATCCAGTCTGTCTCCTCATCTGATGCTATTTTACGTGCCTTGGCTTCAATTCGGTCTGAAATAGCTTCTATTAAACTCTACATTTGTGCATCGGTAGATGCTAAGATGGATGCTCTAAACGCATCCATAAAGGGTGAATTAGCAGTGGTGCTGAGCGAACTACGCTTGGAGATATCAATAATTCAGTCCCGGGCTGAGACTTTAGCTAGCCCTGTGGGCGAATTAGAACAGGGAATGTCGCATTGGTCAGATACTACAGTGTCATTAAGACCGAACTCCAGAAACTCTCAGCAGAGGTAACCACCCTACGTGATAAAGGCGAGGATCTTGAGGGAAGATCGCGCAGAAACAACTTGAGAATAATCGGGGTTGAGGAGAGTCTGGAAGGGCCGCGGCCTAGGGAGTTCATAGCTACCCTGTTGAAGGATCTGCTTAAACTCAGCGAAAAACCACTATTAGACAGGGCACATAGATCGCTGGCATAGACACAGGGCACCCCTGTCCGAAACTGGGTGGAAATCCTCGCCCTTTTATCCTCGCCCAAGGTGCATTTTTTTCACATCCGAGAAGA
Organism: Aldrovandia affinis; assembly: GCA_029706075.1. NCBI lineage: Eukaryota > Metazoa > Chordata > Actinopteri > Notacanthiformes > Halosauridae > Aldrovandia > Aldrovandia affinis. Next base: position 4,551,837 of record JAINUG010000055.1, read on the forward strand.
GATTCTGCACCGGGCCAGACAGGCTGGTCCATTATACTGCAATGGCCAGAAAATACTGCTTTTCCCAGACTACACTACAGCTGTCGCCAAGAAGAGAGCGGCCTTTGATGATGTCAAATGAATGCTGCAGGGACACCAGGAGGTAAGATACGGCTTGTTGTTTCCCACACGCTTCAGACTTCAGAATCCTACATCCGAAAAAACATCCTGGAAACGCCGCCGGCTGCCACCTGATATCCTTCCTTCAGTCACATATCTTTTTGATTTAGGTTGTTGATGTTGGTTAGCTAGCTAGCAGGCTGTCTCGACTGTCTGTTGTCCACCAAATAACTGCCACTGTCCATTGATGCATGAGCCTACGTTTCCGTGTACATACTTATTACACATACATTCGTTTATTTTTGTACTTTACACTGACTTTAATAGCAAAGTTTCGAAAGTTGATGTCTCTGTGGCTGCCTTGCTGACCCACATCGCTTCGCCATGCTCTATTACGAATTCATTTACAATTTTCTTGCAAAGTCACCAACAAAGTTTGTTGTTGTGATGCCCACTATATTGGCTGTATGTGTTTATGTATTTTTATTAGTCTGTTATTATAATCTTGCTACATTGTCATATGCACCATCCTTACATAAGTACAAAATCCCAGAGATTTATTTTATGTTACTAGCATGCCTCCACGACTTGCTGTATAACCTAATGCTAAAGTTTTATCTTAATCTGAGGGTACTGTGTAGGCAATCCATATTTTATTTGAATATCGTTCTTGCATGACGCTCGCTTTTTTGTGATTTTGGGACTTAAAAAGCGATTCTAATTTATTTTTATATAGTGAAGCCTACATTTTTTCTCTCTCCCTCCCTCCTTTGGGGACGGACGGGACTTCCATTTATTTATTTAATTATTTTGCTTGACAAACCGTATCAGTCGTGTTTTTCATACAACTATTCATGTATCTAGTTGCTTCTTGTGCAGCTCTTATTGGCTCATTACTATACCAGTGTGTATGTTTTAATCTCAATTGCGTTTAGTACAATGTGATATCCCAGTAATCCATTCTACTGTGATATTCTGTGTTTGTTTGTTCTAAGTGCCTATAACTATTTGCAGGGCTCCGTTCGCTGGCTTGCAGCCTCTGACATACACCTTGAAGCTTACCTTGACTGGGAAGGTGATGTGGGAGGGTATGGGTTCTGTGGGTATAAGTGTGAAAGTTTCGCCATTTGTGGTGTATTTCCCCTTTTTTTTTTTCTCCTCCCCAACAGATCGCCAAGCAATTTCAGAGATTGATACGCCGTCTGGCACTATTACCTCTAATCATGAGGAAATAAACAACACATTCCATCATTTCTACTCAAAGCTTTATACCTCTGAGTCACTTGGTATCTCTAATGGACAATTTTTAAAATAATTTGGAGATTCCCTCCAAATTCAGAGGTGAAAGCCAAATTAGAAGACTCGTTGTCATCCAATGAGGTCAACCAAGCCATTAAATCCATGCAAAGTGGGAAACCTCCTGGACCTGATGGGTTCCCTACTGAATGTTTTTTTAATTTTATTCTGGAGCCCCTATCTCCTCTCCTAGTTGATATGTTTAATGAATCTTTTTCCACACTTTCCCTACCCCCCACCCTATGCCAATCTCCATTTCAGTTTTGCTGAAAAAGGATAAGGATCCCCTGGAATGTGCCTCCTATCGCCTAATCTCGCTTCTTAATACAGATGTTAAAATACTAGCGAAAATCCTGGCATATCGTCTCGAAACTGATTTACCCTCAATCATTTCATCCAACCAAACTGAGTTCATTAAGCACAGACACTCTTTTTAATCTTCATTGCCTTTTCAACATATTATACTCTTCTCCATTGTTTCAAACCCCAGAGGTGGTGGTGTCATTCGATGCCGAAAAGGCGTTTGACCGCATTGAGTCGGACTACCTTGTCTACACACTGTGCGCAAATTTGGCTTTGGCGATAAATTTATCGAATATAATATAATATGGCATTTAGCAGACGCTTTTACCAAAGTGACTTACAGTAGTGAATGCAAACATTTTTCAGTACATGTGGTCCCAGTGGGAATTGAACCCACAACCTAGCGTTGCCAACGCAGTGCTCTACCAACTGAGCCACACAGAACCACATGGATTCTCACAGCGAGTGTTATGACCGACACTCAAGCAGTCAAAAACAAACATGGAGACCAGACCAGGTAAATCGTTTTATAGAGTTTTATTTCAATATACTCTGTGTGTGGATGCGTGTCAGTGTGAATCTGTAGAGGGGTGTTGGAGTGTGAGTGCAGGTGGAGTGTGACAATCAATATAACAACAAGATTTAGTAGGCTACTTAAAGTACCAACCCAATGCCCGCAGCCACCAGCCCAGTCAAGAGCCAAG